>OX422220.1:119683975-120897309 GCA_949130495.1 Sambucus nigra | reverse complement strand
GTGATGCGAGTGTTTTTCTTAGGACTGTGTATTCGTCAGTTTGGTCGGTAAATCACCCATACCAATACCAAACCAATTTTCATATACTACAACCAAAGTTATCGTTTTTACCGCATGGTACAACCTAATGTAAACCATTACCAAACCATACGGTTTGCGGTAAAATCGCGGTAAAATCGGTTTTTCCAACAAATTCCAAAATAAGTATAACGTGTACAATTTAAAAAAAAAATCAAACCAAGAAAAAAATACTAGGATTTCATCATTTTAGTTAGTCAAATTAATTGACCAAAAACAATAATGATCAAAATTTAATACTAAAACAGTTGGCCTTCTCATTAGTTATAACCTACTTAATTGGGAACTTGGAAAATGGAAGGTGTGTGTATTTATAACCAATGATAGGAGCAATATCTCCTTTGTAAACCTATGTGGAACTTTTGGCATTTCACCAAATGCTTTCACCTTAAGGCAAGAGCATGAGCTAGCTGTGCACTTCACCAAAATGCCTTTAAAGTTTATTTTATTTTACTTTTCTATATTTCAATAACTAATTTTATTTAAAGGAATTGAAATCAGTTAAAATTATTTACCACATTTGTTTGTTTACAAAATTATTTGCCACATTGAAATCAATAACTAGCTCTGCATTTTCTTTCTTTGTTTACCAAATTATTTACCACATTGAAATCAATAACTAGCCGTGCCTTTAAATTTCTTTCTTTGTTTACCACATTTGTTTACAACACAAAATCATAACAGTATTTTCGGTATACTCAAAGCGTTAGTTCATATAATTTTATATTTAGTCAAAGTTGTTTATTTTTTTGTTTCTTTTGATATTTGTTATGATTTTGATTATCATAAATTCAAAGAAAAATTACATGACTATTAATAGGCCTGTCAATCGGGTTCTGAGCCGAGCCTATGGTTGATCAAACTCGGCCCGATTTTGATTTACTTGGCTCAAGCTCAAGCTCGGCCCGAACGAGCTTGAGAGTGCTTGGCTCAAGCTCAACTCACAAAGTAAATCGAGCTTCGGGTCCAATTTGAGCCGGCCCGAATTGAATATTTCAATACATATTTATTTATTTTAATAATTAATATTCATATTTCAACAATAAAAAAATATATTTTAGCAATAAAAAACAGATTTCAACACTAAAACAAATCTAATTCAGCACTAATATATTGACATTTCAGCATTAAGTCCAATAGTTTATTTGCATAAGGATAAAATTATAAAAATTATTTTGTTTTAAAATATTTTTTACATATCATAGAAAATAAAATAATTTTGTATATATATATATATATATATATATATATACAAAATTATATATATCGGCTCAAACTCAATAAAAGTACTTCGCTCGAGCTCGGCTCAAATTGAATTCGGGCTTAATATCTCGGCTCAAACTCAATAAAAGCTCGGTCCAAATTTAGCGGGCCGAGCAAGCGGGCTTCGGGCCTGCTCGGCTCAATTGACAGGCCTAACTATTAAGTTAGGTGTATTACATCACAATATATTTGGTATATTATCATGGTATTTTTTTATATTTCATGTTTTGTTATTTTAAAAACGGTAATTTTGGTAAATCGTTTTTTAAAACGTTTAAACCAAAACCAACCACAAAAAAATTGGTAATTTTGGTTTCGGTAGTTTCTATTTTCCGTATGTAAAAATTGTAAACCATTACCACTTTTTTTCGGTACGAAACGGTACGGTATGTATTTTTATCGTACCACGAACACCCCTAGTTTTTCTACAACATAATTATAGGCGTCCAATTACATCATAATAAGTATAGATCAGAAGGGTTTTTATCATAACATAATGAAACATCAGGGGTAAAAGACGTAAAAGAGCTCACTATTTGGGGTAGAAGTGTGGAACAATAACAACTTAAGATTTGGGGTAGAACCTTGATCTTGTCCAGTGATGGATCAAGTTGAACCACCGATTTTATTTGTTACCATTGATATTATTGTTGTCTTCTTTTTCTCTTTTCATATGCTCTCAATCCTTGCTCTAATTTTACATTTTCATTTCTAAGACATACATTCATGCCTTTTGATGATTGAACACTTAGGTACCGTTTGACAAGTCAATTCCAAGATTTGGAATTAGAATTGTACGGAATTGAAATTGGCCTTCTAATTTCATTTTTATGATTTGGAATTGGATTGCCAAACGAGCCCTTAAGAATACTGCAAATGGTGGTCTCATCAATTAGTAAAGTAAGAATTCTTTTCTTCAGTTGCCGTGAATTGCGGCATGCAGTATATTTGTGTAATCTATGGGGTTTTGACTTTTGAAGAGGCATTTAGTCCCATGTACAAAATATTTATAGCATCCGATCCCATGCATGATTTTTTTTTTGTTGATCCTACCAATGCCGCTTAAAAGTAACGTGGAACTGTAAGGACATTTTTTTCCATTGTCAATATGTATGTCGTACGCCGTTACACCATTGAAGAAATTCAAGATCGCATCTACATCAACGGATCCGAATATCAAAGCTTCATGAACTTGGTAAAGGTTTTTCTGGATAATCAGATCGATACAGTCAATTTAAAAATGAACAGATCCGCCACCGGACCGATCCGCATCCAAATTGGACCAATCCACTTTGCACCAAAAACAGAATACCCTGAATCGAAGCCGAACCGATGAAGTCATTTTAAAAACGAACCGAACCGATCCGACATCAAAATCGGACCGATCCGAATTTGATAATCTCGAACAGATCTGTTGAGATTTTTTTGACTCAAGTTTTCTATAAATATACCTATTTCGGTGGTGTATTTTCCAAGACTTTGATAGACGTGTTTGAGAGTCCTTTTTCCTCAAGTCTTCATATTTTTGAGTTTCCAAACTCATGTTTTGATTCATATATCATTTCCATATCTTTGTGAATCCCTTTTGAAACCCAAGAACACAACTTTGTTTTTTTCATCTTTGTGGGGAGATCTTTGCAACCGACGACTGTGTGTTATTGCTGAGGGAGTCTCTACAAAGTTTTATGGTTGCGTGCCATTGAGGAGTGGTGCGGTTCTTCCTTTGCTGTTTGGACTGAGGTTCATGTGGGTTTGCTGCGTGTGGATTCATTGCTGACGACACCGACCGACCCCTGCGGGTATTCGTGTGTCACTGTATTTCATTGTAATCCGTGTAAGTTGTGATTTACTTATTATAGTGAAATAAAAGGTTTTGACTTGCGGGGATTTTTCCTTAGATCTGTGTCGCATGCTTTATTTGTTTATGGGTTGACTCAAGCTCTTTAGATGCATGTTTAGGGGTTGAAATTAAATAAGTGTGTCAAATTAGAAATTTGTGAATTTAATCAATTATCACACAGTCATACGACTTTTTAAATTGGTATCAGAGCGGGTTACGCTAATTTATCGCGTATCCTGATTTTTTCGAGGATTTACTTTATGATACAATTTGTCTACTCATGTTTACAAGTTGATATCAGAGCAAGTTACGCTAATTTATCGCGTATTCCTATTTTTCGCAAAATTTGTGTGATATAGATTTTTTTTGAAAAATCAGTTTTGTGAAATATTCTCAATTTTTCCTATGGAGCACTCATATAATCAGATGCCTATTTTTGACGGGTCTAATTATGCCTACTGGAAAGCTCGTATGAAATCGATTTTAAAATCTAATGACGAGCGTGTTTGGTTGCTCTGCGAAAATGGTTGAACTCCTCCCACGGTCACCGTTAATAACTTCACCACTTTAAAACTCGTGTCAGCCTGGACTGAAGATGATTATAAATTGTCCAATTTTAATTCCCGTGGTCTGAGTGCTATTTCTGGAGCTGTCTCTCCTGATAAGTTTCGCCGAATTATGACGTGCACCACGTCTAAAGAGGCTTGGGATGTTTTGAAATTGTCACATGAGGGTACGAACGCTGTTAAAGAGTCTAAATTATAAAATTTGGCCACCCAATTTGAGACTATTACCATGTCTGAGTCTGAATGCTTTGATGATTTTTATGCACGTTTGTCGGACATTGTTAACACAAGTTTTAATTTGGGTGAGGTGATTGATAACACTCGTGTCGTTAAAAAGATTTTGAGATCTCTCCCTAAACGCTTTATTCCTAAAGTCACTGTTTTGAACTCTTTGGGAAATTTGAAATCACTTAAGTTGGAAGAACTTGTAGGAGATCTTCAAATCTATGAGATTGACATGTTTCCCAAAATCATTAAGGCTAAGGATAATGACATTGCTTTAAAGACTTATTTTAAGAAAAAGAAAGAAAAAGTTTGTGAGTCTTATTCTGAGGGAGATTTTGATTTTAATGATATGGCCTTGTTTGCAAAAAAATTTAAAAAATTTCTCAACATGAACAAAAACAATTCTTTCAATAAAAAGATTTTTTTTGATAAAAATAAAAAGAAAGGAAAGGCCAAAGAAAGTGATGAGAGGGAAAAAGAGAATGACTTCGATGAGGAGTGTGAGGAAGATTTTGAGAACGTCACTTGTTTTGAATGTGGGGGTAAGGGGCATAAGTCGTTTGAGTGTCCTACGTGGCTTAGAAAGAAAGGGAAGAAACTAGCCATGCCTGCCACACTTAGTGATGATGAGGGAGATGAGTCTGATAAAGGTTTAGCATATGGGAAGGTTGTCGCCTTTTCTAGTCGTGTGAGCACGCCCATTTTATCTCACGAAAGTGCACACGAAAGCGATGATGGTGATTTGTGTTCTTCGAGTGAGGGAGAAAACGAAAGTGAGAGTGGAGATGAAAGTGGGCGCCAAAAAGCTTTTAGAGATTTGTACACCGAGACCTGGAAAACTAAGAACTATAATCGAGATTTAGGCTGTCGGATTTTAGATTTGGAGAGAGAGAAGGAGGTTTTGAGAAAGGAGAAGTGTGATTTGACCAATACGTTGTCTAGTCTGATGACACGTGTATCCTAACTCAAGAGTGATCTCGAACGTGCCTGGGAGGTCAAAGTCAATTTTGAGAACGCACCTAAGAAGGTTGAAAAGGTGGTTCTTAAGGATAAAGGTGAGAATTTAGGAATAAGTCATGACGGTGCTTCTACTTCCCAATTAGCACCCGAGCCGGTTCCCACTTTAGTGACAGATTCACATGAATCTTACCCTAACCCACCTAGGCGTGCCATTCCTATTAGGAGAGTGCGTCCTAGAGTTTTTGAGAGAGGAGTTCCTAGGGCTATTTATGTTTGTTCACATTGTAAGAGGAGATGTTACCTTAAGGAATTTTGTTTTAAGTTGGGTTATGTGTCACGTTTTTCTTCTACACGTGTTTCTGACACACATGCACCCACACATGTTACTTTACATTCTCCCGGAGACTACACGAGAGAGTTTGCACATTTAGGTAAGTAAGTTAAGTTTTTGGTCAAAACTTCACAAGTTTTGATGGAGGTTTTTCATAAGTTGTCACCACCTTTGAAAAATCCCTCCGCACCTAACGATTGAGGTTTGACTTGTTTACTAGCATATGATGCTTTTCATGATGTCATTATATGCCTATTACTAGTATGTATTATTTTTGTATGATTTATTTATTTTTTTGAATTTTTTTTTGAAAAATCCAAAAAGATTTTTGTTTTGTTTTGTTTGCACCGTTTTATGGATGAACACTTAGGATGACCGAGTCACAACATCATTCCATTATGTTCATGTGACTATTTGATAGTGTTTTGAGACAATAAGTAAATTCATCCTTGCGCTTTATAATGTTTGGAGTCATTAAGATGTAATTAAGTGTTACTTCCTACATGTTTGACTCATATTTTCCTTTATTGCACACATGCACGGATTTGTTTGATTATTGTGCTTGTCTTATCACATGTTGGTTAGGTGCTTTCACTTCAATTCTGTCCTTTAAAACAAACCAAGTGCGATAAAGGTTCATTTTGCCATTGCGAATACTAAGCCACCGTTAAAATGACCTAAAAAATTGAGGAATTTTATTATCTGAGGTACAAAGAGGTTTAAAAGAGCCTAATTTTTTTTTTAAAGGCAATAAAAAGAAATTCAAGCCAATTGTGGGCCATTTAGGTTTTTGCACCAATTCTCCAATGCTTGAGAAGTTAGATTACCTCAAAAAAAATATCTATGAGGGAGTTTGGATGGAGAATTTAAACTGATTTGCACGTCCTTGAAATACTTGAAAATGCGCTAAATAGTTTTGGACGTTATTGGGGTGGAAATCTTTTTGACTTTGCTTTGTTGATTTGCATAAGACGATGTCATCTAAATTCAACAATCTTTTCACCTAAGGATACTTTTGATGTTCATTCGTTAGGGGTACACATATGCATCGTGCACATATGATTGATTGAGTTGATTTACCTATCGAATGTGTTCACACCCATTCATTCCATTTCCATGACTTGGTTGTTTGAGTTTAAATCCATGGTGTGATTTTTTTTTGTTATATATTTTGTGTGAAAATTTTGAAAAAATTTCAAAAATAGTAGTTTATTCCTTGTGACACCCCGACTTTGCTTGTTTGATTTATTCTTCTCATTTTTCGATTTGGGGACATCATAGAAAGGGAGAGAAAGAATTATCATATTATGGGGGAGTTTTCAAGTTTTGAGTATTTATCATAAATTGGTATCTATGTTTATCTCATTTCAAACTCGATACGTCACTTGGTATTTTGCTTTATCTCATGTGTGTAGGTACAAAGATATTGCACACCCTGATGAGCAAAGCTTTGAGAAATTTTGAAGATTTGAAGAGCAAACGATGAAGACTTATTCATTTGTATCTTTCCAGTTTTGGGTTCATGGAAGGGTGGATTTGTATAGGTAAATTTGATATTTGATAATTCGGATATTTTTTATGTATGTACCGGCATAGACATAGGGGGAGATTTGTAAGGACATTTTTTTCCATTGTCAATATGTATGTCGTACGCCGTTACACCGTTGAAGAAATTTAAGATCGCATCTATATCAACGGATTCGAATATCAAAGCTTCATGAACTTGGTAAAGCTTTTTCTGGATAACCGGACCGATCCGGTTAATTTAAAAATGAACCGATCTGCTATCGGACCGATTTGCATCCAAATCGGACCGATCCGCTTTGCACCAAAAATAGAATACCCCGGATCGAAGCCGAACCGATGAAGTCATTTTAAAAACGAATCGAACCGATCTGATACTGGACCGATCCGGCATCAAAATCGGACCGATCCGGATTTGATAATCTCGAACAGATCTGTTGAGATTTTTTCGACTCAAGTTTTCTATAAATATACCTATTTCGGTGGTGTATTTTCCAAGACTTTGATAGACAAGTTTGAGAGTCCTTTTTCCTCAAGTATTCCTATTTTTGAGTTCCCAAACTCATGTTTTGATTCACATATCATTGCCATATCTTTGTGAATCCTTTTTGAAACCCAAGAACACAACTTTATTTTTTTCATCTTTCTGGGGAGATCTTTGCAACCGACAACTGCGTGTTATTGCTGAGGGAGTCTCTACAAAGTTTTATGGTTGCGTGCCATTGAAGAGTGTTGCAGTTCTTCCTTTGCTGTTTGGACTGAGGTTCATGTGGGTTCGCTGCATGTGGATTCATTGATGACGACACCGACCGACGCCTGCGGGTATTCGTGTGTCACTGTATTTCATTGTAATCCGTGTAAGTTGTGATTTACTTATTATAATGAAATAAAAGGTTTTGCCACGCGGGGATTTTTCCTTAAATCTGTGTCGCATGCTTTATTTGTTTATGGGTTGACTCAAGCTCTTTAGATGCATGTTTAGGGGTTGAAATTAAATAAGTGTGTCAAATTAGAAATTTGCGAATTTAATCAATTATCACACAGTCATACGACTTTTCAGGAACAAATGTCACCTCAAGCACATGCATTTAGGCATGTCTAATTAATTTTTTTAACAATCGATCCTACAAAAAGGTGAATTAGTTTTAGGTTTCATTTGTTGAAAGTCAAATAGAACGTGGAAGAAAAGAGATAAACAATTTGACACTAATACTCCTGTTGTAAGTCAGAAAACAAAAAATAGTAATTGAATGATGAAAACAACAAAACGTACATTCACACCACTAGCCCACTTCTTATCAAACCGTCTTCCCCAACAAATAGTTCTACATATTTCAACCGAAGTTTTGCATATCAACAAATAGATTTGCAAAATGCCGGTATAAAATAAAAAGGTCAGTGTTTTTTAATGTAACTTTTTTTTATATATGTTGGAAAATGAATTCTACCAAACTTAGAAAATGTGTTTAGAATGTCCGTGAAAGTTTTGGCTCTCAAATGGCTTCTTTTACTCAATTTTATCCCATTTTTTTTCAAAAATTTACTTGACTGATTGTGCATATTTTTGACCTCAAAATGTATGAACTCTTGCCTCAATAAACACAATTCATTACATTTTCAGTTTCAAATTTGTGGACATATATTGTCACACCCCAAATTATAGAAAATGGTAATAATTTAAAATCAACACTATAATTTGGATATGTGACGATGCACTCAGAAAATTGTCAGAAATAAATTAATAACATCATAAATACAATAATATGTTAATATTACATCATGGTCTTAATACATAAGAGGTTTTTACATTACATATTTTCATCCAGCTACTAGGGAATATAATATGTCTATAGAAGTACTTTAAATTTACAAAGGAAATAAAAATATAATTAAGCAAGAAGTTCGCCCCAAAATACGCCGGATTATGACAAAACGAACTTAGAGACTCAATCCTGCACAAAACTTGAAAGGAAAAGTGTGTAGCATCATGAGTAACGCAACCCAATGAGAATACACTTCGGCGTAAAATTCATCCCCCAAGTATACTAATAGCAATGATTTATATTTTATATGTCAATTACTAAAATTTGCGTTAATAAACTTAAGCAGGGATAAAATATAACCGCATGATTAACGATTTAATTTATCATTTTCAATTTATTGATTCTAAAATTTATTCGTAAGACTTAACGAAATATTACGACAAGTACACTAGCAACTTCCAGTATACGTTGCCCTTATGCCACAACACACAAGTCAACTTGCCTATGTGTATACCTATACCCACTAGACAACTTCGGGTGGTATATACTATATTAGTGCACTAACTATAGGATTTTCTCAATCCCGACCAACTTCGGAGGAACCTCAAGTTCGACAACAACAATAATAAGTGATAATATGTCACAACTTAAATAATGGCCTCGACCCTCAGTATAGCCAACTTGCATATACTCATTTAACATCTTGAATAAGATTAAACACGTATGACATTAATTTACTAGACACACGAAATCAATTAATATTCTCCTTAATTATTTCGACGTGTTGTAACTCACGGGGTTACTCTGATAGAATTTTGGTATTATCACGACATCATATTTTCATATTAAAGGTTTATTTAAAAATTCACTTAAATACTCACCAAAATTTAATATGCCTAACATAGAATTTATTTATAACATCACACACAATTATTCCACTTATTTCGGGATGGCCTTTTCATGCAACTTAAATTTATAATTAACTATTACCACTAACAAATTCGGGACAACAATTTAACACTAACTTTAACATTTTATTAAAATTATTATATCTACTTAAATTGCTCCCAATAAATTATATAAGGTTCTCATATGAGTTAATATATCACACAAAAAATCTCAGACATAAATAATAAGCCTAAAATTTTAAATATATTAAGATATAACATGCTGTCAGAATTTTTTTAACATAGAATTTCCATCTTTATATACTAAACTTTAAAAATTCATATCTCACTCATTTCTTATCCAAAAATTACGATTTTAGTATTCAAAGAAAGATAAGTTTATGTTCTATCTAGTAAAAATATAAAGAAAAAAAAAAAATGGTTTACTTAGGTCAAAATTAAAAATACAACCCGTCATAGTCCAAATTTTTAAGGAAAATACACAACTTAGATGGGGATAAATTTTAGTGTGTTTATTCTCATTATCTTAGGGAACTAAATTAATTTATTTAAGAATTTTTAAACATAATATGGGTGGATTTTAGGTTTTATCTCTCTAAGTGGCCATTAAAGCATCAATAGAGCTTCCATGGTTACTTAGTATTAAAACTATACTTAAAAAAACGAGTTGAAAGGAGAAGATAATTCTCACCTGAAATGAGTTTAAAGTTCTCTCTATATTTTCTTCTTTGCTCTTCCTTTCTTCTCCTTCTTTTTGTTCCCCTTCTCTTCTTCTCACTCTCTCCCCTTTTTCGTTTGTTTTGTTAGAGTAAATTCGGAATTGTATTACTTTGACTCATAAAAGGGGATAAATATTAGATGATTCTAGGAGTTGTTTTAATTTGGATTATAAAGAGGATACACATTAGCCAAAATCATTAGCCTTTGGGGTTGTTTTACATGGTGGTTTAATATGGGGTGGACAAGTGTTGGGCACTTGTCCTATAATGATAGACACTCATCATATAGGATAGACACTCATCTCTATCTCTTTTACTTTTCTCTCTTTCTTTTTTTTAACTAATTCCAAATGTTCCACTTAATTATATATGTTTATTTATTTATTTATTTATTTTTATTTTTATTATTATTACTATTTTTAGAAACTTTAGTATAATTTTATTTGTTTATTAAAAATATGTGATTAAATTGAAGGTCTTACTAAATGTGTCACGTCACTAATATTTTAAATGAAAATAATTTAACAATATTCTATTATTTTGGAGTCGGGTCACTATATATATTGTTGAATGCCTGTGGTGTTTGTCTTCAATTTATGATCCGTGATATGGCCTATATCTATAGTAGAAGCTAGAATCACAATTGCAGCGTCATTTCCCTTTGTAATTGTCTATACGGACTCCCAACATCGACACATTTTGGGGCATCACCATGACGTGTTGTATATATATTAGCTCATGTTTGAGGCCCAACAATAATCGGCCTCAAACACGAGCCAATACGGGTGAGACACGTCGGGGTGTCGTATGAAATGTGTCGCATTTGAGTGTTGGAAGTTTTATTACTAATTAGTAATTGTCTAACTCATCTCTGACTCGTCACTGTTTAGAATTCTTCTTTCAAAATGATGGAGCATCACTCAAATTCTTCTCTTGTAGTTATTTCAACTACTCATATTCTAACAAACAAGTTTTTTATCTGAGTATCAACCGTAGGGGGAATAAGAAAGGAAGAACAGTCAGGTATACACAAAAAAAATTACCTCAAATCATATAAGTTATTTGTCTAGATTGCTTTATTTATAACTAACTCAAATTAACAATGGTTGGATTGTAAAAATCAGTTTTACAACTATTTCCAAACAAAATTTTGATGTGAAATTTATTCGTAAAATAGTTCATACTCCGATTCACACACAAAAAAATTATGACTTAAGTTCAGTGCACGATTGTGCAAAATAAGTGGTAGGGGATTGTTCATAATTTTATTTTGTTTGTAGATTACAAGTTAAAGTAGATGTGTGAAATTGATCGAAAATAGAGCCAAAACCACAAACCTCAATACTATAAAGTTTCAGTTTTAAATTATAGATATAAGGGCAACACACATTTAGTCCTGTATTATCTTTTTTTAGCATCCGATCCTATCTATATGTCATTTAGCTGTAGGTTCTCATTTAGTTGGCCCTCAAATGACTTCCTTTACTCAATTTTAAACAATTTTTTTACATAATGTCGTTGAATGATTGCCTATTATTTTCCCTCAAAATGTATGAACTCTTGCCTTGACAAACATAATTCATTACACGTTTAGTTTCGAATTTGTGAACATATGTTCTTGAATGCCTATGCAAATAGCTGTTATACTTATTGAGTTTGGCGTGACTTGATATTTTCTTTGTCTTTTGTGGTTTTCTTCTCCTATGGTTTTGTGGTGTTTGCAGACTAAATACATGAGTTCTCTATAATTAAATCAATTTGATAATGGTTGGATTGTTTTTATTTCTGAAAAAAGTCTTGATCCTAGTTTTATTTGTAAAATAGTTCGTAATCTGATTCACAAAAAAACAAAAATTTTGACTTAAGTTCAGTGCATGATTGTGCAAAATAATGGGAAGGGGATTGTTCAAAATGATATTTTGTTTATGATTCTTGATTAATTCACGTAACACTCATCCTTGTAAATTGGTTAGTTAACTATAATGACAAATGCAAATGGCGAACAAAGGCGGGTCGTCAAGTAAAGAAACGGATCAATTCAAGGCAAATATGATGACATTCAACATCTTGTTGCGCCTATTAAATGAACACGACATAAGGGATGTGCACTGTCAGTTGCTGCACAAAACACCGTTTTGGGCCATTCTTAGCACATACACCGAGGGGTTGGTAACATATCAATTTTACAAGAAACACAACTCAAACATCATAGCTATTATCAACCGTTTTGATATTTCATCAAACGAATTCAGGATCGGGGGGGGGGGGGGGGGGAATTAGTTGAATTCAACCCACTCTATGTGTCACAAATACAAGGAATACCAAATCGGGGTGAACTGATAGAGATACAAAAAAGAGGTGCGCTGAAGGATACATTCATCAGCAAATATTTTAACATAGATGTACAACTTTAAAAAAAGGTTGAATCCGCTTTGCTAGTCGCACTACAAAGACGAAGCGAAGAAGATATAAGTGATGTAGTCCGATTGATATCTTTGCATTTGTGTGTCGCATTCCTCTTTGCAAACACTGGAAATTCATTGGGATGGATATTCGTAAAATACATACACGACGTGAAGAATATAAGAGCTTATAATTGGGTTGGGGCAGTTCACAGGACGCTTCTTGACTCAATAAGAAAGAAGATGAAAGATAATACCCCATCAACCGTTACTGCTTGTGTCCCCATGCTTTTTGTAATTAATTTCTTATGATTTTTTATTTGATATTATGCTTGAAAGTAAAAATAAACTTAAGATGAAATTATGTTCCCCTGATAACTTAAACGATTAGAAAATAGCACCGTAAGGATTCGAAATACAGCTTGTTATAAAATTATGGTTTTATGCCTTTGCTTTGTTGGTAAAATGTGTACGTAATTAGTAAAATGACATTGATAATTATAATATGTTTAAAGACTTAGGACTTGAAACTAAAGTTCCAAAATTTGTTTGCGTACACAATTACATAACATTGCAAAAGTTTCGTGTTCAGTTTTGGCTTTGCGAGGTTGCCAACATAATCAACCCGATCCAAGAACGACATAATCTCACACCAAGATTCCTGCGTTGGAACCTTCATATTCTTAATAGAAAGCTTACACGTATTAATCTGAATAATGTACAAGTATGATGAAATTTTGGGACAATTTATTATACGAATACCATATTCACACCACTAACATTCCTATTTTTACATTAATTTTTTCTTCGCAGTTGAAACTACATACACCCCAAAATAGGATAGGTATATTGAGGAAATCGACGAAGATTGTTGTAATTAATGCTGAGAGTGAATCAGATGATGACTTCATAGTAGAAGTAACAAGGCCGAATCACAACTCAAGTGCTATCGAAAAAGTGATGGACCTGAATAACCGTCGTTATGTAGATGTCATTTCATTATCAGGGACACCAAACCCTAAAGATTCAGCGCAAGCATGACTACAAACACCGGGAGGTGGTTTCATAAATAACGTGGAAGCATCAAGCATAACATGTAGTAATGTCCAAATAATGGAATTAGGGGGGTTTCTGATGATTATTTACCAAATACACTCGCTTCCAAACGAAATATAATAGATATTGAAAGGAGAGATTATGAGTTTTATGGTGCATGTATGCAAAATGCATAATACATGGCGTGCCTAGAGGAAAAGAATGAGGAACTTGAGGGAAATATGAGACACTTTGTTGCGACGATTAAGGAATTAGAAGATGAAATTTATAATGAGCGGAAGTGGTCTGTGTCGTGAAAAGAGCAACTATCAAGGCAAGTGGGCTTGACAACGAGCTTAGAAAAAAAATTGAGCGTCGAGATAATACACTCAAAATCAATGGTTAGGGATTTAAATGATGTTACAATTGAACGATTCAAATTGCATCGTGAATTTGAGATAAAACATATGGAAGAATAACACTTAATAATGGATGCCAAACTTCACGAGGAGCAATTAATTATGCTGAAGATGCAACTCAAGCAGTTTCATGAACAAGCTGAAGGCGAGAAAGATCATGTAGATGCAATAATAGTAGATAAAGAAGAGGTTATAGCTCATCTTAAATCTGTCCTCAATGCCGTTAAAGAAGAATCGGATCATTTTTTCACCAGTTTATAAGAAACAAGAAAAATTGCAGACACAATAAAAAAAGAGAGTGAATTAAAGATATGTGCATCTGAAGGCATAAAAGCAAAATTAAACTTAAAAACTGAGATACTAACATGAGATTTGGAATGAATGACTGGAATCTCAAAGAAACAACGAAAAATAATAGATAAGCACGTGAAGGATCTTAACCGATAACGAATGAAATCAATTTGCATTGATAACGACAATAAGGACCTCCGAAAGTGTACCTTAACACTATAAAACATGGTAGAACAACTTGGGGGCAACCATGACTGCCCAAATAGTAGAATCCTCCATGTGAAATCTAGAAGAACTTGAATAACAAATGAGAAGTCAAAATATGAGTATCAGAATCTGAAGAGAAAAAAGAAAATGGAAATTGAAGCAAATGTCAACATATTCATCAGAAACCAGTCTGGTACAAGTAATTTCACCTTGATTGACAACACAGAAGAAGATAACTGGAGTGAAGAAGATTTGATCACAATTCTAGAGGAGGATACCAATGAAGCAATGAACTACACAAAAGTTGTGAGAAAGATTCCCAACCCACTAAAGTCAAAATCTTGTACGCATACTGGATAACAGAACACGCAAAACGTTAAAAGCATAGTGTGAGATAGCTCTAGTTGGGTAAGAACCACACATTTTTTTTATTTAAACTTCAACTCATTCTTTTGATTTGACCACATACACCTGCTTACATTACTTATTTACTGCTAAAATGCAGGCAGCTGGACTTTGATTCGATATCCCTTTGTGACATATCGGCCTTGCTTTGGGGAAGTCAAATTTCAAATAATGTAAGCACACACAACATAAATTTAAGAACAAACGACGTTGCATCAACTAATGCGTTTAATATTAATTGCACAGGTGATCTACTCGTACTGTGCGATACTTTCAGATAAGGTCATGAACTTATCTGAGATTATCTCCCCGTTATCGCATGGGAAAATTTTGACTCAACTTACATCTATTTTTTTTATAACGTGTATTAAGTATCATACCATATAAATGTTATACTGCTTGTTGTACATGAAACGGTAAGGATAAAGAACGAAGAAGGGATAAAGTCATATTTGTATGACATCATCAAGGAAAACATTCGAGGATGTGAACGAATATTCATTCCTATGCGCCATGGCAACGATTTCCACTTCACGGTGCTTTACCTTGATAAGGAGAAGGTCATGTGGTTGCATTGCAACCCAAAATCACATATGATGGAAAATGGTAGAGACCGATGCTATGACGAAGCCAAACAAATGGTATGGACAACATTATTATATGAATTATTTACGCAACAAAATATATTATATCTAATACTGCTGATGCCAAAAGAAATAATGTAACCTTAACACCACTAAATGTTACAGCATGGAGTAATATAAAAATTTTGATGAAAACAAAGAAAGATGGGGAGAAATCTCAAAGTAAAGGAGGCGAGTGCATAAATGAAAGATATATGGGTGGAATAAACAAGCACGTCGAGCACTCGGCAGAGATGAGGATAAAATAATACGCTGGATGTCACGCGAATACGAGAATTTCACCCTCTACCCCATCCCGAATTTCCCCCTGCAAAGTGAAGGATCGTAAGTTTTGATAATAATATCTTATATTAAAAACAACTAATTGATCAATGTTATATATGACTACTCACTGATACGTATTGCCTGTAGGTCTGTGGCATCAAAATGATGTGTTATATGCATGAATTATCATCACAAAATGAGTTGACACCAAATGATTCACATTGGAGGGTAATTCAAATGCGAATGCATCTCGTTGATGTCTTTTTGAACCATAAATATAACTAGACTTGTGATAACAGATGCATTTAAACCCTGATTGATTGTATCTTTATTTTTAATGTCTGTCCAACCATTAGTATGTATAGGTATATGTGGTTGCCCTTAGGTTATGTATTATGGTACGAAAAATAAGATAATAGGTTTTTCTTTAAGTTGTTAATTTGTGACAATTAAGTTGTGTTTTCATAATGACATATTATGCTTTGTTAATATATTATCTCGTATTTATTTAGCTTCACGTCCTACTTTCCCAAAATTTTAATCATGTGATCTTATACTATGACATATTTTCTTTGGATATCAAAGGTGGTTTAATCGTACTGTGATTGGTGGCCAGATGCTTAGAGATGCTGGTTTTAATGATGTCATTGTGGAGAATAAAACTGATCAGTTCATGAAAGTTCTGCGGAAGGAATTAAATACTGTTGAGTAGGAAATAAATGAATTCCTATAAGATTTTTCTGAAGAAGATTATAAAACTAAGACTTTGGTTGTTGATATTTTTGCAATTTCTTATGGAATGTTAAGCATATATGAAAGGTTTCCTACAAACTTCATATATGCTTTTGAATGATATCACTCAATCAGTAACTTCTGTCCAGATTAAGTCAACCTCATTGAATAGGGGGAATGTAACAATGGTTAGATAAATATATGAAAAGGTTACCGACAAACTTCATATATTCTTTTGAATGATATCATTCGATGAGCACATTCCGTCTTAAATCATCTTCATTGAAAAGGGGGACTGAAATAATGGTTTGATAAATATATGGGAAATCATGCTGAAGTATGTGGAATCATCCACTGACCAATTTAAAATCATACATGAAAGGTTGCCTACAAACTTCATATATGCTTTGGAATGATTTCCCATATATTTAAAAGCATACATGAAAGGTTGCCTATAAACTTCATATATGCTTTGGAATGATATTACTCAATCAACAACTTTTGTCCATATTCAATCATCCTCATCGAACATGGGAATTGACGCAATGGTTCGATTAATATATGGAAAAGCATGTTGAAATATATGAGGAATCATCCACTAATAATTTACCAAAAAATATAAGACTTTGGCCATTGATGTATCTATAATTTCTTGTGGAATCTCAAGCACGGCTGCAAATGAATCGAGTTGTTCTTGAAAATCTTGAGCTCAACTCATTTATAGATCGACCCTCTCATTTGTTAGGCGAATGGATGAAGCTCAATCATGATTTTGGGCTCGTTTGAAAAATTATGATCGTTGGGATCGGCTTGATCTCAACTTTTAAGGCATAAATGAGCTCATTTAAATCTCTTAAAGTCAATTTGCTTGAGATTGACTCGAGCTCGAGTTGTTTAAGGTCGAGTTTGGCTCGTTCGTTTAGTAAATGAACCGACCTTGAAAATAATCTCAAGCTCATTTAATAATTGAGCTCAACTAATCTCGTCTCAAACTCGGCCTGACCCGATTTTTTTGTAGCCCTATTCTCAAGAAAATCAACCAAAGAGGTCCCCTCAGGCCAAAAGTCTATGTGTGAGTGAGAGTCGATCTACCATTTTGAAATTTTCTTTATAATAGGAAAGGTAAATATTATGCCATTCCAAATAGAAAATGTCAAACACCTTTGATTAGAGTGCATAGAATAAACATCACCACTTCTGATAAAAGATGCAATCAAAACGTTACCACTGAAACCAAGCCATATATATTTAACACTTTTAAATTTCTAAGGGAGAATCCTCCTTCACTTATAGGAACCAGTCATATTTTTTAAATAAATGGTGACTAACTTCCTTTTAGTAGGATGCCTCATGGTTTAACACCCGTAATGCCATTTATTTCCAATAAAATTTAAAGAAAATCCCTTTGGCAGCATAAATTACAAATATTCATCCATCATTTTCTGTTGATATCTATTTTAACCCTCTTTGTGAAATCTGTATGGACTACCTTGATTACTAAATATTTTCCTATATACTACCGTATACTTTTTTAGAGTTGCAATCCATATAAGTTATAACCTAAGAGAATTGGGTTTCATCATTGCGCCAAGTGAAGAATTGCTACTCAACATTATGTGATTTACATATAGTTATCACGCTGAAAGGGAAAACTTATAGGATAACTATGAGGGAAGATGTGAATTTTTTTAATTCAATAGTAGATATGGTCCTAAACTGAGCAGAATTATGGAAATGGATTCTTGTAGTTGGCCCCAAGTAGTCAGGACAACACTTTAGTTGGTGGCTGGAAGGCAATAATTGAATTGTCTGATGAGACTGCATTAGTGTTATGTTGTAGTTTTTTCTGTACTGGTAGGTTGATTATGTTGGAGAATAAAACTAAAGTTCGACCAATGGTGCTCTGTAGTAACATTAATAGTTATGTATTGTCAAATTCATGAGGATATCTTATTAAATCGAGGTTAAATTTCTGACATGGTAGACACTGTTATGTTACCTATTATTTGAAATTAGAATTAGTTTAATTAAGATAGATGCATTTAAAAAAAGAGATGAGATCATCCTTAAGAATGGTATTAACGGAGCTTAGACCTTTAGTCTTATTTTTAAAGACTTGGCCTAAACAACGACTACTCAAGAAAAAGGAAATTTGCATGGTCGATTAACCTATATAAATATGTGAACTATGAACCTATCCAAATAATACGTTGTGAGAAAAATTAATCGAGTCTGGCAGAGTTGTAAATTTCATATTCTTACGTTATCAATGAGAATTTTTTTAGATTTGGAGTAAAACATTACAATTTCTATATTAGGAAGACCAAATTGATGGTTGTAATGTTTGGGATCTTAATTTGAGGATAATATCCATGGGAACTAAGAGTGGTGGTACGTATTTAAGATCCGAGACTACTTTTATATTTACAAAAACAGTCCTTCAAATAAACCCCCCCGTTATTTAGCTTTAAAAAAATAAAGAACAACAACATAGTTATCTATAGACACGATGCACGAACTTGTCCAATTACATTTTTCCTTCGTTTGAATTGATCATCTATAAATTATGTACAAAATGAGCATATTCAAAACCATACGATTTCATGTCAATTGTAATCAATTTTGTACGATGTCCATAAAATCTCCGAGCCTATCATATATGATGGATTGTCCTTAGAAGATTAGTCACAGTGTAGAATTAGAGAATATATCTCTTGTTGTTGCTTTAATTGTACGTTAACTATGCAGTAGAAACAACAAGGTGGCATAACTATTTAATAGAGTTTTGTCCAGCAATTATTAGTCCTACCATGATGCCAATTTAATGCGTAATGAGATTATGAATCCAATTCAAAATTGATCTTAACATCATAATCCAACTTTCGTCGATAATAATCCAAAATGCTATTGATTCAAAACCATCGACATATATAATCTCAAAATAACAAGCACGACTGTACAAATATTGGATGACATCAAAACACACTCTAAAACATGCCATATATAATTACCATCCTCACTAGTACAACTTTTCCTTAACAAATATAAGAAAATGTATATTGTAATCAGTACATGATATTGCCATTAGATTTTCAAATTCCCTTGAAAACATAAACTATAGCAGAAACAACATAGATCGACACATCAACCAACAACAACACATGTTTTGACGTTATGTCCACTTCGCCCTCACTTGCTTCACTTGGTCTTCCTTGAATTAACTTCACCAGTTGACTTAATGAGCTGTATTTTAGGCCTCCCAGGTTGTTTTTCAACCAATGGAGGCATTAGTTCTTCATCTTCAGAGTTACAAAACATCTCAGCATCCGACTCTATGTCGGGAACGGGATACACAGGGTAAACATATGATTTTCTAAAACATTCTGATGTGAAATAGTGTTCAATGTATGAATATATATCCTCTTTACTCTGGTGAATAACAAAAATCGCATGACTATAAGGGAAACCCTTAATAGCCCACACACATGAGCAACACCAATTCAACAAATCAACAAAAAATGGTGCTTTGCTGTAACCTCAAAAATATGTTCACTGGCATAATGCACAATATAATGCCTCCCACCCTCAATGCTAGCAACCAATTGCTTATCCATTTTGGTACATAAGCATGCGGTCCATCGCTTAGACTCAACACCATGACTAGACATCATCTCCATAAACTTTGAACACACACCATCGATTAATTGTGTAATAGGCATGTGTCTCTGTGCCAATACCCAATTGTTGACTGACTCGGTGATATTTGAACACATCTCTCCATATCTATCACCTTTAAAGTACGCATTTACCCATCTATCAAATGGAATACTCTTTAAAAAATTCTCAATTGGCTCTTTACCTCCAATTTTCAAAAGAGTTAGGTATTTATGAAATAAGATCTCAATTCTCTTCTGAAAGCCAGAGAGGTGGTTTCTTGGGAACCGATGCAATAAGTTGTTCTTCAAGTGGTGTAGTTAGTAAACGTGTGCAGATAGTGGGAAAATGCATGCCACACCATCGCGAGTACCTTAATGACGATCATAAATGAATGTGATTTTCCGCTCATCCTCATATAGCATATTATTCAATATCTACAAAAACAACCTCCAATTGTCATCATTCTCCACATCAACCACCACAAAAGCAAATGGGAAAAATATCTATATATAAAAAAAGTAGCACATGAGACAATTTAATGACATAAAATATGGCAACACAAGTACAAAATATGAATACGGTTATATAAAGTACATTGGTTACCATTTTTCGTGGTTGCAGCCAATAAAGTGTCATGATGTTTGTTTTTAAAAAAGGTACTGTCCAAGCACAAAAAGGGTCTATAATACTTAAAACCATAAATACAAGCACCTAATGCCACGAAACAATGCTTGAAATGATGAGAATAGGGCTCACACTCAATCACGATATATGAATCAGAGTTAAAATGCTTCAGTGCCTTCAAATAACTTTCTAGCTGGCTATACGAGCGAGAATCATCCCCTTGCAATTCCTTCTTCGCCAACTACTTTCCATACCATGCATTCCAATATGTGACATCAAATCCATAAGACTGCGTAATATCCCTACAAATATCTTTAGGGGATATCAACGACTTATCACATACCTTATCTTGAACAATTGAAGCAACCATCTTTAATTAAGTTCACCATACTACTCTTTTCTTCATTAACATGAATGAAAATTGTTCAACTGTTTGATGTAAAAATAACCATTTGCCTAACATACTCGTGAGTGAAAAACCATTCACAACCATCCACAAACCTCCTTATACAAAATACTTTAAGTCTAATCTTATCATACTTCACATATAAAAATGAAAACCCACACTCAGCTACATACGTACAAAGTTTGTCGCGAACATCTTTTACTAATTCAAACCATTGTCCTACATATGTAATATAACCCCTCCAATTTTTGGATACGTAAGTACGTGGTGTCTCCAAGCTTAACATACCACCGTGCTCCGCATCATCATCTTCCAATAACATTGCGTCCAAGTCCATCCGTGCATCATATTCCATCCCACAAAAAAATTTGCTTGCGCAAGTACTAGATTGACCAACATTAGATACGACAATGTCAATAATAGGGGCATTAATGTACCCTTGATATACAAACATCATATGCACGTCCATATCGGATACCACCATACACGTTGGTTGATTTGGGAATGTATAACAAATCTGGAACTTAGTGTTATAGAGATTGGGATATTTTTCAACAATTACATCGCATAATTCCTTGTATGACGCCACCGGTGTTAATCCAGCAATAAAAAAGACCGATTGATACATACATCACATCAACTTTAACTCATAACAACTTCAACTCACAACTTGGGCTGCACATACAACAAATAAATATATACACTCTAGTAAGTAGTAATTAAACATTTATATTTTAATGTACAATTAATGATAATCAACATTATAGTAATAATAACCATAACATAATTCATAAAGGGACTGTTTGCATTTAGTCGTACTCTCACAGAATCGTTAAGGTCCGATCTTAAGTAATTCAGTTTTAGTTGTAAGTTCCATCCTCTATCTATTAGAAAAAATCATGGGACATTTGCAAAGTCATTTTGGCTACAATGCCTTTGAAGAACCAAATATGACACCCACATTCAAAATTTAAAGCAACAGTTAATTTCCAAACTTACCTAACAGCCTAGTCACCTGGACCTCCAACTAAAGAAAAATGAAAAATAGGGTGGGATTGGTCCCATACTAAACATGGGGGCATAAGACCTATAACGAAATAACTATATTTCAAAACAAGAAATGCGAAAAATAAGACGACTCCTACTATTAACTGACAATTATTGCAAATAATTCGTTAACACCCGTTTGTAGACTATATAGGGCAATTAAAAGATTATAGATTAAGGAAGGCAATGAATTAAAGAAAAAAATCGAGTACCGGGCAAGAAATTTAGAATGCTTAAATTAACAAAGTATTATAATTTTCGTATGTGACTGTGATAAGAAAAAAAGACAAATGTTTTAAATTTAAATAATTACGATGCAATGATAATACAATATTTTGACACTAATAACCCCCAAATTATGAACATCACAATAATATAAATCTCGTGTACTTTATAAGGTAACAACTGTAGTATGACGTATGCCAACTCATGGAAAATTAGTGCAGGTAATACCCAATTGCGTTTTATAGGTTACCGAGAGCAATTAGTTATGAATAAAAAACATAATAATCGAGCGCCAGACATGAAGTTTAGCACAAATAACTTAATAAATAGTTAATAAATTGAGCAGTTAGAGGAATTCGGTCAAAACATAATTAAAATTTGGAATCAATAAAATTAGTCCTAGTAATTTTTTTTTTTGTGATTGTTGCGATCAAAGTATTCGAACTGAAAAAAATTTAATCAATATCATTATCTAAGTGTGATGGTTATTCTGTCATTTTTTTCAATCCATTATCTAATTGCTATCATTTTTTCAGGGGATTAATCAATAAAATTAATCCCAACTATAATGGCTGAGATCCCAATTGTATAAGAATGGAAAAACTGACAGCAATTAGATAATGAACTCTCTACATGAAAACATATCACAAATGCAACCCCATAAATCATAAGTTAGATGAAGTTATATACCTTCCCATAACTTTTGAAGAACATAACGAATGATTAGATGGCAACAAGACTTGAAAATGAAACCAAAAGAGTAAAGAAATGGTTCACGTTTCCAAAAGTGTGAAGAAATGGGTTAATTGCTATGAACAGAAGTCCTTCTTGCCATATTTTATGGCATCAAAAGTGTGAATAAATGGGTTCACATTTTTAGTATTGATTAAATTTGAATTTTAAAGAAGCAAACATAACTGCTATGAGCAGGGTTAAATTAGTCATTAAGGTATTCAAGTTGACTTCGGAAACCGTCCATCCTTAATATGATGAGCAGTTATGGGACTCCTTTATAAACAAAATTTACCTAGGATCCGTGACTCGAAAAACATGACAGATAGGACCTCCGATATGATATAAGTTGTTTACATATTTTGCTATTTGATACCATATCTTGCACTTTTTGATTTTCAGAGAATAGAGAAAGGGGTGAAGACAAACTACAAAGTTTAGATGATGGGTTTAAAAATTTATAAGTAGGGGAAAAACATGATATCAACTACTTATAGTTGTAAAAAATAACTGATTAATTAAAGAAAAAAATGAAGGTCAATGCCTCAATGGGACTAGATACAAAATGTGAAAATGAATGAGATCGGAGGCTACTAAATGTCTCGGTATAGGATGGAGGACAAAATATCTATTCGATTATTATCTTCATTTGAAGAGGGTAGGGCGAAAGTAACCACTAAAATTTATACCCGACGTCTCATGATGAAAAAAGTGAGTTGAATCGAGACACTCACAACACGCTTAAAAAAATTAATAAAAATTTAAAAACAAAATAAATAAAAAACCCAAGAAATCGAACCATTTTCATTAGCCCCGACTCCCACTCAAACCCTCAGTAGAACCCTACCGAACTCCGTTGATACCTCAAGCAAGTAACCTCCTGTTTAGGTCATTTTTTTCACTAAGAACATCATAGAACTGTTTAAAAGTTTTTATTATCATATAAAATGTAATTTAAAGGTATATTTGAAGTCAATGAATCACCCACCAAAGAGGTTCAATAATAGCAAGTAACTAGGGGGATCAAACTCGGAGAAAAAGATCGAAACATGTCATCTAAACGTATATAATCACAACCATATGCTTATTTAACATTGTCAAACATATTTTAATTGAAATGGATAGAAAAAATTTGCTGTTCATGCTTCATTTGGCAGTACAGTGCCGAAAACGATGACGGGTTTCAGTATTGTACTACTGAACGAAGTTGGTTTAAAGTGCAGTGTTTCATTCGACATTGTAGTGTCGAAATATCTCACTTATTTCGGTAGAAAAATTTCATCACGACATCAGATGATCGAATCGACAAAACAATGCCAAAATATCCCTGTTCTCTCAATAAATTAATGCCGAATGGGATAAAGTTTTCCTTTTTTATTGCAAAATTTGATATTTTTTTATGTAATACCAACCTATTTAGGACGACCCCCTATTTGACGATGACACAATTTGGAAAAAAATCGATGAAATATGCTCCGATGGTCGTGCTAATAACATAGGAAAGTATTTTTTGACGCCCGATGGTATACTAAATGTAAACACTCCTAATGACAATGCATTCAATAAAATTGTCGTTGTTAACGAGGCCATACCAACGGTGGTTGATCACTCAATAGAGTTCACCACAAATGAATAAGTTCTTTATATTGTGTAATTATGTAGTAAGTTTGTTGTATTATGTTTGTTAAGACATCCCGGTTTATCCGTGTAGATATTTCTTAACCACAATGCTTTGATGCATTGGTCCTAATAGTGCGAACGAAATATAAGGGTGGTAATTGTTACATCAAAGTTAGTGAATCCATCACATGGAAGGAAGGGGAGTTTGATTATTTGTTATGAAATGGGAGGACTCTACCGATCACATTTTAAGAAAGGTATTGAACCACCAAAATCACAAAGGCCCAAGGATGATATAGACTAATCTACAAAAAAGTGCGATTGCCCATTTTCCCTAAAGGCCGGTCAAAAAGTGGAAGGTTGACGTGGTTAGTGGCCTCCACAACCACTAGATTTCCAAGACACTAGTCATACATCCATATGTCGATAAATTAACCCACGAGGAATATGAACTTGCCAAAGATTTAATTGCCAATGAGGCTAAACCGTGACAAGTTTTGAAGACTATAAAGGAGAGATTTGGGAATATCTTTTCAATCATGAGCATAATTTACAATGCCAAGGGAAATATAAACTACAAGGATATGCAAGGGAGGACCATGGTTCAATAAATCCTCAAGATCATATCGAGTAACCACTATGTCTATTAGACAAATAGAGACCCGAATACCGACAAGTTTGAGGATTTGTTCTTTACTCACCCCGAGTCTATTTTGCTTGCGAAGTGTTTTCCCACACTTGTCTTGATGGATTTCACATACACGTTCGACCGATTTAACATGCCGATATTGGAGATGGTTTGAGTGACATCACCGGGCAGGACATTTTGCATTGCATTTTGTTTCTTGTCCTCTGAAAATGAAAAATGATTTGCATGGGCGTTAACTTATTTGAGGATGCTTTATGATCCTAAAAACATGCCTGTAGTCATGATTCTGGACTATCAAAAAACTTGTATCAATGCCATTCATAAAGTTTTTCCTTAAGTTAGAACGATGCTCTACCTTTACACATCAACAAGAATGTGGAAATGAATTGTAAGAAGTTTGGCATGGCGATGGATGATTGGAAAACCCTAATGCATGAGTGTTATTTTATAGTTGTCTTTTATAGTTGAGAAGGAGAGACCAATTCAATTTCTCGATAAATGGGACCAGTTCAAAGTCAACCATACAACATTCCTTAATGTGGTTGACTACATTGAAAAGACTTAGTTATTGGTTTATGAAGGGTTCAATCTACCACGGACAAGTGAAATTAAGCACCGTGGAAATCGCACTATTTATGCAGTGGAGGGTGATCATGCTCAACTGAAAAAGATGCTTGGGTCATTTAATTTCTCAGTTGTCGAGTTCTAGAAGGAAGTTCATGTACGTTTGATAGCTCAAGTGATGAAAATACATGTTGATTTTTAGAGATCCCATAGTCGTAATCGACACACGCACAATATTCCATAATTTAAGCTTGTAAGATCATGATTTTATAATTTCTCGTAGCTTAGGTATTTTGTCGTATCCCATTACAAACCAGAGTTTCAAACCTAAATATACATCCACATTTGCCTCTATGATTATTTGAAGACATGTTAGTGATCCAACTTCATTTTTGAATTTCAAGCCATTGGAATCATCACCAACACTTTATGGAGGTATACGAACTTGTGGTTTTGATTTTACTTGATCAAATACACTCTGTGATGTTTGTTTTTTGTTCAGGGCTATTTTATAAAAAGAATTTTTAAAAGATTTTTTTAATATCGTTAGAATGAGATGTAGATCTCATTAGAATGAACTCCATAGTTCGTTCGAATGAAGTTGAATGTCGTTAGACCGATGTGAAAATTTCATTAGATTAAACTTCTAATGAACAACTAAGGAGTTGCTCTCGATTTGACAGAACGACTTTCGTTAGAAGTACATGAGAAGACTGATCGAATGAAATCGTCTTGTTGTTTGAACGAGATTGGACCTCGTTAGAATGAACCTATGATTTTCATTCAAATGAGATCACTGCCTCAAAATTCATATTTTTCTATAAAAAAACCTTTTATGAACAATTTTTCTTAGGACTTATAGCGAAAATGAAATTCCCATATCTGTTCAAAAAATGTTCATCTTTTTGTTTATGTGAAACAAGATTTTGTTTTAAAATTAAATCATATTATAGAATGATTTGTTGAGTTCCAAACCTTAGTTTCCAAATACTACATCTAACCCTTGTAGAGTTCATTCTACTACTGATTATGGAGTTGCGACTCTACGATTGAAAAAGAAAGGATATCCCATCCTGAGGCTGATCAGTGGATACCAAGGGAAGTGTTACTTACTATTAAAGGTGCTGGACCGTGACGTATCTGTTGAAGATTTGAAGACCTGTGCATTATACGTAGTGGAGCTCTAAGTAGTCTATAAGTCATAGAGTCTGTCCTACTTTTTAACAGTGCTGAAATCTAGGTTTTTCCCCAAAGGGATTTTTCCTTAATTCTTCTTCGTGTGTTTGGTTTGGTCGTATGATTGGACATTATTTAATTTGGAATTTATTTTGCATGCACACCTAGTTATTAATCAAGATAAAATTTGGTTAAAAATTGGATCTTTATGTGTGTATCCTAAGATATAAATAATTCCATACAGTCCTGCATTTTCAAATTAGTATCAGAGCGGGTTTCACTAATTTATTATGTGATCTTTAAATTGGGTATATATGGATAATTTGTATAATAGGGTTTCTTTTTTTGATGGGTCAAATTATGCATATTGGAAATTTCGAATGCAGTCGGCTTTGAAAGCGATTGACGAGCGTGTCTGGCTTGTTTTTGAAAGAGGATGGACACCACCCACTGTGACTAATGGTCATGTCATAAGTCCCAAACCCAAGCCTTTTGGATGGATGCTGAATTAAAATGGACCAGTTTTAACTCCCACGGCTTAAGTTCTATTCCTAGAGTCGTCACCCCTGACAAGTTCTGCCACATCATGACGTGCACCATGTCTAAGGAAGCGTGGGATACCCTCCAGCTCACTCACGAGGGTACAGACTCTATGAAAGCTTTTATGCTATAAAATCTCACCACATAGTTTGAGACCATTTCTATGCTAGAGACTGAGAATTTTGATGAATTTTATGCACGATTATCTGATATTATAAATTTTAGCTATAATTTGGGTGATAGAATTCTCGAGACGCGCATTATGAAAAAGATTTTGAGATCCCTTCCTTCCCGCTTTATTTCTAAGGACACTGTCCTTAATTCATTAGGAATTTTAGATACGCTTAGGTTAGAAGAACTCGTAGGAGGCCTTCAAACTTATGAAATCAATATGTTTCCCAAAATAGTTAAGCTAAAGGAAAAAGGGAATTGCTTTGAAAGTTTAATCTAAAAAGAATGAGGAGGTATATTCTGACTGCGAGTATGATTTTAATGATCTAGATGATCTGAGAATGATGAAATTCAATAGATTGATTTGTATCTTAGTTTGCCACACACACCAGGACGGGCTACCTTAATGTTGATTTTCGGGGGTTCGGGGGCGAGATCCCCTAAGCCGATTTTTTTAAGGTTATTTAAATTTTTTTGAGGAAAATCACCAAAAGTCCTATTAGGGGTGGGTTGAATTTATATTTGGGGTGGGATGAATTTATAATTTAACACTGTTTTTTTTAAATTAACACTACTGTTTTTATTTTTTTAGGGGCGGGCTGGTGCCCCCCCAAGCCACCCCTGGTTCCCCCCTGTGCTCACACCTTTATATATGGATTTATAGTCTATGATTGAGTGCCCAACACAGTTATAATAATAACAAAAAGATGGCTGAAATTCTAACGCAAACTTTATTAGGATCTCCTTATCTTCATGTTCAATAACATCAAAATTTGGAAAGGTATAAGAGAAGTCAATATCTTAAGAACCCTTGAAAATAACCCATATTTTTGTTCAAGTGTCGATTGATTCCAACTCCTTTAGATATTTCCAACAACAGTCTTGAGTGCCAAAACTCATCAGGTAGATCAAGGAACCTGACCCAGATGTGTGAGTTAGAAGAGACGAAGCCATTGGGAGATAAATTTGGGGTTCAAACAATAGGTTTAAATGACCCTAAAGGAGATTTAATCAGATAAAAAATCCAAGCTTTTTGCATGTCTTCCACATAATTAAAAAATAAACTATAGAAACTCTTTCCTTATCTTTATAAAGATAAAAAGGTAAATTAAAATTTTTTCATACCCTTCCTCAGATAAGTATTCACTAAGACAATTGTACCGCATTCTTTCGAATTGCTTTAGCCATATAATGATCATCTTAGATTGCTTGACTAATAACTTCTTCGCTTTGTCATGTAAAGGAAATCCTTTAGGAACTATATATATATATATATATATATATATATATATATATATATATATATAAATTTGTATAAATATGTGTGTGTGTGTGTGTGTGTGTCCCCATTTTGATAAGCGGTCACAACTTCCATGAGTCTCATATCAAGATTTTCAAACATATCTAAGCTAATCAGATATCTGAAAGTTATACCATCCATAATGGGGGAGTATGTTTCCTCAAAATCAATCCCAAGTTTTTACAAGAAACCTTGTGCCACAATTCATGCTTTTTATTGAGTGATTTCATTATTCTCATTTCTTTTTCTTATAAACACCCATCGGTAACCTACAGGGTTAAAACTTTTTTGGAGTTTGTACTATAGGTCCATATAGACCACGTTTATTTAGAGACTCAAGTTTTTCCTTGATGGAAAATTTTCATTTTGTCCATATACTCTTTGTCAATATTCATTTAGGGTGCGTGGTTTTGAATCATTATCATCATTGCCCAATGAAATTTGCGTAGCTATGGCATATGTAAATATGTCATCGATGATTGTTTGTTTACGATCCCACATTTCTCCTCAACATATATGAAATAAAGATTTCATTATTATCATTATGTACCTTTGCCTCTTCAGTGGCTTGTATAGTCACTTTAGGGACTTGTGTCTTTTTAGGGACAATAACCTCTTCAGGGGTTTAAGAGAAAGTGGATCTTTTATTCAGAACCTCTTTTATAGTGTTACGAGGGCATGATTTTTCATTTGATCTCCACTTTCGGGGAGCATATTCTTTGGAACCTATAAGTCTACCATGTATTTTACATGCAACATATTCATTTTCTACTAAAATCAATGTTTGTACCGCTTGCATATCAATTTGGTCTATCAAATTTGCAGTGGACACATGAGACTTTTATTACATCATTGAATCCATCAAGTAGTCTATTTGAAATTTACTGAAGGTGTAATATCCTTCACACTCCATGCTCACATTGAGCGATTCGGGGGTCTAAATGAGACAAAGTCAAAGTATTCCATGGTAATTATCATCATTATACAAGAATGGACCGAACTCCTGGTACGCTCTTTCCTCCATTAACGATGATAAATGTGTCTCATCAAAATGGAAATCCGGAAATTTAGCAGTAATCACAACTGTGAGTTGCACAATATAATGAATTATTGATGACGAATCGTAACCTTCCTAAACAACATCGAGATCCCATTTTAGTACGCTATGGTGAGGGGATGGTCACCTGCACTACATAGACAAATGTATGCAAGCGTGATATAGTTGGCTGACATCCTGACACAGGTTGAGAGGGAAAAAATGGGTGATAAGCAGTTGGCCTAAGCTTGATTAACTTAGTAGCTTGTAGTATAACATGTCCCCAAGAAGATGCTTGGAGTTTGGATTACATAAGTAAAGGTCATGCAATAAGTCGCAAACATTTATTTAAGGACCCAACTAAACCATTTTTGGCACGGACAAGAGAGATTGAGTACTAAACATCAATTCCTTACGATAAACAACAATCATAAAAACTTGAGAAGTAAATTTTCTCGTATTATCTAAATGGATGGACTTAATGTGTTGCTTAGGAAAATATTCTCTAAGTTTAATAATTAGATCAAGTAAGCCAAATTTTGAGTAGATAGCAAGCAAACGTGTGACCAACGAGTGGATGCATCAATTAAAACCACAAAATATCTAAAAAGGTCCACTAAAAGAGTGAATGGAGCCATAAATATCCCCTTGAATCATTTGTAAAAAAGGTGGTGACTCAGAAGCTATTTTGAGAAAAAGAAGGCTTAGTGATTAATTTACCTTGAGAACAAGGGTGAAAAATGATCATCAGGTAAGGTAAATTATTTGTTTGTTAATGAGTGCCCAAGTGAATTATTTATGATTCGATGTTACATATTTAATTCAGGGTGACCAAAACGGTCATGCTATAATATCAAAGTATTAGGATCATTAGGCTTCCGACTCACGACAATATACGATAATAAAACATTAATTGTTGTATGGTATAACCTCATGGATAATGGAAGAAGTTTCTCTAGTTCTAGCTTTTGATTTTGAACAGTAGAAGGAATGCAAAATAACTCTTTGTTATCTTCATTACATGCTTCCATATGATACACATTCATTCTTATGTCCTCAAAACTCAGCAAATTTCTTCTAGAATTACTAGAGTATACTGCATTATTTATGAATTGGGTACCATTAAGTTACTGACGTAACTCAAAATGTGTCTCTAATGCGTGTAAATACCGTTAAAGTGTAACCAGTCGCTCAAGTAATAATTCGATAAATCGCAGGGAATAAGACGATCTCTCATGACAAATACTAAGGAGGATAACTAACCCTAACGATTGACTCACATAAAGAAGGGAAAAGATGATGATTGTGGAAATCCTTATACTACTTCTAATTAAAGAAATTAAATCCTATCTAAGTTAACAACACATGAAAGACTAGAGATTAACTGATTAATTAATATGAGAGAAAAATAAGGTTTGAATACAATCCTTCGAACCCTAGTAATTTCATCGGATACAAAACTAGTCAAGAATTGAAAATTTAATTCAAAAGAAAAACTTATTTATTTCAAGAATTACATGGTTGAAGGAATTAACCCGCACATTACATAATCAAGAATAATAGTAAAGCGCGTGATAAGATTGTAATACGCGTGTCACATTCTTAAACACTCTGGTTACCTAGGGCAAATGGAGTTAAAAGTCCCATAATGGTTATATTAACAAAATGCCATGTTTTCAACTATTTTTTTAATTTAAGAACATATTTTTTATCCATGGAAAACACGTAGGGTTGAGTTCATTCATCCCAACCCTTAGAAACCTAGCTAAACATGGTGTTGCTAACAAATAAAATGGTTTCTACATTACATGTAATCATATTCATCATTAAAGTGTATCTAAGCATGGAACAGAATAATATAAAGCTAAAGAAATACCCATTAACATGCAAAAGAACTGGAAGAATGAAGAACAAGATGATAAAGGCAAACTTTATTAAGAAATACTCAAATTCAACCCACAATAATGTAATTTTGATGAAGACTAGGTTGCCAATTGTTCTTGCTCTTTTATTGATCTCAAAATTATGTTTCTAGCTTTCTAACTAACCCTTGGATCAAGTGGGAATAAATCCCCCATGTTTTTAAAAGAGTTTGAACTATTTACAACTCTAATTTTAAGTGGATAAACTTCAATTTTTGCACACAGATTTTCAAACTGATTCCCTTCAGAACGGAACCGGTTCATTTTTCTAGTATATCCCACATCTCTTTGATCGAACCTGTTCCCCTTTGGGAGCAAACTGGTTCGATTTTCAAGCAGTCGCCACTTTTGTCCTTTGCTTCCTCTTATCTTCACATCCTCGTAGCCTCCTAACCATATCTCAGAATTGCACGCCATTTCTTCCGATGTCTTAATGATCTGAATGTCTTCAATTCTTCTTTTAGCATCCGTATTCAAGCTGTACAATTTACAAATTTGCCCCTTGACTTTTCCTTCTTTCTTTCCTGGCCTTAGTCCGGTTTCTCTTTTTCTTTTAAGCGCATGAAATATTTGCAAAATGTAAAAAAAATACTTGAAGGGAAATATACTAACTGAAAAGTGTCAGTAGCAATGATATGAGATAAAACATACAATTTACATCACACGGAGTGATAAAAGTAACTAATTTACGGGGATACATATGAAGAATTTACGCCAAATCAAACCCCCTTAACTTAGAATTTTCTCGTCCCGAGCAATGTGAAAGAATCATAACATGGTCAAACACTTATAAAACTTCTTATTGGGATGGAATACCTTTTTCATGGGTAAGCGATTGCATTTAGCGTATGCAATAAGCCGTTAAACGCTTAGGTTAGCCTAGTAAGACTAGTGGTATCTCGTGAGGGTTTGAAGTGAATTTACCCACAAAAGTCATTTTTTGTCTCAAGAAAATATCAAAAGAATTAAAAACCGTAAAATTTGAATTCCATAAAATAATCACTTCAAATGTTTATTCGATAAATCTCAATTTATAGTGTGTGCACGCGAAGCCGAAAATTAAACCGCTACTTCCACCGATTGATCATTATATTACTTTTCAAAAATTCGTTTTGATTCAATTTCTCACGAGATGCTCTCACAAACTAAACTCTCGGAATGTGAATTTTTTCTCTCGGTAAGCGTGATATTAAGAGTAAATATAATGGAACATGAATTCACGCACACAAATAGAAATACATAATTATTTAGGTGAATAGATCTCATCATCGGAACACGGTCGTTGGAAAACGGGAAACATCGACTTTTATTCGCACCAATTAATCTCTCTTATTATCTTTTCGTTTCTTAGCTCTCCACGCAGTAATTACTTTCGTTATTTGGACTCAATTAGGACTTTTTTGGGTTATAAGTTGTATTGGGTGAAATGGTAACGATTGACAAATTCAGAGTTGGAAAATTTTGTTGCTTATGATGTCCGTTGACGCTTTCCGGGCATTTTCTCGTTTTATCTTCTTTTTTTTAAAATATTTTTTCTTATGTTTTTTTCATTTTTCTATTTTTTTCAATTTCTTTCTTCAATTTTTTTTCTTTCTTACTATATTTGTTGAGCATATTTTGTCTTGCCCATTTTTCTTTCACCATTTGGACTTGATGGATTTTTTATATTCACGACTCCGGGCTAATTGGGTTCTTCAAACTTTTTTTTTAGAGGAAACCCCTGATTTTATTGATAGACAGAAAAAAAACCTTACAAGAGAGACTGATGACTTTATAAACTAGCCATCTTTACAAATAGAAATGAAAAACACTAAGAATATCTGAAATTGGGAAAACCCAAAGCATCCATAGGGAGGAGACCTTTGACTCCTTTTGGGAACAGATCTAAAGAGCTTGATACAATTCGATTATGTGAGGAAACTCCATAAGAAGCAAGAAGATCAGCACATTTATTACCCTCTCTGAGAATATGGCAAAAAGTAACATTGAAACCTTGAATCTTATCTCTAATCTTGGCAATCGTAGGCATAATGATCCAAGGGAATTTTATATCCTCATTAAGCACTTTAATCACAGTAAGGAAGTCTGACTCTACTGTAAGACCTTCGATCATTATAGGATCACACATCTCAATCCCTCTTAAAATAGCTAGAGCTTCAGCATTGACATTAGATCCATACCCAAAGCTAAGAGCAAAAGCTTTAAGATATATACCTGCTTCATTTCTTAACACACCTCCTCCTCCCATAAGCCCATGATTACCTTTAGAACAACCATCAACATTTAGCTTTAGATTAGTTCCTTCAGGAGGCCTCCATCTGACTCATCTTATAGATTTTGCTTTAGGAATTTGATTCATTTGGATATAAGAAGACTTTAATAAATCAGTACCTACATACATAGAAATTAGAGAATGAATTTCATGAATAGTTCTGGACCCTTGCATGTTTTGATTTTCATATCTCCATTTGTTCTAGCCTTCCAAATACCCCAACAAATGAAAGCTGGACTAACTTTAATCACTGAACCCCAATGAGAATTAGATGATTCTGACCACCAAGCAATTAATCTCCCTCTTATAGAGTAGTTAAGACTATGAATCCCACACAAATTTTCAAAATGTCTCCAAATATTGCAAGCAAAATCACTACCACCAAAAAGATGATCAACAGACTCTATGTTAGGAGATAAACAACAACCACATTTCGATGGGCATCTAATACCAATTCTCTTAATAACTTCATCTACTGGGAGACAGTCTTTAAGAAGCCTTAAGAGAAAGAAAGAGATTTTATAAGGAATCTTCTTGTTTCATATGAAAGTATTAGTCGAAGATGAAATTTTATGCTCTCTCACAATATCCCAAGCTGAATTGAAAGAAAAATCCCCATTTGAATTTGGCATCCAGATAAGAATGTCTTTATATCTACTCCCCATCACCTCTACTTGAGAACAAATAGACAAACGAAAATGGTATAAATTATTAGGCTCAAAGTGGTTTGCAAAAGGATAATTTTTTATGACTTTTTATGGTCTATATTATTGGGTGACAAATGAGGGCCTCACTTCATTTATCAGAATTACTCATTATTTTACCATATGCATCTCGAGATTAAATTTAATTTAGAGATCTTTTTAGCACGTTTTTAACACGACATCTCGCTCATTTCCCGTAGCCGATTCAAAACAAAAATTTAGAGATCTTCAATGACTTATTTAAATGCTGAATTGAACGTTGAGTTAAACATTAACTCGTATTGTTTTAATTATCGCGAAAATCGATAGGCTTGGGATCTCACCGGGTTAATAAATCTCCACGCTTATTCATTTAGTCATCAATTTTCGCTCAATTTCCATCTTTGGTCAATTTCGACTTTGAGCATTTAGATTTTACAAATTGAGACTTCAAATAAAAAATTTAGTGATATTTTTGAAAAATTTAAATTTCATTTTTTTTATTTTGAAGAAAAATATTTTTGGCTTTTTCGAAAAATTTTAATTTTTTTGAAAATTCTTAAAAATTTCCAATTTTTTTTATGCATTTTGAAAATTTGTGAAATTTTTAAAAGATGCACTTGTCACCCCCCCTAAATAAGACTTTTGCATTGTCATCAAGCAAAAGGACTAAAATTCAAATAAGAAAATCAGAGTGTGAAAATAAAATGAACAAGTATTAAAATGCAATAAGACACTATATAACACCACCAACACACGACTCAAAAATACAACAAAAAAATCTCCCCATAAGCGTCGCGGGTGTGGATACCTCTCTCTCAAAACCTACTCAACCCCATGCACGAGGGTTGATAAACTCATCTCCACCTTCCCCGCTTCATAACTCAGAAATCGGATCAATTGGGAATTGGACCAATAGGAAAAATGTTCACCTCGAGGTAGATGTTGAATGAGGTGAGTGAAATCATCGAGGTACCCAATCACCTTATACCATATTTGTTCTGACTTGAAGATAATATCATACCGAAATTTCTAATGACACTCTATGCCTAGGTTTCCCTTAAACTCGAGAATGCGTAGATCGAACTCTAAATCAGATAAAACACTAGTCATCTCCTCGATCGCATCCGAGAACTCGAGGGGCATGGGTGGATGGTCACAAAGAAGGAATTGATCTATCCTATCTTTCTAGTCTCTCTCCTTTAAGTGACAAAAATAGTACAATAATGATTGGAATTCAACATTGAGGTTCTCATCCACCGGCTCGAATTCTTTATCAAAATTTTCTAGGCTCGTATCTCCTAACCCCCTTGCTCAATCTCCGAATCCTCTCTCTCTAAGTGTTCTCTCCCACTCTTCTACGTGCTGTCCGTTGCTCTCAATAGTCATCACTAAACACGTCTCAAGTGGATCCTCAAAATTATCATCCTCAAGTCATTCGTATACTCCTCCTCAATAAGATCCGATTCGTGTAAATCATCCTCACCAGCCAATTGCTTGGCGATGTTTGATAATATGCCAATATTGCGTATTTCATTCGTTAACACACGCGTTATTAGACCCTCGGGTATCATGTTCCTTATATTTATGCTCGTTAACCAGATAACCTCGGATTTCTTTGTTAACATGCTTTGCAGGGGTTAATTGAGCTTTTATAGGTATTTGGATGCTTAGTGTGAAGTTTGGACGCATTCCGATGAATTTTCATACGCAATCGCAAGGTCATTTTAGTCAATTCACAGTTTAGGCACTTGTCCCAACATCTCCACGGAATTTGTAGCCCTCCTCGCAAGCTTCGTGTGGTCACAAACGGTGCGTGATTCCGATTCCTAACGAAGAAGTTACGACAATTTTAGCGGAACAGAAAACTAATGAAATCAAAGCAGGGGAAGTAGGGGAGAGCCATACCTGTTTGATTCCTGAAGACAATAGAATATTTTCTAAGCATCGATCAATCGACCCTTTGGGTTCGATCGATCGACCATGCCTATTTTCTGCAGCCTTTTCCGTTTCTTTTCTTTTCTTCCAACTTACTATATAAGAGATATTTTGTTCTCTTTTGTAGATATCTTACATTTGACATAGATTTAGGGTTTGTAACTTTGGATCTAAACCCTTCTTTCATTTCTCTTGGGTAATTTCCCATTTTTATGTATGTAAGTTACTATTCCTTCATCTTCCTTAGTTTAATTGCTGTTCTTAGCTTTAATTACCACGCTTTCCATTTTCTTTCAATCCTAGATAATTTTAGAGTAATTTAATTAGTTGTTGCTTAATTAATTAGGTTCTTTAATTAATTCCTTTAATTATGTGTAGGTGGTCTAGTTTGTGTCGTATTGAACTCAATTCGGGTTGACATGTTGCTTTTCTTTGGTGATGGAGTTTACGTGTTTATTTTGAGTGTGTTGTCCTAGTTATTACGCCCAGGAGATTTAACGGGGTATATTATGTATGCACCGTATTTGCGACCTTTCGTGCGTAATTTTTGGGGTATTTGTTGACGCCAAAATCTTATTAGACTTTTATGAAAATTTAGGGGTGTGATAACTCTTGATTTAATTAAATGTCGAAACGAGACGCAATCTTAATAACTCGGTGACCCATGTAATCAATTTATACTAATTAACTCGGGGTGAGGGGTATTCGACGCAACCTACAGTTTTTATCCGCTTTGTTAATCATATTTTAATTTACACTCGCCTAGTATAATATTTCCTTTTGTTATCTTTCTTTTTAGGTCGAAAATATCTTTTACACTTTTATTCAGAAGTAATAAACCAAATAATATTCTAGCAACTCGTCTTTGTGGATTCGATACCCGGACTGGCCGCTATACTCCCTTAAAAGAGTGTAGTCATAGTTTAGATTTTTGTATTAAGGCGGTGAACAAAAAACAACGATTGGCATTTGACACGCGCTACTTTTCACCCTTAATTAAAATGGCACCGTTGCCGGGGAATTGATGTTTTAGAATTTATTTGATTTAGTATTTTGTAGTGTTTTTTTTCTTCTATTTGTATTTTGTTGCCTAACATTTTGTAGGATTTTCACATTTGAACGCTAAGAAACGCTTGAATTTCTCACACGTACATCATCTTTGTGGAATTTTCCACTTGAGCCTTCTTTGGGGTAAGCATGTCTTATTCCAATTCTTTCGGTAATCCTAATGATAATTCTCAAAATCCCCATAAACCTATGACTTTTGGTCAATACTTAGAAACCCAAAAAAATGAAACATTTAAAAAGACTTTGGGTGAGTATTACGAAAGTCAAGATATGGATTATGGGAATTTTGGGAATGAGCATTTCGATTTTGGGTCGCAAGATCCTTATGATAAGAATTTTGAAGCTAATAGCTATAGCTTTCAAAAGTCTTATGTTAATGATTTTGAATGTAGTCCCGATGATAGTTTTCAAAGTTCGCATTTACAAGAATCCGTATCTCTCCCTATGACTTTTGGTGAGGGCTTGCGCATGTTTGAGAATGAGAAACTTGAAAACCGTTATCAGGAAGAAAATCGTTATTGGGAGCATGAGTTGGATTTATTATTTGAATCCAACGACGATTTTTCTTCCGAGACTTTCGAAGTCGAAGAATGTTTTGAACCAAATGAGGACTTTGTGCCTACTTTGGAACAAATCATTCTTGACTTAACCCATGGTATAGTAGAGAATAAAAATGAGGAAGGAATGGACGTAGTATCCATTTGCAATGAATTCGTTTCTTCTTTGATTATCAAAGAAGAAAGTTTTATTGCAAATGATCCTATTTCTTTCAAAATTCAATCTTCAAACGATGATAACTCATAGCCTGAGATTGAATTTCTTTCATCCCCATCTTAATTCTATACTGCCAAACCATCGCTAGTACCCGATGAATCGGTCAAAAACCTTAAAACGTTTAACCTTTTCACCGATGAGGAGTACTCTCTAGAGTCACCTTCCGTGAGGGCTTCTTTGCCTCTTTGTGCGCCCCTCCCATTCCAACTTTAAAATATTTGGGACGAAATTCAATTTTTTTGGAATCCATGTGTACCTACCCCCCTTGTTATCGAAATCCCCGATTGTCCCTCCCAAGCTTTTAATGGATAATGGTTCACTTTTTTTGCGCTAGGCATGCCTTCCATTGTTCAAACGGAATTCTCATTTTTCAGGAGGCATGCATGCTCGGGAGGGTCCACCAGTTATCCTCCAAATCCAAATCTTTTTCATGGTGGATCCTCAACTTTTTAGACTTCTAGTGTATAGCTAGTTAGGAGTTTAATTAGTAGGTTGTATATAGTTAGGTTTTTATTCGATTTTTATCTATTTATTTTTCTTTCTTGTAATTTAGTCTAGTGTAACTAGTTAATCTATTTTTATTGCTTTTTGTATGCTTCGTCCTAACTCTTTTTGTAGGTTCAACGGACTTGAATTTGCAGAAATTGTGCGCCCCGACATACGTTTGTTAAGAAAAACTGAAAAGAAAAACTAGCTCGCAAAAAAGATTTTTTTATTTTGCACACACTCATTCTCACGCATTTGCATTTGTTTGTACTTTTTATTTTATATTATTTCTCATTTTTATTTGTGAATGTGCGTGTGTGTCGCTCGTTGTATATATTTTCCTCTTTTTGATTAGTGTAGTATATGTGTATGTATGTACATATTTATTTTAATTTTGTTTTTATTTTAATTTTAATTTTAATTTTAATTTTAATTTTAATTTTAATTTTAATTTTAATTTTAATTTTAATTTTAATTTTAATTTTAATTTTAATTTTATTATATTTATATATACTCTCTATATATATTTATACTTGTTTATATATGTATTCCCCCCCCCCCCCCCCCTTTTCAAAACAGGAAGCAATAGGCAAATAACTGAGTCATCGATCGATCGATGACCAGGGTCGATCAATCGATCGACGAGTTATAGCCAATTCTGTCTCTTTCTTTTCCTTTTCTCCTTCTATTCTCTCCTCTCTCCCTATTTTGTGCCCTAATATTTCACTACCCCTTTTCACTCAATTCAACCAATATCTCTATTCAAATCAGGTATAAACTCTTTCTACATTCTTGTATTTGTGTAGATTTATTGGTTTTATGTCATATTCTTAAATGTTTATCCATTTTTGACATTTGTTGAGTTTTTCTCCGTATTTGTTGTTCCAACAATTTTCGTGAACCAATATTGTTAGAAATCCATTCATGAACACTTTGTGTTGATTTTTAATTGTTTTTGTTCATGAATTTGTGTGTGTGTGTGGGGGGGGGGGGGGGGGGGGGTGTTTGTTGGATCAATGGCACTTTCACACCCTCATTTCACATTGCGCACACCAAGTGTTCACTAAAATGCCCAAACCAATTTTCAATCAGTTTTTAGCACGCACTTAGGTGATTTTCACTCGTTGTCGTACATCGACACATTTTTATCACAATGGGGATTTTTTTTGCTTGTTTTTGCGCACTTGCACCCACCATTTCAACTAGTTCACCAACTAACCATTCATTGCGCTTACAATTTTTTTGTATTGACTAATTATTGTTTTGTAGGTTTAAATGGACGAGTTAAGAAGTTTGACTCTGTTAGGTGTGTGCCCATCCGGGTCTACGGGGGGTTCCGTTGCCAGTAAGAGTGGGATTAGTTCCAGGCATACTTTCAAACTTCACAAAGGCTATTGGCCTACCATTTAGCCTGGAAGCTTGAGGATTTACCACAGGAGGCGCATGCTCTTTTGCGCCGACAGGGATGGGAGCCCTTTCTCTTCACTAATGGGCGTGTCAATGAGGAGCTAGTAAGGATATTCTATGCGATATTAATGGAGGTGAAAGGGGAGGGGCCTACTACATACGAGGCCATGGTTCGAGGGGTGAGGGTACCATTCCGCCGTTCAGATTTGGTGGGCTTTATGAATGTGCCGAACCCCGCGGAATCAGTCAGTTTGACAGACGGGGAATTTTTTGGTCTCAAGACGTTGTTTGAGGCCCTTGCACCAGGTGAATTATGGAAGAAAATGGCCTTCCGTTCAGCCGCAATAGCGGATTTACCACATTTACTTCACTACATCGACGTCCACTCCTTTATGGTGACGAGCAACCGTTCTGAGGTGCATCACAAACATTTGGCATTTGTCTTTGGATTGATGAATAATTTGGGTGATATCATCTTGCCCAATATCTTTTTGGACATGATGTACGCAGCGGCTAATGTGCTTTCCTGGAAATCTTCCCTTCCTTTTCCTGCCCTTATCACGAGGATTTGTTTATCGCATGACTGTCCCGAGTATGACGCGGACTGCAAGCGTGAGCCAATGAGTCTTCTGACTAAAGATAACATCTCGAGGATGTTCACTCAGCCTTGGGGGCAGCCTAGTGCCAAGAGGCAGAGGGTAGAGGTGACTGATGAGCCCGACGAGGAGACTGAGATTAGGTAGGCTAAGCAGGGATAGAGTTCTCAGATGCCACATACTGATTTAGATGCCCTCTTTGAGGCATACCAGGCACTACAGGACCAGCGCTGGGAGGAGACCCAGGTCTGGCGGGCTTCTTTGGAGTCACAACAAGAGCAGGACAGAGCTGAGCGCAGGCAGGAGTTCCGTATGCTGCAGGACATGATGAGAGATCTATATGTACATCAGCATTGGCAAGATGCGTCGCTCCAACTTCATTTCCAGAGTTCTTTCGATCCTAGTGGTTCCGGCCACTAGGCTATTGTCTTAGGTTCAGTTTTGTATTCCTGGGATCGAATAGTATTATGTATTTTTCCTTTTTATTTATATTTCTTTCTTTTTATTAGTTATTATGTATTAAGTTGTTTTGTACTGAAATTATGAAATGAGAAATAATGATGTAGTTTGTGGTTGTATATTGGATTTTGATGTGTGTGACTTTCCATATTTATAAAATCAAATGTTCACCATCAATTTATCTAATATTTGCACTTCAGCCCCTCTATATTGTTGTGACTTATGACATAAATTCTGTTAACTTGATATATTGGTACATATTCTTGCGTTGCTTTCTACTAACTTGTTGTGTAGATTCATTTGGACTTGTACTTATGGACATCGCTCCAAATTTGGGTAATATCATTCTTTTCCTATCTTTGTGTTGTGTTATTTAATGGACGCATTTGGGACAATGCAACATTTAAGTTAGGGGGTGTAGGATATGTATACATTTCATGTTAGTCCTTGAATTTGACTACGATTTAGTTGCAAAGCATGCTTTTTGTTAAAAATTAAAAATTTTCAAAAATATCTTCTTTGTTTTTTATCCTTTCTTGGGCATTTTGCCTTGTTTCCAATGATAAATTTCAATAATTGCCCGATCCAATAGACAATTCAACGATGCATGTTCTCGATTTTAGAAGTTATTAGACTTTAGTCCTCAATCATTGATAGTATGAATAACTTCATGAATTAAACTTTAACCCATGAGCATATGCGCTTTCTTGTTCTATTGATTTGGTTTAAGATTTTTATAACTCGGTAATCTTTTATTGCATTGTATATACTTACATCGAGTGAGATTATAGACTTACCTTCGTTTGTGAGTGTATACACTATTCTTTCCTCTGTGAAAACATTACTTTCGTCGGTAATCTCCCTATTCTTTTATTTGATCGTTCATGAATTGAATCCATTTTTGAAATGCGTTACTTGAGCATGATTTTCATATATTATTTTGTCTCAAGAATTGCGTAAACTTTATGAAATGATCATAGGTCATCTTTTTTATATCACCCATATTAGCTTTGACCTCACTTTTAATGTTTCCCTAGTCAAACCCCTTTGAGCTTAAATAGTGGCCTTTCATTTCATTACCCAAAATCCCATAACCAACTCCACATTGGAGTTTTAAACCATACATATTACCTTCCTTACCTTTGTTTGGAATGTTACTTGGGATTCAATGATGTTGTGTAGCGCGGTTGCAATTTGAGTATGAAAAGAGTGAGAAAAGAATGGTGAAGAAAGTGTAGTGAAAAAGAAAAAAAAAGAAAACAAAAGAAAACATGTGAAAAGATGAAAAGAAAATAGAAAGAGAAAGTTTGTATATATTGTTAATAGTGTTCAATAATCCTTTTTGCTCTCCATTTCATATCTAATGGCTTGTTTTGGAAATCATTTTCCAATTTTGTTATTGCCCACTATTTCCTATTATTCCAAGTTTTTCATTCCGAACACTTTGAATCCTTAAATACATCTCCTTCTTTTCGTACCCTAGCCTAGCCTACATTATAACCCTATCAAGTCCTATGTGATCCTAGGGTGCATTTAATTTAAAAGTCATAATAGTTTTGATAATATGAGAAAATGCATTTCACCTCTTTTATATGTGCGATATCTTTCATTGAGATTACAATTTTTTATTTCTTATATAGAGTTCTTCATTTGCGACATGTGCACGACCTAGTTTCCCTATACATTTACTCATTATGCCCGCATGTCTCGTGTGTTACCTCCCTGTATCAAGGGAATTCATTTGATGAGTGTAATGCCCGTGAGAATTGATATATGCTTGCTTTCATGTTAATTGTCCGGTTTATTTAAGTTTTGCCAAATTGTGTTTTGCATGTGCTCGCTCCGCTCCCATTTTAAGGTTTCATTTCTTTGAAGTTAGTTCTATAATGTTAATAACTACAGACTTTTCTTGTGAATTCGTTTGCTATGCTAATAACATGTTGAAATCTTGTTCGTATTGTTGAGTTTGTCGCATGTTGGTTTGAACATATTTTGAGGAAACCATTTGATGTTTGTGGGTTTCATCCCTGAAAACCCTCACGAGACGACACTCGTCCACTAGGATAATCTAGGGGTTTAACGACTGATTGTATACGCTAAATGCAATCTAATCGCCCGCGAAAGTGGACTTTATCTATTTTTCCCATTTTATACTTGTATCCTTCTTCTGGTTTGCTTGTAGTTCTTGTTGCATCTTATTTCATTGCTAGGGACTAGCAATGTGTAAGTTAGGGGGTGTGATAATACGCAAATATTGCATACTTCATTCATTAACATACGCGTTATTAGCTCCCTTGGGTATCTTATTCCCTATATTTATGCTCGTTAACCAGAAAACCTCAGATTTCTATGTTAACATGCTTTGCAGGGGTTAATTGAGCTTTTTTTTTAGGTATTTGGATGCTTAGTGTGAAGTTTAGACGCATTCCGATGAATTTTTGTACGCAATCCCACACGCAAGGGAATTTAATCAATTCATAGTTTGGTCACCTGGCCCAACATCTCAAGGAAGTTGTATCCCTCCTTGTAAGCTTCGCGTGGCCACGAACGGTGCGCGATTTCAATTCCTAACGAAGAAGTTACGGCAATTTTAGCGGAAGAGAAAACTAATGAAATCAAAGCAGGGGAAGCAGGGGAGATCCATACCTGTTTGATCGATCGATCGATCAAAGGGATCGATCAATCGATCCCTTCTATTTCCTAAAGACAGTAGGATATTTTTTGAGCATCGATCGACCCTCTGGGTTTGATCGATCGACCATGCCTATTTTCTACAGCCTTTTCCTTTTCTTTTCTTTCTTCTTTTCTTTTCTTCCAACTTACTATATAAGAGATATTTTGTTCTCTTTTGTAGATATCTTACATTTTACATAGATTTAGGGTTTGTAACTTTGGAGCTAAACCCTTCTTCCATTTCTCTTGGGTAATTTCCCATTTTTATGTATGTAAGTTACTATTCCTTCATCTTCCTTAGTTTAATTATTGTTCTTAGCTTTAATTACCATGCTTTCCATTTTCTTTCAATCCTAGATAATTTTAGAGTAATTTAATTAGTCGTTGCTTAATTAATTAGGTGCTTTAATTATTGCCTTTAATTATGTGTAGGGATTAATTTAGTCTAGGTTGTGTTGGATTGAACTCAATTCGGGTTGATATGTTACTTTACTTTGGTGATGGAGTTTATGGGTTTATTTTGAGTGTGTTATCCTAGTTATTACGCCTAGGAGATTTAACGGGGTATATCATGTATGCGTCGTATTTACGACCTTTATAGTGTAATTTTCGGGGTATTTGTTGACATCTAAATCTTATTAGACTTTTATGCGAATTTAGGGGTGTGACAACTCTTGATTTAATTAACTGTCAAAACGAGATGCAATCTTAATAACTCGGATACCCATATAACCATTTTATACTAATTAACTCGAGGTGAGGGATATTCGATGCAACCTATAGTTTTTATCCGCTTTGTTAATCATAGTTTAATTTACACTCGCCTAGTATAATCTTTCCTTTTGTTATCTTTCTTTTTAGGTAGAAAATATCTTTTACACTTTTATTCAAACGTAATAAACAAAATAATATTCCAGCAACTCGTCTTTGTGGATTCGATACCCGGGATGCCCGCTATATTCCCTTAAAAAAGTGTAGTCATAGTTTAGGTTTTTGTATTAAGGCGGTGAACAGAAAACAACGATCGACGTTTGACACGCGCTACTTTTCATCCATAATCAATGTTGAAGGTATTTGTTTCGAGTGTCATGTTCCCAAACGTGAGTTGTATTGGCCCATTATGCGTATTAATCAACGCGTTAGCCGTGGCTAGAAAAGGGCAGCCAAGAATAACGGGAACATAATGAGTCAATAGGGAGGAGGGATCCGTGTCTCAAATGACAAAATCTACCAGGAAGTAGAAATGTCGACTTGGACGATCACGTCCTCAACTATCCTATGAGGTATCCTCACGAAACGATCCGTAAGTTAATGAGTAATTTTAGTGGACTTAAGATCTCATAAATCAAGATTCTTATATATGGAATAAAATAAAAAGTTGACACTAACCTATAAATCTAATAAAGCTCTCTCAATTTTATTATCTCCAATAATACACGAAATGGAGGAGGCTCCCGAATATTTAAACTTCAGTGGGAGGTCGCTCGAAAGTATCAAACTCACATTTTTTGCTAAGAACACCATCTTCCTTACCTTTAGTTTAAATTTCACCGTGCGTAAGTTCTTGAGAAACTTTGCATTTGCGAAAATTTACTTGATAGCCTCAAGAAAAGGTAAATTACGCTTCACGTTCGTAAGCACATTCAGAATGTCATCACGGGTGGTCTCTTTAGGAGGAGAGACCAACCGTTGAGGGTATGGTTCAACTATAGGAGGGTTTAACTACCACCTTAGGCCTAATTGTGTCTTCTTTTTCACTCTCTTCCAAAGGGGCATCTTCGTTCTCTTTCATGCCAGACGAAACCTCCTTATCTTTGTGCACATCGTGTGGAGGGTGTGACAAGTCAATAACTCTTCCACTAGAGTGGTAGCTGCGCTACATTGCTCTTGATTTTTATCTGGATTAGAGATAACACAGTTTTGACCTTGGACGGGAAACTTGACCTTGTCTTGGACAGTTAAGGGAGATTGCAACTTAGAAAAAGATTCCTCTAAGTTGGCAACATTTTGGGCATTTTAGGCATTGATCACTGACTGAGTTTGCATAAATTGGGCAATTGTGTCCTCGAGATTCTTCCATTGTGGGATCAAATAGGGCGCGGGGGGAGCACTTGCATCGGTGGTGATTATTGATAAGGTGAGAGGGGTGGCGTTTATTGGGAAACATGTAGATTCAGGTTCATTGCCACATTCGATTGCCAATAACTAGAACCTGGATGGTTTCACCATGAGAGATCAAAATAATTCCTGCAAGGGTCATCAAAATTACACTTATGAGTTCCCAACGCCTCAACTTTTTCTTGGAGCACAACTTTAAAGGTGGGTATCATCGGGCATTTCTTAGTAGAATGTCCTGCCTCACAAATAGTACACAACTCATCTCTCAATGTTCGAGTGGAGGCGAATATGTCTCTACCCTATCAACGACCACGTCCTCTAGCCTCTTTTTTAATTGATTAATTTGGAGTTTTAATTCGGCTTCCTTATCCAATTGATAGAGTTCCGATGTAGAAGGAGCCGTGGAGGTTTATCTAGGATTGAGTCGGATACTTGGGTCCGATGTGTCCCACTCTTGAGTAGTCTCGAAGACGTACTTAAAGTGGGCCACCACATCATTCACGTTTAACCCTAATAACTCTCCCCCGCACATGGTCTCAATGAGTTGTTTGGAAGTTAAGCTTAGACCATGATGGAAGTAGGAGATGAGTCTCCACTTCTCAAAATCGTGGTTTGGGCGCATGTTGACTAACTCAATGAAACACTCCCAACATCGATCAAGGTGCTCATTCTCGTTTTGTCTAAGTGTTTGAATTTGCGCCTTAATCGCATTGGTCCTATGTGGGGGAAAGAACTTTTGGAAGAACTTGGACTGCATATCCCTACAAGTGGCTACTAAGTTTGGTGCTAGTGACCAAAGCCTTGTCTTAGCCTTAACCTTCAGGGAGAAGGGGAAAATCTTGATATGCACTGCTTCTTGAGTGCATGCATGGTTTGTGAAAGTCTCGCACACCTCCTCGAACTATCGAATGTGGATGTAGGGTTCTTTCGACTCCATACCGTGGAATGTTGGGAGAATCTGGATCGTCCCATTTCTAAAATGAAAATGCCCTACATTATATGGGAGTATAATGAATCCCGAAATAACGGTTCACTAGGGATATAAGAGGTATATTATAGGGCGATACGGTAATTCACGCTCACCTATCCCGAAACTAGCGTTGTCTGACATGACGTTCTCATTTACGAACTCGCTTTCCTCACTGGAAGCTCTAGATGTGTGGCTCCTGATGGAGTTGGGGGGTGTAGGAGGTGGAAGCCAGAAAGCAGGTACATTTGGGGTCTATGGGCTATTAGAGGTAAGCTCGACTGTGGAATTCTCATGTACTCTAGGAATGATATGATAATGAGGAGTGTTTTGCATTTAAGGATGAAGAGCTTATTTTGGATTTTTCTTATTTTTAGTAATTTTTTATTTTATGAATGTTTTTGTCTTTTTAGCTTTTATTTTTATTTTTTTTATTTTTTAAGAATTATAGTCAAATTATTGAATTAACTCAACCTAACCTAGTACATCTACCTAGTTCCCGACAACGGAGCCAAAAACTTGATTTATTTTTTAAGAATTATAGTCAAATTATTAGATTAATTCAACATAACCTAGTATATCTACCTAGTCCCCGACAACGGCGCCAAAAACTTAACGCGACTCAAAATGTGTCTCTAACGCGTGTAAATACAGTTCAAGTGTAAATTGGTCTCTGAAGTAATAATTCGGTAAATCAGGTGTCGAACACAGGGACTGAGACGATATATCTTAACGAATACTAAGGCAGATGACTAACCCTAATGATTGACTCACGAAAAGAAAGAAAAAGATGACGATTTTGGAAATTCTTATACTACTTCTAATGAAAGCAAGTAAATCCTATCTAAGCTAACTACGCATACAAGACTAGAGATTGACTAACTAATTAGTATGAGATAAAAAAAGGTTGGGATACAATCCCCTGACCCCTAATAATTTCACCAGATACCAAACTAGTAAGGAATTGAACATTTAATTGAAAATAAAACTTTACTTATTTTCAAGAATTACATATATGAAGGAATTAACACACACAATACATAATCAACAATAAAAGTAAAGCGCATGACAAGATTGTAATACACACGTCACATTCTTAAAAACTCCGATTACCTAGGACAAACGGAGTTAAAAGTCTTCTAACTGTCGCATAAAAAAATATCACATTTTTAATTATTTGTTTAATTCAAGAACATATTTTATATCCATGCAAAACACGTAGGTTGGGTTCATGCATCCCAACCCTTGGAAACCCATCCACTTATGGTGTTGCTAACAAATAAAATGGTTTCTATATTGCATGTAATAATATTCATCATTAAAGTGTATCTAAGCATGCGAGAAAATAATATAAAGCTACAGAAATACTCAAGAACATTCAAAAGAACCGGAAGAATTAAGAACAAGATGAGAAAGGCAAACTTTATTAATAAATACTTCAATTCAACCCATAATAATGTAATTTTAATGAATACTAGGTTGCCAATTGTTCTTGATCTTTTATTGCTCTCAAATTTACGTTTCTAGCATTCTAACTAACCCTAGGATTAAGTGGGAATAAAGCCCCCATGTTTTTACAAGAGTTTGAACCATTTACACCTATAATTTTAAGTGGATAAACTTTAATTTTTGCACACAAATTTTCGAATTGGTTCCCTTCAGAACTGAAGAGATTTGTTTTTCCAGTATAGCCCACATCTCTTTGATCGAACCGGTTCCCCTTTGGGACCAAGCCGGTTCGATTTTCCAGCAGTATACACTTTTTTCCTTTGCTTCCTCTTATCTTCACATCCTTGTAACTTCCTAACCATATCTCAGAATTGGACCCATTTCTTTCGATGTGCTCGTGAGTTCAATGTCTTCGATTCTTCTATAGGTTCCCCATTCGGATTCTAGTTGTACAATTTAAAAATTTTCCCCTTGAATTTTCCTTCCTGCTTTCTCTGCCTTAGTTCGGTTTCTGTTTTGCTTTCAAGCGCATCAAATATCTGCAAAATGTAAGTGAAATAGACGAAATGCGATACATTAACAAAAAAGGTCAGTAGTAATGATATGAGATAAAACTATATAATTTGCATCGCACAGAGTGATAAAAGTACCTAAATTAAGGGAATAAATAACCACGTGAGATCTTCCAGAGCCTCCAATTATCTTCTCAAGACCAGCTATAGTTGATAAATTAGTTGTATTGTATACCGAGTATGAGAAAAACTTTTGATTTTTCAAATTAGTGCATGTTGTTCCATTTTCAACTAAATAGGTATCATCGTTTGCTATTACTTTCGGAGCCATACCTTTTGTTCCATTGGTAAACCCTTAAATCCTTTACTTTCGTGATGGAATTTTTTTTTTGTTTTGATTACCATAGAACGATGGTGTAAGATTTCTAAGGAAAAAAATATTGACTTTTGCGAATTAAGTTTGTCGTAGTGGATAGCTTCTTCGTATCGATAACTAGTTAAGAGAAATAGGGCACATAGGGAATTTTGTAGAAAGAAAAAGTTTTTCATTAATTGGTGTAACAGTACTGGGGGATCCCCCCTTATTTAAAATACAAGTTGGTAAAGCCCTAATAGTAGTGAACATCCATCTAAAAAGGATATATAAAAATATTTATAATATGGAAAACACTGAACAAGTGCTTAGACCTTTAAGATAAAATATTTCAATTAAATTAGTTATACTAATATTTTGTTTAATATATGGTCATTTTTTACAAAGAACAAAATTTGTTAGAAAACAATTTAAAATGATTTGGCTGAAACAGGTTCAATCATCACTATTAAACTAGGTAACTTTTGCATTGAGAATTAGGGTCCATTTGTATATTTGTTTTTATGTCTGAATGAACCTCTAAATACACGTCTTTAGTCATATTCAATGTTAAGATGTAATTTTACCTCTTACCATTTACGGACCATTATAGCCATTAGCCTCTTATTTTTTTTTTTGGGTAAAAACAAACACTGTTTAATACCTCTTAAGTCTTAACGGTTCAGATTCAGACTTAAAACAACTTAAGCTAGCTAGGTTGTTTTTATTACCTAATTTGTATCTATATGCTAGATCACATGTAACAAAAATTATGATGATTTATTCAAGCTTGAGGCTTTTTTTAAATATAGTAAGTTTATGATGTTAAGACTTCCATCTGCAAAAAAAAATTAGTTGCCTTTGTTAGATTTCTTGCTATCACTGAATATAATGTGTTTCACGAAAGCATTTAAATATTCTACACAACAACTTAAAAGTAAATGATTTCTCATCTCATATCATTCTCAAAGTAATAGTAGCTAAATGATTTACCTCAAACGGAGAAATAATATATATAAAGGAGATGGAGAGGGAATATTCTGACCCTAACTAACTAGTGGCTAAAACATGAGTTTTTCATTAAAAAAATGTAATATTAATATATATTTACAAAAAAATGCAATTTGAAGTATATTCACATGAATCTGGCACTTTTTAAAATCGTGGTTGAGAACTGCGTATTCTTGTTGAATTCGCGGTTGGCAATTGAAAATTCACCTTACATTAGCTTGATCGTTTAAATTCTAACATAATGATTAATTAAAGTTAATTCACAGTTGAGAACTGCAAATTCATTATTTTAGGTGAATACACAGTTCCTAACTATGAATTCAGAGTTGGAAATTGTGTATTCAACTGAAACAAGTTTCAGACTTCGTCCTTAATGCTCCATTCTTCATTTTTTCCCTTAATACCATCGGACAATTTGAAAAAACTGGTGACCTTTAACTCCATTTCTAACCACCTTCTATGGGTACATTGACCTAATTTCGATTCCTAACAACCTTACACTCCATTTTTGGCCAACTCGACTTTTTGCCAAATCTTATTTGTGATTAGTTGTCTGTGTGTGTGTGTGTGTGTGTATATATATATATATATATATATATATATATTAGCTTATGATTTTTTGGTATTTTTGTTGTTTATTTTTTGTATAAATGCAAACGGAGTTGAGTGTTGATATACATTTTTAATATAATATTCAAATTGTTGTAAAAGAAAAGTGACAGAGAGAAATTAGAGGGAGAGAGCTTTTTATTACATTGGTATTGTATACTCAAGGGGTGTCACCCCTATTTATAGTACTGATTATGGTATCAAAATAGGCCCTTTAATAATTAAGGATACCAGTGGACATCCATATAACTACATATTTTTATAACACTCCCCCTTGGATGTAAACTATTTCCACCATTCAATGATTGTCGCCTCATTAAAATATTACTAAAGAAAAAACCAGTGGGAATAAAACCAAAGTGAAGGAAAAAGAGTATAACTTTTGTGATTATTGAATTGATGTTAGACGCGTTTAGTGTTGCCTTATTAAAACCTTTAACATGAAAACCCAATGGGACAAACCTAGTTAAAGAAAAAAGAGTACAATGCGTATATATCCATAAATATCATGTTCTTCAATTCCCCCCCTGATAAAATATTCCTTCTAACTGGATACTCCCCCTAATTATGACATTTCTCTGACGATTGAGTTGATGCATCACTATCTCATACACAACCTTCTGAAATGTTTATTTAACTTGGTGAATATATTTTATAGGTCATTACTTCAATGTCATTTTTCTTCAAAAGCCCGACTTCCATAAGACTTCGGTGTAAAGGGATGGACATGTCACTTTATTGGATTTATTTAACTTCAATAGTATAACTCTTCTGGAGTTTGTGTGTTACATAACTCTTTAGTCATTCATGTATGTATAAAAACTGAAATGTGGTTGTCATATCTCCCTTGTTGTAGCCTATTTTATTTAAGCTATATACACGTTTCATTGCCTTCATAGGTAGTGGTAGTAACATGTGTTGCTGCGCCATGTCATAAGTGTTTTGATTGTTCTTTGTAAGGATTACTGGGATAATATTCATCTATATAAATAACTAGATTTGGGTCATTATATATAATGTATCAAATTAATAATTCGACGAATGTAGTACATATTATTATTGATATTAGTCCCATACTGTTCAAGTCATTAATAATTGTTTCTTGCCAAGAGATTAACTGCAAATATTATGTCCAGTATCATGCATTATATTATGTATAATATTATACTAATAACATACAAATATGGTACTTCTGGACCATTCTAACAATGCAATAATAACATACAAATATGGTACTTTTGAACCAAATTTATATTTATCATCCCCTTTTGGATGATATGGATATTTCAATATCCAAATATCGGAGACCATGGGTATATAAATGGTGTGCCCAATATATGCTAAATCATTTGTAGGACTTTTCAATCCATTTAACGGATGGATAAGTGTTTAACCAAAATTATTCTCGATCTGTAGGCCAAGGCAATAACAAATTACTCCAAGGTTATTAATTTTTGAATTCTTTATTTAAATATTTTTTATTTCAATTGAGCTCTTTAAAAGCACATCTTTTTAAGTATATTTGTGTAATGACACATTGACATATATCATTATTTTCATACCTTTTCTTAGACTAGTATTTGCTAGACGATTGTACCTATATCCATTTTGATATCGTACTATACAATGAACATCTTATTCAAATTGAGTGTGACACCCCGCCTAATAAAATACCGGGTGATCAGTCCTACACCACATTAAAACATGAATCCCAGTTGGTTCATCCTTAGCATCACTGTCGAAAACTTTTAAAAACTTACTAACCACCTAGTTTACAAAAGCTGGTGCCAAATTTTATCTTGTAATTAAACAAACCAGTCCATGCGAAATAAATAAAAACCATTCACACCAATGAATTGAATCAACTGACTAAAACAATGAAACAACTTGCCGATTAAATCATCAGCCACCAAAGTAAAATAATCCAATACAACATCCAACACCTGAATAAATACAACCGAAAACTGTACTAAGAAGTCTGAGCGACAAGCCCTAAATAAAACTGAAACAGCTAAATGATTCGTACTCTAGGAATGAATGAACGATGCATCTAAACCAAACTCCTGCTACCATCCACATATGCCGTAGCTTCGTGTCCCTAGAATAGAATATCAATCCCAGCGTCCCTATGGCTGGACACCTAAAAGGTTTTGAAAATAGTTTTATAGCAAGGGTTAGAACCCAAAACATTTTGAAAATATTTAGCAAGTGAATTAACTGCAGCAATTTAAAATGCGTGAATGCCCTTCATATTTAAGTTAGTGTCGCACTCTCTTGTGGACATTCTCACCCCTCCACTAATGTGCACACCTAATGGTTACTAGAACCCCACCTAGTTGTACTACCCCGTCCAACTAGTCCTGGTATAACCTCCCCTTGCCATACTACTCTAACCCGAGTATAATTATTTATGAATTATAAGTTATCTCACCAATTAACTTAATTAATTCCTGCTTAATTAATAACATATAACCGTGACACAAATTATATAAAGTAAATACATTACACACTGTATTATTACCCACATATAATATTTACTTCCATATTATACATATCTTTACTAAAACATCCACACATATATCATACGTATATCCATCCTTCCGAGTATACCCTCACCAGATGATTCCCTCTAAAGTGCTATCTCACTAGGTGTGCTCACATAACCTAGTTACCCAAGTTGGGATCGCTCACCAACCTGGACCAAAACATAAACTAAGTGGAGGCGGTCATATTCCTTCCCTGAAAGTGAGATAAGCCCCTCACCCATATATCGGACGTTATGATATGGGATATACTCACCCTACTCCTCAAACTAGGGGATTCACCCACATCGCGCAACCTCCCTTGATAGCACTAGAGTATAATTAAAGTAAATATCTAATCACTGATATTTAATATCACACACAATAAATACACACACACACACACACACACACACACACACACACACACATATATATATATATATATATATATATATATATATATATATATATATATATATATATATATATACTATCAGTACACCGTGTATATATAATATAACCCCGGCTTCACCGTGTACTCACAACTCGTAACACTAGCCCGTAATTCTCCGAGTCTCTCGCCTGACTCAACTAAATAAATTTTCTCACTTATTAAATTATCATTATTCCGAGTCTATGGTCCGACTCTAATTTAATTAATTCACACATTAATTAATATAATATTCCCCCCCGAGTCTATGGTCCGACTCTAATAGTTGCCTGAGTCCATTATCCCACTCTCATTTAATTAATTTACCCATTAATTAATTAATACCAATCCGAGTCTGTGATCCGACTCTCATATAATTAATTTAGACATTAATTAACTTATTACATCCCCGACCCTACACCCCGACTCTAGCTAACTAATTACACATTAATTAGTTTAACACTTGGTGTCGCCCAACCACTATACCTGAACTCACTCACTTGGCCCATAACTTAATATTTCCTAAGTCTATATTCCGACTCCAAATTAACCTATTCTCTCAATAATTAATTTAATACCTTGGTGTCACTTAACCAACATACCCGGACTCGCTCACTTGGTCCATATTTAAATCTCAGAATTTAATTCCCAAATATTCGCCCATAATGTGTCACACATTTATCCCTCCCAAATCTCCCAATTATTTTTACCTATAATTTCTAGGATCTATGTCTTGTATTTATTTGACACTAAATAAATAAGTCTCAAAAGGGATTTATCTAAATTTCTCCCAATTAAAATTATACCAAAAGAAAATCAAAAAAATAAAACAAGGGTAACCAACAGTCCGACCTGCCAAGATTCCTTCATCGTCAATCAATCGATGGCCCCCGATCGATCGATCGATCATCCCTGGGCAGCCCTTTTTCCCCACTGAATTCCACCATTAACGAAATCCAAGATTTGTAAACCTTATTTTCAACCTCTAATCAAGTCATCCCACCACATAAACATATTGAACTTTGATCCTATACATCTTATACACCTTCTAGTATATAAATTTCTCAACTTATCTCACAAATTCCGAAATGGGTTTTTCCATAAATCTCCATTAACTTTGTTCTGCAATCCCAAATTCCAGATTCAAATTCCACCATTTTATATTCCGGTTTCTCATTCAAATCAGATATCTATATGTGACACCCCGACTAATTAAATACCGGGTAGCTACTCCTTTATTAAATTAATTCAAAATGCCAAGTTGGCTCAGTTAATAGCATCACTGTCGAAAACATTTTAATATTACTAACCACCTAGTATTTAAAAAGCAAGTTGCCAAATTTTAATTTAAGTCTGATTAACATGCAACAAGTGTAATGAAGAAATAAATAACACCATTCACCATACTGAAGTAAAACGAATAACCATCACAAATAAGTAAATAAAGTCTGGAGGAAAACTCCTCACTACAATCCCATAACTGAAATAAATAAACTGAAACAATACATGCTAAAGTCTGAAAACTGAAATGTAAAAGATGTCTCTAAAGAAATGGGCAACATGCCCTACAACTGATAGATGGTGACTCTGGAATCCAAAAGATAGAAGCGTCTACATGCAAATCCCGGTAGCTTCCACAAGCAGCTACAGCTCATCACCTGAATGAGAATCCTATGCTTGGTGTCCCTGTGGCTGGGCACCTAAAATGGTTTTACAAAGAAAAAGAGATTTGAAAAGAAAACGGGTCAGAGCCCGAATGTGGAGTTATATTTTAAAAACCTGCAAGTGCTTTAAAAACATTTAAAACATTAAATGCAAAGTACATGTTAGGACGTACACTCGCATGATATTCTCACCTCTCGTCTAACTGTGCACTCCTAACGTAAGTACCCATCTATAACGACCCATACTAATAGCTAAGTGACAACATAACTAGCTAGACTGCCAAAGGTCCTACCCATTCTACTCGGTTCCATTAACATATAACGCTCGTAATTTTATAGGGATTTAGTGTAAACTCGGATGCTCAATATGCATAATATATATATATATATATATATCACTAACCCGTTATGTTATTCTCGAAACAATACTGTAGTTATATTCACAACATTTACATGAAGGTTCTTATAAATTAACCGTATATTATTCACATCATAAATATACAATACAGGCACCCCGAGAACTAAGCTTCGGTGCACACATACTCTGCTATCCATCCCGGTACATCACGTACATAAGGATCACATATTCTGAATCTCTCAGGAATAGTTTACCGATAACAGCATCACAAATAATGGAGGCGAACACAGTCACCATCACATGGGTCACGCACATACCTACGCTCCCATGATCAGCGGACTTATTAATATCCCAATAAGTCTTTCTATGACCTATGTTCATCGAGGTACCAGTCTATATCCCCCCCGTAGGCACACAAGGATTAGAGGGTCCTAAGCGAATGCAACCTCCCATGATAGCAAGTATGGTAGGTATGTCATACACACAATCCATATACCAATACTAAGTAAACACACATCTTAGTTATACCGTATTTTAATAGTAGTACGTATCGCATTCTCGCACTAACTATAATTATCACAATTTATACTATTCCGGTTTGTAATTACGCGTTATAATTTCTCACGTCGTAGTAGGCACTCACGTCTCAACCCAAACCGTCCATGTGATACAACTCTCGGATGTAAATTCCTCCTCATAAATACCCAAATGTCCCAAGTCTATCACTATATCATCAAAGGAATGCCATCTATAACCTCGAACAAGTTTTCGGGACTCCAAAAATCAAAACAGTCCAAAAAGGACCAAACTGTCAACTCGTTAGAAGTCTCGTTCGAACGAGATCCCAGTTCGTTCGAACGAACTGTTCCTTCTAACGATATCTCGTTCGAACGAGATATCGAACGAAACTACCCTTCGTTAGAAGAGACTGGTCAACTCGTTAGAAGCTCGTTCGAACGAGCTCGTTCGAACGACCTGGGGGCTGCTTCTAACGACTGGCCAGTTTCGGCCCAGATTTTTCCAAATACGTTTTTCACCATTTTTACTCCTCAAATCACCTCTAAAATTTATCACAACGATTGTTTTAAAGTCTCTAAACAATCCTAAACATAATATAACCACATCCTATCACGTTTTTATGGATTAATTCACCCTAATCATCAATCAATTTACAAATACTTAAACTTTTCCCCAATTCATTCATGAACATGAACCCTAGAATTTGGAACCCTCAATTCATCAATTTTAATCCGTTTTTCTTTCACCCAATCATGTATTAACATCATATTAGTCGTCTCCAAACTATTCTACATGCAATTTATCCTCAATATTCAGAACCTAAGTCCAATTATTCATGGGTTTTCATTCATCTTCCAATAACAAATATAAATCTTCAATTTTCTAACATGGAAAGAACATTTGCTGAAGTTAAACATAATTAAACCACTTGCCTTGTTTATTTCCGGATTTGGTGTTGATTTGGTGAAGAATTTCTGCAGAATTATCTCTCTTTCTCTCCTTCTCCAAGCTCCTTCTCCAATGGTGGCTTAAGGTGGCTAGGGTTTTGATTTGGGAACTTAGAAAACCTAAATGATAACCTACGTAGCTTTCTAGGTTAATATGGTTTGGTTAATGGGCTTAATGGGTTAAATCCACATCATATTTACATCTCTAATTTTCGTCACTTTTAATTCCTCAAAATGTACAATTACCAAAATACCCTATATGGTGCCGGTATGGCCTAAAAATACCCCGGGACCCAAACTATACCCCCGGCTAGTGTTTTCTGACTATCTCGACCCTTCCGAACGCGTTGGCGCACTCAAAACGACCATACAGATTATAGATTTTAAATTCATTTTTATTATCAAAATATTATACCGTGACACGGCGGTCCCACGCGTCTCAACAAAATTTCTAAAATGTCGTATATAAATCCCACGACAAATTTTATAATACCAAGTTCATATATAATCATATATGCACATAATCAAATACCAACTCGCATCTCATTAGTATTTATAACCCGAATTAATTTCCAATTAATACGCACTTAATTAATTAATCCCAAAAATAAATATAGCCAAAAATATGGGGTATTACACTATACTTAGAGATATTTAATACACCAATTTCTTACTTTGAATCTCAGCCAAGTATTCCATTAACAAAACCCCATTTTCACCCATTTACACTCAAAAACGAATTTCAAATTACACATCACTAAAATATGAATTGGATATCAAAATTCAACATTACAGCAAAATAGCCACTTGCCTGGAATCGTTCGTAGGGTCTGATTCCGTTGGTGTAGAATGGTTGATGAAGAACACACCAATTAGTCCCTTAATTTTGCTCCAAAATCCCCAAATTGGCTCTTGATTTGCTTTCCCCCAAATCCCTCTCAAACCCTAGGTTCTCTCTTGTGTTTTCTACCGTTTTCCATTCTTATATTTAGGTCTTAAAACACTAATCCAGTTTTTAGCCTAATGGGCCTAATTAAATTAGCCCAAATCACCCCGTGTGGGCCCGGCTATGCCCAAAAATATCCCGAGACCCAATTACTACCCCGGGTACTCTTTTCTGACTATCTCGACCCATCCGGACTCAATTGTACCCTCAGAATTGACATTCGAAATACTTTTTTACATTCTCAAATTTTGACCTCAAAATGCGACACACAAGATTTCAAACAATTAAACTTAAAAGTCGCCAATTATAAATAATCAGCTCACTCAAATAAATTCTCAACCTCATGAATTTAAGTTTCTCCAATTTAAATATTTTTATAACTCCCAATATAATTAAATATTTATTCCTCAAAATTAAGGGGTGTTACATACTTCCCCCCCTTACAAAGGAATTTCGTCCTCAAGATTAAGATAAGCCTAGTGTTCCACTTCAAATATCACTTTCTAGCCATGCATCTCTAAGATCACTATATCTATTTCTCCCGTTTCTAACTGTAAGTTACACAATTATGCATTTTAGTTAACCAAGGTGCCCATACACTCTGTACCCGTGCTTAACCACACAAAATTTATCTTAATTAACCCGGGTGCCCATACACCCTATCCCCGTGCTTTATCGTACGAAAGTTACCCGACTATGCTAGTCGTAACCCGTAATATAACTTCCAACCTGTAGTCATATCATATATATATATAAATATATATATATTGCCTGGGGGTACCCAACCCATGTACTAACGACTAAACATCTCCCCACTTCCCAACGTTGCGTTAAGTTTCATGCGTGGGATGTTTCGCAAAGCGAAATCCAAACAAGGAACCCCTCCGATACACTACTACCTAACATTATCGGTTGTCGAGATCCGTTAGGCCCTCAGTCCATAGCACGTAGCCCAAAATACTTGTCTCTTAACACAAAAGTATATACGCTTACCCTCATGCTACCAAAGACAACATAAAATACCGCGACCTTACTATCACTAGTCTCGGCGCAAAATAAACCCCGAGCTATCTCTCCCTGCTCGAAAATAAATCTAACCACACTGATTCACTTCAGTAAACATCCCTACTTACCGGGAATGAATGTGAGACACAAGACCTCACTATGTGCCTATCGCACCACGGAATACAACATATATACACACACATATATAGGCTATACGCCTTATCAGATGATATCTAGTACCAATCATACCCTGGTGTCGTGAACACCAAAGCTTACCCTCACTCTCCGTAAACATTCAAATCCATCTATATCCAGTCGATATTTGGGAAAATAATCAACCCTACTCCCATACTTCTCGAAAGTAGTAACCCCTCGCATAATTCAAACCTTCCCTCAGTGTACACCTCCACTCTCCTGTGGATAGCACCAAATAACTCCGCTACCCCACGAAAATTTTATCTACATACTATGGCTGCTACAGTCAGCACACACACTAAATTCGACTTACCCGCGAACTCTAGTGAAAATAATTCTTATATTGGGACATCCTCCTTGTCACTCAAAAATATACCCCATGCCCATAGGATAAAAATAATTACCTCTATACTCTAGCTGCAACGGCTGATCCTCGGGTTCTGGAGCATCTTCTCCCTGCCCGAATGCACCCAGGACTTGCTGTAGTGGCTGCACATCCAGGACCTCATCTTGTAGTTGACCCCTGCCTTACTGAGGATAATCTCTCTTTATGTGTCTCGCTTCCCCACAAATGAAACACTTCCTAATTAATTCACCCTGCCACTGATTCCTTCATTGTTGGCCTTGACGGAATTCCTGGCCATCCTATCGATAGTCTCCAGCTCTAAATCATTTGGCATGATTTCCCTGCCAAAAATCTTGCCCCTGATCTCCCCCTATCTGTTGCTGGGATACCCCACGGGTACTGTTCCCTCCTGCTCTATCCGACTGGCTAGTTTCCACTCCCTTCCTACTTTCTTTCACGTGAAAGCGATATTCTTGGCAGTGCAGTAGTGCTGCATTAACGACATCAATCTAATCTACTAATGCAGGATAACCAATTAAATGTTGTCTGATCCTCCAGACTAACCCATCCATGAACCTTGCTTTCTTCCTTTCTTCACCGCTTACCTCATCCGGTATAAAATTTGCCAAACGAGTGAATTCTTCCTCGTAGTCGGCCACTGAACGGTCCCCTTGAGTCACCTCTCTTAATTTTCTCCACATTTCTGTCTCAAGTGCTGGTGGAAAATACTTGCGATCGAACCGCACCCAAAACTCGATAATAGTCAATATATCCCTTTCCTCAACTATGGTGATCGACTCCCACCACTGTAGTGCTGGTCCCACTAACCTAAAAGTGTCTAGCATTTTCTTCTACACCTCATTGAAATCTACCATGCGTAGGTGACGCTGGATATCTCTCTTCCACTGACACACTAACACTATATCTGAACCCCCTCGAAACTCTGGTGGATTCCCATTTTGCAAAACCTCTCGTACTTGCTGCCACCCCGACGGCCTCGGGTGGGCCTGAACATCTGGTACCACTAATGCCTGCGGCTGATCTCGTGGAAAGTACCTTTCCATTACGACCATCGTCGCTTTAACTTCCTGTGCCACTAATTCAGTTACCTGTGCAACCGAAATCATCTCTGGCAGTTGTTGCGGTAACTCTGGCTCCTGATGAGCCTTCCTAGTCTCAACTCTTCTTGCTGCCCTAGCTGCTCTCTCTCTCCTGGGCGGCATCTGAAATAAAAATTGAATCGTATGAGTTCACCCTCAAATATAAATTTGGCAGAAGAATGTAAATGCGTATACGCATGAGAATACAACAATCCTATAATAGGGCTCTATATCAAAGATTGCTAAGCCGAAATGTAAAAAGTCGCACAGATCCTAAGGACACTAGAACCTGATGATCTGATACCATCTGTGACACCCCGCCTAATAAAATACCGGGTGATCAGTCCTATACCACATTAAAACAGGAATCCCAATTGGTTCATCCTTAGCATCACTGTCGAAAACTTTTTAAAACTTACTAACCAGCTAGTATTCCAAAAGCTAGTGCCAAATTTTATCTTTTAATTAAACAAACCAGTACATGCGAAATAAATAAAAACCATTCACACCATTGAATTAAATCAACTGAATAAAATAATTAAACAACTTGCCGATTAAACCATCAGTCACCAAAGTAAAATAATCCAATACAATATCCAATACCTGAATAAATACAACGAAAACTGTACGGAGAAGCTTGGGCGACAAACCCTAAATAAAACTGAAACTGATAAATGATTTCTACTCTAGGAATGATTGAACGATGCATCTAAACCAAACTCTGCGGCATCCACATATGCCGCAGCTTCGTGTCCCTGGAATAATATATCAATCATGGTGTGCCTGTGGCTGGACACCTAAAAGGTTTTGGAAATAGTTTTATAGCAAGGGTTATAACCCAAAATATTTAGAAAATATTTAGCAAGTGAATTAACTGCAGCAATTTAAAATGCATGAATACGCTTCATATATAAGTTAGTGCCGCACTCTCTTGTGGACATTCTCACCCCTCCACTAATGTGCACACCTATCGATAACTTTAACCCCACCTAGTTGTACTACCCCGTCCAACTAGTTCTGGTATTACCTCCCCTTACCATACTACTCTAACCCGAGTATAATTATTCATGAATTATAAGTTATCTCACCAATTAACTTAATTACTTCCTTCTTAATTAATAGCATATAACCGTGACACAAATTATATAAAGTAAATATATTACACACTGTATTATTATCCACATATAATATTTACTACCATATTATACGTATCTTTACTAAAACATCCACACATATATCATACGTATATCCATCCTTCCGAGTATACCCTCACAGGATGATTCCCTCTAAAGTGCCATCTCACTAGGTGTGCTCACATAACCTAGTTACCCAAGTTGGGATCGCTCACCAACCTGGCCCAAAACATAAACTAAGTGGAGGCGGTCATATTCCTTCTCTGAAAGTGAGATAAGCACCTCACCCATATACCGGATGCTATGACCTGGGGATATACTCACCCTACTCCTCAAGCTAGGGGATTCACCCACATCGCACAACCTCCCTTGATATCACTAGAGTATAATTAAAATAAATATTTAATCACTGATATTTAATATCACACACAATAAATACACACACATATATATACTATCACTACACCGTATATATATAATATAATCCCGACTACACCGTGTACTCAAAGCCCGTAACACTAGCCTGTAATTCCCCTGAGTCTCTCGCCTGACTTAACTATAAAAATTTTCTCACTTATTAAATTATCATTATTCCGAGTCTATAGTCCGACTCTAATTTAATTAATTCTCACATTAATTAATATAATATCCCCCCCGAGTTTATGGCCCGACTCTAATATAAATACTCCACACATTAATTTATATAACAGTTGCCCGAGTCCACGATCCGACTCTCATTTAATTAATTTACACATTAATTAATTAATACCAATCCGAGTCTGTGGTCCGACTCTCATATAATTAATTTACACATTAATTAACTTATTACATTCCTGACCCTACACCCCGAATCTAGCTAATTAATTACACATTAATTAGTTTAACACTTGGAGTCGCCCAATCACTATACCTGAACTCACTCACTTGGCCGATAACTTAATATTTTCCGAGTCTATATTCCGACTCCAAATTAACCTATTCTCTCAATGATAAATTTAATACCTTGGTGTCACTTAACCAACATACCCGGACTCGCTCACTTGGTCCATATTTAAATCTCAGAATTTAATTCCTAAATATTCGCCCATAATATGTCACGCATTTATCCCTCCCAAATCTCCCAATTATTTTTACCTATAATTGCTAGGAGCTATGACTTGTATTTATTTGACACTAAATAAATAAGTCTCAAAAGGGATTTATCTAAATTTCTACCAATTAAAATTATACCAAAAGAAAATAAAAAAAATAAAACAAGGGTAACCAACAGTCCGACCTGCCGAGATTCCTTCATCGTCGATCGATCGATGGCCCCAGATCGATCGATCGATCATCCCTGGGCAGCCCTTCTTCCCCACTGAATTCCACCATTAACGAAATCCAAGATTTGTAAACCTTATTTTCAACCTCTAATAATGTCATCCCACCACATAAACATATTGAACTTTGATCCTATACATCTTATACACCTTCTAGTATATAAATTTCTCAACTTATCTCACAAATTCCGAAATGGGTTTTTCCATAAATCTCCATTAACTTTGTTCTGCAATCCCAAATTCCAGATTCAAATTCCACCATTTTATATTCCGGTTTCTCATTCAAATAAGATATCTATACTCAGAGATGTATAATACACCAATTTCTTACTTTGAATCTCAGCCAAGTATTCCATTAACGAAACCCCATTTTCACCCATTTATACCCCCAAACGAATTTCAAATTACACATCACTAAAATATGAATTAGATATCAAAATTCAACATTAGAGCAAGTTAACCACTTGCCTGTAATTGTTCGTAGGGTCTGATTTCATTGGTGTAGATTGGTTGATGAAGAACACACCAATTAGTCCCTTAATTTGGCTCCAAAATCTCCAAATTGGCTCTTGATTTGCTTTCCCCCAAATCCCTCTCAAACCCTAGGTTCTCTCTTGTGTTTTCTTCCGTTTTCCTTTATTAGATTTAGGTCTTAAAATACTAATCCCGTTTTTAGTCTAATGGGCCTAATTAAATTAGCCCAAATCACCCCGGGTGGGCCTGACTATGCCCAAAATTACCCCGAGACCCAATTACTACCCCGGGTATTCTTTTCTGACTATCTCGACCCATCCGGACTCAACCGCGCCCTCAGAAAATCCATCCGAAATACTTTTTGACACTCTGAACTTTTGACCTCAAAATGCGACACACGAGATTTCAAACAATTAAACTTAAAAGTCGCCAATTATAAATAATTCAGCTCACTCAAATAAATTCTCCAACTCATGAATTTAAGTTTCTCAAATTTAAATATTTTTATAACTCCCAAATTAATTAAATATTTAATCCTCAAAATTACTTTTAAGTTTGGGGATTAAATATTTTGGGAGTTATAAAAATATTTAAATAGGAGAGACTTAAATTTATGAGTTGGAGAATTTATTTGAGTGAGCCGAATTATTTATAATTGGTGACTTTTAGTTTAATTGTTCGAAATCTCATATGTCGCATTTTGTGGTCGAAATTTGGAAATGTCAAAAAGTATTTTGGATGACAATTCTGAGTGCGCGGTTGAGTCCAGATGGGTCGAGATAGTAAGAAAAGAGTGCCCGGGGGTAGTAATTGGATCTCGGGGTATTTTTTAGCATAGCCGGGCCCACACGGGGGGAGTTGGGCTATTTTAATTAGGTCCATGTGGCCAAAAACTGGATTAAGAGTTTTAACCTAAATTGAAAAGTGTTAAACGACAGTAAACACAAATTCTAAACATAGGGTTTTAGAGGGAATTTGGGGGAAAGCAAATCAAGAGCCAATTTGGAGATTTTGGAGCCAAATTAAGGGACTACACCAACGGATCAGACTCTACCAACAATTCTAGGCAAGTGGTTAACTGTTGTGATTCCTAAATTGATGATAATGAATTCATATCATAGTGTGCGTATATGAAAATTCGTTTTGGGTGTGTAATCATAATTAAAATTGGGATTTTGGAAATTGATATACTTTAATGGGATTAAGGGTGAGATTTATTATGTTTATGATTCTAGAATGTAGAGGAATGAATCGTATGTTAAAACCAGTTAGAATCAATGGTTGATTGCTGATAATATGAATGAAATTCGTATTGGAGATTTGAAACCCGGATAAAACCCCAATCGGGAAAACGTTGCAATTAATGAAATTTGATGATGAATTAAGGTCTTTAGGATGTTTAGACCCTTTTCTTATATAGAGGATATGTTAATTGTAATTGGGTAAGGGTGTAGATTGAGAATCAAAGATTTAGGGTTCGTCCATGGCCGACAGTGGGCCGGAGAAGACGAGTACTGGAACATTCGATCGATCGACCTAGGGGGTTCGATCGATCGATGCTACAGATATTTTGGCAGTTTTGCCAGTTTTGTAAATAAAGAGAAATTTATTTAAAGATTTGACCCCTTACTTTTATTTAGTGATAAATTCATATGTGGCACATATTTCCTTAACAATTATAGGGTGATATAATTGGGTTTAGGAGGGTGAAAACGGTATGTCATGAGATGAGCGAATTTCGGGAAACAATTCACAAATATTGAGGTTGGGCCGAGGAATAATATTCGGGTATTTTAGTTGGGTGACGGTACATTATTAAAGGAATTGAGGTGAAATAAATTAGTTATGGGGAAAAATATAGACTCGGAAAATATTAAGTTACGGGCCAAGTGAGCGAGTCTGGGTATAATGGTTGGGAGACACCAAGTATTAAATTAATAAATGTGTAATTAATTAAATTAGAGTCGGACTGTAGACTCGGGAAATTATTTAATTAATTAATGTATAATTAATTAGATTAGAGTCAGGCTGTAGACTCGGATTGGTATTAATTAATTAATGTGTAAATTAATTAAATGAGAGTCGGACCATAGACTCGGGGAAAATATTATATTAATTAATACGTGAATTAAATAAATTAGAGTTGGACCATAGACTCGAGATAATGATAATTTAATAAGTGAGAAAATTTATTTAGTTGAGTCAGGCCAGAGACTCAGGAAATTACAAGCTAGTGTTACGGGTTGTGAGTACACGGTAAAGCCGGGGTGTATGCTATATATATATATATATATATATGTATATATATATATATATATATATGTATATATATACGGTATAGTGATAGTATATATATGGGTATATATTATGTGTGCTATTAAATATCAGTGATTAGATATTTATTTAATTAAATACTCTAATGCTATCAAGGGAGGTTTCGCGATGTGGGTGAATCCCCTAGCTTGAGGAGTAGGGTGAGTATATCCCCAGGTCATAGCGTCTGGTGTATGGGTGAGGGGCTTATCTCACTTTCAGGGAAGGAATATGACCGCCTCTATTTCGTTTATGTTTTGGGTTAGGTTGGTGAGCGATTCCAACTTGGGTAACTAGGTTATGTGAGCACATTTATTGAGATGGCACTTTAGAGGGAATCATCCGGTGAGGGTATACTCGGAATGATGGATATACACATGATATATGTGTGGATGTTTTAGTAAAGATACGTATAATATGGTAGTAAATATTATATGTGGATAACAATACAATGTGTGATGTATTTACTTTATATAACTTGTGTCACGGTTATATGCTATTAATTAAGAAGGAATTAATTAAGTTAATTGGTGAGATAACTTATAATTCATGAATAATTATACTCAGGTTAGAGTAGTATGGCAAGGGGAGGTTATACCAGGACTAGTTGGATGGGGTAGTACAACTAGGTGGGGTTCTAGTAACCATTAGGTGTGCACATTAGTGGAGGGGTGAGAATGTCCACAAGAGAGTGCGACACTAACTTAAATATGAAGGGCATTTACGCATTTTAAATTGCTGCAGTTAATTCACTTGCTAAATATTTTCAAAATGTTTTGGGTTCTAACCCTTGCTATAAAACTATTATCAAAATCTTTTAGGTGTCGAGCCACAGGGACGCCAGGATTGATATTTTATTCCAGGGACACGGAGCTGCGACATATGTGGATGCTAGCAGGAGTTTGGATTAGACGCATCATTCATATATTCCTAGAGTAGGAATCATTTATCAGTTTTTGTTTTATTTAATGCCTGTCGCCCAGACTTCTCACTACAGTTTTCAGATTTATTTTATTCAGGTGTTGGATGTTGTATTGGAATATTTACTTTGGTGGCCGATGGTTTATTCCGCATTTCATTTTATTTTTTTCAGTTGATTTAATTCGGTTGTGTGAATGGTTCATATTTAATGCCGCATGTACTGGTTTGTTTAACTAAAAAGATAAAATTTGGCACCAGTTTTTTGGAATACGAAGTAGTTAGTAAGTTTTAATAAGGTTTTCGACAATGATGCTAAGGATGAACCAACTGGGATTCTTATTTTAATTTGGTATAGGACTGATCACCAGATATTTTATTAGGCGAGGTGTCACAGATGGTATCAGAGCATCAGGTTCTAGTGTCCTTAGGATCTGTGCGGCTTTTCACGTTTCCGCTTAGCAATCTTTGGTATAGATCCCTATTATAGGATTGTTGTATTCTCATATGTATGAGCATTTACGTTCTTCTGCCAATTATTTTTATTTAAGGATGAACTCATACGATTCGATTTTCATTTCAGATGCCGCCTAGGAGAGAGAGAGCAGCCAAGGCAGCCAGAAGAGATGAGACTAGGAAGGTTCATCAGAAGCCAGAGTTACCGCAGCAACTGCCAGAGATGATTTCGGCAGCGCAGTTAACTGAATTGGTGGCGTAGGCTGTTAAAGCGACGATGGTCGCAATGGCAAGGTACTTTCCAGTAGATCAGCCATAGGCGTTAGTGGTACCAGATGTTCAGGCCCACCCGGGGTCGTCGGGGCGGCAACAAGTACAAGAGGTTTTTTAAAAAGGGCATCCACCAAAGTTTTGAGGAGGTTCAGATATAGTGCTAGCGTGTCAGTGGAAGAGAGATATCCAGCGTCACCTATGCATGGTAGATTACAATGAGGTGCATAAGCAAATGCTAGCCAATTTTAGGTTACTGGGAGCAGCGCTACAGTGGTGGGAGTCGATCACCACAGTTAAGGAAAGGAATACATTGACTATTATCGAGTTTTGGGCGCAGTTCGACCACAAGTATTTTCCACCAGCAGTTGAGATTGAAATGAGGAGAAAATTCAGAGAGGTGACTCATGGGGACCGTTCAGTGGCTGACTACGAGGAATAATTCACTCATTTGGCAAATTTTGTACCGGATGAGGTAAGCGATGAAGAAAGGAAGGAAGCAAGTCTGGAGGATCAGACAACATTTAATTAGTAATCCTGCATTAGTAGCTTATACTGATGTCGTTAACGCAGCACTACTGCACTGCTAGGAATATTGCTTTCATGTGAAAGGAGGCAGGAAGGGAGTGGAAACCAACCAGTCGAATAGAGCAGGAGGGAACAGTACCCGTGGGGTATCCCAGTAGCAGCCAGGGGGAGATCAAGGGAAAGATTTCCAGTAGGGAAATCATGCCAAATGATTTAGAGCTGGAAGCTATCGACAGGATGGCCAGGAATTCCGACAAGGCCAGCAAGGAAGGGATCAGTGTCAGGGTGAATTTAATAGGAGGTGTTTCGTTTGAAGGGAAGTGGGGCACATGAATGGAGATTTTCCTCAGTGAGGTAGGGGTCAACTACAGTACGAGGTCCTGGATGTACAACCACTACAGCAAGTCATGGGTGCATTCGAGCTGGGAGAAAATGCTCCGGAACCTGAGGATCAGCCGTTACAGCTAGAGTATGGAGGTAATTATTTTTATCCTATGGGCATGGGTTATATTTTTGAGTGACAAGGAGGATGTCACAATATGACACTTATTTTTCACTAGAGTTTGCGGGTGAGTCAAATTTAGTGGGTGTATTGGCTGTAGCAACCATAGTATGTGGATAAACTTTTCGTGGGGTAACGGAGTTCTTTGGTGTTATTCATGGGAGAGTGGAGGTGTAAACTGAATGAAGGTTTGAATTATACGAGGGGTTACTACTTTCGAGAATTATGGGAATAGGGTTGATGATTTTTCTCAAATATCGACTGGATAGCGATGGATTTGAACTATTGTGGATAGTGGGGTTAAGTTTTGGTGTTCGCAACACCAGGGTATGATTGGTACTAGGTATCACCTGAGAGGGCGTCTAGCCTATATATATATGTGTATACACGTTATATTGTGTGGTACGATACGACACATAGTGAGGTCTTGTGTCTCATATTTTATCCCGGTAAATAGGGATGTTTACAGAAGTGAGTTAGTGTGGTTAAATTTATTTACGAGAAGGGAGAGATAGCTCGGGGTTTATTTATCGCATGAACTAGTGATAGTAAGAGCGCGGTATTTTATGTTATCTTTAGTAACATATGGTAGGCGTATATACTTTTCTGTTAAGAGATAAGTATTTTGGGGTACGTGCTATGGACTGAGGGTCTAACGGATCTCGATGATCGACAATGTTAGGTAGTAGTGTATCAGGGGGTTCCTTATTTGGATTTCGCTTTGCGAGACGTCCCACGCTTGAAACTTAGCGCAACGTTGGAAGTGGGGAGATGTTTGGTTGTTAGTATATGGGTTGGGTACCCCGGGAAGTATATATATATGTAATATGACTACGGGTTGGAAGTTATATTATGGGTTATGACTAGCATAGTAGGGTAACTTTCGTGCGGTAAAGCACGGGGATAGGGTGTATAGGCACCCGGGTTAATTAAGGAAACTTTTGTGCGGTCAAGCACGAGTACAGGGTGTATTGGCGCCCTGGTTAATTAAAATGAATATTTACGTAACTTATAGTTAGCAACGAGAGAGATAGATATAGCGAGCTTAGAGACGCATGATTAGGAAGTGATATTTGAAGCTTGGAACACTAGGTTTATCTTAATTTCGAGGACAAAATTCCTTTGTAAGGGGGGAAGTATGTAACACCCGTAATTTTGAGGATTAAATATTTAATTATTTTGGGAGTTATAAAAATATTTAAATTGGAGAAACTTAAATTCATGAGTTGGAGAATTTATTTAAGTGAGCTGAATTATTTATAATTGGTGACTTTTAAGTTTAATTGTTCAAAATCTCGTATGTCGCATTTTGAGGTCGAAATTTGGAAATGTCAAAAAGTATTTCGGATGACAATTATGAGTGCACGGTTGAGTCCGGATGGGTCGAGATAGTCAGAAAAGAGTGTCCGTGGTAGTAATTGGGTCTCGAGGTATTTTTGGGCATAGCCGGGCCCACACGGGGTGAGTTGGGCTATTTTAATTAGGCCCATGTGACCAAAAATGGGATTAAGAGTTTTAACCTAAATTGGGAAGTGTTAAACGACAGTAAACACAAATTCTAAACCTCGGGTTTAAGGGGGGAATTTGGGGGAAAGCAAATCAAGAGCCAATTTGGAGATTTTGGAGCCAAATTAAGGGACTACAACAACGGATCAGACTCTACGAACAATTCCAGGCAAGTGGTTAACTGTTGTGATTCCTAAATTGATGATAATCAATTCATATCATAGTATGTGTATATGAAAATTCATTTTGAGTGTGTAACCATAATTAAAATTGGGTTTTTGGAAATTGATATACTTTAATGGGATTAAGGGTGAGATTTATTATGTTTATGATTCTAGAATGTAGAGGAATGAATCGTATATTAAAACCAGTAAGAATCGATGGTTGATTGCTGATAATATGAATGAAATTCGTATTGGAGAATTGAAAACTGGATAAATTCCAAATCGGAAAAACGTTGGAATTAATGGAATTTGATGATGAATTAAGGTCTTTAGGATGTTTAGACCCTTTTCTTATATGGAGGATATGTTAATTGTAATTGGGTAAGGGTGTAGATTGAGAATCAAAGATTTAGGGTTCGTCCATGGCCGATAGTGGGCTGGAGAAGACGAGTACTGGAACGATCGATCGATCGACCCAGGGGGTTCGATCGATCGATGCTACAGATATTTTGGCAGTTTCGCCAGTTTTGTAAATATAGGGAAATTTATTTAAAGATTTGACCCCTTACTTTTATTTAGTGATAAATTCATATGTGGCACATATTTCCTTAACAATTATAGGGTGATATAATTGGGTTTAGGAGGGTGAAAACGGTATGCCATGAGATGAACGAATTTCGGGAAATAATTCACAAATATTGAGGTTGGGCCGAGGAATAATATTCGGGTATTGTAGTTGGGTGACGCTACATTATTAAAGGAATTGAGGCAAAATAAATTAGTTATGGGGAAAAATATAAACTCGAAAAATATTAAATTATGGGCGAAGTGAGCGAGTCCGGGTATAATGGTTGGGCGACACCAAGTATTAAATTAATTAATGTGTAATTAATTAAATTAGAGTCGGACTATAGACTCAGGAAAGTATTTAATTAATTAATGTGTAATTAAATTGATTAGATTCGGGCTATAGACTCAGATTGGTATTAATTAATTAATGTGTAAATTAATTAAATGAGAGTCGGACCATAGACTCGGGAAAAATATTATATTAATTAATATGTGAATTAATTAAATTAGAGTCGGACCATAGACTCGGGATAATGATAATTTAATAAGTGAGAAAATTTATTTAGTTGAGTCAGGCCAGAGACTCAGGAAATTACAAGCTAGTGTTACGGGTTGTGAGTACATGGTAAAGCCGGGGTGTATGCTATATATATATATATATACACGGTATAGTGATAGTATATATATGTATATCTATTATGTGAGTTATTAAATATCAGTGATTAGATATTTATTTAATTAAATACTCTAGTGCTATCAAGGGAGGTTTCTCGATGTGGGTGAATCCCCTAGCTTGAGGAGTAGGGTGAGTATATCTCCAGGTCATAGCGTCCGGTATATGGGTGAGGGGATTATCTCACTTTCAGGGAAGAAATATGACTGCCTCCACTTCGTTTATGTTTTGGGTCAGGTTGGTGTGCGATTCCAACTTGGGTAACTAGGTTATGTGAGCACATTTATTGAGATGTCACTTTAGAGGGAATCATCCGGTGAGGGTATACTCAGAAGGATGGATATACACATGATATATGTGTGGATGTTTTAGTAAAGATACGCATAATATGGTATTAAATATTATATGTGAATAATAATACAGTGTGTGATGTATTTACTTTATATAACTTGTGTCACGGTTATATGCTATTAATTAAGAAGGAATTAATTAAGTTAATTGGTGAGATAACTTATAATTCATGAATAATTATACTCGGGTTAGAGTAGTATGGCAAGGGGAGGTTATACGGGGACTAGTTGGACAGGGTAGTACAACTAGGTGGGGTTCAGGTAACCGTTAGGTGTGCACATTAGTGGAGGGGTGAGAATATCCACAAGAGAGTGCGACTCTAATTTAAATATGAAGGGCATTCATGCATTTTAAATTACTGCAGTTAATTTATTTGCTAAATATTTTTAAAATGTTTTGGGTTCTAACCCTTGCTATAAAACTATTTTCAAAACCTTTTAGGTGTCCAGCCACAGGGACTCCAGGATTGATATTTTATTCCAGGGACACGGAGCTGCGGCATATGTGGATGCTAACAGGAGATTGGATTAGACGCATCGTTCATTTATTCCTAGAATAGGAATAATTTATCAGTTTCAGTTTTATTTAGGGCTTGTCGCCCAGACTTCTCAGTACAGTTTTCAGATTTATTTTATTCAGGTGTTGGATGTTGTATTGGACTATTTACTTTTGTGGCCGATTATTTATTCGGCATGCCATTTTATTTTGTTTAGTTAATTTAATTCGGTTGTGTGAATGGTTTATATTTAATTCCGCATGTACTGGTTTTTTTAACTAAAAAGATAAAATTTGGCACCAGCTTTTTGGAATACTAGGTGGTTAGTAAGTTTTAAAAAGGTTTTCGACAGAGATGCTAAGCATTAACCAACTGGGATTCCTATTTTAATTTGGTATAGGACTGATCAACCAGTATTTCATTAGGCGGGGTGTCACAAGTGTTAGAATTGGAAACATATAATAATATTGGTGTTGAATGTGATTTTCATGTTGAATCTTCCTATACAAATATCGGTGATTTTTTCTCCCTAAGTTTACATACCCAATATTTAACTTAGGTTGCCTTTTTTTTAGTTATATATATATATATATATATATATATATATATATACTTGGTATATTTGTTGCTTATTTTTCATATAAATGTAATTGGAGTTCAGTGTTGATGTACATTTCCAAAATAGAATGTTTAAATAAAAATAATATTCGCTTATCGTGCTTTAACACACACCATTTTGATGCATATTTATAATATTTTTTTAATTTAATTATGTTATAAATGGAAACATATACTAATATTGGTGTTGAATGAGGTTTGAGAATTGAATATTCCTATATAAATATTGGCAATATTTTCTCCCTAAGTGTACATAACCAAACTTTAACTCGTGTCATCATTTTTTAGTTTTAAAAACTAGTCCTAGAGTAATTTGTATAACTAAAAAGATAAATTGATAAACCTGGTATTAGACACAATTCGAAAGTTTTATAATTTCAACCCCACGAGAATAAAAATTACTCAAATTGTATTACAACCATGTAATATATGTAGCCCGAGCACGTGTGAGTCATTTGTAAATTACCGTGAACCGTTCATTAGGCTTGTAAATTGTCCTTTATATTTTAATATCACGAATCATATATTTTAAGAACATTAAATTTTGAACAAAATAGTCAAGTTGATGTCAGATATTTAGTAGTGTAAGTGATTCCCAACACGATTGTCAAAAATTTATAAAAAGTTTACACCCGTATTAAAGTTGGATATTTGGTAGAATAGAAATTTTGTTGCAGTGTGTAATTATTTTTATTCCCAATAGTTGGTGAAGTGTTAGTGAATTGAAACAATTCATTTATCCCGCAAATACAATGTTTAATATTAATAATTATTATTGAGAAATTTCTTAATACTCATAAGTGCATAGTTTTTGGAATAAATCGAGTATATACAACCCAAATTTTAAACTCGGAGATTTAACAATATTATAATTATTAATAGATGTAGAATAGACAATACCTCAACATATTTTCTTCCATGTATATTCAATAGATGTAAGCAAACGTGGGACATTCATGTGCTACTCAGGAGGTAGAATGTTTACTAGCCAAACTGGCCGAAGCTACGAGGGTCATCCACTTAAGGCGATCACATTGGCCAATATCGACTTACGATGACCTATTAAAATAAATAAACTGTGCAATGGTTGTAGGCTTTTATATGGTCGACATTAAGATTACATATTATTGGCTCGTTCAATATATTGTCAATGGTTTGAAGTATATGTCAATGGTTCTATACAAACACGATCATGTGCAAAGTATGGTCGAGTTAGTATTGAATAGCAACGGGTTCAATAGTCTTGACCTGAATCTGGAATTGAACCTAATTGTTAGGATGGAGAATGAGTAACTATATCGTACATTGCAAGAATTAAACCTCACTATAATGTGCTCTACCCCATTCACACAACAAGTGTTATCCTAAGAATATAACCAAATAGGGCTGTACAACCCCTATATTCCATCCATCCAAAGACACTAGGCAGCACAGTATAACTCTTACGAATGTGATGTGCCGATATGGGCAACTGAATTAGCAAATCCATCTAATGTTTCTCGACTACATCTATCCCTTGAACAGGAACTGACATCTCATAATGAACAAGTTATCCTTCATATTTTGAATGCTATGGTGAATGGGGTTGTCTACATTATTGATCTTAAGGGAGTTTAATTCGACGCAAAGATAAACAAGGATGTTTCCAACATAAGCAGAGATGACTTTATAATGGACTCGGGCCCCTCTGATTACCATCACCAACACAATTCTTATTCTCAATGTCACACTATTTGACTACCGGGGAGGAGACTATTCCACTTGATCGTAACTGTGAAATCTCTTCAATACATGTTGGAATTTAGTCCTTTACATAAGGAGAATTACATGATTTGCTTATGTATATAAAAAAAAGAGCTTCAAGTTGATGTGATACAATACAATTTTGTTAACCATGTTGAGTTTGGTGTGATTGATTTTGACACCATTATATGAGTTGTAAAATGTTGTTAATGGTCAACAACCGATTGTAAGTGGGGCTTAAGAGACAGGAAGTTGCAGAGGCACAATAAATTTGAAATTACAAACTATGAAAGCCCACACACTCCCCCATTCCCGAACAAAAGAACACACCATAGACAATTGAGTTGTACATACTTAATGGAACTTATGCAATACCTCATCAAGTTAGACCCCGATGTTAATATATGCGTGTTGATTGCATGTATCATGGAACATATAGACTAAACGGTACCTTACACAAAGGCTTGTAATGCGAAAAGGAAGGAAATTATAACAAAATTTGGGGATTGGGATTTGTTGTACAAATAACTCCCCCAACTCATGGATACACTCTAATAATAATATAAAGGAGTTGTCATCGAGCTATTGGGTATCCCACCACCTAATGGTATGGAGATGTTTTGCAAACTCTTTTCTGCATTCAAGGCATCAAAATAAGGGTTTGTCCATTATCCACATTTAATAAGCATTTATTGCACCCACCTATAAGGAAAATATACTGGGAAGATGTTGATTTCCATGAGCTTAGATGGTAATGAGAAGGTATTTTCACTAGCATTCACGATAGTTGATGAAGAGAATACCAATAAATGGAGTTGTTTTTAATACCATGTTAAGATAATATCATTATGGGGTGATGACAAATCTGTTTACTATCAGATCGACATACATGAATAAAGGTTGCTATATCGGAACAACACTTGTATGGGTGGTTTAAAGGGGAGAACGAGAGGTATACGTATTGCCTATGCCATGTTCATAATAACTTTTGTGAAAAATTTCTTGACACTGGCTTGAAGAAATTGGTATGGCTTATAGAGAGTACACCACAAGCAACGAAATTTGATAATGTAACAACTTGCATATTTTCCATCGAGGGTGACCAGTCCACGATGCCAAATTATGCCGAGAGTTAAAATTAAATACCATTCCTATCATATGACATAAATATGAGACATCTAAGAATTATTCCAAAAGATATAAATCAAGAAAATCCAACGAAGCACCACTATAAAATCCATCACCGTGGTAAACTCCAATAATAAAACTTAACTCCAAATATAATAAAACTCAAATGAAATAAAGTCAACTACAAAATCTCCAAAACTAAAAACCTTAAATAACTGAAGAGTCGAGTCACCCATGAAATACATAACAATTATCTCATAATAAAAATAAATAGAGATGAAACTAAAATAAAACAATAAAGTAAAATTCTAGCTGTAAGTCTGTGAAACTCCAATACAATGTAGCTACACAAAAACCTAACCTAAAATTTTAGTCAACAACGATGGGCCAAGGCCCATCCCAAGAATACTTGCTACTCTTCCCAAATAGGATCGATAAATCCAGTCATAAGCATTATAAGAGATAAACATCAATATATAATATTTTAATTAATTAAGAAATAATAAGAACGATGCGACCAATGTCATATTACAATGATTACCCACATAAATTAAATCATCTCACTACCCAAGTCTAATTATGTATATATCAACATTAATTAAATCTCATTCAATGATCTTTATCAATTCAATTATCTTTCTCAATTCAATTATCTTTCTCAATATTAATCATATTATCAATGCAACACCATTATATCCAGTTTTTTCTATTGGCCCTAACATCTCAATACATTAAATCCATATCCATGACTATAGCCCATCGACCCAATTTTCGTTAGCCCGTACATACCGTGATGTTCCCCACACATGACACGTTACAATAACCAGTTAACTTAGGTCCTGCAATCATTGTAATGGCTAACAAACATCAGATACTACACATAATTGTGAAGCCAGCACAAACTGTTAAGGTAGCCAAGACAATATAGGTCCCGTAATCATCATAACGGTCAACCTAACCACACTTGCACATATAATGAAGCACATAAATTTGTCTCTAATACCCATTTATTGTCTTAAGTAATAATTATCTTTTCTTTAACATGTTTTCATTATTACAACTAGCCCCTACCTATAATCCGAGCATCATAACTGAGTACAACATCCTTAAAGTGAAATGGACACTTTGTCACAACGGGGGCTACCGATATAGGCAAACAATAACTAACATATCAAAAGTGTTTAACGTGGTTATAAAGGGTGCAAGGAGTATTCTTGTCACTAGTTATGTTGAGTTTATATTATATAGACTTATTCAACATTTCTACATACGTCCGGAATAGGGTGCGGAATACATGTAAAGGGGTAGAACATATGCTCCAACTCTGTTAACTGCTATACATAAATGAATAAACAAGATGAGAAATCATACTTTCCAGTCTTTCAACCATGGTGAGAGTAGAGTACTAGTAGCAACAAAAAGTGGGAACGCATATCCGGTACTCTTATCGGGTATGAGATGCAATTGTTGAAAGTGGGATATTTATAAGATACATTCCCATGTGTTTGTTGCATGTGCCAGACTTATCTCGATCACATGCATAACAAATACCTGAAAACATGTGTACTCCAACCATATCCCCTTAACCTTGTTGACTTCAGGGTACCAATACATTGCCCTGAGTTGATTCCTAACCCCAAACTTAGATGTGTCATCAAAAGGTTCATTTCCAGTTGTCACAAAAATGAAATGGATTTTGTACAAAAATGTCCAATTATCCACAACCATTATCACCAACCGTGTCAGACATAGAATAAATTTTTGGAGATACTAAGTTGAATGGATCAAACGAATCACGAAATATAATTTGTCCACAATCACCGCTGTCTGTGAAAATGTTACCAACTTATGGAACTATACATGCGAAGTAAGTATGAATATTTATGTTTTTATTTTCGTATTTCACTTTATTCTAAATTTTTTAACACTTCACATATTTAAATTTATTAGATTTCTATTTTCCCAATATATGTTTACATTTCTCTAACCAAAGTCATTTAATTTACAACTATATATTAGAGACTATCGACATTCCTGATACTAGGTTATGAATAAGACCAATCCCTGTAGACCCATTTGTACTCCACCGACAATAACATCATCGATCAGAGGCTATCTGGATTGGGCATGAGCTCAATGTACTGAGCACTTGGTGTAGTGATTCAACACACAAACATGAGGATGGGTGCAGTATGCACCCTTTTTCCCATTGCTAACGATAGACTTCCATGACCTTCATATATTGCACTACATAAAAATAAATAGGACCTTTATCACTGCATTTATTGATTTATGGAATCTAGAGACCCATACATTTCATCTACCGGTAGGTGAGTGAAGCATCACACTGCATGATGTTGAGGCCTTTTTGGGTTTAATGGTTGATGATCTTCCCTTTACCAGAGGAGAATGTCATCGGGACATGATCATTTGAGAGATATTTGCCATGATTGCTCCATGTCTGGCTTGAAAGTTTGAGTTTGGTGCCAGAGAACAACCCAAGGTTAAGTGGCTTATAGATATGTTTATGCTTCTACTAGAGCAACCCCATGACAACATGTTGATGATTTACGCACGAGCTTATGTCCTTCATCTTATTAGAGGCATGTTGCAATTGGATAAATCTAGTAAACATGTGAACCTATGCTACCTAACATTCCTATAATATTTAAGGCATATTCCATCATTCATTTGGGGTGTTACTTCACTCACGATGTTGTACCTAGAATTATGTCGAGCTACACTTCCTGACACCAAAGAGATAACAGGGCCTCTTATTAGATCTAGGTAATAAAATTTCCTTAAGTCAATTTCTTTGTGTATCTATACTTCTTTGTTTATATTATTACTTGTTTAAATTCATTCACAGCTCAAGGGGTACGAGAAACTCCTACACTTGCGTCCAAAGCGCGTATTATAAGACCCTATTTCATCTGCTATTGGTGAGGGTAAGGATGCACTCCCTCCAGGACCTTTAGGTTAGTTATATGCATTATGTTAGTAAATTTTCATAAAAATCGTATTTATGTACAATAAATTATCAACCAACATAATTAACTTGAAAATTGTTCATTTTGTAGATAACGCTCTCCATTGTCTAGGCGGGAAGAACCCCCACGTGCTTCGATACTATCACGATCATCTGTATTTATGCGGCCAACCTAGGTACTGATTTTTTATGTTATTATTATCTTCTATTGGACATACGTTACTACGTTTGTTCTCGAAACTGATATCATTTATATGTTTGATTTGTAGATGATATGGTGCCCATACACCAAGGATGTTTTGGTATAGATACCCCAATATTGCCAACCTGGGTCTATATGGAATGCTAGAGTTCCCCTAATTGATTTTGAGTTTGTGGAGAAACATGATGTCCCCACACAATGTGACACCAATGACGAGTTACACCAGGTTGACACGCTAGGATGGGTTGGTACAAAATTCTCATTATTTCACTCTAGATATACCAATATGTGCGGGAGAGGTGTGAGAGGATTGCATTAGGAGAGACTATTCAACATAACAAGCTTGGAAATGGCCCTCACATGCTGAGGTATTAGCATACCCAAAAATTCATTAGTCTCAATCAGTTGACTCCTTGCTCATGGTGCTATGCCATTCGACAACATTGTTGAGAACCTGATACTTTAAATCGTATTTAAATTTTCTTACATTTGATATTTTTTACTAGTTATAATTTTTAGTATTAGATTATTAATAGACATCAAGTTCCTTTATTACTGCAGATGCAAAAATTAGAAAATAGACACGTTTGTGCCGATGATAGATTGTCCTCCCCATAGGTGGTCAGGTTGAATTACTAGATATTACTGGGATGTGAAGTACAACCCTATCTTACAGCCTATGAGATAGTTGGATCAGGAAAGTTGTTCCACCACTAGAAGATTAAAGGAGGGAGATGAGTGCATGAAGCACATCGATCATGACCAAGTAGTGGAGGGAATTGTAGACATGCCCCACCACAATAACAGGGGCATTCCATTGATCCAGAAATTCTCGATGATGTGCATCACACATCCATCCCTATTGTTCATATACCTAGCACATTTGTTTGAATCGAGTATGAGCCCAACTATTTGGATCCCTCACATATTGATATGGGTGATAATTTAGGCTGTGGTCAAGATAGCATGTCAGGTGCCACTCAAGAGGTGGAACAGATTGTGGGCACTTCCTCGCCTTTAAATGATACACATACAGTCCCATAAGTCACATAATTTTGTGGATTCACTATTTTTTACCCCTCATTAGACGATTCAGGCATCATATGTCTCCTAATTACTAGTTATTCCAAGACCCCCACCTCTCACAGGTAGGATAAATCATCTCACACATTTTAGTTTGCACCAATCGAGTCTGGTTGTGGCACACATGGATAATGCTTTGAAGGATATGGTGAAATCATTTAGGGAGGATTATAGTGTGAGTGTCTTTCCGGAACATGTTAGAGATGAGGGTTGTGGCCACCCCGACTCCTCACCACCTCCGGGCTCTAGGGTGCTTCTTTCGCACTGAAGGGCATCACGCAGACTTTCCTCAAGATGAGAGGGGATATAAAAAAGTGACCATCGTCCATGATATGAGGTGTGTGAATGTGTAGAGATCAGAGTCTCCAGATTATTTTACTCAAAATAGATAAAAAAAATAACCATCTCCAAATAGAGGACATAAAAGAATACTAGTGCATGCGGACCAAATAATATATAGTGTTGGAGACTATGTTATGGAATGGGAAGGTGTTAGGCACCTATTTATCCCTTTTGGATTTCACGGGTAGAAAAAATATTCCCCCTCTCCCTAATCATGTGATCATGTGTAGGAAGTGTGCCACATGTGCATAGTAAAAATGTGCATGCATATACAAATGTGTGTGTGGGTGAGGAATAAAATCATCGTATCCTAATCATGGAAAAGATGAGAAAGAATCATTCCATGGAACAAATAATAAAGAAAGTGTGGAAACAACTAAAATATGAGCGATGTAATGGATCGTAGCACCACTATGAAAACGTGAGCACTCATGTCATGAAACTACTAAGAAATAATGAATATAAAGAAGCCAACTATGTAAGAAAATAAGTGAAAATGACTAAAACATGGGCAGTGTACCGAGTTATAGCGTCACTATAGAAAAGTGTGCACGCATGTCACAAAACCATTAATTAAAAAGACAGATAAACTTAACAAAACTAACTATATGAGAAAAATTAGCTTAGAATATGTGTAAAATAACAATATCTGGAGCATGAACATAAAAGAAAATGTATAAAGAGGAATCGAATCCCAAGAGTGATTTTAGGATGTCTACGTAGCCTCAAATGCAATCAAAGTCAATGTAGTTCGTAGGGAAAATAATGTGGGGTTTAAAACATAATACAAATCTAATGTTTATCTCTTATTTTTATGAAAAAGTTTGCAAAATGTGGTGAAAGTGTGATAAAAAGTGAGACGACTTCAAATTGGAAACTAGAGTGTAATTCATCTTTTTGGGTTTTTTTATTTATAAAAATAAGTTTGAAGGTATATATAATAAAAGGGCGAGATTGCTAATTAGGGAAAAAAATTCAACTAATGATATTCTAGAAATGACAAAGTATGTGAAATAGAAACTAATTGGTGAAAATGGAATAAAAAGGATTTGGACCTTCAAAACTACTTGAATTCTGTTGTTTGAACTTTTGCAATCTAATTTTCAGTGTTCGTAATGGTGGTGGAGTGATGGATAATGATGTGGTGGGGTTGTAGACACCCCATCATAGGACTCCTATAAGCACCTCCTTAGGCCCCTTACACTCACTCATTTACCACAAACCCTAGGTAATACCCCGAGTACCGATCCATATTCCACCGGGCGCTCTCAGGCCCCATTTGACTCCAGTCAACTTTCTCATATGTGCAAAAGCTCAATGAATCTTGAAAGGGCTCTGAATCCCCTTTCCAAGATCTTTCCTATGCGTGAATTGACCTTACGGTTTGTTTTACTATCGAAAATTGATTTGGAGGCCACCGAGCGCTCCCGAGCCCCATTTTAACCCCAATCAACTTTCCTTCTTGAGCGAAAGCTCAAAGAATATTTTAAGGTCTCTGAATCCCCATTCCAATGGTTCACCCTGTGTGCAAATTAGCCTTACGGTTTGGATGAATAATCCATTTTATCCTCAAAATTGATCTAAAGGCCACCGGGCGCTCCCGGGATTCGTTTCAACTCGTGTTAAATTTTCAGCTCGAACTATGCTAAATGAATCTTCAAAGGGCTCTGAATACCCTTTCCAATAGTCTACCCCAAGAACGAATTAACCTTATGGTATGGACAAATGACCCATTTTACTCCGAAGGGTCACCGAACGCTTTTGATACTGTTTGACCTAGGTCAAATCTCCAAACCGAACGAAGCTGAATGGAATCTCTAAGGGAACTGAATAAACTTTCTAATAGTCCATCCCATGCACGAATCAGCCTTATGGTTCGGATAAACGATATATTTTTCTTCGAGAATTTATTATCTAGTGACCAATGGGCGTTTTTGGTCCCCATTTGACATCAGTCAACTCCCGAACCTAAGAGCGTCTTAATGAATTCTTAAATATCTCTAAATACCCTTTCTAACAGTCCACTCCGTGCGCGATTCTAACTCATGGTTCACATTTTACGACCGTTTTTCTGAAAAATCTACCTCAGATTGATAATTGGCAACTCTAGGACCCTGCCTATCTGTAGTGTGTCTAGGGTTCTATGACAATAGGCAAGTATAGGACCATACCGATTGGAACCCCTTAGCCCTATAAATAAATGCCATGATGTCACTTTGAAAGCCACCCCTGAACATCCTTCTCAGCAATTCAGAGAATTCCCTCGAATTCAGAGCTTCTCTTTCCTTAAAAGCCCATTTCCCACATTCCTTCCATCCTTTTTGTACTCATTTGAGTAAATTACCACCCACCTCCTCAAACCACCATCACTTCATCTAGGGATCATCGCATCTACAATCAAGGTTTACTATAAGTCTTCACAAGGAGGTCTAATGCTTACCCTTTATCTTTAAATTCTCTAATTTTTGCATTAGTTGTTTCATTTTCGCTTTAATACTTTAATTCATTACATCACACATCTTAATTTCAAATTTTCTTTGTTGGTATCCAGACATACTTTATTTTCATAGAAAAACCCCAAAACAAGAAAAAGAGGGTTAAATTTTAAATTCCAAATGGGAATTTATCATCACATTTTCTCATATTATCACACTTTTTTCTACACACACACACACACACACATATAAATAAAGTCACCGTTTGGATTTATGGGTGAAACCCCACCTCATATTGTCTTCAAACTATGTGGACTTTGATGCTCCTTGGGCTACGTAGGCTTCTTGGGTAAATCCCTTGACTCGAGTCCTCCCACATATATTCATTACTTTATTCTCATCACATATGCATGATATATACATTTTATATGCTTGTTTGCTTGTGTATTGTTCGATATACGCAATCATTACTTCATATCAATTTGTGAATTGATAAACACTTACATCATATTTTTATTACTATTTTGGTAACACTCCTAAGTATGACCTCGCTCTGTCTTTAACCATGACGCGGGTCGAGTGGTTCTATCCTCTATTTATATTATACGCATGAGCACACACATCACGGAGTTCTACAGGAGAAGATTAACACATGCCAATGAGAGACTGGAATGGCGGGATGGGTGCCTAACACCTTCCCATTTCGTAACTTATTCCCGAGACCCTTGAACTACTTGGTTTCACAAGTACCGGTATTGTTCTTGGTGCCATTCTCTCGAGGTGGCAACATTTATTTTGTCCATTTTGTGTAAAATAGGTTGGCGACTCTATCTCTACATATCACTCCACATCAACGACGACCAAGCACCCCGATAAAGGATGCAATCCCGCGCGCACACCGAAATGGGAAGGATGGGAAACCCCCTAAGGATGGCCACATTGGCGACTACACTGGGAACTTTTATAAGAGAACTAGACTCTATTTTTGCATGGACGTTATTCTTTTCTGCATGTGTGTGTATGCACCTACCTGTATGTTCCCTTTTCTCCTCATTTACCTTTCTCTCTCTCTCTCTCTCACTCTCTCTCTCTCTCTCTCTCTCTCATGTATGTATGACTTTCCACTCACATATGCACTTCACACACTTGTATATACTCTCCATATACACTTCACACACTTAAACTTAGCTTCATGTTACACTCACATGCTTCACACACCACTTAGAATATCCATGCTTAGGCTTCACTAGCACACAACCACACTTCGTACACTTGTATATATGCTCACTTACACATGTCACACACTACCTGTAGTTGATCCATATAAAGGCTTAGTACCACACAAACACTTATATATATACTCCCATCTTAAATACTCACTCACATGTATCCATGCATAGTATAGTTCCCATCCTAGGTATACTTGTATATGCTCCCCATTTAGTGTAGTATTCCCTTTACTCATCATCCCAATAAAAAATGGTAAAAAATAATCTTTCTCCGTAATATGTTAATTAAGACTCATGCATTTTTGCACACTATATCACCAAGAGCATGTCTATATTGACAAATTTTTTTTCCATACTAGGGGTCACTTTATGATGGGTGCTGGACCTGCAGGTCACAATTAGCCTCAGCGATATGACTCTTACCTTTCATTGGCCTCGTACCTTCAACGTATATTAAATTGTTCCCTCGCATCGTACCACTTGACCAAAATCACGACGTATATAGAGGGGAACTCATTCACGTATGTCAAGTATATCAAATTTTTTCTCACACGTACTGTCCCCATGAGGTATATAATGAGTCAATTCACGTACACTCAGGTATATTAAATGGATTTTCCACATGTATTGATGAATGATTGCTCTTATAGGTAAGCAGTATATCGTGGAAGTCATGCTAAAGGAGAGAACCCTTCCACTAAGCTAACAATTGTATAAACCTCATATAGGTGTTAAGCGTAGGACACTCATATTTAGTTTGCCGATTATCATGAGAAATTCTACCGAGCATTCGGGTCTGCATACTGCCCGAATTTTCGCGCGATTTCACCTTTTTTTCAAAATAGGACCCTGTCCATGAGCCTGGAAACAAGTACAATTGTGTCTTACATATTTTTTAAACCCCATTTTCCTAGGCTCGGGTCATGGTCGACATTTTTCTGGATTTAGGCAAACTAATACAAGTGAGAACCTAATAATAACATTGGTAATAATCATGCCAAGATTCCTCTCCTTTTTCCCTCCTTTTCCAAAATACCAAAATCATTTTTTTTCTCCTCCTTCTAAAATACCCAAAATCTTCTCCCTCCTTCTTTAAAATAAATTCAAACCATTATCTCTCTCAGGTCGATCGCATACTCGAATCTGTCCTGGCTCCCTATTGACTTCGGTCTTTCATCATGCCACCCCGAAGCTTTACCGGTCCTTCTACTACCTCATTCTAGTTTGGTATTAACCTTCACGAGATCTTCATGGAGAATACTGACTAAGCACAGAATGTGAAGCTTGATCTGATGACCGTCTTAGCCCAGGTCAGTGCTAAGATTAAAACTTTTCAAACTGAGGTCCATGGGATACAACGTCACCGGGCCCAAATTTTCAAAGAACCCGAGTTTCTCTTTCCTTGTGCCATGGGTCCATCCACTCCCGAGCCTGTTTGGGTTCATAAGAGTATCATTATGCTCCGCACGTGCCACCTGCCAATGGGCCGCAACCAACTCAACTCCTTATCATAAACCTTGCCTAACCAGGGGATAAACTGCCAGTGCCCACAGATCCTAAGGAGGAGGAACTGAACATGGTCAATGAAGACCTCAAGCTATTGATAAAGAAGTTTTACCAAGTCAAGATATTCGAGAACTACATGTACTACACCCATATGTCTTCATATCCCAAAGCCAAACTACCAAAGAAATTCAAGATGCCATACATCGAGAAGTTAGGGGGAAGAGGACCCCTAATTGTTCACCTTTGAAGCTATCATCAAGCTATGACCCTCCTCTATGCCTCTGAAGAGATAATAAACCATATATTCAAGAAGACATTAAAAGAAAGTACCCTTCATTGGTTTTTGTCCCTCTAAGAATCCAAAATCTATAATTGTGAGGATGTGTCCCAAGAATTCATGTCACAGTACAAGTACAATGAGGAGTTAGAGGTTACGCACCGAGATCTAGATCTTCTTAAGAAGAACCTTGGGGAAATAGTTAGTAGCTTTATAGGAAGGGGGTGAGAGAAATGTAATACCATGACCAATAGACCCTCCAAGGAGGAACAAGTCAGTATTGTGAAGAAGAACTTCTACCTCATATTCGACCATCCATGGGAGGACGATACTACCCACACTTCTGAGCCCTTCGAGAGGCTGGTCTAGAAACTAGGGAAGGCGTTGCCAAAATCTAATATGAGTCGAAGAAAGTGATCGAGCAATTCACTCCTTAAAAATATGAGAAGCCCTGATACGACGCAAATAATGCGTATTTCACCCGTTAACCTACGCGTTATTAGCCCCCTCGGGTATCTTAATCCCATATTTATGCTCGTTAACCAGACAACCTCGGATTTCTATGTTAACATGTTTTGCAGGGGTTAATTGAGCTTTTGTAGGTATTTGGATGCTTAGTATGAAGTTCGGATGCATTCCGGTGAAGTTTCGTACACAATCGCACGCGCAAGGGCTTTTTAGTCTTTTCACAACTTGGGTACCTATCACAATCGCTCACGAAAGTTGTATCCCTTATCGCTAGCTTCTCGTGGCCATGAACGGTGCGCGATTCCGATTCATAACGAAGAAGTTACGGCATTTTCAGCGGAGGAAAAACAAGGAAGCAAAAGAGGAGAAGGAGAAGGAGAATAGAAGGAATGCAGTAGGCTGCTGCATTCTGCCCTGCTTGATCAATCGACCATTCTGATTTGCCAAATTTTTTCCTAGGTAGATCGATCGACCAAAGGGGTCGATCGATCGATGCTCTGTTTTCTGCAGATATTTTTCCTTCTTTTCTTTCTTCTTTATTTTTATTCCAACTTACTATATAAGCCAATTTTGTTGTAATAAACACGGAGAACGTTTTTAGATAGTTTTTAGGTTAGAATAGTTAGGGTTTTGAGGGTTTTGGATGGTTCTTCTTCATTTATCTTTGGATTGACAATCTAATTGGTTTGTAAGTTGACTTTTCATTACCCTCTCCTTTAATATAGCTTGTTTTCCATTAATTATTTCTTTCTAGATAATTTACATGCTTTCATAATTAGGTTTACATGCTTTAATTCTTGCTTTCTTAGTTTAATTTAGTTTAACTCATTATGCACCCTTAGATAAATAGGGTCGGGATTTCATTTCCGCCATTTTCGAGCCCCGAGCTCCGAAAACAAGGTTTCGTGCAAAATCGCGTTTAATTGAAACCGCGTGTATTAAAGTTGGATTTTTATGCATTTAACTTTATTTGTCACGCAACTTTAGTGTTTATAGCGACAATCTGAATTTAATCCGCGTGCGACCATTTTCCATTAAATGTTTAATCTCGCAACTTTGGCTTAAATTCCTTATTGTGTGATGTTTATGCTTAATTGGATATGCTCGCTAAGATTGCTTTCGAGCCTTAACTCTAGTTAGTAGTTGTTTCGATCCGTGTGGTAGGATGCGATCCCGATCCTCGCTTTCCTTTAATTTAGCGTTAACTTATTCTTTTCTTTTGTCACCATTTCCAACCTATATCATCTTTTACACTTTTATTCCTGAAGTAGTTAAATAATTAACATCTAAATTTCAATCACTCCCTGTGGATTTCTTACGATACCCGACTTACCTCTGTTCTTGCCTCGCAAGTGTAGTAGTAGCTTAGGTTTCTTTTGTATCGCGGCGGCGAAACACACAACGATTGTGTCCTCACACGAACACACTTTTTCCGCCCGGTCACAAAATGGCTCCGTTACCGGGGAGTGTGTTTTAGATTGTAATTGTTTTATTATTTCGTAATATTTCTTTAATTCATATTTGTATTCTTTATTTTCCCCTTTCTTTTTGACTTGTGCTAGATTGTTTCGAGAAATTGAAATTTTGGCGCTTGTTGCTTTTGTTGAATAGCTCATTTTGAAATGTCTCGCTATTACGCTTTAGATAACCTTAATTGTTTTGAGAATTGTTTTCCTAGTTATACTCCCAAAACAATGAGAGAATGCCTACAAATTCTTGAAAATGAGTGCATTGAGCGTGAAATTCAAGTGTATGTAAGTGATCCCTCATCGCCTTATGAGGGTAATTTGGAATGCGGGGGATCCATTAGCTATGAGCAAGCCGCACAAGAAGATGAAATGTCTTCTTGTTCATTTGATTATGAGTTAATGATAAAGGAAATTAATGACCGATCCGAAAGTTCTCAAGCTTGGTTTCTAGAAACCGATGCCATTCTCGATGAGATTATTTCTTCACAAAATCGGGTTGAGGTTGAAACTTGCGTTTCATCTCCACCCCTTTTTGTTGAAGAAATAATTGAGAGTGAGCCAACCTTTAGCACTTTCGATTTTCAACCTCTTATTAATTCTGCCGATTGCATTGAGGTTATTGGTCCTTCCTTTCCTTTACTCCCTACTATTCCCGAACAATTAAATTTATCGCAAGAATCGGTTGAAAGTCTTAAGGACTTTGACCCGATTCTTGAACGAGAATGTTATTTTGAGATGCTTCATCTCATGGGCTTTTCACTTGCACTTGCCCCACCTCCCCTTCCAATTGAAGAATCTTGGGGATGTGATTCTGATTTTTCTGAGACTAATTTAGTCTTGTCCCCCGTAGTATCCAAATCCCCCATCGTCCGCCCAAAATTTCAAATTGGCGATGGTTCACTTTTTTCACCACCCACATGCCTTCCGTTGTTCAAACGAAATTCTTATTTTCCGGGAGGCATGTTCACTTTGGAGGGTCCACCGTTGATCTTTCAAAGTCAAATCCCTTTTTGGGTGAACCCTCAACTATTTATACTTCTAGTGTATAGTTAGTGCGTAGTCTAAATAGTAGGTTGTAAATAGTTAGCTTTTTAATTTTCTTTCTTTCCTTTTTTTTCTTCTTCCCTTTTTTTTAATTTAGTCTAGTGTAAATTAGTAAACTTTTTTTTTGCTATGCTCGATACTAACTTGTTTTGTAGATTTCATTGGACTCGTGCTTATGGAGATCTCTCCAATTTTGGGTAATATCGTTCTTTTCCTCTCTTTGTGTTGTGTTCTTAATGCGCATTGAGGACAATGCAACATTTAAGTTAGAGGGTGTAGGATATTCTATCCATTTCTTTGTTTTGTCCATGGATTTTCTTACTTGTTAGTTACTAAGTATGCCTTTTTGTGAAAAATTTAAAAATTTTCAAAAATATTTTCTTTCTTTTTTCTCCTTTGTTGAGCATTTTGCCTTGTTTTCGATGATAAATTTCAATATTTGCCCGATCCGATTGACAACTCAATGATGCATGTTCTCGATTTTAGAAGTTATTAGACTTTAGTCCTCAAATCATTGATATTGTGAATAACTTCATGAATTAAACTTTATCCCATGAGCATATGCACTTTCCTTGTCATACTGATTTGGTTTAAGATTTTTATAACTTGGGAATATTTTGTTGCATTGTATATGCTTACACCGAGTAAGCTTTGTACCTTTCTTCGTTTGTGAGTGTTATACACTATTCTTTTCTCATTGAAAACGTTGAATTCATTGGTAATCTCACTATTCTTTCATTTGACCGTTCATTAATTGAGTTCATACTTGAAATGTGTTACTTGATCATGATTTTCATATATTGTTTTGACTCGAGAATTGCGTAAACTTTTTGAAATGATCATAGGCCCTCTTTGTTATATCACCCATATTGACCTTGACCTCACCCTTATATGCTTTCCCTAGTCAACCCCTTTGTGCCTAAATACTAGCCTTTCGTTTCATTACCCAAAATCCCATAACCAACTCCAAATTGGAGTTTTGAGCCCATACATACACTTTCCATACCTTTGTTTGGAATGTTACTTGGGATTGAATGATGTTGTTATGATGTCGGTTGCAATTTAAGCATATGAGAGTTTGAAAAGTAAAGAAAAGTGATGTGAAAAAAGTGAAGAAAAAGAGAAAGCAAAAAGCAAAAGAAAACAAAAAAGAAAAAGTGAGAAAAAGAAGAAAAGAAAAAGAAAAGAGAAAGTTGTATGTTGTATATAGTTCAATAAGCTTTGATTACTCTCCAGTTGTTATATCTAATGCTTGTTTGGAAGTTACTTTCCATTTTTGATATTGCCCGCATCCTTCCCATTATTCCAAGTTTTCATCTCCGAACACTTTGAATTCGTACATATATTCCTTCGTTTCGTACCTTAGCCATACCTACATTATAACCCTATTAAAGTCCTATGTGATCTTAGGTTGATGTAATTTAAAAGTCATAATAGTTTTGATAATCTGTGAAAATTCATTTCGCCTCTTTTGATGAGTGGTATCTTTCATTGAGATTACAAGTTTTTCATTTCCTATATAGCGTTCTTCATTTGTGACATGTGCGCGACCTAGTTTCCATTTACATTTACTCTTTATGCCCCCATGTCCCGTGTATTACCTCCCTTTTCATAGTGAGTTCGCTTGATGAGCGTAATGCCCATGAGGATTGAATATATGCTTGCTTTATGTTTATCCGATTTATTTAAGTTTTTACCAAATCATATTTTGCATTTGCTCTCCCCCTCCCACTTTTAAAGTTTCAATTCTATGAGGTGCATTCAACCTGTTAATAATAACGGACTTTAACTTGAATTCATTCAATATGCTAATAACGCGTTTGAAATCTTTTTCGTTGTTATTGAGTTTGTCGCATGTTGGGTTGGGCATATTTTGAGGAAACCTTATGATGTTTGTGGGTTTCATCCCTGAAAACCCTCACGAGACGACACTCGTCTACTAGGGTAACCTAGGGGTTTAATGGCTTATTGCATACGCTAAATGCAATCGAATCGCCCGCGAAAGTGGCCTTATCTTTTTATTGCTTTCGTACCATACTTTTGTACTTTCTCCTGCTTTTGGTTTGCTTGTACTTCTTGTAGTTTCTTATTTCATTGCTAGGGACTAGCAATGTGTAAGTTAGGGGGTGTGATACGACGCAAATATTGCGTATTTCACCCGTTAACCTACGTGTTATTAGCCCCCTCGGGTATCTTAATCCCTATATTTATGCTCGTTAACCAGACAACCTCAGGTTTCTATGTTAACATGTTTTGCAGGGGTTAATTGAGCTTTTGTAGGTATTTGGATGCTTAGTATGAAGTTCAGATGCATTTCGGTGAAGTTCCGTTCACAATCGCACGCGCAAGGACTTTTTAGTCTTTTCACAGCTTGGGTACCTGGCCCGACATCTCACAGAAGTTGTATCCCTCCTTGCTAGCTTCGCGTGGCTGTGAACGGTGCGCGATTCCGATTCATAACGAAGAAGTTACGGCGTTTTCAGCGGAGGAAAAACAAGGAAGCAAAAGAGGAGAAGGAGAAGGAGAAGAGAAGGAATGCAGTAGACTGCTGCATTCTACCCTGCTTGATAAATCGATCGACCAAAGGGGTCGATCGATCGATGCTCTGTTTTCTGCAGATATTTTGCCTTCTTTTCTTTCTTCTTTATTTTTATTCCAACTTACTATATAAGCCAATTTTGTTGTAATAAACAGGGAGAACGTTTTTAGATAGTTTTTAGGTTAGAATAGTTAGGGTTTTGAGGGTTTTGGATGGTTCTTCTTCATTTCTCTTTGAATTGACAATCTAATTGGTTTGTAAGTTGACTTTTCATTACCCTCTCCTTTAATATAGCTTGTTTTCCATTAATTCTTTCTTTCTAGATAATTTACATGCTTTCATAATTAGGTTTACATGCTTTAATTCTTGCTTTCTTAGTTTAATTAGTTTAATTTAGTTTAACTCATTATGCACCCTTAGATAAATAGGGTCGGGATTTCATTTCCGCCATTTTCGGGCCCCGAGCTCCGAAAACTAGGTTTCGTGCAAAATCGCATTTAATTGAAACCGCGTGTATTAAAGTTGGATTGTTATGCGTTTAACTATATTTGTCACGCAACTTTAGTGCTTATAGCGATAATCTGAATTTAATCCGCGTGCGACCATTTTCCATTAAATGTTTAATCTCGCAACTTTGGCTTAAATTCCTTATTGTGTGATGTTTATGCTTAATTGGATATGCTCGATTAGATTGCTTTCGAGCCTTAACTCTAGTTAGTAGTTGTTTCGATCCGTGTGGTAGGATGCGATCCCGATCCTCGCTTTCCTTTAATTTAGCGTTAACTTATTCTTTTCTTTTGTCACCATTTCCAACCTATCATCTTTTACACTTTTATTCCTAAAGTAGTTAAACAATTAACATCTAAAATTCAATCACTCCCTGTGGATTTCTTACGATACCCGACTTACCGTTGTGCTTGCCTCGTAAGTGTAGTGGTAGCTTAGGTTTCTTTTGTATCGCGGCGGCGAAACACACAACGATTGTGTCCTCACATGAACACACTTTTTCCGCCCGGTCAAGACCGCCAGTGCTACAGCCTCAACCATCAATAAAATTTCCCAACTTGCTACCTCTTAGGCACCATAAAGTTACCCAACCCTACGAAGAAAGAGTACACTAAGCTCCATGCTCCCTTGTAAAAATTCTACCACGCCCTGCTGAGCCGCAATCTTATTAAACCCTTGAACCCTCGTCCATCACCAAATCCAGTCCCTAAAAAATTCAAAGCTATGCCCATTGTAATTTCCAATAGTTTGTTGGCTATACTACCAACCAATGCTTCCACCTTCAAAATGTGATCCAAGGTTTAATTGATCGGGGTATTATTGCCCCACCAGCGAATCCTAAACCCAATAATACTCATAACCCACTTCCAACCCATGCAAATGTCATTTTCCTAGAGAGTGATCAAGAATTTAATCCATCTGCTCAAATTGTGCTTAGTAAAGCACCCACCATACCCATAATTTCACCCAAATCGTTAAAGGTTTCCCATATTTTATCCTAAGCACCCATCATACCCATAAGTTCACCCAAATCGTTCAAGGTTTCCCATATTTTCTCCTACACCCTAGCTGCTTCATTGGTAAGACTTTGTCACTCTTTACAAGGGTTTATATTATCATCCGTACTCGGTCTAAAGGGAAAGACATGGAGCATTTTCTTGTATTGAACCAACTCTTGGAGTTTGGGTCGAAAGTTACCGTCGAGATTACTGTCGATTATCGTAAATTCACTGGCTTATTCATGGAAGCCTGAAAATGGTCTCAGGGGTCTGATGAATGTGTGGTACCCATTGATGAAGTCAGTCTAAATGACATAGTGTAAATAAAGCCTGATGTTTTATGATAGATAAGTGAAATTTACAGCGTTGATGAGCTCCCCACCACTTTGAATCTTCAAGAATGGCTGGTCCCTTCACTCCTGTACCTCCCTGCTGAGTGGGAAGATTTGTAACATGAAGTCGTCGAGGTCGTTAAATGTATTATTTTCTCTTGGCAAGAGAACATAGTTGCCTTCAGATTGGGGGGGGGGGGGGGGGCGACTTTGATAGCTCAGATGACGAACTCAGTTGGGAAGAAACCAGTTTAGTAACCAGTTTATGCGGAGTGACAGTTACCTAGGATTCTGAGGAAAGTGATTCTAAGGACTCATTCAACCTGCAAATACTAAGGTTGAGTCTTATCATGATCCACTCTGATGCTTTGCCATCGGAACCGTCAACTCAAATCAGAGTTGCTAACATGCCCCTCCTCAACTGGAATCTCGTACCTGGCCAACCTGCTTAGATTCAACCTGACCCTGCTATCTACCCTATCCAAATATCTTCATCTGATGTTGTTGTTACTCTTTTTGATATCAGTGTAACTGAGACCTCTTTTGATAAGGTTCTCAATGCTTTTTTTCTTAAAAATGAAATAAATAAAGATTTCGAGTATCTTGTGGTGCCTTACATCAATTATCTTGATTCTAATCAAACTCTTGATGATGATGATTTTGCAAATGAATAATTCTTAACTGATCTTAATAAGGAGAATAATAAACAATATTAACGTGTTCAAATTAATGAAGATGAAACTGTTGTTATTAATCTCACTTCTTGTAGCCATCATCACGAGATTAGGACAGGGTCCATCCTTAACGAGCATGAGCTGCATAATTCAATGAACTACTGAAGGAATTCGTGGATGTCTTTGCATGGTCCTACAATGATATTCCCGACATTGACCTAAAATTAGCTTAATAAAAATCCCAACATTCTCAAAATGCAAACAGGTCAAACAAAATCTAAGGAAGATCTGCATCGAATGATCGCTCAAAGTCAAAGAAGAAGTGGTCAAGCAACTGAACGTAGGTTTCGTTTACGTAGTCGAATATCTTATATGGCTCACCAATATTGTCCCTATGCCAAAGTCAGGAGGCGAAGTCCCCATGTGCGTCGATTAACAGGATTTGAATAAAGCATCCCCAAAGGACGATTACCCATTACCCAACATTAAGATGATCATGAACAACACAGCTAGCCATGCCCTTAAGTCACTTGTCGATGGATTTTTTTGATACAATCAAATCTATATGCACCCTATAGACACCACATTCTAGGACCCCCTAAGTCTTTCCTTAGGTCCCTAGAACCTTCCCATTTACCATAACCCCTAAGTCATACTCTGAGTACCGATCTAGAGGCCTCCGAGTGACCCCGATCCCCATTTAACTCTGACCAACTTCATCATCAAAGTAAAATCTCAATGAATCTTTAAAGGACCCTTAATCCCCTTTCCAACGGTCCTCTCCGTGTTCAAATCGACATAACAGTTTGGACGAATGATCTATTTTACTATCAAAAACTGATTTGGAGGGCGCTCACAGGCCATGATTTGACCCCAATCAACTTCATCTTTAGAGATAAGTCTCAATTAATATTCAAATCTCCCTAAATCTCCTTTTTAATGGTCCACCCTATGCGCAAAATGACATAACGGTTCGGATGAACGTACCACTTTCCCTCAAAAAATGATCCGAAGGCCGACGGGTACTCCCGAACTCAATCTGATTAAAGTTAACTTTTAAGCTCGAACAAGACTAAATGAATCATTTAAGCGCACTGAACACCCTTTCCAATGGTCCGCCCCATTCATGAATCAACCTTACGGTATGGATGAACAACTCGTTTTACTCTGAGGGGTCACCAAGCACTTTCAAGCCTCGTTTGACCAAATTCAACTCTCTGAAATGAGTGAAGATTTTTGAAACATTTAAGTGCCTCTCATAACCTTTCCAAAGGTTCGCTACATGCATGATTCGGACTTACATTTTTGGCGAACTTTCCATCGCCATCCAATGATCTCTTGTCCAAAGGACCGACGGGTGCTTCCGAGCCCCGTTTGACCAAAAGTCAACTCCCAGACCCAGGAACGGCGTAAAGGATTCTCAAAGGTATCTGAATAACCTTTCCAACGGTATGCCCCGTGCAGTTCGGACTCACAATTTTTTTCTTTCGTATTTTTAATAGTTTGAGTCTTAAAAGCAATCCCTACTTCCTTAGATTATATAGTTTTAGGGAACATATCAACCTCATATCTTTGGAAAATTTTCTTAACAACTCTCGTCTTAGGAATGTTCCCACGAAATAAAAATTAGAATTAAATATGTTCGACAAACGCATATAAAACTCATCAAAAGACTCGAACTCCAGAATGGTAATGGTCTCAAATTGGGTGGTCAAAATTTTAAGCTTAGATGACTTTACAGCATTGGTACCCTCGTGTGTGAGCTGAAGGGTGTCCTAAGCTTCCACGTCATAATGCGGTGGAACTCGTAATAGCACTTAACCTGCGAGAGTTAAAATTACTCGACTTAAAGTCATCCTATTGTGACACCCCGCCTAATAAAATACCGAGCGATCAATCCTATACCAAATTAAAACAATAGCCTCATATGGTTCATTCTTAGCATCCTTGTCGAAAAACAATTTAATTACTAATAACCTATTAGGCTGGCGTCAAAGTTTTATTTAACTAATATTTTTAATCAAACCATTTACACAGTTTATATTAATAGAACTGACATGAAATAAAATAACCGAACACTCATTTTAACATAAGACAACAAAATCGAATGACGCAATAAAGGAGGTAAAAGTATAAATGAATACAATTGGGCTTTCGGTCCGAGTATTACTACAATGCTTCCTATCTTGATCACAATAATAGAAGCGTCTAAAAATAAACAAGCATGCATCCACAGCTGCTGCATCAACGTCTAACTTGAAGGAATCATCATCCAGGCATCCCTGTGTCTAGACACCTATATATATACATATATAGCAAAATAGCGGAAAATAGATAAACGGGTTAGAGCTCGATGTAATACCCCATATTTTTATGCTATATTAATTTGGGGATTTATTAAATTTAATGTGAATTAATTATTTAATATAAATCCGAAAATTAATTATGTTATAATTATCAACGTGATGAGAGTTAGTAATTATGGGAAATTTGTTGAATATTACTAATGAGAAAACTAATATATAATATTGGTTATATTAAATGTCACGAGTGAATAAAATGACAATTTTGGAAATTTGAGTCGGGACGCGCCCGTGTCGCGTCGGGACTAAATATGGATGAATAAAAATGAATTTATTATAACTTGCTCGTATGGTCAATTTCAGTGCGCCAAAGTGTCCGGAAGGGTCGAGATAGTCAGAAAAGTATACCTGGGGGTTTAGTTTGGGTCTCGGGGCATTTTTAGGCCTATTTAGCACCCTAGGAGGGCATTTTCGACATTTTACATTTTTGGGTAATTAAACCCACGAAATTTCAAGGGATATATCAGATGTCTAAGGTTTCCCTCTAGGGTTAAAACAACCAAAGACAAGTGACGGCCATAGGAGAGGGAAGGAGAGAGCTTCCAAAGCAATCCAAGGCCAAAAAGTCACCCGTTTGCACCGCCACCACCACCAACGCGTAGATCGCGTGACGGGGAATGCAACCACACCAAAATCGTCCGCAAAACAGAATTATGAAAATCCCAGGCAAGTTTTTATCTTGATTATTTTTGTTAATGCATCACTCATGTTAGTTTAGGGATGATTAGGATGAGTTTATGGAAGAAAACCCAAATTTGAGATAGGAAATCGCATGTAGTAATGATTTGAATGTTATTCTAGAAACCCCTTCACATGTAGAGGATTAAACCATGGAATTTTGATGTTTTAGAAGAAGAAAATTATGGAAAAGATTGATTAGAAACATGTTAAAGAAATTCTAGGGTTCTTGAGATTTTTATGAAGTTTTTGCCTATAAATCCATAATTAGTGACGAAAATTTACATGCTTTACGTAGAAGATACATAAAATGAGATTATAATGTTAGTTGTACAAATTTCTGGGAGATTAGGAATGAAAATTTTGGATTTGGAGGAGGTTATGTGATAGAACCCGTAACTGATTAACTGCAGAATTCGCCATACCTGTTTGATCGATCGATCGAGCCCCAGACCTCGATCAATCGACCCCTTCTGGAAGACTCATATTTTCCCTTTTTAAATTAGTTGAATTCAATTTAATGAGAAATAATTCTTGTACATCCTTATTAAAATATTTTGGGAGATAAAGAAGACCATTAGGACATGTGAATAATTTTGGGACCTTTAATGTAAGACAAGAGTTGTATTTTTGGGATACTTACATATAAGGGACGATGAAACTATGTATTAAAGGGAGAGACGCGTAAGATAGTTACGTTGGAACATAAATGTATACCTACTAAATTTTTCACTTGAGAGGATAGAGTCCATGAGTATTACGTAGTAAGTTGGAAAAATCCCTCGAATCAAAGTAAGAAATGAACGATTATATGTGAGAACTAAATAATGAGATATGAGGACAAATGTCGTAATTATGGGATTTGAGATGTATCTAAATAGATATGGTAATAGTAGTATATTTATATGACTGTGTGTATGCATATATTATATACATGTGAAAATCATGCCCGCGCTACTTGCTATCCCTGAGGTTACCACACTGAGACAGTCTTATCTTGATGGGACCTTTATGGGGGATATTGACTCGTACCCTAGAAGATAGATATCCTTTTTACAGGCTATCTGATCGATGGTCAGATGGTCCTAAGAGCCGTGAGGGTATGTACTGACCTCTTAGAGACTTGGAATCTATGCTTCGCCTCAATATTGTTGTGTATGTGTTAATACAGTTCGAGAGTGATTCCGAACTTGTATTTCCCTTAGTATGAGTTGTACGGGGATTGGATAACAGAGTATGCCCGCACCATAATTTTTATGTGAGGTGCTGTTAGAATATAAATATTATACGGGTATTTAATATATATATGAAATTCTGAAATTTGGAACTGTCTACTGTGTTATGGTAAGTAGGATATGAATCTTGACTTCAAATTGGAGATACTTATTTTGAAAAGTATAATATGACACTAGGAAACTTTATTAATAAATAAATTTAAAATGAGAGCTTTGGTACTAAATGAAATTATCCTCTTAAACAATTATGTTGTTCAATTTTAAATCTTACGAGTAACCTAAGCTAAGTTAAATCATTGGGAAGATTAGTGCGATATAAAATAAGATAAATCGTTGGGAAGGTTAGTGCGATAGGTGTGCACATTAGAGGAGAGGTGAAAATTTCTTAAGAGAGTGTCACACTAATATGTTGTTGCATTGTCCTGTAAACATTTTAAATACTTGTTAAACGAATTTTAAATTTTTTTTACACTATCGGGCTCTGACCCGTTTCTATTTCTATTTCTATTTCTTTCTTGTATATATATGTATCTATTACAGGTGCCCAGCCACAGGGGAGTCTTGCTTAGGCTACCTTGGAAGGAACGCGCTGCAGCTTAGGTGGGAGTTTCAGGCCTCTTGCTTAGACGACTTCAGTTATTTGACTCCACTCCTAGCATATTCATTTAGTGGGGCATGTGTCGCCCTTTCCATTATTCAGTTGTTTATTTGGACATTGTGATTCAGTTATTTCTAGTATTGTCATTTTGGGATTTATTACTGTCTTGATGTTTTACTTTAAGTTTTTAATGTTGGGATTTAGTTGTTGAATGTTTAAAGTATTTGGATTATATGTTCCAGGATTATTGTGGTGTGATTCTTTAATATTGAATTGTTGTAAATAATTAAATCTTTGTTTTTAAAATAAAAATTTGGAAAGTAATGTCTAAAAATGGTTTTGACACTTATCTTAATTAATTAGGGTGTTTAAATTGGAAAAGTTATTTTTTGAAAGTGATGCTAAGAATGAACCAACTGTTCACCTTGATTTAATTTAATAAAGAAGTGATCACCCGGTATTTAATTAGGCAGGGTGTCACAGGTGGTATCAAAGCATCAGGTTCTAGTGTCCTTAGGATCTGTACGACTTTTTTTTCGCTTTCAGCTTAACATTTTTGCTATAGAGCCCTATTTTAGGATTGTTGTATTCTTGCTTTTACGTTTACGTCTTCAGCTATTTGAGATTTGATAATAACTGTAGACTAATGAATTTCTTCATGTTTCAGATGCCTGTGAGACGTGCACCGAAGGATAGGCGTGTCCCAGCCGAGCATCCAGCAGCTCCGGAACAGGGTACAATGAATGCTAATGAAGTAGCCGCTATTATTGCCTAGGCGGTGAATGCCGCGCTAGCGGTGGTACAGCAGGCTCCACCCCAGATTCAGGCAGTGGTGCCAATACATGCACAACTTCTATCTGCGTGGGAGCGGGTTAGGGATGCCTTTCAGAAGGCGCATCCCCCTGAGTTCTCTGGTAGTTCAGATATCATCATTGTCAGCCAATGGAAGAAAGATATCCAGTGGCATCTTCGTATGTATGAGTGCACAGATGTGCAAAAACAGTTATTGGCTTCCTTTAAGCTGGTGGGGCCCGCTTTGCAGTGGTGGGAGTCCACCACCACCTTGGAGGAGAGGGATACGATCCCGATTCAGTCGTTCTGGGAGCGGTTTGATCGCAAGTACTTTCCACCTGCCGTGTAGACTAAGATGAGGCGGAAATTACTGAACTTGAAACAAGAGAATTCTACCATTGCTGAGTATGAGGAGGAGTTCACGAGACTTATCACCATAGTGCCAGATGAGGCACCCACTGAGGGTAAGAAAATAATGTTGTTTGTGGACGGGTTAGCTTGGAGGATCCGTCAGCACCTCATAGGGAATCTATCTCTGAGTACTTTCACTGATGTACTCAATGCTGCTTTACTCCATTGCCAGGATCACCGCTTCCATCTATAGGGAAGCAAGAGAGCAGGAGAGTCCGGCCAGCAGGGCAGGACTGGGGGTAGTAGTGCTAGTGGAGCGCCGACATCTCAGGGACAGACTCGTTAGCATGAGCAGAGTTCCCATTAGGGGGATCCTGCTAAGCGATTCCGTTCAGGTGATTCTAGACAGGGATTTGGGGGTTATAGGCAGGGCCAGCCTAATCAGTAGGGCCAGCAAGGCCAACACCGACAGCAACAGGGTCAGCAGCAGGGCCAACAGGGCCAACAGTGTTTTCATCAGGGCCAACAAGGCCAGTGACGGGGTGGTAACGGCCAGCAGGGCCGTGGTCAGTAGGGTCAGAGGGGAGGTAACATCAGAGGCCGATGTTTTGTGTGCGGCAAGCATGGACATAAGAACTAGGATTGCCTAGAGGGTGATAGGTCCCCACAGTATCGGGGTGCCCGTAATGAGCCACAGAGGCCACTTTTTCCAGCTGCACTCCCAGCACCAGCCCAGGTACTAGCCCTACCAGCCGTTCCAGTAGCTCCAGTGCAACATGGGCAGTTACAGTATGGACGTGTCTATAACGTCCACCAGGCAGTAGCTCCACAAGCACCACCCACGATTGAGGGTATGTTTCCTATCCATGGTATTATGGGTCGAGTTTTGTTTGATACTGGGGCGACGCATTGTTTTATAGCTACGCATTTTGCGAAGGCCTTAGGGTTGTTAGCCACAGCAGAGAGCACTGTGACGTGTGTAGACTCACCACTGGGGAGTGGATCGCTAATTTTCTTTATATGCCGGGGAGTGGGGGTAGATATTGGTAGCTTGGTATTATTGCAGACATGTTAGTCTTAGATATGCATGAGCACGATGTTATTATCGGTATGGATTGGCTCGTAGCTTAAAAAGCCATGATTGGTTGTTTCGGTGGGAGTATGTTCTTTGCCATTCCGTGGCAAGAGATGTTTGTAGTGGCGATGCCTCACCCAGAGGGAGGCTCGACTGCTCATTTATATTATATAGAGGAGGATACCTCTAAGGAGGTTGTGATTCCCTTAGACTAGATTCCAGTTGTTCATGAGTATTTCGATGTATTTCAGGAGATACCAGGCCTACCCCCCAGTCGAGAGATAGACTTTGTCATAGACTTATTACCAGATACTAGACCGATAGCACGCGCTCCATACCATATGGCTGCGGTTGAGATGCGAAAGTTATGAGATCAGATAGAGCATCTGTTAGGTCAGGGCTTTATTCGCAGGAGTACCTCACCTTGGGGCGCCCCAGTCTTGTTTGTGAAGAAAAGAGATGGTTCACTGAGTCTATGTGTGGACTACCGGGAGTTGAACAAGGTCACGATACGGAATAAGTATTCGTTGCCTCGAATCGATGATCTGTTCGACCAACTAAGGGGGGAAAATTTCTTTTCGAAGATAGATCTGAGGTCGGGATACCATCAACTACGTATTAGGGAGCAGGATGTTTCAAAGACTGCCTTCTTGACGAGATATGGGTCTTACGAGTTCAGAGTGATGCCATTCGGCCTCACAAATGCTCCAGCCGTGTTCATGGACTTAATGAACCGAGTGTTCAGAGAGTTATTGGATCAGTTTGTCATCGTCTTCATAGATGACATTTTGATATATTCACACTCCGAGAAGGAGCCTGTCGAGCACTTGAGACAGGTTCTTCAGACTCTACGAGAGCATCAGTTGTATGCTAAGTACGAGAAGTGCGGATTCTGGTTACGAGAAGTACAATTCTTGGGGCATATTATTTATGAACACGGGATATCAATTGACTCGAGTAAAGTGTCAGCAGTGAGGGAGTGGGAATACCCACGACACCGAAGGAAGTGCATAGTTTCTTGGGGTTAGTCGGATACTATAGGAGATTCATTAAGGGATTCTCCAAAATAGCGGGTCCATTGACGAACCTGACTTGCAAAGGGGTACCATATGTTTGGGATGATGCTCGTCAATTGGCTTTCGACGAGCTGAAAGACAAGCTTACTTCAGCACCAGTCCTTGCTTTACCGAAGCCGGGTGTGGAGTAACTGGTTTACACCGATGCCTCTATACGGGGACTTGGGGGAGTACTTCAGCAGGAGGAGAAGGCTATAGCTTTTGCCTCCCGCAAGATCAAGACGCATGAGAACCCTACCCATGACCTGGAGTTAGTAGCGGTCATTTTTGCATTGAGAATATGGAGGCACTATTTATTGGGGGAGAAATTCCGCTTATTCACAGACCACACGTCACTGCAGTACCTGTTCACTCAGCGAGAGCTGAATATGTGTCAGCGCAGATGGTTAGAGTTTGTGAAGGACTATCAGTTTGACATACAGTACCATCCGGGGAAGGCCAACGTAGTTGCTGATGCGTTGATCCATAGACCGGTAGACGAGGTAGCGGACGTCTGGAAAGTAAAGTGGAAGGAGTTAGGCCACCAGGACGCAATAGCTCATTCCTTCATATCTGTTATGACAGTGAAACCCGAGATTATTACGAGGGTGATACAGGCACAGACTGCAAACCCGTTTTGCCAGGAGCAGATCATACGAATCTTAGCTGAGGGTGCTAAGTTCTATTATGTTAGTTCTGATGGGGGTTTGAGGTTTAATGGGAGATTGGTGGTTCCAGAAGGAGAAGAATTACATCATGCAGTGATGACCCAATCTCACGGGTCCCGATTTGCGGTACATCCTGGAGGAGATAAGATGTTCCAGGATATGAGGAGGCAATACTGGTGGAGTGGGATGAAGAAGGACATTGCTGAGTTCGTGTCCAAGTGTTCTACCTGCCAGCTGGTAAAGGTGGACCATTAGAAACCGTCAGGTTTGCTTCAGCCATTGGAAGTACCCGCGTGGAAGTGGGAGAGTATTTCCATGGATTTTATTACAGGGTTGCCTACATCACAGTGGGGCCATGACTCTATCTGGGTGATTGTAGACCGTTTGACCAAGGTGGCTCATTTCCTGCCGGTGTGGACAGACTATACCACGGGCCAGTATGCTCAGTTGTTCATTGCTGAGATTATCAGATTACATGGGGTGCCCCTGAATATTATGTAAGATAGAGACAAGATTTTCGTGTTGCATTTTTGGGAAAGCTTTCAGGAGGCTATGGGTACTGAGTTGAGGTTGAGTTCAGCTTATCACCCACAGACAGATGGACAAACATAACGTACTAATCAGATGTTGGAGGATATGCTACGCATGTGTGTTCTTGATTTTGGAGGAGGTTGGGAGCCACATCTTCTACTGGTAGAGTAAGCTTATAATAATTCTTATCAGTTCACTATTGGCATGGATCCATTCGAAGATTTGTACGGCAGGCCTTGTCGTTCCCCAAATTGTTGGCTCGAGGTGGGGGATAACAAGTTTCTAGGACCAGAGGTGATTCAGGAAACCTCCGCAAGAATTGAGATGATCAGGAGTCGCATTCGAGTAGCCCAGGACTGGCAGAAAAGCTACGCTGATGCGAAACGGTTCTTCCGGGAGTTTAATGTGGGGGACCAACTGTTACTACGTGTATCTCCTATGAAAGGAGTGATGAGGTTCAGGAAGAAAGGGAAATTGGCCCTGAGGTACATGGGACCATTTCCCATCATCGAGAGGATTGGGCCGGTAGCATACAGATTGGGACTGCCAGAGCATTTACATCGCATTCACGATGTATTCCACATCTCGTCGTTGAGACGATATCTTCGGGATGATATGGCCCATACCCACATTGCGATAGATGAGATATACTTACAGCATGACAGCTCTTACGAGGAGAGACCGGTGGCTATCCTAGACCATAGCGAGAGAAGATTGAGGTCGAAGGTAGTTCCACTTGTACGGGTCCAGTGGGAGCACCATAATGTGGAGGAGTCCACTTGGGAGCGCGAGACAGATATGCGCGAGAGATATCTTGATTTATTCTTATCAGGTATGCCTTATTTTTTGAATTTCGGGACGAAATTCCGTTATTAGGGGGGAAGTATGTAACACCCCGTATTTTTATGCTATATTAATTAGGGGATTTATTAAATTTAATGTGAATTAATTATTTAATATAAATCCAGAAATTAATTATGTTATAATTATCAACGTGATGAGAGTTAGTAATTATGGGAAATTTGTTGAATATTACTAATGAGAAAAGTAATATATAATATTGGTTATATTAAATGTCACGAGTGAATAAAATGACAATTTTGGAAATTTGAGTCGGGACGCGCCCGTGTCGTGTCGGGATTAAATATTGATGAATAAAAGTGAATTTATTATAAGTTTCTCGTATGGTCGTTTTGAGTGCGCCAAAGTGTCCGGAAGGGTCTAGATAGTCAGAAAAGTATACCCGGTGGTTTAGTTTGGGTCTCGGAGCATTTTTAGGCCTATTTAGCACCCCGGGAGGGCATTTTGGACATTTTACAATTTTGGGTAATTAAACCCACGAAATTTCAAGGGATATATCAGATGTCTAAGGTTTTCCTCTAGGGTTAAAACAACCAAAGACAAGTGACGGCCATAGGAGAGGGAAGGAGAGAGCTTCCAAAGCAATCCAAGGCCAAAAAGTCACCCGTTTGCACCGCCACCACCACCAACGCGTAGATCACGCGACGGGGAACGCAACCACACCAAAATCGTCCGCAAAACAGAATTATGAAAATCCCAGGCAAGCGTTTATCTTGATTATTTTCGTTAATGCATCACTCATGTTAGTATAGGGATGATTAGGATGAGTTTATGGAAGAAAACCCAAACTTGAGATAGGAAATCGCATGTAGTAATGATTTGAATGTTATTCTGGAAACCCCTTTACATATAGAGGATTAAACCACCAAATTTTGATGTTTTAGAAGAAGAAAATTATGGAAAAGATTGATTAGAACCATGTTAAAGAAATTCTAGGGTTCTTGAGATTTTTATGAAGTTTTTGCCTATAAATTTATAATTAGTGACGAAAATTTACATGCTTTACGTAGAAGATACATAAAATGAGATTATAATGTTAGTTGTACAAATTTCTGGGCGATTAGGAATGAAAAGTTTGGATTTGGAGGAGGTTATGTGATAGAACCCGTAACTGATTAACTGTAGAATTCGCCATACATGTTTGATCGATCGATCGAGCCCCAGACCTCGATCGATCGACCCCTTCTGGCAGACTCATATTTTCCCTTTTTAAATTAGTTGAATTCAATTTAATGAGAAATAATTCTTGTACACCCTTATTAAAATGTTTTGGGAGATAAAGAAGACCAGTAGGACATGTGAATAATTTTGGGACCTTTAATGTAAGACAAGAGTTGTATTTTTGGGATACTTACATATAAGAGACGATGAAACTATGTATTAAAGGGAGAGACGCGTAAGATAGTTACGTTGGAACATAAATGTATACCTAATGAATTTTTCACTTGAGAGGATAGAGTCCATGAGTATTACGTAGTAAGTTGGAAAAATCCCTCGAATAAAAGTAAGAAATGAACGATTATACGAGAGAACTAAATATGAGATATGAGGACAAATGTCGTAATTATGGGATTTGAGATGTATCTAAATTGATATGGTAATAGTAGTATATTTATATGACTGTGTGTATGCATATATTATATACAATTGAAAATCATGCTCACGCTACTTGCTATCCCTGAGGTTATAGTGCTGGGACAGTCTTATCTCGATGGGAACTTTATGGGGGATATTGACTCGTACCGTAGAAGATAGATATCCTTGGTACAGGCTATTTGATCGATGGCCAGACGGTCCTAAGAGACGTGAGGGTATGTACTGACCTCTTAGAGACTTGGAATGTATGCTTCGCTTCAATATTGTTGTGTATGTGTTAATACAGTTCGAGAGTGATTCCAAACTTGTATTTCCCTTAGTACGAGTGATACGGGGATTGAATAACAGAGTATGCCCACACCATAATTTTTATGTGGGGTGGTGTTAGAATATATATATTATACGGGTATTTAATATATATATGAAATTCTGAAATTTGGAACTGCCTACTGTGTTATGGTAAGTAGGATATGAATCTTGACTTCAAATTGGAAATACTTGTTTTGAAAAGTATAATACGACACTGGGAAACTTTATTAATAAATAAAGTTAAAATGAGAGCTTTGTTACTAAATGAAATTATCCTCTTAAATAATTATGTTGTTCAGTTTTAAATCTTACGAGTAACCTAATCTAAGTTAAATCATTGGGAAGATTAGTGCGATATAAGATAAGATAAACCGTTGGAAAGGTTAATGCGATAGGTGTGAACATTAGAAGAGAGGTGAGAATTTCTCAAGAGAGTGTAGCACTAATATGTTGTTGTATTGGCCTGTAAACATTTTAAATACTTGCTAAACGAATTTTAATTTTTTTTTACACTATTGGGCTCTGACCCGTTTCTATTTCTCTTTCTCTCTTGTATATATATATATATGTATATATTACAGGTGCCCAGCCACAGGGGCGTCTTGCTTAGGATCCCTTGGAAGGAACGCGCTGTAGCTTAGGTGGGAGTTGCAGGCCTCTTGCTTAGATGACTTCATTTATTTGACTCCACTCCTAGCATATTCATTTAGTGAGGCATGTGTCGCCCTTTCCATTATTCAGTTGTTTATTTGGACATTGTGATTCAGTTATTTCTAGTATTGTCATTTTGGGATTTATTACTGTCTGGATGTTTTACTTTAAGTTTTTAATGTTTGGATTTAGTTGTTGAATGTTTAAAGTATTTGGATTATATGTTCCAGGATTATTGTGGTGTGATTCTTTAATATTGAATTGTTGTAAATAATTAAATCTTTGTTTTTAAAATAAAAATTTGGAAAGTAATGTCTAAAAATGGTTTTGACACTTAGCTTAATTAATTAGGGTGTTTAAATTGGAAAAGTTATTTTTCGACAGTGATGCTAAGAATGAACCAACTGTTCACCTTGATTTAATTTAATAAAGGAGTGATCGCCCGGTATTTAATTAGGCGGGGTGTCACACCCGAGTTGTGAAAATATTTTGCAAGTGCATAGATGCTATATTTTAAAATATGATTTATCCCATATTTAAATTGGTACCACACTCCCATGAAATACCCCTTACCCCTCTTCTAATAGTGAACACATATCGCATCCCTACAGACAACCTAGTTAAGCTACCCTCCCTAACTAAACTCGTTCCACCCAATCCCTAAAAATCCTAATTAACCCGATTACTAATGGCTAAACTTCTCCCCATTCCCAACACTGAGCTACGTTCGTGCGTGGGGTGTCTCGCGAAGCGAAATCCAAACAAGGAACCCCCCCGATACACTACTACCTGGCAATGTTGGATCCATTAGTCCCTCAGTAAATAACGTATATATACTCATATAAATATATACATATAATACTCATTTTAATATACAAACCACAATTTAAGTCCGGATAAAATCTACCGGAATGAGAATAAATCCTTATTTATTTATCTCTTTACACTAGTTAAAGATATATGGTATCTTGCACTCACATACAGGTAATATACTATACACAACAATTATAATAACCACCCCACCGAGCTATAACTAGAGTATGAAGTCTCTCAATGCTATCAACTTCCAAGGAATTACTCATATACCATCCTGGGTACCAGCGGTCAGACTCTCACACCAACTTGGTAAAGACCAAATCAATAACGTATGGGAAGCGGTCATCGTTCCTCCCCAGAAATGAGACGAAACATACCCACCACGTCTTATCACTAATAAAAAATCACACAATATAAAATGGACGCTATGACCTGGGAACTATACGCTCCCTCCTCCTCAAGCCAGGGGCCTCACCCACATCGTGCAACTTTCCATGATAGCATTAGAGGGGGTATGCTTCACATAAATATACCATTCACACACATATATACTTATATATATATATATATATATATATATATATATATATATATATATATATATATACTGTAACAACTCCCAAATATATAGTATATATCACTTCTCAGTATATACATATGGCTATAATTGCCAAACTCATATAGCGATAGCCAATAACACCTAATGTTCCCACTCAGAATAACATTTAAGTATTCGCAAACTTAAAATACTAAACCGATAAGTATTCTCTCACTTGAAATATGACTCGCACCTCAATCACGTTTAAGGATATATATATATATATATATATATATATATATATATATATATATATATATATATATATATATATATATATATATAGAGAGAGAGAGAGAGAGAGAGAGGCAGGCTCCTGTGCACACTAAGTTTGCACATTACTTTTTTAAAGTAGTAAAAAAAATATTTTTGAGTTGATTTTTTGTGTGATATTTAAACATTTCAAGGAACCCATATAAAAAAAATCAGCTCAAAAAAACTTTTTTTGCTAGTTTTAAAAAATCGGTCAAACTTTCTATGCTTTTAAGCCTTTTAAAAACTGCGAAAGTTTGACCGATTTTTTAAAAATAGCAAAAAAAGTTTTTTTCAGCTAATTTTTTTTATGTGAGTCCGTTGAAATGTTAAAATATCACATAAAAAAATTGGTGTGCGCCAGCACTTAAAAATATTTTTTTTACTACTTTAAAAAAGTAATGTGCAAACTTAGTGTGCACAGGAGCCTGCCTCTCTCTCTCTCTCTCTCTCTCTCTCTCTATATATATATATATATATATATATATATATATATATATATATATATATATTCTCCAACTATACCAATTCATACTAAATAAATAAGTATATTCTCAACTTATTTGAGTCCCATAGGTATCGCATAACCTATACTAATAGTCATCAATAGATGTATTGGATAACCACTCAATCTTTTTGGGACCCATACTAAATTTCCATCCTATTCGCATCCTAGGATTTATATATAATTTATATACACCCAATCAATCCAAGATTTGTGGTTTTTCACTTCACCAACCAACAATATAATCATCTACACGTCTATTTTTAACCAACACAACATTAATTTCATGGGATTCATCAAACCACTCAAGAATCTAACCCTAACTCCATTAAATTCATTTCTCACAAAGACTACACCATTTTCATCCATTCAAGCTTAGATTTCTTATGGGGCAAATACCACATCAATTTCTATGAGTTCATTTCACAAAAACCCCATTTTTATTCAATAATCCCAACCCAAAATCATAATTTTCATTACCAATTATGATATGAGATACACACATAAATAAATAAAGCAAGTAAACACTTTCCTCGTGGATAAAACCCGACAACCTCGAGTCGAATCTCGCGGAGTTTGGCCAGAATCTCCCTTTTCTATTTTCTTTTATTTTCTTCCTTTTTTTCTCTCTTTTTCTTTCTTTCATTCTCTCTCTCTTATGCCTTTATAAGGGAGAAATAAGGGCTTGTCCCTTATTAACCCAAAAATGACTCGTTTACTCAATTACGAGTCCCTACTGGTCCAGAAATTCTCGAAATCGAAATACTACCCCCGGATACTCAATTCTGACTATCTCGGCCATTTCGAAACCAACTGTGCACTCGAAATTTACATTCGAGTCACTTAACTGCAATTCACTAATTAAACCAAACACATCTTGATACGGGTTTTCCAATTAAAATATTATCCTTTGTCACTTTACCCAACTGCGACATATAATTAAAATGTAACGAATCATTTACTTAATCCCAAAAGTAAATATAGCGCACGTAAAAAATCATCCAACCCTCGTAAACTCCAAAAAATTATTAGTGTGGGGTATTACATTTTGAATAATAATTTTTGGAGGGTGCATAATTTGGAGGGTGCAGTTTGTTCCGGGAGGTGCGAGATAGTCAAATTGTGTGCCATATTGTACTTTTGATATTTTGGGCACTTTTGACTGGTTTTAGTATATTGCGTATTGGAAATCATTTTTTATGTGGTATTAACAACTAAAGTTGGGAGATTTTAGACTAATGCCACGTTTTAGTCTTGCTTAGCCTTTTATTTACCCTAAGTGAAATTGTTAACCTAGAGAGAAAGAGAGAGGAAGAGAACTTGTAGAGAAAGTGAGAGAATGAAGATTCAAGCTTGGAGATTGTTGCTAGCAAGGAAAAATATGAGATTGAAACCCCAAGACAAGTTTTCTACTTGCCATTATATGGTTTAAGCTGAATAATTAGTGTTGATAGTTGTTGGTTAATCATGGTTTAAGAAAGTTACGATTTTTATTGGATTTATGGGCTTTGAATCTTTGGAGGTTGAATTGATTGGATATTGGTGTAAATTATGGTTGTTTGATGCATTTATAATCAGTTGGTGGTAATAAATGATAAGGGTTTGGGTTGGTTGAAGTTGGGAGAAATTTGGAGTCCAAGACTCCATAGCCAAAATTGGCAAAATTCGCAGGGGCGAATCGATTCGGCCAGGCCGAATCGATTCGCATAGGGACAGTTTCTAAGTCTAAGTAGTCCGAATCGATTCGTCATTTATGTAGAAACCCAATTTTCTTGACCGAATTGATTCGGATGGTTCGAATTGATTCGGCATTTATGCAGAACGTCATATTTTCTGGCCGAATCGATTCGGCTAGGCCGAATGCCGAATCGATTCGGAAATCCTGCATTTTTCTTTTCTTTTTCTTTTCCAATTTTGACCCTTTTTCTCTAGGCTTAGGACTTAGGAACCTTCTTGTATGAAGTCAACTTAGAGTCCTAGAGTTGTAGTTGAGTTTGGTCATTACCCTAGAGTTTAATGGGTTCACTTGGGGTTCATTCCATGGGTGTTTAAAAGTGATGCTTAGGCATTACTTTTCATTTCATAAATAAATTGGAATTTCGAGTTTTAAGCCCATATTTGGAGATCTTAGGGCCTCAATTGAGGTATATAAGATCTTGGGATTTGTAGCATCAGTATGATCACTTGGAGATTAATTTGCGACTTAAAACATGATGAATATTAATGAAAACATTCAATGATTATGGGTTCAAATATAATGAAATGCACATATGGTTAAGGGAAATGGAAATGTGATTTAAACGGTAAATGTTAATTTACTTAAACAAACCTCTCTAAATGCTATCATAAGGGAAACTCACGCATGAGGTGATGTCCTCTGACTAGTGAATGTAGGAAGACTATAGTCCTCGGCCATATGCAGGTTTATTATATGTTTTATTCTGCGCTAGTGAGGTAATTCCGGGTGTGGTTATGACTCACTCGCAGGCATATGGCCACTTCCCGACGTGCGTTAAGTGCCCAGGCTGCCTTGTTTGATAGGCCCCTGGAAGATGATAGTCATTTAGGGGCGCGCCCAGTGGGGAAACTCGGAGGGGCGGTCTTAGAATCGTTATATGTATAAGAATATAACCTTTCTAAATTCAAGTGGGACTTGAGATATGTATATTTCCACCAAAATGCATGATGGTAATTATATTCCTGCTAAGGAATAAGAAATGAAATGAAATGAAATGAGAAATAAAGATTGAGATTTCAATTGATGAGGTTAATTATATTTCCTTGCATAACTTAATGAAAGCTATGACTTATTAAATTGTCTTTTCATTTATGCTTCATGATTAGGTTGTTAGATTCTCATCTTCATCATTCATGATTAACTGTTCATATCTATCATGCTTCTTATTCATCTGGAAATCATATAAAAAACGGGCCCTGACCCGTTCATTTTTCCATGTTGTGTATGTTATTGTATCCGCTCAGGTGCTCCGCCGCAAGGGCGCCCGTGTTGATTTTCCTACTCCTTTGCTTTTGTGGAGCTGTATGATTTTGCGGATATTACATGATGTTTTGTTAGACGCCTTCATTTTTTTGTATTCTAGATATGATCGGGTCTTTCACTCGAGCGTGTGGCCCAAACCTTTATAATTGTTTAATGGATGTACTATGTAACTATTAAATTGTTGTGAAACATTGTAAGTAACTGTGGACCGACATCATATTCGACCCTCTCCTTGTATATTCGTTATGGAAGCATTATTTATGTTATCTTGGAATTCCACTATCTTTTAGAATGGGTTGTTTAAATTATTTTCTTCACTTAATATTTTCCTTAACTTTTAATCAAATTAAATTTTGGCAACCTGTTTTCTGAATTATTGGGTGGTTTTCCCGTATACTCATTTTTTATTATTGCGATGCTGAGAATGATTTCCATCCATGATTTTTGTTATGTTGGAGTATCGGGCTGGCCACCCCTTATTTTGGACTGCGGGTTGTCACAGATGGTATCAGAGCATCAGGTTCTAGAGTCTTTAGGATCTATGCGGACTTGTCACGTTCTACTGTAGCGTTCTTTGATATAGAGCCTAATGTTAGGATTGTTTTGTTGCTTATATTTGCGATCTTTTGCAATATAGATTATTTTGAATAATATTCTAACTCTATTGTTCCTTCATCTCAGATGCCGCCTAAGAGAGGTTGCCCAGCGAGATGCAATAGAGTTGTAGAAGAGGATGTTGGTCCTCCACTGCCACCACAAGGAAATTTCTTCTTCGTGAGAAAGGGTTAGGGAGTCCTTTTTAAAGGGTCATCCCCTGGAATTTGATGGAGGTTATGATGTTGTTCGAGCAAATCAATGGAAGAAAGATATGCAACGCCATTTACGAATGGTGGATTGTAGTGAGGAGAAGAAACAAGTCCTTGCTACTTTCAAGCTTGTTGGGGCCGCGTTACACTTGTGGGAGTCGATGACTACACTAGGACAGAGGGATACTATGTCGATCACTGAATTCTAGGTCTTGTTTGACCAAAAGTATTTTCCTCCCACAGTTCAAAGGGAGATAAGGAGGAGATTTTAGGATCTGATACAGGGAGAGAAGTCTGTTGCCGAATACGAAGAGGAGTTCACCCGGTTGCAAGTTTTTTACTGGATGAGGTGACTCCGGAAGAGAGGAAAGTTTTGAAGTTTATGGGAGGTCTGAACTGGAGAATTCGGCAACATTTGCTGGGTAATCCAGCCATGTAAACTTTTGGTGAGGTAATGAATGTAGCATTGCTCCATTGCCAAGAGCATCGGTTGTATATGCATAGTGGAAAGAAAGTTACCATAGTGGGGCAAGAGGGAAAGCCTGGAGGCAATGGGAATGGAGGATGAGATTTTTCCTTGTCCCAATCTTCAGGTAATAAACAACGAGAAAGGGATCCCCAGTAAGGGGACTCGTAAAAAAGACAACGCTTTGGTGGGTTTAATTTAGGTGGTAATAATAATCGGCACGATCAGGGTGCCTTGCAACAGCAACAAACAGGTCGGGGTGGCCAAAGAGGTAGAGGCCATCAGGGCCAAGGTGTTAACCAGTTTAGAAATAATCGGGGCTGTGTTTCAAAGAATAGGACGGGGAAGTGCTTCCAATGTGGGGAGGCGGGTCATTACAAGAAGGAGTGTCCTCAGTTGATTGGGGGACAGCCTCCTAGAGTCCCTCAGCAGCCTTATGTTCAGTTTTTTCCACAGGCACCAAATTCGGTTGTCCCTCCCCAGCAGGGTAAGCTACAGTATGGGAGAGTTTATCATATCCAGGATGCTATACTTCCCCCGGCTCCTCTGGTACCGCCAGCCATTGAGGGTAAGTTCCTTATTCAGGGACACATGGGTCGCGTTTTGTTTGATACGGGTGAAACACATTCATTTATTTCTAGAAGTTTTGCTCAGTCCACAGAGTTGATAAAATCTGCAGAGAGCACTTTCACTAGCGTTGAGTCCTCTATGGGTGATGGTTCACTCGTTTTCCTTATTTGTAAACACATAGGGATTACTCTTGGTAATTTGTGCTTTGAGGCCAATTTACTCGTCTTAGACATGGTCAGGTATGATGTGATTTTGGGCATGGATTGTCTTGTCAAGTATCATGCAATAGTTAATTATTACGGGAAGAGTATAGTCTTCGCTGTTCCGGGATAAGAAATGTTCTTGGTGGTTATGCCTCTTTTAGAGGGATGTACTAGTACCTATTTGTATTGTATTGTAGAAGAGACTTCTAGGGATGTAGTTGTTACCTTGGATTCTATTCCGGTTATTAAAGATTTTGAGGATGTTTTCCGAGAAATATCGGGTTTACCCCCGAGTCGAGAGATTGAGTTTGTGATTGATTTAGTGCCGGGAACTCGACCGATCACGAGAGCTCCTTATTGTATGGCTCTTGTTGAAATGATGGAGTTGAGAGATCAAATTCAGCAGTTGTTGGAGCAAGGATTCATTAGACGTAGTACGTCGCCATGGGGTGCTCCAGTGCTGTTTGTAAAGAAAAGGGACGGTTCTCTCCGGTTATATGTTGACTATAGAGAATTGAATAAGGTCACCATCCGGAATAAATACCCTTTGCCTTGTATCGATGATCTATTTGATCAACTTAGGGGAGCGTCATACTTCTCTAAGATAGACTTGAGAACGGGGTATCACCAGTTGAGGATATGGGAGCAGGATGTATTCAAGACCGCTTTTTTGACAAGATATGGGTCTTATGAATTTTTGGTTATGCCCTTTGGCCTAACTAATGCCCCCGTCGTATTTATGGATCTCATGAATATGGTATTTCGGGACTTCATGGACCAATTTGTTATTGTATTCATCGATGACATTCTAGTCTATTCTCGAACATAATCTGATCATGCTATTCATTTGAGGTTGGTCCTACAAAGATTGAGGGATCACCAATTGTATGCTAAGTTCGAGAAGTGTGGCTTTTGGTTACAAGAGGTACAATTTCTGGGTCATATTGTGACTTCACAGGGTATATCGATGGATCCGAGCAAGGTAGTTACGGTGAGGGAGTGGGGTCAGCCCATGACACCTACCGAAATTCATAGTTTTTTGGGTTTGGCGGGTTATTACCGTTGGTTTATCAAAGGTTTCTCTAAAATCGCTAGCCCTTTGATAAATTTGACCTGAAAAGGGGTGAGATTTGTTTGGGATAACTCTTGTCAGGCTGCATTTGATGAGCTCAAGGATAGATTGACTTCGGCTCCAGTCCTCACTTTGCCAAAGCCGGGGTTGGAATATCTAGTCTTCATTGATGAATCTCTACAAGGATTAGGAGGTGTGCTTCAGCAAGAGCGACGGGCTATTGCATATGCTTCTCGAAATCTCAAGCCCCATGAAAGAAATTATCCGGTGCATGACTTAGAATTGGCCGCAGTTGTCTTTGCCTTGAAGATTTGGAGGCATTATCTCCTTGGAGAGAAATTCAGTCTTTTCACGGACCATAAGTCACTGTAATATTTATTTTCACAGAAAGATTTGAATATGCGACAATGCCGATGGTTGGAGTTCGTGAAGTATTACCAATTTGATATCCATTATCATTCGGGCAAGGCGAACATTGTGGCGGATGCCTTGATTAGAAAGCCCGAGGGGGAGTTAGCTGATGAATGGAAAGCTAAGTGGAAAGAGCTCAGTCATGAGGATGCGGTTGCTAGGGCGTTCATGTCAGTGATGACCGTTACTCCTACAATTGTGGCAAGGGTCGTAGAGGCCCAAGGAAGGGATAAAGGTTGTCAAGACCACATACACCAATTACTGTTCGAGGGAGCGGAATCCTACTTGATAAGTTCAGAGGGGGGACTGCGCTTCCATGGAAGACTCATTATCCCGGAGGAGGGGTATTTGAGACGGGCGGTGATGGCAGAATCTCACGGTTCTAAATTCACTGTACATCCTGGTGGGGACAAGATGTATCAAGATATGCGCCGTCAGTATTGGTGGCCAGGTATAAAGAGGGATATTTCTGAGTTTGTGTCCCAATGCACTACTTGTCTGTTGGTCAAGATAGATCATCAGGGACCGACGGGTTTGTTGCAACTATTGGAGATTCCGGTATGGAAATGGGAGAGCATTTCGATGGACTTTATTACAGGCTTGCCAAGGTCATAGAGTGGTTGTGATTCAATTTGGGTGATTGTCGACCGCTTGACTATGTCGGCATATTTCCTACCCGTGCGTACCGATTATGACACTACTCGCTATGCCCGATTATTCATTGTGGAGATTGTCAGACTCCATGGGGTGCCTTTAAATATCATTTCTGACCGAGGTAAGATTTTCGTTTCCCACTTTTGGCGAAGTTTCCAAGAGGCTATGGGGACCGAATTGAAGTTAAGCACTTCTTATCATCCTCAAATAGATGGCCATACTGAACGAGTAAACCAAATGTTGGAGGATATGCTTCGTATGTGTATGCTTGATTTCAAAGGCGGTTGGGAACAATATCTTCCTTTGGTTGAGTTTGCTTATAACAATTCATACCAATTTACTATTAGATTGGCGCCCTATGACGCACTTTATGGTCGGCCTTGTAGATCACCCACGTGTTGGTTAGAAGTGGGGGATAATAAATTCCTTGGACCTGAAATGATCCAAGACACTTCTTCAAAAATTGAACTCATTCGGAATCGCATTCGGATAGCCCAAGATCGACAAAATAGCTATACCGATGTGGGTAGGAGACACATGGAGTTGGATATTGGGGACCAAGTCTTGGTCCGAGTGTCGCCCATGAAAGGTATCAAGCGTTTCAGAAAGAAAGGGAAGCTTGTGCCGTGTTTTGTTGGACCTTTTCCCGTTAGTGCAAAGGTGGGTTCAGTGGCGTATCAACTTGCCCTATCGGAACCTTTACAACAAATCCACGATGTGTTCCATTTCTCTTTCTTGAAGAAGTATAAAAGATGCGATGGTGCCCTTTGGCATATTCCTTTTGAGGATATTGACTTGCAACCCGATGTTTCATATGAAGAAGAACCCGTCGCTATTCTAATGCATGGGGAGCGTAGGTTGAGGTCTCGAGTAGTTCCCTTGGTACAAGTCTAATGGAGTCATCATAACACCAGGAATCGACATGGGAACGCGAGGATGATATGCGGGAAAAATATCCGCATCTCTTTATCCAAGGTACGCTTGAATTTTGGGGGCAAAATTCTCTCATAGGGGGGGGGGGGGGGGGAGTATGTAACAACCCTCGCTTTTGAGAGCCTATTTATATTTATTTACTATGTGAAGTAATTATATATAAAATGTTGGATTGTGGAGTAAGTATTAATTTAATGAAGAAAAGTTAATATTTACTAAAATGTTGCATATATACCTTATGTGTAGGTAAATACCACCATGTTGCAGTTTATTGTGTCATAAGAATTAAAAATGACATTATGGTTTAAAATGAGACTGTAACTTAAAATGAGTTAGAAAATTTCCAAATGATAATTTGGAGGGTTCAGTTAGTTCCGGGAGGTGCGAGATAGTCAAATTGTGTGCCATATTGTATTTTGATGCTTTGGACACTTTTGACTGGTTTTAGTATATTGCGTATTGGAAATAATTTTTTATGTGGTATTAACCACTTAAGTTGGGAGATTTTAGACTAATGCCACGTTTTAGTCTTGATTAGCCTTTTATTTCCTTTAAGTGAAATTGTTAACCTAGGGAGAAAGAGAGAGGAAGAGAACTTGTAGAGAAAGTGAGAGAATTGAAGATTCAAGCTTGGAGATTGTTGCTAGCAAGGAAAAATCTGAGATTGAAAGCCCAAGGCAAGTTTTCTTCTTGCTATTATATGGTTTAAGTTGAATAATTAGTGTTGATAGTTGTTGGTTAATCATGGTTTAAGAAAGTTAGGGTTTTTATTGGATTTATGGCTTTGAATCTTTGGAGGTTGAATTGATTGGATATTGGTGTAAATTATGGTTGTTTGATGCATTTATAATCAGTTGGTGGTAATAAATGATAAGGGTTTAGGTTGGTGGAAGTTGGGAGAAATTTGGAGTCCAAGACTCCATAGCCAAAATTGGCAAAATTCGCAGGGGCGAATCGATTCGGCCAGGCCGAATCGATTCGCATAGGGACAGTTTCTAAGTCTAAGTGAACCGAATCGATTCGGGTAGTCTGAATCGATTCGGCATTTATGCAGAAACCCAATTTTCTTGACCGAATCGATTCGGATGGTCCGAATCGATTCGAAAATCCTGCATTTTTAATTTGTTTTTCTTTTCCAATTTCGACCCTTTTCTCTAGGCTTAGGACTTAGGAACCTTCTGGATGAAGTCAACTTAGAGTCCTAGAGTTGTAGTTGAGTTTGGTTGTTACCCTAGAGTTGAGTGGGTTCACTTGGGGTTCATTCCAAGGGTGTTTAAAAGTGATGTTTAGGCATTACTTTTCATTTCATAAATAAATAGGAATTTCGAGTTATAAGCCCATATTTGGAGACCTTAGGGCCTCAATTGAGGTATATAAGAACTTGGGATTTGTAGCATCAGTATGATCACTTGGAGATTAATTTATGACTTAAAATATGATGAATATTAATGAAAATATTCAATGATTATGGTTTCAAATATAATGAAACGCATATATGGTTAAGGGAAATGGAAATGTGATTTAAATGGTAAATGTTAATTTACTTAAACACACCTCTCTAAATGCTATCATAGGGGAAGCTCGCTCATGAGGTGATGTCCCCTGACTAGTGAATACAGGGAGACTATAGTCCTCGGCCATATGCGGGTTTACTATATGTTTTATTCTGCGCTAGTGAGGTAATTCCGGGTGTGGTTATGACTCACTCGCAGGCATATGGACACTTCCCGATGTGCGTTAGGTGCCCATGCTGCCTTGTTTGATAGGCCCCTGGAAGATGATAGTCATTTAGGGGTGCGGCCGGTGGGGAAACTCAGAGGGGCGGTCTTAGAATCGTTATATGTATAAGAATATAACCTTTCTAAATTCAAGTGGGACTTGAGATATGTATATTGCCACCAAAATGCATGATGGTAATTATATTCCTACTAAGGAATAATAAATGAAATGAAATGAGAAATAAAGACGGAAATTTCAATTAATGAGATTAGTTATATTTCCTTGCATAACTTAATGAAAGCTATGACTTATTAAATTGTCTTTTCATTTATGCTTCATGATTAGGTTGTTAGATTCTCATATTCATCATTCATGATTAACTGTTTATATCTATCATGCTTTTTATTCATCTGGAAATCATATAAAAATCGAGCCCTGACCCATTCATTTTTCCATGTTGTGTATGTTATTGTATCCGCTCAGGTGCTCCGCCGCAAGGGCGCGACGCCCGTGTTGATTTTCCTACTCCTTTGCTTTTGCGGAGCTGTATGAATTTGCGAATATTACAGGATGTTTTGTTAGACTCCTTCATTTTTTTTAATTCTAGATATGATCGTGTCTTTCACTCGGGCGTGTGGCCCAAACCTTTGTAATTGTTTAATGGATGTACTATGTAACTGTTAAATTGTTGTGAAACATTATAAGTAGCTGTGGACCGACAGCATATTCGGCCCTCTCCTTGTATATTCGTTATGGAAGTATTATTTATGTTATCTTAGAATTCCACTATCTTTTAGAATGGGCTATTTAAATTATTTTCTTCACTTAATCTTTTCCTTAACTTTTAATCAAATTAAATTTTGGCAACCTGTTTTCTGAATTATTGGGTGGTTTTCCCGTATACTCATTTTTTATTGTTGCTATGCTGAGAATGATTTCCATCCATGATTTCTGTTATGTTGGAGTATCGAGCTGGCCACCCCTTATTTCGGACTGCGGGTTGTCACAACCATGCCCCTCAACAAATACGATATCTCAAATCGAATCAATATTTTAGATTTTAATAAACGTCATGATATCAATAATATGAGTACAAATAAATGAGGAACAAAATAACTACTCTTGAGAGATTCAAAGAGCATATTGCGTAAACCCCGTACCTTAAAATAATGACAAGAAACTCATAAGATTCTGCCTCAAAAGTTTGATCATACCACCGTGTTCCTCTCGCGAAAATAATAAAAACTCGTTCTAGCCCAAACTCGAGAAAACACTAATATGCCTTCAAATAATGGGCTGAATATTGAATAAAATTGGGGCTAGGGTTTGTAGATAGAGGGAGATGAAAATAGAGGAGGTTACTCATTTTTGAGAAGGCTAAAATGTGTTTTAAAAGTCCTAAACCTGTCACCTTTATGTTTATATCAGACCATTGGAATTGGCTAAATTTGGAGGAGTAGTAACTGAACACGAGAGGAAGCTGAACAAAAACATTCAGCTAGATCGGACGGTCGAATATTTCTTTTTGCTCCTTAGGTCGAATCCTCCCCTGATTTTTATACAAAAAGTTATAATTCCAAATTTTATTCCTGATTTAAATTCCACTTAAAACCATATTTTTATATATAAAAACCAACTTTTTTATTTACCAAAATTAAATAGATCCGAAAATTTTATTTTTCAAAATTTTAGTTAATTTAATTAAAATCGGTTTAAAAATCAGGGGTTGTTAGATCGACTTCGCTGGAACGATGACTATGCCACTGGGAAAGGTGGTCATGCCTATCTGAATTGGGCATATCTTGAAGTTGATCAAATTCCTAGTTATGAACACTGATTCTCCTTACAAGGCTATCCTTGGAAGAGGAATACACACTATTAGGCCTGTCAATGGATCGGATTTTATCCAAATCCGAATCCAAATCCGATCCATTTAAGCGGATATGGATCATGCCTAAAATCTGATTATCCGATTACTTGGTTACCGGATTATCCATTTATTAAATGAAGCAGATTTGGATTCATATACTCTGATCCGTTAATAATCTGATTCGATTAATATTTTTTAATATTTTTAATATATATATACATAATTTTTAATTAATATATTATATTTAATAATATTTTAAATATATACTATAATTGTTCTTTATATCATTATCTATTTTTTTGGAACAATTGCAAAATAAATTTATGAAATAAGAATTGAAAATAAAAATATTGCAAATCAAGTTTAACATAAACGGATAATCAGATAATCGGATTGGATCCGATCTGATTAATAAACGGATCAGATCCGAGTCCGTTTAATATAAACGGATATGGATTTGGATTTGCTTGATTCGGTCCGAATCCGATCCGTTTACAGGCCTGCACACTGTACAAGATGTCCCTTCCACTTACCACTAGAAGCTTAAATGCATCACTGAAGGTGGGATAATGGAGATTAGGGTAAACCAGGTCATTTCTTGACAATGCTTTATCGCTGCCACCAGTCCCTAACATGGGAAGAAAAAAATAGGTCGCCTCTGAGATGATCAGTGATGTAGCTGCACCATCAAAATAATAATTAAAGTATGGCAGTCCGAGGGTAGAAGTGACAAGGATAGCATGTGCAAACAGAGTTATGGACCCATTGGAAGAGGTAGTGTTCGACGATTCATACCCAAAGAAGAATTTCTTGACCGTTATTTCATTCACTGACTAGTAAAGGAAATAAAGGATTCTCAACTGAAGGAAAATCAATATGTGTTTGCTTGGCATCCTTAAAATATGCCTGGGATCAATCCCAAAGTCATGTGTCATCGACTTCATGTGGACCAGATGTACCCGCTGATCTCGCCAAAAGCTCATTGAATAGCACCAGAAAAAGAAAAGGCCCTGGAAAAGTAGGTAGGGAAACTTCTGGAGGCAAAGACCATTAAAAATGTTCATTTCCCTAAATATATATCAAACCCAGTAGTGGTAAAAAAATAATGGAAATTGGAGAGTGTGTATAAACTTCACTCACCTTAATAAAGCTTGCCCTAAAGACACCTTTTGTTTGTCGAAGATTGACTAATTGGTCGATGCCACAACTAGCCACGAACGTATGAGTTTTCTAGATGCATATTCAGGTTACCATCAAATCCCTCTATTCAGCCCAGATCAAGACAAGACCTCATTCACCACCACTCGCGGTCTATACTGTTATAAATTTATGCTATTTAGTCTTAAGAATACATGATCTACGTATCAGAGGTTGGTCAGTAAAATGTTTAAGGAACATCTAGGAAACACCATGGAAGTCTACATAGACGACATATTTGTCAAAAAACAAGCATAAAGATGACCACTTGGAGGCTCTATCAAAGACTTTCTAGATCCTCAAATACTATAGGATGAAGCTTAATGCATCCAAGTTCTCCTTTGGAGTTTAATTTGGTAATTTCCTTGGGTATTTGGTTAGCCAAAGGGGGATTGAGGCTAATCCCGACCAGATCATGGAAATCAATAATGTTCAGCCGCAAAAGACACTTTACGATATTAAAAGATTAATAGGAATGTTGGCGGCTCTCAATCGTTTTATCTCCAAATCTTTCGAGAAGTGTTGACCTTTCTTTTAGCTTTTGAATAAAGAGATATGCCTAACCCGAAATGAGGAATGCTCAAAGGCACTCGATGAAATTAAAACCTACTTAAGAAAAACTACTTTATTCTCAATCCCAAATCCAAGTGATCTAGTCTATTTTTATCTTGAGGTATCTAATCATGTAGACAACTAGACCTTGATGTGCAAGAAATAGGGGCACTAGGATCCTATTTACTATGTCAGCAAGACGGTCCTCAATGCTGAGAAATGTTATCTTTCACTTGAGAAGTTGGCTTATTCTCTGGTTATTGCTTCGTAGAAATTAAAGCATTATTTTAAAGCTCATTCAGTCATAGTCTTCACCTCTTTCTCTCTCAAAACAGTCCTCAGAAAGGCCGACCTATCTGGATGGATGTCCAAATGGTTAGTGGAACTTGGAAGGTTTAATATCCACTATCAACCAAGGACCGCAATAAAGGGGCAAGTACTAGAAGACTTCATTATCGAGTTCACATGGGAAGAAAGGCCCAATGACAAGGACTTCACCAACAGCTAATCAGCTAAGAGCTTGACCAATTCAAAAAGTGGTCTCTCTCTATATAGACGTAGCCTCTAATTGAAGAGGGGCAGGAGTGGGAGTCCTACTCATTTATCTTGAAAATACTATGATCGAATAAGGTATCATACATGTCTTTAAAGTATCCAATAACAAAGCCGAATACGAAGCACTCAATGCCAAATTATGCAAAGCCTCCTCTTTGAACGCAACTAGACCTGTCAACGAGTCATGTCGGGTTGGGTTAACGGCTCAAAACATCCTTAACCCATACATGACCCGTTAAGACTAACCGGTTTAGTGATAATATCTAAAAATGCTCCATTAATATTAATGTGTACTCGACCTAAACCGTTAGCACCCGCTAATATTAACATATCAGTTTGGGTCTAAACGAGTAACATATTGGGTGACTCTATGATAACCATTAGTATTTATTAGTTTAAAGTAATAGGGTTTAATGGTTATTCTTGTTGGGTATAGGTTGAGTGACCTTATAGTATCAGTTAGTCTTAAATGATTAAAAATAATGGGTTTTAATGGTTATTCTTATTGGGTACGGGTTGGGTGATAGTACCCATTATTGTTAATGGATAGAAACGGATAAAATGGGTATAACTTAATTTTCAAACCCTAATTGTTAATATTAACGAGTCTACCGTTTTAACCCATTAATGACCCAAACCCAGTAAAGGTAAACCCATTAACTTATAATTTTGTGTCGGATCGTGTCGTATTAAAATGTTAATATGTTTTTTGACAGGTCTAGACTTAACTTATCTTGACATCTATTATGACTCAAGGATGGTATCTAACCAAGTATTAGGTGACTATAATGTCAAAGATAAGATAATTCTTATATATCTGCAGGTCGCCCAAGACTTAATCTCTAGGTTCAAGAAGGTCCACATTCAATATTTCCCTCGTGGGAATAATAGTCATGCCGATGCCTTAGCCTCTTTAGGGTCGGGAGTGGACTATGATCTTAAGAGAACCATCGAGGTAGAGTTCCTTGCTCAACCTAATATTGTAAAACCAAAGGTCACCGAATAATTCCTCGTCATTATGAAAGCTCCTAAATGAATGGATTTTATCACAACTTGTTTACAAGAGGACGTCCTTCCTACCGAAAAGAGACAAACCCATTAGTTCAAGAAAAAAAGTGCTTATTTTTACCTATCACTTGAAAACAAAATCTATAGATATTTTACAGGTCCTTACCTTCAATGCGTGTACCCAAATAGTGTTAGCCAAGTCCTATATGAAATTTATGATGGCATTTGTAGGGGCCATACTGGGGCAAATTTCTGTCTTTTAGAGAAATTAAAAAAGGACACTGGTGGTCGTACATGAAAAAGGATGCAATCACCTACATCAGAAGATGCAGGAATTTTCAAAAGTCCTTGTTCATGCTTCACTAGCTACCTAGGGACCTAAAATCATTAACTAGCCAATATCCATTTTCTCTGTGGGGTTTGGATACCGTGGGCCCACTACCTGCAACACCAGGAAATCGTAGTATCTCTTGGTCGGCATGAGATATTTCACAAAGTGGATTAAAGTGAAGCCACTGGAAAACATCAAAGATACTGATATGGTGATATTCATATGAAGGAACATTGTGACTCATTTTGGCATGCTAAGAACAATCATCAAGTATAATGAAATACAATTTAAAATAGGTCCATTCCAAAGATTCTGCAACTACCACAACATCAAGTACCACTCCAGCTAGATGGCCTCCCCCAGAGCAATGGTTAGGCCGAGAATTCTAACAAATAATGATCGATGGCATGAAGAAGAGGTTGGAGTATGCAAAAGGCGCTTGGGTGGATGAGATTCTCCATATCCTTTGGGCATACCATACTGCGATTGAAAGGTCCTGGAGTAATGCCCTTCCTTTTAGCCTATGGGATGGAGGCCATTATCCCTCTAGAAATTGGATTGAAAACCCTAAAGACTATAGCTTCTAACGAAGCCTTAAATGGATAAATCATACCTAGTCGATGAGCGAAAGGAACAAGCCTTAATAAAGTTATATTTCTATCAACAATAATTGTCCAAGCAATACAGTAAAGGGGTTAACCCAAGAAGGTTCCAGTTAAGAGACTACGTCCTCAAGAAAGTGCTCGGCAGAGTGAAGAAGCCTTGTGATGGAAAGTTGAGTCTTAAATGGGAACGACCATTAAAAATCATTAGAGATTGTAATACCCCGTAATTTTAAATGACTTTTAAAATGGGTTATATTTTAAATTAATGGATTGATTGGATTTTATTATTAATTAATTCATTTGGGTTTTATCCGGACTGTGGATATTAAAATGGATGATTCTGAATATTACTTAAAGATATTTAGGTAATATATGAATGTGATGTCATTGAGATGACCGTATGATATAAATTCGGTAATTTATATTTTTTGTCAGACGCGGTATGGGACGTGTCGGGACTAGTTTATTAAATTAAATAGGAATTTTATTTTCTTTCGACCTTATCGTCATTTCGACTGCATAGTTGCGTCCGGAAGGTTCGAAATAGTCAGAAAAGTCGATTTGGATGTTAATTTTGAGTCTCGGGTCATTTGCTAATGAATAGACAACCCGAAAGGGCATTTTGGTCATTTTCTAGGGGGGGTGAATAGTGATTTCGGATTTGGGATCATTATAAGAATAGGTAGATTAAGTGAATGGGAGTTATTCATATCCTCTTCACAAATAAGAGCATCCATCTTCTTAGAGTGAGAGTAAGAGTGCTTGGGAAGGGAAAAGTCACTTGGGAAGGAGAAGAACTAGAACCAAGGTTCACCACCACCAGCCACCACCGGAGTTTGACCGGAGAAGGGACAACCAACTGAGATAAACTACACCAAAGGATCAGACCTACACTAAAGGCAAGTGTTTAATAATAGCAATTTAAGTTTGTATATTGTCCATGTTAGAATAGTATGAAAAAAAAAATTATTCATGTTTGGAAGAGATAATGGATCATTAAATGGATTTCTGGAAAACTGAAATGATATAGGAATTTAACTCATGTGTTAGGATATTAAAAAACCCACGAATTAGTCATGAATCTGTTGAAGAAATGATGGAAACCATTGATGTGTTCTTGAAGAGGTTATGTTAATAAATTTTTGGGAATAAGGAGATAAACATGCTTCTTAATCCAATCCTTTGATGATTCTAGGATGTTTAGAGTATTGGAAATGGTTCATATATGTTGATATATTATGTAGTAAAGTTTATAAGTCATTTGGGATGGTTAGATGAAGGTTTAAATGATCAAAAGTTGTTAAACCCGTAGTTGCAGATAATGCAGAAAATCAGGCCTGGACCTGAGGGATCGATCGATCGACCCCTACCTTCGATCGATCGATCTCCCCTGATTTAGTAAAGTTGTTTCTTTTTAAATGTTGATTCTTATCCCAAAACTTTTATGGATATTTGGTGATTATTATTTGAATATTTTGGGACTTAGAAAATATCAGTAAACCCTTGTTAAGATTTGAATTAATTGGATTTAGATTCAAATGATTTAAATGATGAAAATTATATCGAATGGAATTTCGGTTTCTAGATTCGTTTGTTAATTTCTGAATGGTGATGTATGAGGATTTAAGATAGGACCAGTAGGGGTGATTTTATATAATACCTGGGTATCCTTAAGTTTACAAGAGGGTTAAATCCTAAGTGAAAGAATAGGTATTTATAAGGGACTAGAAACTATCGGTTTTAACCTAAATTAAAAGGAGAACTAAATTCGTAGTAGTTCGGGAGAAATAAAGGTTATGGACCAGTAGGAAATTAATGACTTCTTACTGAATATAAGATGAGGGAAATCCTATTTGAATCTTGTGAGATGGGAGTTTAGAACTCATTTGGTTGAAAGAGGGTATGAGGTTATCCCGATCGCATAGTTGAAATTTTCGGACCTCCTCGATCTACAAAGTTAAGTAGTAGTGTATTGGAGGGGTTCCTTGTTTAGATTTAACTTTGCGAGACGCTCTGCGCATGAACCTTAACAACGTCGGGAGTGGAGACATGTCATAGGATGCGAGGATAATTAAATATGTTATATTAATACGTGGAATTTAAAAGAGATATAATACTACGTATGGGAAATATCTTAGGGAAGTGATAATTACCTTATTGATATTATATTATAGGTATGATAATACCTATTTGATTGATTAATGATTTATGTGTATGACATACCTAGCTTACTTGCTATCGGTGGGAGGTTTACGCGTGAGGGCAGTCATATCCTGATGAATCCATGGGATCTTTGAATTGTTGCTCGAGAACATAGGTCTTTGAAACACTTATCGGGGAGTTGATAAGTCCGCTGACTGTGGGTGCGTAGGTATGTGCGTGACCCATGGATATGAGAACTATGTTCGCCTCCAATTTGTTTGTTGTTGTTTGTGGTTCGTGGAATCTTACCGAACCTTTAGTTCCCTATTCGGTGACCTGCGATGATGGGACATGATAGAAGAGTAATGCATTGCACCACAGCTGTGACTCGGGGTGCCGTATTATATATGAATATATATATATATATATATATAATGAATTAAAGGATTAAATGGATATATTGTGGTTAGATATATCTACGGTGATAATTGTAGATAACGGTGAATAAAATATGTTAATGGAATTTAGTTAATAAATGTTTATGCTTTTAGAATTGAAAAAGCTTAACTCATGTTAATGAGAAATGATTCAGATTAATGAATAATGATTCATGTTAATGAGAAACTAAATCATAAAGGAGAAATGTAAATGGATAATAATGTGACGTATGGTATGGGACATACGGGGATTATGATATGGGAATGGAATTATAATATGGAGATTAGAAAAGAGAAACCATTAACTAGGAGGTTAATAGGAAACGTTAAGCGTGCACTCTAGTTGAGAGGTGAGAATTGCAAGTGAGAGTTGGATCTAACATGTACATGAAAAATGCTTTATTGCACTCGTAAATACTTGCTATTTTAAAAATACTCTACACATTCGGGCTCTGACCCGTTTCCTTGCATATTTTCTCTTTTATTGTATCTCTATATCAGGTGTCCAGCAACAGGGACGCCAACCATAGTTGATTTTGACGAGCTATGGAGCTATGGAAGTTTTGCTTAGACGCTTATCATCTTTTTGATTCACAGTATTCTTAGTTAGGGCATGTCGCCCAAAAGGATTCAGTTATCATTTTCTGTTGGAGTAAAATATTATTGTATTCTGATTTTTAATACATTTAACATTGTTGGGATTATTGTAAAGGATTTATATTACTTGGGAATGTTTATTCCAGTTGCATTTAAATTATTCTGTGATACTTATTGTGTTATCAGTGTTGTAAAATAAATGTGTTGTGTTATTCTTAAAAATGGAAAAAGGTTTTGTTGAAATTTAAATTGGAAAGTTTTTAACACCAGCTTATTTGAGTATTGGGTGAGTTGTAAATGTTTTCGACTGTGATGCTAAGAATGAGCCAACTGTATATTCTGTTTTAATTTGGTATGGGACTGGCCACCCGGTATTTAATTAGGCGGGGTGTTACAGGTGGTATCAGAGCATCAGGTTCGAGTGTCCTTTAGGATCTGTACGGCTTATTGTGTCTTCAGCTTATCGTTCTTTGATGTAGAGCCCTATGAGTAGGATTATTGCTTTTCTATTTACGCTTACGATCTTCAGCTATTTTGAGATATCAAATACTGATAGTGTTCTCTCGTTTCAGATGCCTCCTCGACGTGCACCTCAGCCTGCCCCAGCTCAGGGTACAATGACTGCAGCCGAAGTTGCTGCAATTATCGCTCAGGCAGTCAATGCTGCTGTAGTTGCTATTCAGCAGGCTCCCGCACCGGCACCGGTTGTGCCACCCGCGTAAGGGAAAGTGTTTCCTACTGCATGGGAACGAGCGAGGGATGCCTTTCAGAAAGCGCACCCACCTGAGTTTCAGGGAGGATCAGATGTTGTGACAGCTAGCCAATGGAAGAAAGATATCCAACGACACTTGAGAATGATCGAATGCACTGAGGTTCAACGTCAAATACTAGCCACATTCAAGCTAGTAGGGGCAGCTTTGCAATGGTGGGAAGCTACGACCACTATGGAGGAGAGGGACACATTGACTATCCAAGACTTTTGGATACGGTATGATGGGAAGTATTTTCCTTCCGCCATCCAGACAGAGATGAGGCAGAAGCTACTTGATTTGAGGCAGGGTGAGAAAACTGTGGCGGAATATGAGGAAGAGTTTACGCGATTAACTAATTTGGTACCAGCTGAAGTATCTACTGAGGAGAGGAGAGTCCTAATGTTCACTGATGGGTTGAACTATAAAATTCGCCAACAATTATTGGGGAATCTTTCCCTACGTACATATGCAAATGTTCTTAATGCTGCAATGCTTCACTGCCAAGATAAACGCTTCCATAATCAGGGTGTCAAGCGGGGGTTTGGGTCAGGCCTGCAAGGCAAGACTATTGGGGGCAGTTCTAGTGGGACTCAGCCAGGGTAGAGTCATCAGCGTCAGAGTGAGCAGGGTTCCCAGACAGGGGACTATGCTAAGCGTTTGCGATCTGGAGATTCTTGATTTGAGGATAAAGGTTTTGGGCAAGGACAACAGGGCCATCAGGGCCAGAGACAGGCTCATTAGGGCCAAGGGAAGGGAGGTAATGGCCAGCAGGTTCGGGGTCAACAGGGGCAAGGTGTTGGAAAGTTTGCGGGAAAATGTTTGGTGTGTGGCAAGTATGGCCATAAACGTCAAGATTGTCCTGAGAAAGACAAATTCCCTCAGTAACAACATACTCGACAGGAGCCACAGGTACCAGTGTTTCCACCAGCTGCTCTTCCAGCTCCAGCTTCGGCGCTAGCACTACCTCCCATTTCAGCAGCACCCGCGCAACAGGGTCAGTACGGGCGTGTATATAACGTCCATCAGGCAGTAAATCAATAACCACCACCCGCGAATGAGGGTATGTTTCCTATCTAAGGATTATGAAGCGTATATTGATTTAGTTACGATAAATGTTGTGTGGGCAAGGGTTGCTAAACTTAGCCAATAGCACTGTTATTTACTTAGACTCACTGAGGGGTGTGGGACACCTTTTTATTACATGTTATCACTGGGGTTTGATTTTTATTATGGGATTACTTACCTTGAGCATGTCCGAGTGTGATTTGATTATCGGCATGCATTGACTTGTGGTATATGAGAGCATATGTCTGCATCTTGTCTTCTATAAGAGAGTAGATGCGTAGACTTTATTTGAAATCGAAAGAAAACCAAATTTTTGTTTAAATCAATAAACCTGATATTTTTATAAACCAATTTTTTATACCTTATTGACTAAGGACCTTAGGAGTTTCGATGACCGACTACTTTAGGAAGTAGTGTATCGGGGTGGTTCCTTGTTTGGATTTCGCTTGCGAGACACCCCACGCACGAAACTAATAACCGTTGGGAGTCGAAATAATTTAGGTCTTTAGTATATGAGTTTATAACCTTTGCGAAACTTTTAATATTGAAAGTGGTACGACAGGGTGTATGGGCACCCTGGATGATTGTATGGCAGTAATTTTCATAATTGTAAATGGTAAGTAGTTGGAACTTTAGGATTTATTTGTTCAATGTGTGAGGCTCAGTTTTTCCCAAAGTTTGTCACGAGGACGGTATAGGGAAGATTAGGAATCGTCTAAATTTGATTCAGTTGCGACTATATGGCGAGGCTTGGCATATAACATCGATAGGGATTTTGTTAATGTACTGTATGGGTGGTACATCTTGGATTTCTTGCGATGTGAGATTTATACTCGGAGTTGACCTTACCCATATGACTTATATTCCTGAATTTCGGGACGAAATTCTGTTATAAGGGGGGAAGTATGTAATACCCCGTAATTTTAAATGACTTTTAAAATGGGTTATATTTTAAATTAATGGATTAATTGGATTTTATTATTAATTAATTCATTTGGGTTTTATCCGGACTGTGGATATTAAAATGGATGATTCTGAATATTACTTAAAGATATTTAGGTAATATATGAATGTGATGTCATTGAGATGACCGTATGATATAAATTCGGTAATTTAAATTTTTAGTCAGACGCGGTATAGGACGTGTCGGGACTAGTTTATTAAATTAAATAGGAATTTTATTTTCTTTCGACCTTATAGTCATTTCGACTACGTAGTTGCGTCCGAAAGGTTCGAAATAGTCAGAAAAGTCGATTTGGATGTTAATTTTGAGTCTCGGGTCATTTGGTAATGAATAGACAACCCGAAAGGGCATTTTGGTCATTTTCTAGGGGGGATGAATAGTGATTTCGGATTTGGGATCATTATAAGAATAGGTAGATTAAGTGAATGGGATTTATTCATCTCCTCTTCATAAATAAGAGCATCCATCTTCTTAGAGTGAGAGTAAGAGTGCTTGGGAAGGGAAAAGTCACTTGGGAAGGAGAAGAACTAGAACCAAGGTTCACCACCACCAGCCACCACCGGAGTTTGACCGGAGAAGGGACAACCAACTGAGATAAACTACACCAAAGGATCAGACCTACACTAAAGGCAAGTGTTTAATAATAGCCATTTAAGTTTGTATATTGTCCATGTTAGAATAGTATGAAAAGAGAAGATTATTCATGTTTGGAAGAGATAATGGATCATTAAATGGATTTCTGGAAAACTGAAATGATATAGGAATTTAACTCATGTGTTAGGATATTGAAAAATCCACGAATTAGTCATGAATCTGTTGAAGAAATGATGGAAACCATTGATGTGTTCTTGAAGAGGTTATGTTAATAAATTTCTGGGAATAAGGAGATAAACATGCTTCTTAATCCAATCCTTTGATGATTCTAGGATGTTTAAAGTATTGGAAATGGTTAATATATGTTGATATATCATGTATTAAAGTTTATAAGTCATTTGGGATGGTTAGATGAAGGTTTAAATGATCAAAAGTTGTTAAACCCGTAGTTGCAGAAAATGCAGAAAATCAGGCCTGGACCTAAGGGATCGATCGATCGACCCCTACCTTCGATCGATCGATCTCCCCTGATTAAGTAAAGTTGTTTCTTTTTAAATGTTGATTCTTATCCCAAAACTTTTATGGATCTTTGGTGATTATTATTTGAATATTTTGGGACTTAGAAAATATCAGTAAACCCTTGTTAAGATTTGAATTAATTGGATTTAGATTCAAATGATTTAAATGATGAAAATTATATCGAATGGAATTTCGGTTTCTAGATTCGTTTGTTAATTTCCGAATGGTGATGTATGAGGATTTAAGATAGGACCAGTAGGGGTGATTTTATATAATACCTGGGTATCCTTAAGTTTACAAGAGGTTTAAATCCTAAGTGAAAGAATAGGTATTTATAAGGGAATAGAAACTATTGGTTTTAACCTTAATCAAAAGGAGAACTAAATTCGTAGTAGTTCGGGAGAAATAAAGGTTATGGACCAGTAGGAAATTAATGACTTCTTACTAAATATAAGATGAGGGAAATCCTATTTGAATCTTGTGAGATGGGAGTTTAGAACTCATTTGGTTGAAAGAGGGTATGAGGTTATCCCTATCGCATAGTTGAAGTTTTCGGACCTCCTCGATCGACAAAGTTAAGTAGTAGTGTATTTGAGGGGTTCCTTGTTTGGATTTCGCTTTGCGAGACGCTCCGCGCATGAACCTTAACAACGTCGGGAGTGGAGAGATGTCATAGGATGCGAGGATAATTAAATATGTTATATTAATACGTGGAATTTAAAAGAGATATAATACTACGTATGGGAAATATCTTAGGGAAGTGATAATTACCTTATTGATATTATATTATAGGTATTATAATACCTATTTGATTGATTAATGATTTATGTGTATGACATACCTAGCTTACTTGCTATCGGTGGGAGGTTTACGCGTGAGGGAAGTCATATCCTGTTGAATCCATGGGATCTTTGAATTGTCGCTCGAGAACATAGGTCTTTAAAAGACTTATCGAGGAGTTGATAAGTCCGCTGACTGTGGGTGCGTAGGTATGTGCGTGACCCATGGATACAAGAACTATGTTCGCCTCCAATTTATTTGTTGTTGTTTGTGGTTCGTGGAATCTTACCGAACCTTTAGTTCCCTATTCGGCGACCTGCGATGATGGGAAATGATAGCAGAGTAATGCATTGCACCACAGCTGTGACTCGGGGTGCCGTATTATATATGAATATATATATATATATATATATATATATATATATATATATATATATATATATATATATATATATATATATATACATATAATGAATTAAAGGATTAAATGGATATATTGTGGTTAGATCTATCTACGGTGATAATTGTAGATAACGGTGAATAAAATATGTTAATGGAATTTAGTTAATAAATGTTTATGCTTTTAGAATTGAAAAAGCTTAACTCATGTTAATGAGAAATGATTCAGATTAATGAATAATGATTCATGTTAATGAGAAACTAAATCATAAAGGAGAAATGTAAATGGATAATAATGTGACGTATGGTATGGGACATACGGGGATTATGATATGGGAATGGAATTATAATATGGAGATTAGAAAAGAGGAACCATTAACTAGGAGGTTAATAGGAAACGTTAAGCGTGCACTTTAGTTGAGAGGTGAGAATTGCAAGTGAGAGTTGGATCTAACATGTACATGATAAATGCTTTATTGCACTTGTTAAATACTTGCTGTTTTAAAAATACTCTACACATTCGGGCTCTGACCCATTTCCTTGCATATTTTCTCTTTTATTGTATCTCTATATCAGGTGTCCAGCAACAGGGACGCCAACCATAGTTGATTTTGACGAGCTACGGAGCTATGGAAGTTTTGCTTAGACGTTTATCATCTTTTTGATTCACAGTATTCTTAGTTAGGGCATTTTCTGTTGGAGTAAAATATTGTTGTATTTTGATTTTTAATACATTTAACATTGTTGGGATTATTGTAAAGGATTTATATTACTTGGGATTGTTTATTTCAGTTGCATTTAAATTATTCTGTGATACTTATTGTGTTATCAGTGTTGTAAAATAAATGTGTTGTGTTATTCTTAAAAATGGAAAAAGGTTTTGTTGAAATTTAAATTGGAAAGTTTTTAACACCAGCTTATTTGAGTATTGGGTGAGTTGTAAATGTTTTCGACAGTGATGCTAAGAATGAGACAACTGTATATTCTGTTTTAATTTTGTATGGGACTGGCCACCCGGTATTTAATTAGGCGGGGTGTTACAGAGATGATCTTGGGGGATCCTACCATTTGGAAACAATAGGGGCATGGAGATCCCAAGGGCCTGGAATGCAACCAATCTTAGGAAATTTTATTCCTTGAAAGTTTATTTCTCATAAATTTCATAAATTTATTTCAAGTAATGAGGTTATATTTTCTATAATACTTCAAGTTCAATTAGTGCAATTGAATTTATTATTGTTCCAAATGGCAAGCCAATTCTTTTTATTTATGAATTATCATTATGTTTGATTAAAGTTTGGTCATCGAAATGAATGCCTTAGTATGATTTCACTTAATCGAAACTTCAAGGTTACATGTTTTCGTCATAAAAAACATGAAAAAATAAAGAATTTCCCAGGCAAGCAAAAGACCTAAGGGGTATATCTAGGTACTAAGCACCCCAACTTTAGCCGACTAAAAATCCTGAACGGGTGGACGACCCTACAACCAGGTGCATTTTTGCCAGAGTTTTACCTAGGCCTAACATTTTATGATGACATCATATAAAAGGTAATACACATAGTAAAAACATTCTCCGTATAAAATATGGGAAAATTCAAAACATGGAATCAAGTAAAAATTTCATAGAGCTTTCATTTTATAAAAGGCTTATACCGGCAGAATAACAAATGAATATATATAGTCCCGACATAAAGCATTTATTTCTAACGAGTTATCATCTCAAAAAATGCAACTCTTAATCTATCTTTAGGGTGTGGCTTAAACTCATTGTCATTATTATGTGACGATAAGTAATCTTTTATCAATTGAAGGGGAATAGTGCTAAGAGAGATCCAAATTTCATCACTTCCAAATGGAGAGTGAATGTACGAAGGGAACTCCTCTTGGTACCAGTAACAAATCTCAGAGTCTTTGGGGACATTCATAACAGCTAGGGTGTTCAGCTAACCATGCGTATATAACAATTTCTTGGCCTCTTCCAGCATAAAGGGGGCATCCACCCATCCTTTGTCATAACCAACGACCCAAACTGCGTGATGACCATTTCTAAAAAATACTTTAACTTCATTATGTCGTGACCAAGGCTCAACTTGATTTCACCATCTCGCTTTGTGTTCTATTCTACTTTGACTAGCTTTTCCCTTAGATAAGTATTTTCGTTCTCTAATAGCTCTATAATATCACTGACATCCCTAACTTCACTCTTCAGACCAACAAACAGACTAGATTTCTCTTAAAAAACACTTATCATTTTTAAGAGCTTTCCGAATAGAGAAAAAAGCACTATAAATTTGGCTAATATTATCCCTACCAAGTACTAGATCCAGGTCACCAGTCTCTAGCAAAGGTGGGGACCCCTACAGTCTTATTTTTAAGCTACAAGAATTGAAAAAAAAATCATTCAGGCATAAAAGAGATAATTTTAAACATTGAGTATTTTTTCATTAGATTAAAGAGTGGGGCAAACCCTTACAACATATAAAAATGTAAGAATATAAGGATTTTTAGGAGCTAAGTTGATCCTAACTAGATTTGACCATATTTTTCATTCACCTGCTCTTAGGATTTTGGAGATTTGCCTTGATCAGCATCCACCTTCACTTGGTTGCCCACGACCGCTGCTTAACCATTGCCCGAGGCCTTATCTCCTCCTTCCCCCCTTGATGGATAAATAGATCATGCTCCCTAAAATGCCCGAACTCAAAAGGGACATTGGTCTTAACCAAGGTTGCATCCTAGCCTCTCTTAAAATTTGACTTTTGAATGAAAGTCAATTATTTCTTATCATTGGAGAAGGCCTCCACGTACCCCTGATCAAAGGCATCATATTTTGTCATTGCTAAGACACGAGGATGATCTTCAGTAGCCTTTTCCAGCGTGTCATGATACATCTTTAACCTGTCAAGCTTCATCTTCAGCAAATATTTCTCCAAGTCGGTGGACTTCTTCTCATCATCGTACGCATTTTTGGCAGCGACTAAAGAATCTTGAGACTTATCCAAGGACTACATCAGGTCGTTGTTAGTATTAACCTGTTTGGCATCCCTGTTAAGCATGGCAATAAATTTTGCCATAAACTACATTGACAAAATAACCATAAGTCAATGTAGTGACTAAAATAAAGAAGAAAATGAACCAAAAGTTACTGAACTTATCAAAGATAGAGTCTGTGTGGCATGAGAAGAAAGTTGGTCAGAGGTTAAGTTATCAACCTACTCTCAGTCGAACGTCAGAATGGACCCCTCAATAGACCAGGGCCCAAAGATGACTTCTTATCCACCAACATGATTTGATGGCCCTTCCCTATGTTAGGGGCATCCACCTTCATCGTGGGAACAATAACAAAATAAGAGAGAGTGGCTTAATACTTCTTTACCTTTTCCTTTTTGAATGAATCCATAAAATTAACGAGCTTGGAAGGACTTCATATCTCCTTCCTTTTGGTGACCTTTGCCTTTGGTGAGGTGGGGAGATTGGAATCATCTAAAAGAGTGAGGTTTCTCTTTCTCGAAGCCATATCATCTTCCTCAGCAGAATGGATGGTATTCACATTCACAATTTCAAAATAGGATGAGGTATAAGCTTTAGAGGACGCCTCACTTATTGAAGGGATTTGTATCTCAAGAATGGATCCATAGGCCAAGTTGTGATGATGGACGTGGACGTAGTATACTCAAGAAAAAAGGGCACTGGCCTAAGGTGCTTTGCACCGGGAACCAAAGGTCTCCTTACCTTCCAAACCTTAATAACATCCTCACGGTTAAAATAAGAAGGCTCATTTTTCTTTAACCCGGCTAAACAAAGAAAAAAATAAGTATTAATATTTATCTCATCTAACCATCAACTAACAATGGCATAATTTAAAGAAAAAGTATCGTCAACCTATTCTCCTCCACCTGACAGGGCATAAAAACCCTCTTTATGGTTCACCACCTTCAGGAATGGGTGGATATTGCCAATTACTGGAATTGAATGCTTAACCCCAATATTCCTTATTGGAACCAAATATATTTATATCTAAAACCCGATCTTCTTTTCTAGCCTTCAAATAAAAGATGTTGTCATTCTTCTTTGATCACTAATATCAATATCTAATTTCTAGAATCCCTATTGGAGTTCCATATAATTTGTTTATTCAGTTAACACTATTCACGATCCTCCATGTGTTTGGATAGCACTGGGAAAGAACCACGAGAAATAATTTGCAAAACTCTGAGAAGAGTTGATTGGGGGGAATCGTTATACCCCCAGACACCTAGATAATATGAATTCAATGACCATCTACGATATTATGGCAATCAGTCGAAATATTGGCACACTCTACAGTTACCCAATCGGGAATGAAGTATTTGACCCTAAATTCCCCTAAAGTCCCATCGTTCACGACGTAAACCATTTTTCTCAAGTACCAAAGGAAAAGGCGGAAAAATAGGAAATTGAAGTATTATTGCAAGAAAATTTGACTATACGAGAGAGAATAAAACTTACAAATAATTATTTATACAGAAACCTCCAATAATGAAGAATTGAAGTGGTGGAATAAATTAGTAGTTGGAACCTTTTGATATCTTAGTTCAAATTTCAAGACATCTCATCATTTAAAATAGAACCTAAGGCCATAATAGGCAGAGGCGCTTTAGTTTTTAAGTGGGATTTCTACAAGCGTACCCCCAGCTAATGTGAGAAACCATGAGCATTCCCTTCAAGGTCCCATCGGGAAGAATAAAGGAAAATCTTCACTCAAGAAGTTCTTCATAAAGTGGAAAAACTCCTCGCGACTAATCACCTTGGTCGACCAATGCATTTCTCAACCTCTTCACCCCATTCAAGATGCAGAGCATCGGGGGCAGTTATGGGTGAGTTATCCAAACAACCCAAATAACTCATGTTGGATAATACTTGCCAGACACGATGGGATAAAGGATCGTAACTCCAAGATAAGAGTTCCACCCGGTAGGATCTCAGAGAAAAATTAGTACATTCGAAAGGCAACTCCATCAATAAGTTTTAGAACCTTGCACGACAACATCTCTTCTTACCCTATAAATGTAAACCTTACCCTAAGAAAAAAAGGGCATGTAATTCTTTTTATTAGAAAAATAGTGATAAGAAGGGAGAATCGTCCCGTGGATGTAGGCCATTGTCGAACCACATAAATACTTGTGTCGTGTGACCATGTCACTTGTTTTATTCTCTTTGGTTTTAATTATTTAGGATAATTCATTGTGAGATTTTTACACCTACAAAAACTATTATCTTTTACACTTTTATTCAGAAGTAAGAAACTAATTAACATATAGCACTCATTCCCTATGAATTCGATACCCAGACTAGCTATACTCCCGTAAGCACTACACCAAAATGGCCAAATTATCACCTTTCAGCCGGCCACCCTTGTCAAGGTCAATGACCATGACAACAAAACATGCATTTTTTATCACGATCATTGACCTCGACAAGACCGTGACAAAGGATTGTCATGATCATTGACCGTGATAATTCTTATAATATCACGGTCAGAGACCGTGACACGTCCGTGATAATTTATTCAACAAAAAAGCCCTACGCTTTCTTTTTTTCCCACCGATTTTGGTTTTCCCTCTCTTTCTCTCTGTAAGAGATTTCGAGCTCTCTTTCTCTCTCTAAGGTATGTTTTTTCCTCTCTTTCTCTTTCATTTCTATGTGTGTATGTGTGTGTATATATGTGTGTGGTGTGTGGTGGGGGGAAGGGGGCAGGGGGTGGTGGGGGTGGGCTGTGTGTGTACGTGTGTGTGTGTGCAGGTGTGGTTGGGGGGGGGGGGGCTGGGGGTGTGGTGGGGGGAGGGGGGCAGGGTGTGTGTGTGTGTGGTGGGGCAATCTTAACAATTGTATATCTTTAATTAATAAATTGTATAGCTTTAATTGTAATTTTAATTGTATAGTTTTAGATGAAATTAAATTAATAATTAGTTCCCATTTCATATGAAAGTAGGATTGCCCCTCATTGTAAATTAGTAAATTAATAATTGTATACTTTAATTGTTAGTTTAATTGATGAAATGAATTAATTGAGTAGATGAATTAGAAGGAGTACGGGATACACAATTGTTGTTGACATTGATGTTGGATTATTTTGTTTCGTAGATGTTGGGTTGGTTAGTTTTAAAAGTGGCATGACCACTGGATTATTGTCCATATGGGGGTGGGATTTTCCAACTTTTTTTGAAAATTACTTTGTATATCGAAGAATATATATATAGTATGATAATTAAATGAAACATACTTTTGTGTGTGTGTGTGTATATATGTGCGTACGTGTGTGTATATGTGTGTGTGCGTGTGTGGTGGGTGGGGGTGGGGAGGGGGTGGGGCAGGGTGGGGGGGTTGTACGTGTGTGTGGGGGTGGGGAGGGGGTTGGGGCAGGGTGGGAGTAGGGGGCTATGCGTGTGTGTGCGTGTGTGGCATCCCTAATTTGTACATATTTGCATGTCTTCTTTTAATTCATTTTGATATGTACTACTAATATTTTTTACAGCAAATGTCTCCTTCAGATATTAAGGTGAGGATGATGATGCTAGTTATGATGATGTCGTTTGGGCTCGGTGGTAGCGGAGGCGACGAGGGCTTCTCGGCCCCTAGTCTCCCCACATATGGAAAATTAGGGATGCCCATTGAGAACAAGTCGGAGCTATTAGCGAGATCCCTCGTGCTGGTAAAGACGATCATTGGCCCGGGGTACATTAGTTGGAAGGAGGTGTCATATGAGCTCAAGTTAGTTGTTTGGGTGGCACTACAGGTTATATACTTATATTTATATGAATATTTCAATTTCAATTTCGATATCAATTTCATTTTATATTTATATTTATATTTATATTTATATTTATATTTATATTTATATTTATATTTATATTTATATTTATATTTATATTTATATTTATATTTATATTTATATTTATATTTATATGCAACTAATATTGTATTTCTTGGACAGGAACAATTCAACCTGGATCCAAAGCTACGTGATTTCGTCTTGGAGCAGTTGAGGGAGAAGCACAAGATGTGGAAGAAAAATATGCGGACCCGGTACTTTGGGAAGACACGAGAGTCCATTATCCAATGACGTGAATCCGTCCCGCCGAAGGAGCCGATCTCATTGGCACAATGGCAAAGGTTCATTGACAATGAGACCGGGGAGTGACAATTGGCATCTCGCCAATCGGGAAGGGAAAACCGGGAAAAAAAGACGGACGTGCACTACTCCGTCCGAACGTCTTACGCCGAGGTGGAGCATAGGATGATGGTAAGATTTAATTTTTCTATAACTACATAAAATATATTATTCTGCATTATTCTACTTTGCGGGGCCGATACTAATTTTACTTTATTTTATTTCAGGGTACAGGGAGTGGCCCTAGGGGTAAGCCACATAGGCTCGATACTTATGTGGCTCTTCGGACGAAGAAGGGGAAGGACAAGGAGGTGTCCCCGAGCGTCGCGGCCACGATTGTAAGTAATTCGACAGTTTACTTTTTGTTAATTACGTTATAATTTTTTAGTTTACTTATTTTTACTAATCATGTGCTTTTTGTCGTTTCAGGCAAAGCTTAAGGAAGTGCATGAGTCGCAGTCTGATGCCGACAAGGCATCTTTGTTCACAGACGCACTTAGCCAAGTGCTTGGATCTGATCGCAAGGGGAGGACAAGGGGGGTGAGCTCGCGGGTGGCCAAATCTAGGATCATAGGATTGGAGACGAGTGACACCGAGTTGGCTCGAATGGTGGATTCACATGACGCGAAGATGTCCCGTTTGGATGCGACGGTCCATGATATGTTCTCATTCATAAAGCGTTCGTTGGGCGGAAACTATAAGGGGAAAGGGAAGGAGAAGACGTTGGAGTAGGAGGTGCAGGAGGACGAGGATGTGGACCTCGCTGCTTCATCACCTACACGTGTGGACTTTGATGATCCACTTCCCTATTTGGCTCCCTTCAACAGACCGATGTCGATACTTGGTTGGCCGAGCATGTTCATAATGGACGTATTTATGGACAGCGGATAGGGAGGGGGTTGAGGGACCCAAATATCATCTAGGGTGGAATAGTTCATGGATGTGAGCTTCAAGACATCGAGTCCAAGGTGTTCGTCACGCATGTGATGCTCGGGAAGGAAAACTCCCCATTGTGATTATGTGAACAATGCGGCACGATGTATATTAGTGGGTGTGTCAATTCGTATATCGTGTGGCCTACTCACCTCCTCAGAGTTAACCATACCCTAGACATGTAGTGACATTATTTGAATTGAATTATTTTTAAGTTTGTAAATTTGAATTATATCGTGATGTATATTGTCTCTAATTTGAATATATATTTGCATTATCTCTATTTTATTTGGATACATGATGCTTGAACAGGTACAACGTTGCTATAACAGGTACAAATATACTGCTAGGCAGTGGCAGTGGCCAAACTGGCCAACATATTTTTTTCAATTCTGCCCAGAATTGTCACGGTCATTGACCGTGACAAGTTCGTGACAAAGAAAGTAATCATAGACTTGTCACGGTCAATGATTGCGACAATTTTTTATAAAATGTCACGGGTTTATCATGGTTCTTGATCATGACGAAACTTGTCACAGTCCTTGACCGTGACAAAACTTGTCAAGGTCGTGGACCGTGACAATTCTAACGTACTTATCACGGTCAATGACCGTGACAAGTCCGTGACAAAAAAAGTTGTCTCGCCCAGAAATGTCATGGTTATTGACCTTGACAAGTCCAACTTGTCAAGGTCAATGACCGTGACAATTAGACATATTTGGTGTAGTGAATAGTGTAGTTAAAGTTTAGTTTTTTTTTTTTATTGCAGTGGGTTTCCCACTGTTATCAAATGGTGCCGTTACTGTGGAATTGAGTAAAAAAAAAAGCACATCCTGTTCCACGTCTCAATAAAAATGACATCATTTTTGGGGATTGTTTTTCTTTAGATTGTGATTTATATAATATTTTGTAATATTTTCTTTGTATTTGTATTCTTTGTCTTAATTTGTTTTGCAGACTTATACATTTGAGCACCCAGAAATGCTTGAATCTATTGGTCACACACCACTTGGTGAAAATCTCGATCTTGAGCTATATTGTGTTAAGTATTTCTTACTCTTTTGTTTTCGATAATAGTAATGATAATTATCAAAATCCTCTAAAACCTATAACTTTTGGTGAATACTTGCATAAATAGAAGAATGAAAAATGCAAAATCACTTTGGGTGAGTATTACAAAAGTCAAGTTATGGATTATGGGAATTTTGGGAATGATCATTCTGATTTTGGGCCATCAAAGTCTTATAATAAGAAGGTTGAAACTTATTTAGATAATATGTAATGTCCAGATCTGGATTTATAGGTTACTCATGGTCAATCGGGTTCGACCCAAGCGTTAGGTGTGAAGTGTGATAAGACAACCTAAATAATGTTGTTAGTACATTTTTATTTAATTACCGTTTCAATTGTTTAGCATGCGATTCCAATTTACATTAATCTACATGAGGGAATCGTGGGAAGCATTTCAGAATCCAAGCACACAGAGTTACTAAAGTAAAATAAAAAGCATATTTACCTGTACAACGCTCTCAAAATACGGACCGCACCCGACCTGCCATAACAAAGACAAGGGAATGAGTCGAATGTCCACTGTAAAAATACAACAATAAAAAATCAAACGATAGAAAGAGACTATAACACATCTTGTATATGTGCTTACCTTATATATATATACTAGGGTGTACCCGTGCCGATGGCACGGTGAAAATATTTCCAAGATTTATAATTCTTCGAATTTATTAGTTTTAATCGTTTAAAGTAGTTGAAAAATTTATAAACGAAAAGAATATCCACACACCGATTCAGTATATGAGCATTTAAAAAATGACGATTGCACCCGTGTCAATGGCACGTATGTGAATTTAATTTAATGTATGTCTATTGCATCTTACATTTTCATAAAAAACAATGAATATTGAAAAAGAATTTGGACAATACAATATATTCCATATATGTTCAAAAAATACAATATTACATAATGATCCATGTTTAATTATTAGTAATTAAATACTTAGTTATACTTGTGCCGACAAAACAACGAATAATTATTTTACATTTGTACTTGCATTTTGTTTTTCATGGGTGCATTTTTAGTTACAATTCATAACAAAAACTGAAAAGCACATACATGACTTTGAATTGTCACATTATGATACGTTTGTATCGTGTTCATGTCCATGCTTTTGACACGCGTACTATGTTTGCGTCAAAATTATTTTTGAAGATAATAGTGTTTTACTCGTGTTATAATTTATATTTATTCTTAGTAAGGGTAAAATTTAAGAAAACGTATTAAGCGTGTCAATTTATTTTTAACACCTCGCATACACGTCATATAAATAAAATTGCATGTGGTGTTTTAACTATATCGTTTTCGTGTTTTGAAAAAAGAGGAAACTTATCACTTGATGTTTATTGATATCGTGTTCGCGCATTATTTGATTAGTGTTCTTATCGAAATAAAATTATTTTTTATCACATCAGATTGTATCGTATTTTAAATTTGTCGTTTATATTTTTAATATAATTTTTGTTGAAGATTACATTTTTAATGTTTATAAAAAAAACTCCAAACCATCATGTTTATTATGAATTTTATTAGAACTCCATACCAACATGCCTCAAACTTAATGTTAAAAGTCTAAAAATATTTATGAGATTAAAAAATGTTACATTTACCAATATCATTCTTCCAAATAACACTTCAATAGCTTCAACCTTATGATATAACAAAACCTAAGAGCAACACTAAAGCAATAGAAAACTCACATTAGAGTTGTAGAAAACTAAACCCATTGGTAAACCAATTATAAATCTAAAAAATAGTAAACTCATGTTAGCTAAACAATTCATATCACGTAAACAATCAGTAAACTCAATATAAAAATGTAAACATTTTAAAAGCCTCATTACCATCATCACCCCCACCCCCAGCTCTAAACAAATATAATTTACTTGTACATTTTGTCAAAAACCTTAAATGCAATAAATGCGTGTAGAAATAGAGAAATCTCGTTTTATCTGCTATAGATGCACTTTTATCATCTTTATCTCCCACTGCTTTATGAGATGTTGACCATGAGGAGAACCTCTTCTCCAAGCTGGAGACATCCTCGAGCATCGTTCCTTCTTGCCTCGAGAAATTAACAAAAAAATTAGTTTTACCTTGATTAAAGAAATACTAAAATACATGTTTAAAAATATAAAAGATTAAATCCCTCATGTTTTGCATTTTATCAAAGATTTTACTAAAATTCTGGACAAAATAGACTTTGGTCAAATTAAATATATAAAAGCCTTTTATACTAAGTATACTACTTAGTTCGCAATTAAACGGAGCAATACTCTTTCACAATAATTAGACTAAAAACAATTGACTTCGCAATGGCATATATCATATGCAATGTGGTATATGGCAGAGCATAGGTTTGAATATTAAAACAAAACAAATTGAATTTTGAATATTAAAAAAAAACTAAATATTTCAAAACAAAACATTATCCCATGAGTACTATAAAAAAGTTCATATATTCTCCTTATAATAATTTTCTGTTATTATTTTGCAAAAATATTACAGTTGCAACTTGTTCACCTATTGAACTTGTAATGTATTGTAATGTATTACAAATCATATAAGATCACGTAATTTCTTCCTCAGTAAAATCAAAATATGACCAAAAAACATATATTGTAGTGTATACGTTTTCTAAGAGTGACGAATAAGTGAAATAGTAGGAGTTGTGATCCGAAACAAACCATGTTAAGAATTCCCAGATGATAAAAGAGAGACTTTACCACTGTTTAACAATGTTTTGCTTTACCCTTTATATCATCTTTGGGGAATGAAGACTTCAAAACCTGTAGAAAATGACACTAAGAGAGAACCTTTTGTTAATATAACATAAAGCTCAAAATAACTTAAGATCAAGACATGTTAATTTTGACTAACTTTAGTCAACAACTAAAGGTAGTAAAAGAAACCCATATATGATACAAAAAAAAAAATTGTAAAGAGATTAAATATGATACCTTCAATGGTAGAAGGAAAATACAATAGGTCTGAAACAACAAATTAGCATTAAAACAACCTAAGAAATCAGCATTAAAACAACCTAAGTAATAGAAGAATAAATGAACAAAAAAATGTAGTTTGGCAGAAAAACTTGGCCAGATCTATAAAAAAAAATATCCTTAACCCCATACTATATCAAAAACATTTTTAAATCGCCTCAGGCTCTTTATAAAAATCCATTCATTACAGCACCTCAAGCAGGCGGCAGGAACATTATTGTATTTGACTACTAAACAAAAAGAAAAATTAACAAACCCCTACCTCTATTACCAAAATTGTTGTTACCTCTCAGATCCACTTGTTCCCACCAATCGATGATATGAAAATAAACAACCACATGAAGAAACTGAATATTAAAAATAAAAAATAAAAACAAAAAAAAGGGACGGGTTCCGGTCTGGTTAGATCTGTCATGGGTCTCCGGTCATATGAAAACTATCCATTTCATATGTCTCCGATCCGGCTAGATCTGTCAGTGGAAGATGGGTTCATTCGAAGATAGGATAGGAAACCAAAGATGGCCGGAGATGGGGACGCCAGAGATGGATACGCCGGAGTACGGGTTGCCGGAGTTCAGACCGAAGATGGGTTTTAAAAACTGGGCAGGTTTTCGGAGTACGGGTTGACTGAGTTTTCGGAATAAAAATTATTGATAGGTTGTGAGTTTGTATACCTCTAGCCATTGATGGAGGTAAACAAAGAAGTCACAGGAGATTTGAAAAAATAACATAAACGAAAATAAAACAATTACGAAGATTACTTGTGGTTCTCCCAATGTAGTATACCCATTTCTTTTAGATGAACCGTGAAGAACCCTTTAAAAATGTAAGATTTTCTAAGCGTAAGGAGAGAGAGCATTGCTTCTCCCAATGTGTTCAGCTCGGATTGTTTTATTGGAAAGCAAAGACCTCGAGCCTTGTGTTTTTTAGTGGTTACAAATAATGTCAGAGCGACACAATTGATTTTGGACAAACGATTTGAGAGACAAAAGAAGATGTAATCTCAACCGTGATTTGATTTAGACCAAACCTTTCAACATGTAATCTGAACCGTTAGTTGGGAAGGATAAAAAGTCCCTCCTCCTTTATTATATAGATATATATAGACACACACACTTTAATGCACGAGACCATTTTTATTCCAAAAGCACTACTTATTCCGATCAATTCGCCTTAATCTTAAAAAAACTTTTTACTTAACTTGACATTTATCTCTTGATTTAACACATCCGGTCAAATACTTTAAACAAATACCTTTTTTCGAAAAGGCACTTCTTTTATCGAAATTACCCTTTTTAATCCTACCAAATTTACCTTAGTATTTTCCTAGAAATCAACTTTCAACGCACGCAAGCACAGTGTTAGAATATATTTATTTTTCATTGAAAACCTTTTATAAACACACTCTTGTGTTAGTTATGAGTTGAACTTATTTAGGTTGCTTAATTACTCATTTGATCACTTCACTTTACCATTCTCCATGGGCATTAGTCATTTTTCTTATATTACCTGTCCACGTTATCCTTTATCCGGAACATTTATTAATTTCATTAGAGTTAGGTTATCTTTTCTTATATTCGTGAAGCAAACCATATATTAACATGCTTCACTTTTATTATCTTTTTCTTTGAATCTTTCAAATATCCGTGTACTTTAACGGGCTCCACACCACCGACTATGCTACCATATGCTCTGACCAGTGATTTCAGGTCTTTCACCCAAGGGATTCAAGACCTTATTAATTATTCTCGATGCCATATGATTCCATATTAATGTGTTTTAATATTTATCAGATTTCCATATTATTCCACTTTTTATCGGCCAAATCCAAAACCCTAGGACTTCAACCCACCTTGTGTTACACTTTATTAACCATAATTTCTTATCCTTTACACACTTGCGCTGATTTCATCCCCAAATCACTTTCTTTTAGGACTATTTGTGTAATACCTTTGCCAATATTTATATTTCATAAAAATATTCCATTTTATGCGAAATTACCATTTTACACATTTATTTTTAAACTTGCATTTTCCTTCATTTTCACAAGTTTTATTTTCTCAAAACAATACTAAGTTACACATACCAACTTCTAAAATGTTTTTACTTATTAATATTCACTTCACACTTCTGAATTGATGCCCTTTTAAAGTTAAAAATCTCTTTATTGCATTACTTTATTTACTAAGAAAACCCTTTTGGCATTTTGGAGACTACTTTACAAGAAAATATCATTTTTCCTTTATTTCCACATGTAGTCTTGAAATATCCATTTATCACATTTTCTAAAACTTTTAACACACTTTAAGGGATGAAATTTCTATTCTCTTTATTTTTATTTAAACCCAATAAAATTTTCATTAAACTTATTTATTTGTTCATCACCAATATACGACAAGCTTATATACATGAGGAGATGGATTTTAAGTCCAAAAATCCTATTAAATGGGTCTAACACATGGTTCATGCTAAAAATTTCATAATATTTGTGTAAACATGCTTTTCAAGTTCAAATACATTTTTTTTTCTTTAAAACTTGAGTAAATTCCTATTTATATAAAAATCCCAATTTCCACAAAAAAAACTTGAGACATTTGCTCATAAAATATTTCCAATAAGAGAAATATCATTTCAAATATTTTATTCCATAAAATGTTTAGATGTCAAGATTTCTTGAGTTATATAATTTTTTCTCAAAACTCTTGGAATATTTATAAACCATTTTTCACAAAACCATAAGAATATATTTCCTAAATCATAAATGCATCATACTCTTACAAACTCTAACCACCAAAATTAATGCTATATAAAAACAGATTTCTTAAGATAAGAATAGAGTTTCCCACCTCAAATAAACTCCAATAATGATGGATGAAGTGTAGAATAAGATGGAAACCTCATACCTACTAAGGTTGCCTTAAAGAGGTTGTCTAGATCCACAAGCTTGTCCTTTTGAAATCTCTATTAAAAACCCCTTCAAACTCCACGATTCATTCTATCTTCTTCTTAAAATATCCCCAACAATATCTCCATGGATTCATATCTTGTCTAACAAATGGTGTAAATGGGTTTTATGAGCTTAAATATGGAAGAAAATGGTTAATCTTTTGTGGTTTAAGGTGGAGTGATGGTGGTGCTAGGGTGGTGTGTGGAAGTTGGTGGATGAAGATCTCTAAGAGCTAGTGAGAAAAAAGGCAAAATTTGATAGAAATGCTCCAAATGAGCCAAAGCCTCATTTGAATACTCCAAAAATCCTAGGAGTTAAATTTCCAAACTGCCCCTACACTCAACCTTTTATCCAATGGTACATCAAGCCTTTATCTAACATTTTTATTTGAGCTATTGAGAGTGTGACACGTCATCCAATCCGACCACGTCATGATAACACATTAAAATGTGCATACTTTTTTAGATTTTTCCCAGTCGTTCAAACAACTTTTTGAAGGTACCTATATAGAGAACACCTAGGGTTTTCTTTCCTTGCTTTAGCTATGTAGGACTTCATCTAGTTGGACGGGAATTTTGACGAAATATTTTTGTAATTAGGATTGTGTCTCGCCTATCGACACCAAGCTCTCTTTGTTCGTCTACATCAAATGAGCTCTCAATTCAGTCCATCCTTTCAGAAAAGGTAATTTTCATATTCTATGGATCATAGGATATTTTCTATCACATAGGACACGACACCACGTTGCATTTGAATTTTGATTATCATATCTTATGATAGTTCTTGGTTATGTCACAATAAACTTTTTTGAAGTTCACAACTTTAATTGAAGTTTTTATAAGAAAAATATTTTTGTAAAAATAAATTTTTGACACTAAATATTTTTAATTAGTAAAGTTGCAGAATTATTTTTTTAAGTTAAAAATGTTTTAGTGAAACTGTTGTGATACTCCGTAATTTTATTGATTTTTATTTAATGGATTAATTGAATTAAATGAGAATTAACTGAGATAAATACTAGTGATATGTGAGTTGGTATTTGATTATTTGTTAAAATAAAATATTACTGAGAATATATGGTAATATATGAGTATTGAAAATATTAAAATTTTCGCGAGACAAAAATACGACAGTTTGGGAAAATTTAGCTGGGACGCGCGTGTCAGTCGTGTCAGGAATGAATTTATTAAAATTTAAAAATTAATTTATATTTTTATCAACCAAATGGCCATTTTGAGTGCGCCAATGTGTCCGGAAGGGTCGAAATAGTCAGAAAACACTAGTTGGGAGTTTAGTTTGGGTTCCAGGGCACTTTTAGGCCAAACCGGCAACCCAGAAGGGTAATTTGGTAATTTTAAAAATTTAGGAATTAAAACTCACGAATTTTAGAGGTTAATTATATATTATTTGATAGGCCACTACGGCCATTACCAGCAAAAGACAAGAGAGTGGGCTACGGGGGTTTTGAGAGAAGTTAAAAAGAGGTTAAAAAAGGTTCTAAACCAAACCATCTTCTATCACCATCATCTTGGAAGGGATTGTGACCAGAAAGAGGAGAAATTCAGCCTAGAATCACCGACAACAAATCTGAAGAACAAACCAAAGGCAAGTGATTTGATATTATTAATTTCATTGAATATTTCCTCCATATTTAGTGTAGAAACTGTATTTGTCTTGAAAGTTTTAATGAAAAACCCAATGGGATTGTTGTGAAACTCATGATGTTGGATAGGGATTGCATGTAGAGTGGTTATGGACGGATTTAATACCCAAAATTTAACTTTTAATGATTTGAAAACGGATTAATAAGGAGTCTTTGTAGTCAATTAAATTCTGAGTTCATGTTCATAGGGTTTGGGGAAAGAATTGGGGATTTATGATTATTGCATGTTGATTATTAAGATTTGACCCCAAAAATATGTTAAGGAGTGACCTAGGGTAACTTAGAATAGTTTAAAAACATTAAAACGTTATTGGGATGATCTTAGGATGGATTTAGAGAAGAGAAAAATGAAGAAAAACGAAGTTGGGAAATTTCTGGGCGTTATCTACCATCTCGTTAGAAGACCAACCCAGGTCATTCGAACGACCTCGTTCGAATGAGCTTCTAACGAGATTCCAGTGCCCCATCTAACGAGTTCATAGTTCGTGTAATACCCCGTATTTTTATGGCTTTTAAATTTAAGGATTTATTAAAATTAATTGAGATAAATTAATTTAATTTTAATCCGGAATGTTGTTTTAAATATTTACTAGCGTGACGAGAGTTAGTAATTATTGGAAATTTGTTGAATGTTACTAGATGAGTATAGTAATATATGATATTTATTTTATAAAAATTATCACGTGTGAATAAAATGACAATTTTGGAAATTTAAGTTGGGACGCACCGTGTCGTGTCGGGACTAAATGTTGATTAATAAAAGTGAATAAATTATAAGTTTCTTGTATGGTCATTTTGAGTGCGTCAAAGTGTCCGGAAGGGTCGAGATAGTCAGAAAAGTGTACCCGGGGATTTAGTTTGGGTCTCGGGGCGTTTTTAGGCCTATTTAGTACCCCAGGAGGGTGTTTTGGACATTTTGTAATTATGGGTAATTAAACACACGAATTTGCTAGGGTTATATTAGTTGGTAAGTGTTGTCTTCTAGGGTTAGCTTAACCAAAAACTAATGGCAGCCATTGGAGAGGAAGAGGATAAGCTTTCCAAGGGTTCTAGGCCAAGAACTCCTCCAGTTGCACCGCCGTCACCGCCAAATCATAGATCACGCGAAGGGGATCACAACCACACCTTTTTCTTCCACAAATCAGAGACTAAATTTCCAGGGAAGTATCTATCTTGCTTTAATCAAGTTAATGCATCCTTTATATTAGTTTAGGGTTGATTAGGATTAGTGTTCTTGAAAGAAACTCTTAATTGGAGACAAAAATCAGATGTTGTAGAGGTAAAGATTATATTCTGGAAATCCATTGCACATGTAGAGGTTAAACCACGAATTTCCATGGAGTTAGTGATAGAAAATTGTGACAACCCGCCAATCCGAAATAGGGGGTGGCCAGACCGATACTATAAAATAACGGAATCATGGATGGAATCATTCTCAGCATCACAACAAAATAAGAAGTATACGGGATAACCACTCCTTATTCTAGAAAAACGGGTTGCCAAAAATTTCGAATTTAAAGTTTATAAAAGAAAACAACTTAATAACCCAGTGAAAAGAAAGTGGAAACCCCAAGAATATATGATACAATAATGACAATTAAACAATAAAAGGACCGAATATGCTGTCGGTCACAGACTCATACAAAAATGTCAAACAAGTTCAATATTTTACATAATACATTACATTAATCAATTACAAAGCTTGGGCCTCTTGCCCGAGTAAAATAACCCGGTCCAGAATAGAATGCAAGGATGACAACGTCTATTGCACAATGTCCCGTAATACCCGCAAAGCATCAAGGCTCGCCAAAGACAACGAGATAGGAAATCAGATTAGGCATCCTTACGGCGGAGTACCTGAGCGGATATAAAATTCAAGAACAACAAGAAATATGAACGGGTCAGGGCCCGGTTCTATATGATTACCAAATGAATAAAGAGTATGATATTTATGAATAAGATCATGCTAGGAAGAATAAAATTTATCTACACAGTTCTAAAACATAAGCTAAGACAGTAAAGAAAAGCACGAGTTTAATTTGAATATGCAAAGAAAAAGAAAGAGTGGCATAAATTAAAAGCTTCCATCTCATTATTATGTTCCTTATCAGGATTCTCATAATTACAACATTTATGCTCTTTACTAGCATTTCATTCCTTATCAGGAAAATATAATTATAATTTTAAGCTCTTTATGGCTTTTATTTCAATTACATGCCCATCCTGGCATTACCATTCCTTAGCAAGAATATAATTATCATTAAATGCTCTTTATGGCATTGTACAGTGCTCTTTGTGGCACTTCTTTATGCTCTTTATGGCATATCACAAACATCAAGTCCCACTTGATTATGAACTGTTATATTTATATAAATATAACGAATTCTAAGACCGCCCATTCGAGTTTTCCCACTGGGCGCGACCCTAAATGACCATCATCTTCCAGGGCCTATCTATACAAGACAACCTGGGCACCTATCGTAATACGTCGGGAAGCGGCCATGTGCCCGCGGGATAGTCAAGACCACACACGGAATCTCCTACCCATCGCAGAAAAATATATAACAACAAACGCTCACATGGCCTAGGACTATATCCACCCTGCATTCATTACTCAGGGGGCATCACCTCAACGCGCGAACTTCCCTTATGATGTCATTTAGAGAGGTGTGTTTAACCAAATTACCATTTATCATATTAATGTTTAAGTAAATTATCATTTACCATCAGTATTTCCATTTCCATTTACCATTTCCAATTCCATTTACATTTTAGCAAATGTATATTTCATACTAAATTCCATTTAAATTTTATCAAATGTATGTATATCATTTTTCGAAACCCTATTTGTTTGCATCTTAGAAAATGTTTGTTTCATTTTATTCGAAACCATATCCCTTTACGTTTCGTAAATAGTTCAACTTTTTAATCCGGAGATATACATATTTCATATCGTCATTACAATCTTCGAAGGATAAATGAACTCCCAATTTTTTCTCCCAAGATTCATTAATAGGTATTATAAACCATCAAGACTAACATAGCTCAATTAATCTTCTAAAGTCTTCCAAACATAATAGTACATCTCCTAGTTTTATAATAATCAACTAGAAGAAAAAGTTCCCTAACATCAATAGGCATAACCCCGGAAAAACCCCATATAAACCAATTCTACTCTAGGGTAGCTTCCCAACACATCTATAACTATAGGACTCTAAGTTTACTTCATTCAAGAAGGTTCCTAGGTCCTAAGCCTAAAGGAAAAGAATCAAAATTGAGTTATAAAATTAACTCAAAAACAGCAGGGCAAAATCGATTCGCCCAAAAAGCGAATCGGTTCGGACCACAAAAACAACTTTCTAAAATTGTCCGAATCGATTCGGCCTTAACCCGAATCGATTCGGGTTATGAAGACCTGGAAGCTACCCCTTACCGAATCGATTCGCCCAAGGGCCGAATCGATTCAGTCCTGCAATTTTGCAAAAAATGGCTATGAAGGGTTATGAACCCTAATTTCTCCAAACCCAAAATATCTTCTATTTTTCACACAACTACCAATATTCATCCACCCAAACTCATCCTACATGATTAATAACAACTACCACCCAAAGTTTTATCATCAAAACTAAGATTACGGCTTAAATCCCATAATTTCCACATTTAAACCATAAATGTAAATACATAACTATCACACAATTTATACATCTTAAATAACATATTAGCAAGTAGTAAACTTTCCTTAGGGTTGCAAAATCAGATTTATTTGGAGAAGAAGCAATCCCAAAACCTCCATCTTCAATCTCTCTCTCTCCATCTCCTCATTTCTCTTGTTCTCTCTCTCTCTCTCTCTCTCTCTCTCTCTCTTTTGTTTGGTAACACACACAAATGAGAAAATGAAATAAGGGGAAATACTAAAATCGGGTCTTAAGTCTAAAGTCTCCAACATAAGTGGTTAACACCACATTAAAATGACTCCCAAATACGCATTTAAGTTAAAACCGGGTAAAAGTGCCTGAAACCCAAAAATACAATATGACACTTATTTTGAACGTCTCGCACCTTCCGAGACTAACTACACCCTCTAGAATGGTATCCGGAAATTTTATAAATTATTTTGAGTTCCAATATCATTTAAACTATCGTGCCATTTAATATACATGACACTATAAATCACACCACATTAGGATATTTACCTACATATACGGTAAATATACAACATCCCAGTAAATATTAACTTCTAAAATTAATATTTACCCCAATACCAACAATTTATATAATTACCTTATGCGGTAAATTAATATAAAACGAGCTTCCTAAAATTGAGGGTTGTTACATACTTCCCCCCTTAAGAGGGAATTTTTCCCCCAAAATTCGGGCGTACCCAATACGCAAAAAGGGTAAACTATTCTAAACTAGGATTCTACCATCCTAAACATACCCCTCGTTATCGCAACGTCCCAAATGGACTTGGACTAAGGTCAACCCTATTGATATCAGTCTATCTCCTTTGTGCTCTAGCATAACACAAAGCGTTCCTCATTATCCCTCAATCCTATCTTCCTACTGCGGGAGACGATGCCCACATGACTCGGCACAAATAAACTAACCTCCAGAATCATGTTACATCTCACCTCGGGGTACCCATACCAACTCTAAGTGGCTTAAATCCACCACTTGTCAACTTTTCTTCACGTAGGTGTATCCCTATCGAACATATGGCTCAAAAGCCCACTCCTTGAAGAAATGTTCTGGAACTATTCCAAGCCCAAGGAACATATTATCCGCTGGTTCCACCCAACGAGTATGCGAATTCCTCTACCAACTACACGAGGCCACTCACGGCGCCATACCTTAGAAAATGGTCCAAATCCTTGTATGGAAAATTTCCCTCCACACAAGTCATTGGTCCCATCCATCCATATATCCCATGGCGTACATTCAAGATATGCCTTTTGGCATTGGGTTAACCTTCCCCATTTCTATCCACTTTAGGGTGGTAAAATATACTCCATTCCATACGGTTCCCATTTCTTCATGGAAACTTTTACCAAACCTTCGACATGAATATCTAGTCTCGGTGCACTACTATTTTATTAGGAACCTCCTACAATTTTACCACTCCTCCATAAAGAGCGGGGCGTACTCATCCACCTCTAGTCCGCCCATAATGGCCGAAAAAGCAATAATTTGATCGAACGATAAACAATTTCTCAAATGGGACCATGACCAGTTCAGCGCCCGCAATTTAACGCAGACGTCTGTGAATATACCCTTCTCCACTCCACCACTACTCTTCTCTACTCGAGTAGGTGAAATGGTCAATCACTAACATGAATGCTCTTGCTTCAGAGTCTTCCTAGTTATGTTCATTCTAGCTGGCTTTCCACACCATCACTACTATGCCGACGAGTTCTTTACTCGATGCATTTACTACCCCAATCACATTACTTAAGCGAGAGAAAATGTCCGATTGAAAGTATTTTATGAACTTCGTACACCAATCTCGATACCTCCCACGACCTATTGCAATAACTTGTCGCTCGCGAGAAAGACCAATTTCTGCCCAGGAAGTAGTGCCACCCTTTCTTTAAGGCGATGACTACCACAAGGAATTTTAATTCAAACAGGGGATAATACTCCCCACAAGTTTAAATTGGGGAGACGCATAGACAACAGGTCGATTCTCCAGGATCATTGCTCCCCAACCTGGCAGAGACTTATTCATTAAATCCACCCTCGAGCTTAATAACATGGCTCGGGAGTGAAAATCAACTCATCCTTTTGAATTCCCCAAAAGTTAAATTACTAACCTAACCCTCTAACCAAGAGAGTCCTTGTCTCCTTCGGCCTAGCCTAGCAACCTCTCGAGATCCGTCATCTCGTTCCTAGGGAACCAATCCTTTTTAGAGTTACCCCACAACCCATTCGTGGTCAACTCTCGACAACCTTCCTAAACTAACATCGCGCACTCTAAAGGCCTTACATCCTAAAAATTCCTAAGATCTATCTATATACATCCTATCTAAGTCATAGATATATAATACTAAATATATATATCCCTAGTGCCTAAGACCTTACTCAACTTCTGACTTTCGCTCGGGTTCATGCGTGGGATGTCTCGTCGAAGCGAAATCCAAACAAGGAACCCTCCCATTACACGACTACCTCACATAGTCGGTCATTAAGGTATGACGGTCTAAGACACATGATCGGGAAATAAAATGTTAATTCACAACTCTACTAATATGATTCTACTTCCATGTTTTACTATTCAAATACTTGAGGATTTCAACAAACAAGACATTTACTTCCTGTAAAGTCTCACCAATATTTATACCACCACATATATATACATCTTGGCCTTTTCATCAAGGCATAACCCGAAGTCTCAATTCGACTTCATATCACAGTCTCCCTCACATCGATCAGAGGAGAGAACTATACACAGTGCTTCTATCTCGCACTTTAATAGCCCTTAATCATTCTTCTACGTGATTCTCGGCTAATTCTTTCAACCCAACATTCAACAACAAAAATAAAATAAAAGCAAGAAAGACAAAGGAAAAGTAGCATCTCCCCACTCCCAACGTCGCTGAGGTTCACGCGTGGAGCGTCCCGCAAAACCGGAATCCAAACAAGGAACCCTTCCTATGCATTACTACTCAACGTTGTTGGTCGTGGAGATAAGGTATAACAATCACATACCATGAAAACAAGCAACCAAACACTCAAACACTCAAGAAAAAATAACACAACAAGAAATGAAAACCTCCTACTTATCTCAAACCACCCCTATAAAGTCCCAACCTGTATTCAGGAGAGATATTATAGGATAACTAGTTTCATCCTGAAACTAGAAATAAGATAGCCTCGCAATCTTAATCGCTTACTATCACCCCAAACAACCAAAATACCTTTACTAGCATAGTGCACATAATACTACACATAATACTATAAAGAAATATCATCACTCGCTACATAACGAGTGAAAGAAAAATATAAAAACTTCTCTACTACGGAAGTCACATTGTTACACTATTAATAGCGGCGTCAATACTACCACAAGCTCCATATGCACACGCGAATCTAAAGTAAACACAATACTACTATATCTTATCCTAAGGAATACACCACCCACTAATAAGGTGGAATTTCTGCCAACAATCTTGCCATTTCATCTCGGGTCAAACCTAATGGTTCACCCATCCATGGAAACAAAAGGAGTGATCCTACACTCCACATCATAGCCATGTCGTAGCTATGGTTACACCTCTAGCTGCCAAGCAATTGTCCACGCAATCCCTTTCACCATCTCAACGAAAAGGGAACACACTACCGACCTCCCCTTCCTTAGTTCAATGAAATCTCCCCAGGCAGATGTCCACCAATGGGGTTTCATGAACACTGCTCTCCCAGAAGTGCTAACGACACTTATTATGGATCCCACCATTCCATTGAAGGACTCTTCCTTATACCTACCTTGCCTTGGTGTACAGCCTTTCTGACTACACAACTCTATACTCACTGTCGGCCTCCATCCGAACCTCGAGCGAGCATTTGAGAAACCACCTTCTCATTCGTCCAGTTACCCCAGATGAACTCTTTGTTGAAAATGTCCATCGGGTTTCCCCATGGGCAAACTTCTGCACCCAGAATTTTGGTGACTACGTTCCCACCATTTCAACACTAATCCTACGAGTGAGGGATTTTCTTCCATCCTTTTCATCTAGGTAATTACTACACCCTCTCTAAGCCGAGGATCCTAAACCTTATGTGTGCACTGTAATTGGTAGTTGCAGTATCAGGACAATGAAATGCTGTAAAAGGGAGCGACCTCCAAAATGGTCCTCCTCCCCGACTACAAATCACAGCTTCTCATACTCCCATCTCCTGACGCCATCACAACAACCTTCCTTGTCTCCCTCCTTCAATCGACCTAAAATTCTCACACGAATACACAAAAGATTCTATGGATTCTATCTCATGGTAGAAGAATGAAATCTCTGAAGAGAAATCAATGATCTTAACCCTATGGCTCTATGTTAAAACAAAAGCAACGCTGAAGACGTAACACGCACACACAGATTCCTAAGGACTCTAGAACCCGATGCTCGGATACCATCTATGACAACCTGCCAATCTGAAATAGGGGGTGGCCAGCCCGATACTCCAAAATAAGAGAATCATGGATGGAATCATTCTCAGCATCACAACAAAAAAAGAAGTATACGGGATAACCACTCCTTATTCCAGAAAAACGGGTTGCCAAAAATTTTGAATTTAAAGTTTATAAAAGAAAACAACTTAACAACCCATTGAATAGAAAGTGGAAACCCCAAGAATATATGATACAATAACGACAATTAAACAATAAAAGGACCGAATATGCTGTCGGTCACAGACTCATACAAAAATGTCAAACAAGTTCAATATTTTACATAATACATTACATTAATCAATTACAAAGCATGGGCCTCTCGCCCAAGTAAAAGAACTCGATCCTGACTAGAATGCCAGGATGACAACGTCTATTGCATAATGTCCCGTAATACCAACAAAGCATCACGGCTCACCAAAGACAACGAGATAGGAAATCAGATCAGGCATCCTTACGGCGGAGTACCTGAGCGGATATAAAATGCAAGCACAATAAGAAATATGAACGGGTCAGGTCCCGGTTCTATATGATTACCAGATGAATAAAGAGTATGATAGTTATGAATAAGATCATGCTAGGAAGAATGAAATCTATCTACACAGTTCTAAAACATAAGCTAAGACAGTAAAGAAAAGCATGAGTTTAATTTGAATATGCAAAGAAAAAGAAAGAGTGACATAAATTAAAAGCATCCATATCATTATTATGTTCCTTATCAGGAATCTCATAATTACAACATTTATGCTCTTTACTAGAATTTCATTCCTTATCAGGAAAATATAATTATAATTTTAAGCTCTTTATGGCTTTTATTTCAATTACATGCCCATCCTGGCATTACCATTCCTTAGCAGGAATATAATTATCATTAAATGCTCTTTATGGCATTGTACTGTGCTCTTTGTGGCACTTCTTTATGCTCTTTATGGCATATCACAAACATCAAGTCCCACTTGATTATGAACTGTTATATTTATATACATATAACGAATTCTAAGACCGCCCCTCCGAGTTTCCCCACTGGGCGCCCCCCTAAATGAACATCATCTTCCTGGGCCTATCTATACAAGACAACCTGGGCACCTATCACAATACATTGGGAAGTGGCCATGTGCCTGTGGGATAGTCAAGACCACACTCGGAATCTCCTACCCATCGCAGAAAAATATATAACAACAAACACTCACATGGCCTAGGACTATATCCACCCTGCATTCATTAGTCATGGGGCTTCACCTCAACACGTGAACTTCCCTTATGATGTCATTTAGAGAGGTGTGTTTAACCAAATTACCATTTATCATATTAAAGATTAAGTAAATTATCATTTACCATCATTATTTCCATTTCCATTTACAATTTCCAATTCCATTTACATTTTACTAAATGTATATTTCATACTAAATTCCATTTAAATTTTATCAAATGTATGTATATCATTTTTCGAAACCCTATTTGTTTGCATCTTAGAAAATGTTTGTTTCATTTTATTCGAAACCATATCCCTTTACATTTCGTAAATAGTTCACCTTTTTAATCCGGAGCCATACATATTTCATATCGTCATTACAATCCTCGAAGGATAAATGAACTCCCAGTTTTTTCTCCCAAGATTCATTAATAGGTATTATAAACCATCAAGACTAACATAGCTCAATTAAGCTTCTAAAGTCTTCCAAACATAATAGTACGTCTCCTAGTTTTATAATAATCAACTAGAAGAAAAACTACCCTAACATCAATAGGCATAACCCCAGAAAACCCCATATAAACCAATTCTACTCTAGGGTAGCTTCCCAACACATCTATAACTCTAGGACTCTAAGTTTACTTCATTCAAGAAGGTTCCTAGGTCCTAAGCCTAAAGGAAAAGAATCAAAATTGAGTTATAAAATTAACTCAAAAACAGCAAGAAAATGAATCGATTCACCCTAGGGCCGAATCGATTCGCCCAAAAAGCGAATCGGTTCGGACCACAAAACCAACTTTTTAAAATTGGCCGAATCGATTCGGCCTTAACCCGAATTGATTCGGGTTATGCAGACATGGAAGCTACCCCTTACCGAATCGATTCGCCCAAGGGCCGAATAGATTCGGTCCTGCGATTTTGCCAAAAATGACTACGAAGGGTTATGAACCCTAATTTCTCCAAACCCCAAATCTCTTCTATTTTTCACACAACCAACAATATTTATCCACCCAAACTCATCCTACATGATTAATAACAACTACCACCCAAAATTTTATCATCAAAACTAAGATTACGACTTAAATCCCATAATTTCCACATTTAAACCATAAATGTAAATACACAACTATCACGCAATTTATACATCTTAATTAACATATTAGCAAGTAGGAAACTTGCCTTAGGGTTGCAAATTCAGATTTATTTGGAGAAGAAGCAATCCCAAAACCTCCATCTTCAATCTCTCTTTCTCCATCTCCTCATTTCTCTCTCTCTCTCTCTCTCTCTCTCTCTCTCTCTTGTTTGGTAACACACACAAATGAGAAAATGAAATAAGGGGAAAGACTAAAATCGGGTCTTAAGTCTAAAGTCTCCAACTTAAGTGGTTAACACCACATTAAAATGACTCCCAAATACGCATTTAAGTTAAAACCAGGAAAAAGTGCCTGAAACCCAAAAATACAATATGGCACTTATTTTGACCGTCTCGCACCTTCCGAAACTAACTACTCCCTTTAAACTGGCATCCGAAAATTTTATAAATTATTTCGAGTTCCAATATCATTTAAACTATCGTGCCATTTAATATACATGACACTATAAATCACACCACATTAGGATATTTACCTACATATACGGTAAATATACAACATCCCAGTAAATATCAACTTCTAAAATTAATATTTACCTCAGTACCAACATTTTATATAATTACCTTATGCGTTAAATTAATATAAAATGAGCCTCCTAAAATCGAGGGTTGTTACAAAAATCTGGAAAATAAATGCAAGAAACTAAGTTAAAGAAAAATATTAGGGCTCTTGAGATTTATGTAAATTGTACCCTTTTAATTCGTTATAATTGATTAAAACTCACATGTTTTATGTGGGATCTTGTTTATATGAGTATAAAACACATGTAGTATAAGTTGTTGGGAGTTTGGGACTGATACATGATGATTTGGATGAGTTTGGGGTAAGGTTTTCGTAGCTGGGTTTTCTGCAGTTTTGTCATAACTGCTTGATCGATCGATTGAGCCCAGATCATCGATCAACCCCCTTTCATCGATCGATTGACCCCTCCTGGAAAACTGCATTTTTTCTCGTGTTAGTTTAATCCGATTTTATACGTTGTAAATCTTGTTTAGGGTTGCTAGAACATAATGGAACCTAAAAAGGACCAGTAGGGTCAAGATAAACTCCGTTAAGTGGGACTTTAATGTGAAGGGAAATAAAGATTAAATGGGGAGATATTCATACCTAGAAAATCATACGTTCGTTGATTTAATAATCGAAATGTCTAAAAAGTTGGATTAGAAGGCAAGTGACGGCCTACTAAAATTGTACTTAAATAAAGAGAATACTTCGAGTGATGAGAAGTTAGTTTAGAATAACTTAATTACGAGTATAAAATGAACGTGTCCGTTATACGAGATAATTGAGTAAAATGTGTAATAATGGATAATGATAATTATGGGTCGTGAGAGTACCTAATTTAATAATGTGGATGTGAATACATATATATATATATATATATATATATATATATATATATATATATATATATATATGACGGTGTGATTGTGCATATATTATTTCTGTGTAAAAATTGTACCTGGGCTACTTGCTATCACGGGGGGTTTCCGCGCCGGGACAGTCTTATCTCGATGTGACCTTTATGGGGGATATTGACTTGTACCCTAGAACATAGAATTCCCTGGTACATGCTATCTGATTGATAGTCAGACGGGCCTAAGAGAAGTGTGGGTATGCGCTGACCTCTTAGGATCGGGAACTATGCTTCGCCTCCATTTGTATGTGTTTGTGTTAATGCAGTGCGAGAGTGATTCCGAACTATCATTTCCCTAAATATGTGTGATATAGGGACTTGATAGCAGAGTATGCCAGCACCATAGTTTTTATGTGGGGTGCCGTTAGTATATATGCATTATATGAGTGATTGGTATATACATACCTATTTATGGAAACTTTGCACCATAGATTTTATGTGGGATGCCGTTTGTATATATATTATAGGTTTATCTAATATATATACATATATCTATATGAGAACTTTCTACTGAGTGAAATAATAGTTAAGTAATGTATAAATTCTTCAGCTTCACTATAAGTATTCGGAAACATTATAACGATACGGGATTATTCTAAATTACGTAAGAAATCTTGAGGAGACAAATTTTTCTAAAGTAAATACCATAACCTTATTTTCACGTGTTAAGACTAATGGAGAATAAGTTAGTAGAGATATATGAGATTCATTAGTACGGTAGACGTGCACATTAGATGAGAGGTGAGAATTCTAAAGAGAGTGTCGCATACTAATATGATTGTTGCATTAGTCGGTAAGCATTTTAGATACTTGCTAAACTATTTTTAAAACTATTTTACATTCGGGCTCTGACCAGTTTGATGTTATCTCTTCTCTCTTGTGTGTGTGTATATATATATATATATATATATATATATATATATGTATAACATGTTCCTAACCACAGGGGCGTCATGCTTAGGATTCTTTGGATGGAACGCGCTGTAGCTTTTGTGGGAGTTTCAGGCCATTGCTTAGACGACCTCATTGTTGACTCTACTTCTATTTCAGGTTTATCCAGTGGGGCATGTGTCGCCTTTTCCATTATTTAGTTGGTTTTGTAAGAGACTATAATTCTTTTACTTTCAGTATCTTTACTTTGGGATTTATTACTGTCAGGATGTTTCCCTTTTAGTGTTTTAATGTTGGGATTTATTATTGATGGTTAAAATCTTGAATGTTCATTTTTATTCTTATACTAAATGAGTGATTCTTAAAATGTAAATGGTTAAAGGTTTTATAATTGTATTTAATAAAATGGAAATAAGGTTTTAAATGGTTTTAACACTTAGCTTAATTAATCAGGGTGTTTAATTTGAAAATTTTCATTTGCGACAGTGATGCTAAGAATGAACCAACTGTTCACCTTGATTTTAATTTAATAAAAGAGTGGTCGTTCGGTATTTAATTAGGCGGGGTGTCACAGGTGGTATCATAGCATCAGGTTCTAGTGTCCTTTAGGATCTGTGCGGATTATTATGCTTTCAGCGTTGCTTTGTTTGATATAGAGCCCTATGTTTAGGATTGTCGATTTCTTGATGAGATTTCGTTTTCCTGCTAAAACGTATATACATTAGTGAATTCTAATTTCGTTCGGATGGGTGTGTGTGCTGAGCGATGACAAATGTCAGAAGAGGACCGTTAAGCGGACATCAGGAGGCAGGGCTCAGATCCAAATGTTGTTATAGTCGAATGAGGTGTAAGAGTAAACTCACCCAATGTGTTACAAAACATGTAGAGAACTGTTGGTGGGGGTTCTAGAAATGTGAGAATTGTGTGTGATTACTAAAGGATATAAATTATCCAAAAGTTTTATATATAGGACGGAGTGTGGCTAACCGAAAGTGAAAATTTAGAGAAAATTTTCTTGACTGTCGAAACAAAGTTATAATGATGGGAGTCAACCACCAATTTAGAAGTGGAACGCTATATCTATAGGAGAACCTTAGGTACAGTGTTGAATGTATGTTCCTTCATCAGATGTTCAGGATTAGAAGTGAACTTTGTCCTGAACTCATCACAGGAGGACGTGACAGAGGTCCATTTGTGAATATGAATCTTAACCGTTAGCGAATTTTGTATCAGAAGATGTAGATACAAGTGGAGGAAATGACTCTAAGTGGGATATCGACTCGTAATAATAGTTGATAACACTCAAAGAGGAAATTCTGATGGACGGCCGATTCAGAGGTTGACAACGTCATATTTTGTCAATAAAGATGATAATGCTCCTTTGTGTGGGAAGCTAAAAGAATCGAAGAATTTAGTCGAGAATAAGACTGAATACAATGATGGTGGTGTAGCACCACAAATGGATGTGGATACACATCAGGGGGAACCATTTAAATGGTTCGGATAGTTGAATTCTTACCAAGTGATGGTAAATTCAGTAAGGACTATTATAGACAGTGACAGGTTCTTTAGGGCCTAAAAGGCTAAGAGAATAACCGGGGTAGCCAACAGGAATCGAGTCTACTAAAGTTCGAGAGAAAGACAAACCTAACATGGTTAGTAGGACATATGACATGTAGATTAGGTGTTGAGGTATTTTGTGGGGAGTGAAATCGCACGCGATAATATGTTCCGAAGTGAGTAAAGGGACAAGAATACGGTGCCTAGTAAAAGACAACGATTAAAGTAGTTTTGTTTTGTTTTGGGCAGATGTGTTACGTCCGGAAACCATTTGTGCAGTCGAAACAATTACCAAGGTGGAAGTATAAGTTGTATCCTCAGAGGATGAGGCATGTTTATGTGGCACGAGCGAGCCACTATATTTTGTTCATTGCTAGATTAGCATGTGAGACAAGTTTAAGGCGTATAATTATAAACGTTATTATTATGTGAATATTTTTTCCTAGTGTAGCGGGATTTTTCTTTAGTGCTATCTGCGGAGGATGAATGAGTATATTAACAGTGTTATGTACTTTATTGAGGTTACTCGTTGTAGTGATGCGATATACGAGTATGATATTATCTTTGTTACAACGTTATAGAAATGGTTAGTACGATAGTGGGCAATTATTGCAACGCTATCGAAGTGGTTGCATTAGTGAAACATGTTTTTATTCTGGAGAGGCTTCACCTGCAAGAAGGTCAGACTCGCACTTATATTATCTATCCTATAGACTTCGGAGGGGATAGTGGGCTCGAGATATTCGATACCGATGTATGTATGGACTTTGTCATTATGATTCAGTATGTATTGGGTTTACTGTTGAGCTAAAAGATTTAATTTAGTATTATGTTGAGCACTCAAGACTTGGTGATAGGAAGAGTGAATTGTTATATTTATTTCCTATAGATGTGGAAGTTGAGAGTTATACCCCTATTATTAGGGAAAGGGATTTCGAGAATTCTGATTGTATGTATTTGAGGTTTATAGAATGCAATTACCACTAACCAATACTGAACGATAGTACTTTTGGTGAAATGTTCTTTGTTAAGCGTAATTATGGGAGGAAATGTAACTTTTCTATCAAGAGACGGAATAAAAAGGTGCATGCTATGGACGAAGGACCTAACGGATTTCGATAACCGACAATGCTAGGTAGTAGTGTATCGGGGGGGTTCCTTGTTTGGATTTCGCTTTGCGAGACATCCCACGCATGAAACTTAGCGTAAGGTTGGAATTAGGGAGATGTTTGGTCATTAGTCCGTGAGTTAGGTACCTCGGTCATACTAGGGGTAGGTAATTATATCTATAAGTTAGAAGTTGAATCATGATTTAAGGCCAGTGGAGCCGGTTATGTGGTAAGAAAGCATTGAAAGTTATCCCCACGAGTTGAGGGATGGAACGATGATAAGGAGGATTTAAAAATTTCAATTTCTAGGGTGATTGAGAGCATCCAAGTGTTGTAACCGCATTCAGAACACAAGGTAAATAAAGAGTTGCGATGATTTTTAGCATAAGTTATCTGGAAAGAATTTTTATTATACAAAAGAGATGACTTGTATTTATTTTGATGAATAGAGCGTTAGTGATTTTTTTGGTTGTTGTACCTATTTGGGAAAACTGTTGTCATTATATGAAGAAGTTTGAGATTCGTTGTTCCTCTTTTGTTGTTATGGAATTTGAATGCCCTATTCCTTATATTTTGTGGTTTTAGTTAGTTTTATCGATGAGTAGCGCTCCGTTCGCTCTCCCTGGGCGGGCGGGGTGTTAACTGATGTTAAATTCATCCGATTTGAAGGGACGTGGTAATAGACGTGTGAAATATATATTTGTGGGACTAACATAACGAAGTGGAAGTGATAGAGTGGGTTAAACATCACATGAGGGGCGAAAATTCATGCATAAGTGTGCAATTAGAATAGCACACCCTAATTTGATTGGAAGACTGTGGGAAGCCATTTAAGAAGGGGTACTCCTTGAATAAAATAGAATTCAATTATTATGAAGAACACTCGGAGCGGAGTTGTTATTAGTCAAGTGTGAGAGCGACTTGCGCATACAGAGAGTGGTGATGTTAGTAGGGTATAAAAGATCCAAAAGTGCGCATCGTGGAGAAAGGATCACGGGTCGGAACTTTCGGCCTACACCAAGGAAGGAAGGGGAGTATTACGTGTCACTTAATGTGAAATCGATGTTTAACGGGACGTAGTGAGTAGTCTCTACATGCACCGCCCATAGGTAGGGTTCGGTTGGAAGAGGAGGATCAACTAGAGAATTTTGTGTTTATCTATAATTCCTATAATTGGAAGAGGTCGGTAAAGTTGGTAAATTTCTTGGATGGGTTACCATCCTCAAAACAAGATTAAGGGTTCATCCGAACATGTGAATTAAGTTTCCCGAGAAGGAAGTGATTGATATTCCTTTGGGGTGGTTTACAGTATTAACTAGTATGCCCCAGACTTCCTTTGAGAGGAAGGATCGCGCCAGTACATGGTACGGCACAGTATTAATTTCTGAATCGGGATGAGATTTATGAATCCCACCTTTGATATGGGATTTCAGGAACCAGCGGAGATAAGGTTTCATTTCGAGTAGGATGTATCACCCTTAGCAAAGGAATAGGCGCATGGTGATTAAAGATTAGTGGAGCCACGTGAAGGAAATTTTGGAATCTTGGTACGGTGATTTCAGGAATGCGCCGTATAAGCACTCGTACCTATTTATCGCGTACGAGGTATTTATTAAGGTTTTGGTATGGAATAACCTCGACTATTCTCCTTCCGTATGTTTAGCGGTGAGTGGATAATCAGAATTTTGGATCGGTCGAGAATAATCCGATAACTATGGTAGAATTCCACGACTGTTTTAGGCGAACAAGAGTGGTCAAATGTTCGTATGGTTTTTCTCAGAATAGGAGATTTGTATACCAATAAATCTGAGTAGTTGTCGCGTAGTGAGGTGCGTCCTCCCAATGATAGTGAGATAATGGTAATTTATAATGTATAGGAGTGACCTATGTGAATGTTGTCGGTTGGGAGCACCATGTGAAGTGCCTCCAATGAGAATGTTAATCAAGCTTGCTGTGAGGCGGGGGCCGAGTGATTAAATGCCTTACTATGTAGATAGTTTGCGTACTTAAAGGATATCCAGAATTGTTCTACCAGGTAAGCCTTGTTTTCTGAATTTCGGGACGAAATTCCGTTATTAGGGGGGAAGCATGTAATACCCCGTATTTTTATGGCTTTCAAATTTAAGGATTTATTAAATTTAATTGAGATAAATTAATTTAATTTTAATCCGGAATGTTGTTTTAAATATTTACTAGTGTGACGAGAGTTAGTAATTATTGGAAATTTGTTGAACGTTACTAGATGAGTATAGTAATATATGAGATTTATTTTATAAAAATTGTCACGTGTGAATAAAATGACAATTTTGGAAATTTAAGTCGGGACGCGTCGTGTCGTGTCGGGACTAAATGTTGATTAATAAAAGTGAATAAATTATAAGTTGCTTGTATGGTCGTTTTGAGTGTGCCAAAGTGTCCGGAAGGGTCGAGATAGTAAAAAAAGTGTACCCGGGGGTTTAGTTTGGGTCTCGGGGAGTTTTTAGGCCTATTTAGTACCCCGGGAGGGCGTTTTGGACATTTCGTAATTATGGGTAATTAAACCCAAGAATTTGATAGGGTTATATCAGTTGGTAAGTGTTGTCTTCTAGGGTTAGCTTAACCAAAAACTAATGACGGCCATTGGAGAGGAAGAGGAGAAGCTTTCCAAGGGTTCTAGGCCAAGAACTCCTCTGGTTGCACCGCCGTCACCGCCAAATCATAGACCACGCGAAGGGGATCACAACCACACCTTTTTCTTCCACAAATCAGAGACTAAATTTCCAGGCAAGTATCTATCTTGCTTTAATCAAGTTAATTCATCCTTTTATATTAGTCTAGGGTTGATTAGGATTAGTGTTCTTGAAAGAAACTCTTAATTAGAGACAAAAATCACATGTTGTAGAGGTAAAGATTATATTCTGGAAATCAATTGCACATGTAGAGGTTAAACCATGAATTTCCATGGTGTTAGTGATAGAAAATCTGGAAAATAAATGGAAGAAACTAAGTTAAAGAAAATATTAGGGATCTTGAGATTTATGTAAATTGTACCCTTTTAATTCGTTATAGTTGATTAAAACTCACATGTTTTACGTAGGATCTTGTTTATATGAGTATACAACACTTGTAGTATAAGTTGTTGGGAGTTTGGGACTGATACATGATGATTTGGATGAGTTTGGGGTCAGGTTTCCGCAGCTGGGTTTTCTAGCAGTTTTGCCATAACTTCTTGATCGATCGATCGAGCCCAGAGCATCGATCGATCGATAATCGATAGACCCCCTTTCATCGATTAATCGACACCTCTCGGAAAACTGCATTTTTGCTCGTGTTAGTTTAATCTGATTTTATGCGTTGTAAATCTTGATTAGGGTTGCTAGAACATAATGGAACATAAAAAGGACCGGTAGGGTCAAGATAAACTCCGTTAAGTGGGACTTTAATGTGAAGGGAAATAAGAGTAAACGGAAGATATTCATACCTAGAAAATCATACGTGCGTTGATTTAATAATCGAAATGTCTAAAAAGTTGGATTAGAAGGCAAGTGAGGGCCTACTAAAATTGTACTTAGATAAAGAGAATACTTCGAGTGACGAGAAGTGAGTTTAGAATAACTTAATTACAAGTATAAAATTAACGTGTCCGTTATACTAGATAATTGAGTAAAATGTGTAATAATGGATAATGATAATTATGGGTCGTGAGAGTACCTAATTTAATAATGTGGATGTGAATACATATATATATATATATGACGGTGTGATTGTGCATATATTATTTCTGTGTAAAAATCGTACCCGGGCTACTTGCTATCACGGGGGGTTTCCGCGCCGGGACAGTCTTATCTCGATGTGACCTTTATGGGGGATATTGACTTGTACCCTAGAACATAGAATTCCCTGATACATGCTATCTGATTGATAGTCAGACGGGCCTAAGAGAAGTGTGGGTATGTGCTGACCTCTTAGGACCGGGAACTATGCTTCGCCTCCATTTGTATGTGTTTGTGTTAATGCAGTTCGAGAGTGATTTCGAACTATCATTTCCCTAAATATGTGTGATATAGGGACTTGATAGCAGAGTATGCCAGCACCATAGTTTTTATGTGGGGTGCCGTTAGTATATATGCATTATATGAGTGATTGGTATATACATACTTATTTATGGAAACTTTGCACCATAGATTTTATGTGGGGTGCCGTTTGTATATATATTATAGGTGTATCTAATATATATACGTGTATCTATATGAGAACTTTCTACTGAGTGAAATAGTAGTTAAGTAATGTATAAATCTTTAGCTTCACTATAAGTATTCGGAAACATTATAACGATACGGGATTATTCTAAATTACGTAAGAAATCTTGAGGAGACAGATTTTTCTAAAGTAAATACCATAACCTTATTTGCACGTGTTAAGACTAATGGAGAATAAGTTAGCAGAGATATATGAGATTCATTAGTACGGTATACGTGCACATTAGATGAGAGGTGAGAATTCTCAAGAGAGTGTCGCATACTAATATGATTGTTGCATTAGTCGGTAAGCATTTTAGATACTTGCTAAACTATTTTTAAAACTATTTTACATTCGGGCTCTGACCCGTTTGCTGTTATTTCTTCTCTCTTGTGTATATATATATATATATATATATATATATATATATATATATATATATATATATATATATATGTATAACAGGTTCCCAACCACAGGGGCGTCATGCTTAGGATTCTTTGGATGGAACGCGATGTAGCTTTTGTGGGAGTTGCATGCCATTGGTTAAACGACCTCATTGTTGACTCTACTTCTAGTTCAGTTTTATCCAGTGGGGCATGTGTCGCCTTTTCCATTATTTAGTTGGTTTTATGAGAGACTGTAATTCTTTTACTTTCAGTATCTTTACTTTGGGATTTATTACTGTCAGGATGTTTCCCTTTTAGTGTTTTAATGTTGGGATTTATTATTGATGGTTAAACTCTTGAATGTTCATTTTTATTCTTATACTAAATGAGTGATTCTTAAAATGTAAATGGTTAAAGGTTTTATAATTGGATTTAATAAAATGGAAATAAGGTTTTAAATGGTTTTAACACTTAGCTTAATTAATCAGGGTGTTTAAATTTGAAAATTTTCATTTGCGACAGTGATGCTAAGAATGAACCAACTGTTCACCTTGATTTTAATTTAATAAAGGAGTGATCGCCCGGTATTTAATTAGGCGGTGTGTCACAGTTCATTCAAATCCATTCGTTCGAACGACACTCGTTCGAACGACCTCGTTCGAATGATATTTCAGTGACTTCTAACGAGTTCACATAATGGTCTTTTTTGGCCCGATTTTGGTTTCGAGTTTTTCGTAGGCTTATCTAATCGAGTGTTATTCTTTCCTTGTGATTAGTGGGTATAGTGGTGAGAATGGAGTACATTGAGGATTAAAAGTTAGAATTATATAATAGACCGGGTGACTTCTACGGGTTAAGTTGTAAGTACTTAAAATTGCGACGTGAGAAGGGTTGACAACTTTTAATGTATATTATTCGGGGACTTGTAAACGTGCAACATTTAATGACGGTAAAGGAATGAGGATAATACCTCTATTAATATTATAAGATATCTAAGATGTGTGAATGCTTAGTATATGTGGTTATCTGTGTATAACATACCTACCATGCTTGCTATCACGGGAGGCCGGCGTTCGATCAGGGCCATCTAATCTTTGTGTGCCTACGGGGGGATTTAGTTTAGTACCTCGAGGACATAGGTCAAAGAATGACTTATTGAGGAGTTAATAAATCTGTTGAACATGGGAGCGTAGGTATGGGCGTGACCCATGGGATGTGAACTATGTTTTCCTCGATTATGTGTGATTGTTATCGAAACGGTTCCCGAGAGATTCAGAATACGTGGTCCTTATGTACGTGATGTACCGAGATTTGATAGCAGAGTATGTGTGCATCGCAGCTTAGTCTAAGGGTGCCATTATTGTATATTTATGATGAGATTGATATACTGAAATATTAAAATGGACTGTTTATATAAGTACAAGTGTGAATTAATGTAACATCTTTGTAGAGTTAAATATGGGAAAACTCTTAGTAATTATTGTAACTAATTTTGAGGAATGAAGGTAAAACTCTCAGTTTATATTAAAATGTCGAAAATTAAACCATGAATAGTATAGTAAAATTAGATATTGAATTAGACTAGTTAGTAGTGGAATAACTATAATGGGTACGGGTACATAGGAGTGCACAATTAGTTGAGAGGTGAGAAACTCATGTGAGTGCACGCACTATCATGTATTTTATATTCACTGTTTAATGATATTAAACACTTTCTGTATTTTATACTGTTTTTCACAATCGAGCTCTGACCCGTTTGTTTCCAAATCCATTTTCTTGTAAAAACTTTTAGGTGCCCAGCCACACGGACACCAAGCTTAAGAGTTCTATTCCAGTGACGTGCTATAGCTGCTGTGGAAGTTACAAGACCTCGATTATAGACGCCTCCACTTTTTACCTTGATTCCATTTCAGACTTATTTATCTGTAGGGCATGTCGCCCCTTTTTTAGAGACAGTTTATTTATTCAGTTTTATTTCGATCTTGGTTATAATTAATTAGTGATTCAGACTTTGTATTCAGACTGTGGAAGGCTTTATTTAGATCAGTGAAGTCCACACACGTCCTCCACTTTTTTGTTCTTCTTCTTCACCATCACCACATTAGCTAGCCAATCAGGATATTTGACATCCTCAATAAAACAGGATTTTTGGAGCTTCTCGACCTCTTCTTGTATAGCTTGGTTATTTTTGGGGATGAACACTCTTCTTCTTTATTTTACTGGCTTGATCTCCTTGTTCACATTAAGCTCGTGACATAGGAAGGCTGGGTCTATTCCCGGTATGTCCTCGTGGCTCCATGCAAAAGTTTATTTTCTGCTTTTTAGAAACGCTATCAGCTCTTGTTTTATTGACACATCTAGTGACACACCAATTTGAGTTGTTCGTTCTGGATGCTTGTCGTCCAGAATGATATTTTCAGTAGCCTCTATGACCTGACCCTTAACGAGCTGAGACTCATCTCTTGGGTCTAAAGTCTCAATCTTCGCATCTTCTATCTCATCTACCTGATAAGTAGTAGTCTTTTTCCTGGATTTTTCATGCTCTTCTTGCTCGACAGATGAATAATAGCATTCCCGAGCTACTTTTTGGTCGCCCTTAACCACTCCTACTCCAAAGTTGGTTGGGAATTTTAAACATTGATGTACCATAGATGGTACTGCTTTGAACTTTTTTAAACCTACCCTTCCCATAATGATATTGTAAGCTGATTGGACATTTTTATCCATCACAAAAAAGCGCACTCTTTCTGTTCGACAAGCAGGACATGTACCGATGAACATATTCAACTTGATCGTCCCAAGTGGAAAAACTTTCTCGCTAGTAAAACTGAGGAGGGGACGATGAAATGGCTCCAAATGGGATAGTTTTAGGTTCAAACTATCAAAACATGGGTAGAACATAATATCTGTTGAGCTGCCATTATCCATTAATACTCGTGAAATCACTACTTCCTTCATCCTCATTTTGATCACCAATGGGTCATCATGAGGATATAGCACGTCTAGGAGGTCAGTTTTAGAGAAACTGATGACTAGTTTATCTTTGTTCACCTTCCTCGGGCGATCATCTTCAGCTAGATTTATTCGTTGAATGTATGAAAAAGCTTGATCCTCATTAAGGTAAGCTTTCCTCTCTGCAGTAAGGTCTACACCTCCTTCATCTCCACCAGTAATAACATAGAAATCAAATGATCCAAAACGAATTAAAAATACCTCACGTTCTGGCTGTCTTGGTCTCTTGGGGAGATCGGGGTCATCTTCTGGATTATTTTCACGATCTCTTTTCTTGTCTTCTTTTGCTTGAAGAGGAGATTTAGACCTCTGCCTTCCTCGTTCTCTAGTTCAACCACCGTTTTGACGATAAACATACTTGGTCAATTTTCCCCGTCTAATGAGTGCTTCAATTTCATTCTGGAGAGCTATGCAGTTTTTGGTCGTGTGACCATGGTCCTTATGGAATTCACAATATTTGGACTTATTTCTCTTATCAGGATCTGCCTTCATTTTTTCAGGCCAGTTTAGTTCCTCCCTGTTCTTGATCTCCTCCAAAATGTGGTTTATATCTACTTTCAAAGGAGTATAATTTCCAAATTTCTTCAATTGTTCCAATGCTTGCTTTGCTTTTAATTTCTTGTTGCCACTATTGTTCTTCTGCTCCTTCTTCTCAACCTTATCGGCCTCAACTTTGGTCTCCTTAGTGTCCATGTTCTTCTTCGCAGCCATAGCTTCCTCGGCATTCATGATTTTGGCTGCCTTTTCCATCAGTTCTGCCATGGTCCTGGGCGGATCTTTGGCCAAAGTGTAGTACAATTTATTGGGCAATAGTCCACTTATCAAAGCAGTAATCGCAGTTTTCTCCTCATAATCAATTATTTCCAATTTCTCGTTATTGAAATGAGTAATGTAATCCCTGGTGCTTTCACCTGCCTTTTGTCTAACACTCAACAAGTGTGCTACTCGTTTAACATGTTTTTCTCCAAAATAGAAATTTCCAATAAAGAGCTCGGCCAGTTGAAAGAAAGTTGCAATCTTCCCCCGAGGAAGATTGTTATAACATATTTGAGCAGATCCAGTAAGAGTTCCTGAAAATGCCCTGCATCTCATCTCATTTGGAACTGCATAGATATCAACAGCAACTTGGTATTATTCTATATGAAGGATAGGGTAAGTTTTCCCATCATATTTAGGCGTCACTACAAGAGCTTTAAATTTTGATGGTGTAGGAAAATCCACGATTGCTTGTACGAATGGTGCCCCTTGGACAAAAGTTCTTTGTAGAGGATTCTTGGCCTTAACCATTTCCCCTAATATATCCTCCAACCTTTGAATTGAGACTTTCCATGCATCATTTCCTTCCTCGATCCTAATGGTTCGAGCAACTGGTCGTGACTGGGCAGAGCCTTCCTTCAAATAAAATGGTCGTTGAGAGTTCCTCGACACAATCCTAGGGTAACTTCTATTCCTCTTAGGACCCAGACGATCAAAAGGAGAGACCCTACTCAAACTTTCAAGAGCACTTGTCCTCTTTGGAGATAGAGTGATGTTTTGTTGAGTATCTGTAGCTCGTACCGAGGAAGTCCATCCAGGATGATAAGAAGGATCATTAGATCTTTCAGTACGATACGAGTCGCTAGTTCGCGAAGAGAACAAACGAATATTTCTTTGAACATTTCGTTGTCCTAATTGGGCTGGCACTCCGCCTTGAACGATTTGTATGAGTTGACGCATGGTTTCTTGCATGGCCATTTGCCCTTGGGCTAAATTGGCCATAATACCAGCCAAATCTGAAAAACTCGGGGGAGCAGAAGGATTTGGGGGAATCCCAGTGTTTCAATTACTGGATTCCGAATTATCAGCCATTGATAATGAGTTGTTTTTGTGAAAAACGCTAATTACAGTCGTTTCCCACAGACGGCGCCAATCTGTTGATGTAAAAAATTAGATTTGACCTAATTATTTTAATCACAGATAAAAATGAGTAAAGAAATAAGACAATAGATTTTTAAAGTGGCTCAGCCTTAAGAGAATGGCCTACATCCACTGTTTTTGTATTACTGATTGTTTTGCCTGGAATTCTCGATAAACGATTTTACCAAGAGATTCAGCGTGTCCCTCTAATGGGGAGATTACAATGTATTTATAGCCTTGAGGCTGCACATGTGAAAGAATAATACATAGCTGTCCAGTAGGCATATACATCTGTACGATAATAACTGTACATTTAATGCGCAGTTATTTTTCGGTTTTCCTTGATGCGTACGCCACAAGTATTTGAGTTGCTCGGAGCGACTTAGTAGCTCGAACTGCCTAAGTAGCTCGACACGCTTGAATTGCTCGGGGCCCCTGGTCTCCTCGTGGCTTTTTAGTTGCTCGGTGATCTTGAGTTATTTGGAGTATAGTAGTTCCTCGGGGGGTTGAGTAGATCGGTATAAACATTTACAGTTGCCACCTAGGAGGACACGTGTCTTCAAATAATAGGTCCATATCAGCAGAATAAATTTGGTATCAACATTGACCATCAGATCTGTTTAATCAATAGTGTGTTTTAGTAATCCTTGGGAAACCGTTTTCACCAATCAAACCTGTTCCTATTTCTGTATAAATAGAACGTACTGGGTCTTTAATTTTTAAGAATCGAGAAATTATTTTTGAGCTAAAGATTTGCTGAATTTTTTTAAGAGTGAGATTATACATATATTTTCAGAGATAAATCTTTTGTGTATTTTTCACCAGCCATTGCTGAGTCTGAAAACATTCTTGAGGATTAAAGCTTGGATGATTTCTTTCATAACTTCTCATCTCGATTTTGTTGGTTTTTCATTTTGGAAAATCTGGTTGTGAGTATTCTTATTGTTGTTCTAGTTTACTTGTTTATTTAGATCTGCTATATGTTAGGTCTAATTTTTTTTGTAGTGTATTGCTGAAATATATTTCGTATATATAAACACTACACACATGAACAACAATCTTGTGGTATTATGTATGATTTTTGAAAACAAGTGGTATTGTTTTTTTTATCTAATTTTCTTAGATCTATTTCTGTGATAAATCGTTTATACAAATCTGACCTGTTTCATAACCTTGAGTATTTTTATATCTTCTAAATTAGTGCTTGATTAAAACGTTTTGTTTTAATTAAATTTAGAAATCTTGGTTCATTATATTCGTATTATTAGGTTTAGACATTTAAACATGTAGAGTAATAATAAATTGTAGTAATCTAAAATCAGATTCGATTTTATTCTTGCATGAACCATATACTTGATGATTTGAGAACATAGAACTGATTAGACTAAATGAAGAATATCATATTGCTAAACTATTTGGATTGACCTTACAAAATATATTTGAGATTAAAATTGATTTAATATAAATATTCTTTAAGACAGTTGCATGTTATTTTCAGTCTTGTTATTTGTGTATATAATTTCTTGATTGCTTAACTGATTTTTAGGAACTATTTTCATCTCATATCACTTAGATATATTCACTCACTTTGTACTCACGTAGACACATTTAATTGTGTAAATATCTGAACAAGTCTAGTGTTCATGATTTAAAAAGAAAAGTAAGATTTTCAAAACTTTATTGAAAGTCAAGAAGACTTGATTTGAGTTGACACAAGACTTGCGAAGATATATAGGAGATATAATCTGTTGCATATCATTTGGTGTGTATCGTTTAACTATGGGTGTGTTATCTAGGATAGAAAACCACACACAAATACTTCACTAAGAACTAGGACAATAGGGGCTGAGCCAACCTGCGCTTAAGAAGCTGGAGGGGAGGTGAAAATGTGAAGAAAACGAACTGAACAAGAGCTGTATTGTGAGGATAATTGCAGAAAGGCAACCAGAGCGGAGAAAAGCTTGGTCGAGATAGGTAATAACTTGTTATGATTTATCTTGCTTTGAGTCTTGTTTCATGTTTGTATAATCGTTCCTATTTCGTTTGGTTTTAGTGGAAGTAGATTAGGTAACTCGTAGAGGTGTTCATCATTTTTCACGCGGAAGGATTTTTGCGACGTAAAATAAATACCTTGTGCTTTACTTTACATAATTGCAATATCTCGCCTCATACGAAAAAGTAGGTTTAATACTAGAAACGTACCTAATTAATTGAATCATATATTATCTGTTTTGACACCTAGTTAACTCAAGATAATAATTAGGACTTTTAATTGACTTGGCAAACTAAAATATGTTTAAGTTAAGTTAGCAATTCAAGAAAAGTTTGAATTGGTCCCTTCTTGAATAACATAGATAACTTGTAGGTAATTAGAGTTTATTTCGGCAAATTTTTTTACTTCCGCATTATAGTCTATTGTGTAAGCCGCACGCTCAAGTGTTATCAACGCTAGACTTTAAAAAAATCATTTTCTAAAACTTTTGTCAAACTCGTTTTACCTTGTTTTGAATGGATGATTCAAGTCAATTACTTAGGTTTGGAACTTTTGAATCAAATTGCCTTGCTTTTTTAGGAGAAGTTTATGATTTTTGTGGAGATGTATACTTAGCAGGAATGACTGATTCCGAAGATGAATGTGAATCTAATGAAGTGCTTGATTTAATTGATGCTCCTAAATCTTTATTAGCTAGTCAGCCTTCTATGCTTGAATTAACTGCTCCGTTTGATGCTAAACGTGCTTTATATGATACTAAATCTGATGATAACAACAATTCACACACGAACACTAATGAGCATCAAAATTTTGTTGCCTATGATGATTATGCTGAATTGTATGTCAAGACTTTGCAAAATAGATAAGAATTATCGAATTTGGTAAAAATGCTTAGTGAGACCTTAGAGAATCAATATAAGACCGTTCAACAAAATTCCATTGAAACGAACAATGTCAAAATTGATTTTGAAAAATAGTCACTTGATTTTAAATGTCAGATTACGACTTTAAATGAAAATTTGTCTTCTTTTGAAGAAAAATATAATACAACGCTTTTACAAGTTGAGAAATCCAAACAAGTTTGTGAAACAACTTTCAAAATGTGTCGTAGTTGTGATATAAAATATTAGAAATTCAAGAAAAGTTAGAATTGGTCCCTTCTTGAATAACATAGATAACTTATAGGTAATTGGAGTTTATTATTGTTTTACTTTCGGATTATAGTCTATTGTGTAAGACGCACGCTCAGTTTCAGCCTCGTTCGAACGAGAGCTCTAACGAGGTACAAACAAGGCAAAATCGTAGGGTTAAATAGGGTGTGAGAAGTACCTCATTCGAATGGGAAGTACCCGTTCATTCCAATGATTAAGAACTTCGTTCGAATGTGGATTTCCAACGATATTCCAGAAGGCGAGGGATATTGACCAGGTTCTCAATCGTTAGAAGTCATTCGAACATCGTTCGAATGACAATGAATTTCAAACGACTGTCAAAAATCTCTTCATCCACTTTTGGCCATAATACCTCTAATTTAATCGTACATGGGCTAATATGTTATCCAAATTTGGCTTATGATCCACCTTAACAAGCCCAGAGTCCCATTGGTCATACCAAGTCACTAAATCATACGAGTATGATCAAATTTGTGGGGAGGGTGTTACATAATAGTTCTTCAAAATAGTATTGAAATTACTTTTAAATTATTATGATAATGATTTTGTATATAGTTCCAAAAATAGTTATCAAACTTTTCATTTTTAGGAATCTGTGCCCGCACCTATGGCTTTGCATGAGGACATTCACATTCTTGGAAATAAAAAGCGCGAAAATTGTTATCGGCGAGAAAATCATTGTTAGGAATAAGAGCTGGATTCATTATTTGAATCCAATAAAATGAGGCGTGTTTTGAACGAAATGAGGAATCGATGTCTACTTTGAAACAAACCATTCTTCTGTTGGCCCATAGCATAATAGAGAATGAAAGTGAGGAAGAAATGGATATATTATCCATTTGCAATTAAATAATTTCTTCTTTGGAAAACAAATAGGAGGTTGAGACTTATGTTTAACTTGAAATAATTTTGAAAGGACATTTCATTGAAAATTAATCTTTCTCCTTCGAAATTCAATCTCCGAGTGATGATGAGTCATCTCTCGAGGTTGAATTTATTTCTTACACATCTCCATTCACCATTTTCGTTCTTTTATAAGTATCCCATGAATCAGTTCAAAGCATTAAAATGTTCAACACTTTCACCGATGATGATTACTGCTTGAGATGATTTCTATGAGGGCAACATTTGTTACGAAATTAGATGTTACTAATTTCGATAATAATGTCGGGAAATTTGGATTCAATGTATCAATAAAATAATAAAATACCAATCATTTAGAAACACCGCTATTAGGGAGTGTGTCCAAAAATTATACCGCAAGTGACAAAGAGCGCAAGATGATTATGCAATAAAGAAGACAAAATGCACAATACAATGATTTACATAGTTCACTAATTTGGCTATGTCCCTAGATCACACCCATTTTCACTATAATAATATACATGTTTACAAAACACACATTGTATATCACTCGCACTCTGAAAATATGCACTCTACATTTATGGCTCTCACAACTCTAAAAGTATACACTCCATATTGTTCTTTCACTAGTTGATATGCTACTATAATTTTTGTTGTTTGTATTTAGTATGTTTTATACTACCATATGAACCTCCTTATATGGCATTACAAGGACGAGACAATGATAATTTGGACGACAACAAAAGATAGATATAATTGAGGTGAAGGAGAGAAGCGCATGAGCTTTGAAGAAAGAATATTATTATAGCTCTAATGCAACATGTACATATTCTGGAAAGCAGTTGCTTTCTAGCTCTACCCAAAACTCCTCATTCTAACAATCTCCCACTTGGAGAATGATGAGTAATTTTTCCACCAATGTATTTATTTATGAACTCGGTGTGAGGCTTCTTGTCTTCTAATATTAAATAACCACTGAAGTTGCGCACAACTTTAGTTTATCTATAGTCATTGGTTTTTTCAACATGTCCAAGGAATTCTCACTACCAAGGATATTTTCCAATGTTAATACTTCATCCTCTAGTAGAAACGTGATAAAGTGATAACGGATTCCTATATGCTTGGTTATTGAATAAAGTGTTGAAATATTTTCTAGATGTATTGCTCTATGAATATGACTATGCAATACATTGTTCATTTGTTTAAACCCCAACTCTGGAAATAATCTTTATAAATAGATCATTTCCTTTTAGGCCTTAATCACTGTTATGTACTTCCCCTCTATATTGGATAATGCGACTATTTTCTAGAGTTGCGAAAGCCAACGAACTGCAGTAGTACCTATTGTGAAAATGTAACCCATAGTGCTCCTCCCGTGATTTTCCTCACCAGTATAGTTAGCATCTACATATCCCTGCAATCTTGTGTTGCCTCATCTGAAGCATATAAATCTATCGATAGTTACTTGTAAACACCTGAGTATCCACTTCACTGCCTCCCAGTGTTGCTTTCCTGGATTTGTCATGAATATGTTCACTGCTCCCACTGCATGAGTAATATATGATGTCGTGCAGAGCATAGCATACATTAAACTTCCAATGGCCGAGGCATATGGAACCATAGCCATGAAGTTCTTATTATTCCCCATCTCGAGTGTCTAGTCATTGGATAGTCGAGAGTGACTAAGAAATGGTGGGCTAACAACTTTAGCATCACCCATGTTGAACCTTCGTAACTCTTCTTGAGATATTTGTAAAGTACCATTTTGCTTATCTTTGTTGATCCTCATCCCAAGCATCTGCTTTATTATGCCCAAGTATTTCATGTCGAACTCACTCAATAATTATTTTTATAAATTTTTGATTTAATACATATCCAAGCCTACCATTAATATGTCATCAACATATAGTAGTAAAATGATGTAACTGGACTAAAATCTCTTGAAGTAGCAGCAGTGGTCAGCATTACACTTATTATAGCCATTTCTCTTCATAAACCCGTTAAAGTTTTTATACCACTGTCTCAGGGAATGCTTTAAGCCATGTAAGTTTTTATTCAAATTACACATTAGTTTCTCCTTCCCTATTAATGAGAAACCCTCTAGTTATTGAATATATATATCCTCCTCTAAATCACCGTGGAGGATAGAAGTTTTGATATATAGCTTCTCAAGATGAGAATCCTCTACTGCAATAATGCTTAGAACTGACTAAATGGTAGTCTGATTCATAATCAGTGAGAATATTTTGGTAAAGTCAATTCCTTCCTTCTACTAGAATCCTTTGGCCACTACCCTTTCCTTGTATCTCTTGGAAACATCATATTCCTTTCTAACTCGGTACACCCATTTTTTGTGTAGAGCCTTCTTTCCCATGGGAGACATAGCTAGATCCTATGTATTGTTAGAGATAAGGGACTTCATCTCATCATTGCTTGAAATGCCCCACTTACTCACATCCTTTATCTGACATGCTTCGCTATAGAATTAAGGTTCACCTCCATCAGTGAGAAATAAATTATTTATATACTTCTTATTTGTACATGAGGTCGGTATGATCTGCTCAATATAGAGGAAGGATGTGGAAATTATGGTGTGTCAGTTTGTTGTAGGCTACTCTGTGATGTTGGTTCGTGTTATAGAGAACTTTGATCTATCCGATGTGCCACACTACTATTTAGAATCTCCTCTAAATCAATGAATATTGGATCATCCTATCTGGCGCTACTAGACTGTGGTTCATATTTATCCTTGTACATCATATATTCATTGCATAACACATCCCGACTTCTAATTATTTTCTTTGTTTGGTCATTCCATAATCGATAACCAAACTTATATTTTCCATATCTAACTAGAGTGCATTTTAGTGACCTGGGGTCAAGCTTACCCCTTGCATGATAATTAATACTCACATATGACACACAAATAAAAACCTTGAAGTGTTAAAAATTTATCTCCTTTCCTCTCCATACCTCTTTTGGTATTATGTTCTCCAATGGAACTAATGGTCCTTGGTTGATTAGGTTGGCTGCTATGTTGAGTGCCTCTACATAGAACCTCTTGGTTAACATGTATGTATGTGCATGCTTCTGTCTCTCTCAGTCAATGTTCAGTTCATCCATTATGGCATGTCATTCTATTGAGGTGTCCCTTGTACAGTCCTTTTTAGTCTTATATTATTTTCATAACAAGACTTTTTGGACCAGGTGTTTTTATACTCACCATCATTTTGGATCTCAACTTCTTTATCTTCAGCCCCGTCTTATTATCCACCATTGGTCTTCTATTTCTTAAACACCTCATAGACTTTAGACTTGTGTCTCAAGAAGTAAACCCATGCCTTTATAGAGTGGTCATCAAAGAAAGTCACAAAGTAAAACTTCCCGTCGATGGATGAGACTAGGGCTGCCCCCTGATGTCTGTATGAACCAACTAAAGATTCTCTTTTGTTAGAGTTATGCCACTTTATGGAAGCTGATTCGCTTTTACTTCCTAAATATGTAACTCTCTCACAACTCAATATCAACTTACTATAGCGCTAGCAATTTCCCCCGAAGGTGAATATCTTTGAGCACTTTTCTCACTCATGTGGACAAGTCTCTGGTTCCATAAGTGTGAGTCTTATTTGTTATCAACAACTGTAATTGACTCATAAGAATCTGTGGTTGTGTAGAGTGAGCCACTCTTCTTTCCATGTGCTATAGCCATGGAACCTTTAGAAAATTTATAGTTATCACCATTGAAGGTGGTGACATATTTTTTATTTTATAATTGGCCCATTGAAATAATATTTTTCCTCAAGTCAGAGATGTGCCTCACATCCTTTTGATTTCACGCAGAACCGTTCAACTTGACCGGCACATCACCTATACCAAAACATTGCAAGGATGGTCGTCACCAAGATACACCTTCCCAAGGTTACTTAGTATACAACTTAGTAAGAGTTCTCTGCTTGAGATAGCAAAAAAAGAAGCCCACGAGTCCAGTATCCAGGACTCTGCTTTACTCTCTAAGTAGCATATTTGTGAGTCGCCTGATGCTTCTGAAACAACATTATCTTCATTCTTCTTGTTTTGAAATTAGTTTTTTGAATTTTAGGATTATGAGATTGTGACCTTCCATTTCTTGACTAAAACCTTCCACGCGCATGCCTCATGTTTGAATCTCCGCCTCTGTTCTTAGTGTTCAACGTCGATGCCTAAGTGGAAGATCCGTTTGACTTCTTTCGTATGTTTTTTTATTGTGATCATACTCACCATATCATCGAGCTTTAGTTGAGATTTTCCTGCAGAACTACTAATCACATTAATTGTTTCGCTCCAACTCTCGAGAAACTGCCCCATAATTAATGTATCTCTTAGGGCTGTGTTTCGGCTGGACCGGATCAGAAAATGACCTTTTGGAAAAAATTATAATTTTTTCAAAAATAAAATATTTGTTCCAATTTCCTATCCAATTTTTTTGAAAAATCAAAAAAGTTTCCGAATTCGAAAAAATCGGAAAAAAATTCGGAAATTCAAAAACTACACTAAAAATTCAGAAATTTTGGAAATTCCAAAATTTGAAAAAAAAAATAATATAGCATTTTTGATTACTCAAAATTCTCATTTTAAAGAAATTGAAAAAAAGATTTAACCCAACATGTAAATATGTAAGGATTTAACCATTTTTTTCATTTGTGTAGAGGGTAGAGGGATATTCTCCTTTTATAGAGGACTTTTTGGGGCCTCTCTTCCTCTCCTAGCCGATGTGGGACACATGAGAATGTTTAAAAAAATTAGAAAAATTAGAAATCGAAAAATATTTATAAAAAAATCGGAAATAATTCAGAAAAATTGGATCGGCATAGTTTCGAAAAAATCGGACCGGAAAATCGGAAATTCAGAATTATTTCCAATTTTTTATCCAATTTTTTTTGAAAAATCAGAAATCGGAAAATTGAAAATCGAAAACCTTATATACGTTCCAAAATCGGAAAATATCGGATCGGATATCGGAAAAATCGGAATGTTCGAAAAAAAAACACAACCCTAGTATCTCTCATCATTAAAATTGATTTTGACCAATTCTAATTAACCAATCACTTCATTGAACTCGTTTAGTTATTCTCTACACTATCCACATTTTTCCATTTTCAAATGAAATTATTTTTTATTAAAATGGATTTTATTTGTTGTGAAGGGATGCTCATACATTCTAGAGAGGGAAGCCATAAGAAACGTCACCGTCTTCTCATTTTATATATTGAACACCACCTACTTTGAGAGTTATAGCCTCACGATTCTAATATATTTTTAATCAAACAACTTCCATTCAGAATCCTTCATCTCTTCTAGGTTTTCACCCAATGGTAAATACAAATCTTTATGGAAGAGATAATCCTCCATTTTCATTTTCCAAAATCCAAAATTTGAACCGTCAAATTTTTCAACTTTATAATTTTTCCTTTTTGATGTCATTGCTCCCATTTAACCCAATATTCTGAATACAAAAAAAACTACGCAGAATAGTTTTTGTCAGACAGCTTTGTCTACTCAAGGTTGTTAAACCAAGAGCTCTGATACCAATTGTTAAGAAATTATATGCTACTTATTCCAATAATAATAATTATAGGACCTTGGTACTCAATGGGTCAAGAAAATAATAAAATACCACTCGTTTTGAAAACTGCTCTTTTGGAGCGTGTCCAAAAATTATATTGTAAGTAAGAAATAGTGCAAGAATATTATGCAAAAAAGTATACATAAATGCATAAGACAAATATTTACGTGGTTCACCAATTTAGCTATATGCATAGCTCACACCCACTTTTATTATAATGCTATACTTTTTTACAAAACATACATTGTGTATCACTCGCACTCTGAAAATACGAACTCTATATTTTTTATCTCTCACAAATCTGAAAATATTTACTCGTTATTTTTTTCTCACTAATTGATATCGCACTACACTTGTTGATGTTTGTATTTGGTGTGTTTTTTACTTCTCTGTCAACCTCCTTACATAACATTACAAGGAGGAGACAAGGAGCATTTGGACAACAACAAAAGATAGGAAGAAATGAGGTAGAGGAGAGCAACACAAGAGTTTATTATATATATATTTTTTTACTTATTTCTAGTGTAATTAGTTAAAGTTTTGTTATTCGTTTTTGTTATGCTCGGTTCTAACATATTTTGTAGAATCTTTGGACTTGTACTTTTCATATATCACTCCTTTTTGGGTAGTATTATAGTCATCCTCTCTTTAACTTGGTTCTTAATTCACATTGAGGACAGTATAAGGTTTGAATTAGAGTGTGTGGAATATGCTTCCCAATCGTTGTCAGTTTCTTTGATTTGATCACCTGTTCTTCCCAAATATGATTTTGTGGTAAAATAAATTAAAAACATTTTCTTTATTTTCTTCTCCTTTGTTAGGCATTTTGCCCTTGTTTTTGGTGATCTTCCTGAAAAATTCCCGGTCCAATAGATAATTCAATGATTCATGTTCTCAATTTTAGAAGTTATTAGATTGTAGTCCTCGAATCATTGACATTATAAAAATATTTATGAATTAAACTTTAAACCCACGATCACATTACTCTTTTGTTTAAATGATTTGGTTCAAGATTTTTATAACTTTATAATCTTCATGATTTGGTTCAAATGACACTAAGAAGTCGTTCGAACGACCTCCACCACTTCAGCTATAAATACCTATTTGGGAAGACTTTTTCATTAAGACTTTTGCCAAACAGAAACTGCAAGTCTGAAGAATTTTAGTCTTCACTTTTAGGGCACAAAACCTTGTTTTTTATTCATGAAAAGATCCCATATATTTTTGTGAATCAATTTGGAATCCAAAATCACTTCTTGTTGAAGTTTCTCTCATAGAGAACAAGATCTCTACCGCTAGATTGATAGTTCTTGGGAGGAGCTATTTGCTGGGACTGCGGTCATTGGGGATACTCATGGGTATTTACTGCTGAGATGGAGCTGCGGTTCTTTACGTTCTTGAGGGAATCTTTGATGGTGCTAGGCTGTAGTCTATGTGGATTTTCTACGGGAGATTCATTGCAGATTTTACTATGTAATTGTAAGTTGTGATTTACGTTAGATAGTGAAATAAAAAGGTTATACCCAAAAGATTTTTCTTTCCTGAATTTCGTTTGTCGCTTGATTTGTGACTGCATATTTAATTTATCCACATAGATGCATGATTACGGTTTAATAAAATTTGGATTGAAGATTGACTCTAATTAAATAAGTTTTAAATTGGAAATTTGGGAATTAAATAAATAATCGATATCATGCATCTACAAATTGGTATTAGAGCTTTTAGCTCAGAATTTTTACCACTTTACAAATTGGTATCAGAGCAGGTTGCTCTAAATTATCAAGTTATCCTTTTTTCGCAAAATTTTTATGATATTGATTTTTTTTCCAAAAATCTGACTTTGAAATTTTTTGCAATTTTTCGGATGGAGAACTTATATAATCTGCTGCCCGTCTTTGATGGCACGAATTGTGGATATTGGAAAGCCTGCATGAAATCTAGTTTAAAAGCTATTGATGAGCATGTATAGTTAGTTTGTGAAAGAGGGTGGACTCGACCCACTATCAACGTTGAAAATGTCACTAATCCAAAACCTGTGTTTGAGTGGGATGAGAATGAATTCAAATGAAATACCTATAACTCCTATGGATTGAGTGATATTCTTAGATTCGTCACCCCTGATGAGTTTCATCGTATTATGACGCGCACCATGTCTAAAGAGGCATGGGATATACCCCAATTGAAAAATAATGGTACCAATGCGATTAAGGCGTCTAAGTTACAAAATTTGACTACCCAATTTGAGACTATCACCATGTCAGAGTCCGAGTGTTTTGACGAGTTTTATGCTAGGTTGTTCAACATAGTTAACACAAGTTTTAATTTGGGTGAGAAAATTGATGAGTCGAGAGTTGTTAAAAATATTTTGAGGTCACTCCCTTCCCGTTTTATTCCTAAGGTCGCTGTTTTAAATTCTTTGGGGATATTACTTACACTTAGTTTAGAAGAACTTGTAAGAGACCTTCAAACTTTTGAGATCGACATGTTTTCCCCGACCGTTATGCCTAAGGACAGAGGGATAGCACTTAGAGCTTAATCTATAAAAGGTGAGGATGTGCCTAGGAAGAGAGAAAAGAAGAAGAAAGAGATAGTTTGTGAGTCCGAGTCTGAGGGAGAGTCTAATTTCGATGATGTGGCCATGTTTGCTAAATTTTTTAAAAATTTTCTTAAATTTTCCAAAGAAAATTCTCCCAATAAAAAGATGTTTGAGAAAAAAAAAAGAGGCCAAAGAGAGTGGTGACAAAAAGGAAGAGAAATAGGCGAGATGTTTTGAGTGAGAGGGCACAAAGTGTTTGAATATCCCACTATGCAAAATAGAAGGGTCAAGAAAATTGCTATGCCAACCACTATTAACGATAGTGACAAGAAGGTGAATGATTCTGGGGACAAATCATCACATAGTGTGTTGCCTTTATGGCTAGTCACGTGAGCACATCTAGCTTGTCCCACGACGACGAGGACACTTGTATATGTGAGAGCCCTGATGATGATTTGAGTGTTTCGAGAGAGATTGATGTAACACCCCGTATTTTTTTATGCATTTAATATTTAATTAATTCAGGAATTCTAAATTACTCGTGTGTTGTAATTTTAATTGAATTAATTATGGCAATATATAATTAAATATTAATCGGGGAGTGAATGGTTAATATCTAGGGAATTTTATTTACTAAGTGAATAGTAATAATTTAATTACGTCATTTTGAGTATTAATGACGGGGTATGCACTTATCTCAGTCGGGAGTCGGTATAGACTAAATTGGGCATGAGATAAGGATTTTTATAAATTAATTCGAATGTCAATTCTGAGTGGACGGTTGAGTCCAGATGGGCCGAGATAGTTGGAAAAGTGTACCCGGGGGTAGTAAATGGGTCACGAGACATTTTTAGACATAGTCGGGGCCACACGGAGACATTTGGGTCACTTGGGCTTGGCCCATTAGGCAAAAAACGGGATTATCCTAATTAAGCAAGTATAAGGAATTAGGGAACGGCTGAATTGAGTTTAGAAAAAGACCTAGTGGTTTAGGGAACCCTAAGAACAGTTAAAGGCAAATTTGGGGATCAAAGGAGAAACAAAAAAACAAATGGAGTCATCTTCAACCTTAGGCATTCACAACTCCTAAATCAAAGGCAAGTGGTTAACTTGTTGTAGCATTTAGATTGTATTTCAATTCATATTCATGTTATGTGAGTAATCAGAAATTCGTTTTGGGATTTAAAGGTCATAAAAATGGGGTTTTGTAAACCATGAATCTGATTTTTCTAAATTGAGTAGAAATTCATGTATAATTTGAGTTTTGAATATGTATCTGATAAGATGAGTAAACTCGGATGAACTAGATACGAATTTAGTTACAGAATTGATGTTTTAGATGGGTTAAAGATTAAATTGGATTTTCCCCATATTCGTGAAAACAGTAGAGAAAAGTAGATTAATTGATGTATTTGGACTTTATGGATGTTCCTTATAAGGTTTTTGGTATGTATTGTTGATGTGAAGGCTTGGTTTTCACTGTAAAAGAAGTTAGGGTTTGGAGGTATTCGTCCATGGCTAAAATAGCCTACTCGGAGAAGACAATGACCCGTTAGATCGATCGAAGGTCGGGGGTCGATCGATCGAAGGTCAGAAATTTCTGGCAGTTCGGCTAGTTTGTTTACATATTTCTCATGCCTTAGGTAATGAGAAATATGTATAGAGTTACAAAATAATTAATTGCGAGGTAAATTAATTGGGACTTGGGAGAAATTTAGGTGTCTCACACTATGACTAAATTATGAGAATAATGTTTCAAAATAATTAAGAAAGGATTTAGTGGGCGAGTTCGGGGTTATTGGTTGAGCGATACCAAGGCGTTGAAATTATTTAAGTGAGGGCTAAATAATTTAGAGTCGAGAATTTAGACTCGAGTGTTGTTTTATTTCTGACCACGAGAGTAAGTCCGAATTGATGGTTGGAGTGACACCAAAAGTGACTTAATTAATTAATGTGCGAATTAAGTAATAATTAGAGTTGGGCCATAAACTCTTAATAAGTTGAATAGGCTTGTGTTACGGATTCAGTACACGGTATAGCCGGGATATTTTATATTTATATATATATACGAGTTGTGATAGTATATATATGGTGTGTACATTAATATCAGTGGTTAGATATTATTATTATTATTTTTATTATTACTATTATTATTATATACTCTAGTGCTATAGGGGGAGGTTGCGCGTAGTGGATGAATCCCCTAACTTGAGGAGTAGGGTGAGTATATTCCCAGGTCATAGCGTCCATTATATGGGTGAGGGGCATCTCACTTTAAGGGAAGGAATATGACCACCTCCAATTGTATGTATTAACCAAGTTAGTAAGAAATTATGACTTGGGGGTAACTAGGTTATGTGAAAATACCTAGTGGGATAGCACTTTAGAGAATTTATTTCCTGTGAGTTATTACTCGGGTGAATGCTATTATTAAATATATTTCAGTATGTTTGCGAATGCTGTAATATGACTATAAGTATATAATTAGGTAATTAATTATATACGGGCTAATTAATACAAAGCATGAGTTGTATTATATGTATGACAAGGGTGGACGTTATATGAATTTAAAAGGGGAAATGATTAATTAAGTTGATGTTTATAATAACTTAAAAATCATAATCAGGGCATACTCGGTTAGAGTAGGGTGGGTGCAAAGAGATTTTTATTAATTATCTAGTTATGAGATAAATAACTAGGTGAATTAATTAAGGAATTCGTAGTGCACATTAGAGGAAGGGTGAGGTAGTCCTCAAGAGAGAGTACGACATTAACTAAAATATGGAGAGCATGCATATTTACTTATACTGCAAGTTAATCATTTGCTAAATGTTTTTCAAATGTTTTGGGTACTAACCCTTGCTATAAAAACTTTTAAAAAACTTTTAGGTGTGCAGCCACAGGGACGATAGGCTCGACTCAATTTCAGGGATCCGTTGCTACAACATATGTGGATGTTGCGGGAGTTTGATAAACGCCTCATTCTTTCATTCCTAGTATAGAGACTTCTAATAGTTATTTGAGCATGTAGCTCACAGTTTATTTATTATTTGTCCGGCCTATTGGGATTTATTTCTTGTCTTTACTATTGTTGGATTTTTGAACCGATGGTTTATTCGGTCAGTTAATTATTTGTGATTGGTTATTTCAGTTAATTGTGATTGTTATATTATTTTATTTTTCGCATGATATTTTTATTTATATTATTGAAAGATAAAACTTGGCACCAGCTTATTTTACTCACTTAGGTGGTTAGTAATTAAAAAGGCGACAGTGATGCTAAGAATGAACCAACTAAGAAACCTGTTCTAACTTAATTTAGGACTGATCACCCAGGGTTAATTAGGCAGGGAGTCACAGATGGTATTAGAGCATCAGGTTCTAGTTTCCTTAGGATCTGTGCGGCTTACTACGTTTCAGCGTAGCGTTTGGTTGTTATAGAGCCCTACTATTAGGACTATTGATTCATTTTCCGCTTGTGAGATATCGTATTTCTTCCATTAGTTTTTGTATAAATTGTGTACTTATACAATTCAATCTATTTCATATGCCACCGACGAGACAGAGAGCGGAGAGGGATGAGGCTAGGGATGTGGTAAGGGCGTCTCATAAGGAGCCACAAGTACTGCCACCCCCACCCCCACCCGAGTTGATTTCCACTACTCAGGTGGCAGTGATAGTGGCCCAGGAGGTTGAGACAGCGATGCGAGCTATGGAAGCTCATTTTCCACAGCCCCATGCACCGCCTCCAGGTGCCCCAGCAATTCAGGCTCCAGTGGGGCCACCGTCTTGGTAGCGAGTTACAGAGACCTTTCAGAAGGGTCACCCACCTGGGTTTTGAGGTAGCACTGATGTAGTAGAGGCTTGTGACTGGAAGAATATTCAGCTCCATCTGCGCATGCTGGAGTGTACCGATGTTCATAAACAGATGCTTTCTACCCTCTGTCTGTCGGGGGCAGCCTTACAGTGGTGGGAGTCAGTGACCACCGTTGAGGAGCGGGATTGGATGACGATATCTGAATTCTGGGTGCAGTTCGACCGCAAATACTTTCCACCAGTGGTAGAGGCTGAGATGAGGAAGAAGTTCAGTGAGTTGGCACAGGGTGACCGGTCAATGGCACACTATGAGGAAGAGTTCACCCGTTTGGTGAACTTTGTGCCAAATAAGGTGAGCGATGAGGAGCGAAAGAAGTCGAGGTTCATGGATGGCTTAGCCTGGAGGATTAGGCAGCATTTGATTAGGAATCCGATGTTAGTGACTTATACAGATATCATTAATGCCGCCCTAGTACATTGCCAGGATCATCGTTTCCATGCGAAGGGGAGTAAGAGAGTAGGTGAGACGAGCCAGCAGGGAAAGGCGGTTACTGGTGGTGACTCGAGTGGCACTCACCAGCAGACTACCAGTCAATAGGGGAATTAGGCCAAGAAATTTAGGCCTGGTGGGTTTTGACCGGGAGGATAGGGGTTCAGGCCGGGGCAGCCGAGCCCGAATCAGCAGCAGCAGGTTCTTCAGGGCCAACGGAACAATGGGGGAGGCAAGCAGGGCCAGCCACGTCAGGGCCATCAAGGCCAATGGCAGGAAGACTGTCAGAAATGCTATTTTGTCTGTGGCCAGCCAGGACACTTCAAGAGGAAGTGCCCGCAGAGGGGCAGAGGTCATCAACAAGGTGCCCAATAGGGGCAATAGAGGCAGATACCACCAGCAGCACTAGCTCCACCCGCCCCACAGTAGCAGGGACAAATGCACTACGGACGTGTGTATAACGTCCAGGATGTTCCCAATCCTCCAACACAACAGGCTCCGCCAGCAGTTAAGGGTATGTTTCCCATCCATGGTCATGAGGGTAGTATACTTTTTGACACATGAGCATCGCATTCATTCATTAAATCTAATTTTTCTAAAGGGTTGGGTTATTAGAGATCACGGGTAGTATTCGTATGTGTGTAGAGTCGCCAGTAGGTAGCGGGACTTTGATTCACTCAATTTTCTGGGGAGTGGACATTTTCATTGGGAAGCTTAGTTTAGCAGCAGACCTCTTAGTGTTAGATATGGAGGGGTACGATGTCATCCTAGGTATGGATTAGTTGGTAGGATATCGGGCGACCATAGATTGTTATGAGAGGAAAATCGTGTTCTCCATTTTGGGACAGGAGATGTTACTGATAGTGATGCCACAACCTGAGGGAGGGTCATGCACACACTTGTATTACATCGAGGAGGAAACCTCACAGGAGGTGGTGGTTCCATTGGACTCAATCCCAGTAGTGAGGGACTTCGAGGATGTGTTCCAGGAGATACCAGGGTTACCAGCCAGTAGAAAAATCGAATTTATTATCTATTTAGCACAGGGGATGAGGTCGATTACTCGGGCACCTTACCGTATAGCCCCTTCAGAGATGCATGAACTGAGGGAACAAATTCAGTAGCTCCTGGGTCAGGGTTTCATTCGGCGGAGTACATCGTCGTGGGGTGCACCGGGGCTGTTTGTAAAGAAGTGAGATGGTTCACTCCGCTTGTGCATGGATTATAGGGAGCTGAACAAGGTGACGATACGAAATAAGTATTCGTTGCCTAGGATTGATGATTTATTTGACCAATTAAGAGGGGCGTCTTATTTCTCCATGGTCGACTTGAGGTCAGGGTATCATCAACTGCGTATCCGAGAGGAGGATGTTCCTAAGACCGCTTTCCTATCGCGGTATGGATCATACGAGTTCAGGGTGATGCCATTCGGGCTCACTAATGAACCAAAAGTGTTCATGGACCTTATGAACAGGGTTTTCAAGGAGTTTCTCTATCAGTTTGTTATCGTGTTCATTGATGACATCCTGATCTACTCGCGCACCGAGGAGGAGCACGCCGAGCATCTGCGTATGGTTCTATAGACACTGAGGGATCATCAGCTCTATGCCAAATTCGAGAAGTGTGGATTTTAGCTATGGGAGGTACAGTTTCTCGGTCACGTAGTGTCAGATCAGGGTATTACGGTGGATCCGAGTAAGGCGTCGACGGTGAGGGAGTGGGGACAGCCCACGACACCGACTGAGGTGCACAGTTTTTTGGGTTTGGCTGGTTATTACAGGCGATTCATTAAAGGATTCTCAAAGATTGCGGGCCCTTTGACGAATCTAACTCGGAAAGGGTTACCTTTCACTTGGAGTGATCATTGTCAATTAGCTTTCGACGAGCTAAAGGATAAGTTGACATCTACACCCGTACTTGCTCTGTCGAAGGGAGGATTGGAATATCGAGTTTACACTGATGCATCCTTACAAGGACTTAGGGGTGTGCTTCAGCAGGAGGGAAGGGCTATAGCGTATGCTTCTAGAAAGCTAAAGACCCACGAGAGGAATTACCCCACTCACGACCTGGAGTTAGCAGCGGTTGATTTTACTTTGAGGATATGGATACATTATCTTCTAGGAAAGCAGTTCACTTTATTCACAGATCACAAGTCACTTCAGTATCTCTTCACTCAGAAGGATCTGAATATGAGGCAGAGGTGGTGGTTAGAATTCGTGAAAGACTACCAGTTTAATATTCAGTATCATCTGGGTAAGGCGAATGTGGTAGCAGACGCATTGAGTCGAAGATCGACGGGGGAGATATCAGAAGTCTAGAAAGTAAAGTAGAGAGAGCTTCGATATGAGGATGATGTAGCCAGGGCCTACATGTTTGCATTATCCATCACACCTGAGATAATTATGCGGGTTATGAAGGCTCAGGCAGAGGATCAGATCTATCGGGATAGGGTGAGCCAGTTGTTAGTTGAGGGAGCAGAGGGTTACTCGATCAACTCGGAAGGAGGCCAACGCCATAATGGGAGGTTAATTGTGATGGAGAGTGAGGAGCTGAGGCACGTTGTCATGACAGAGTCCCATGGTTCGAGGTTTACGGTACATCATAGCGGGGATAAAATGTACCAGGATATGAGGAGGCAATATTGGTGGTCAGGAATGAAACGGGACATAGCAGAGTTTATTTCGAAATGTACCACGTGTCAGATTGTGAAAGTTGACCATCAGAGACCATCAGGGATGCTATAGTCGCTGGAGATTCCCGTGTGGAAGTGGGAGAGCATATCCATGGACTTCATTATAGGATTACCTATATCGCACAGGGGTCACGATTCCATATGGGTCATTGTGGATTGGTTGACCAAGGTGGCCCACTTTTTGTCGGTTCGTACAGACTTTGAGACGATGCGTTATGCGCAGCTATTCATAGCAGAGATTTTTAAGCTGTACGGAGTGTCGATAAACACTATGTCCGACCGAGATAAAATCTTTGTAGCCCACTTTTGGCAGAGCTTTCAGGAGGCCATGGGCACGAAGTTACGTTTGAGTACAACATATCACCCACAGACTGACGGGTAGATGGAGAGAGTTAATCAGATGCTGGAAGACATGCTCAGAATGTGCATTTTAGACTTTGGGGGAGGTTGGGAGAAATATCTTCCTTTGGTAGAGTTCGCGTATAACAACTCTTACCAATTCACGATTGGCATGTCACCGTTTGAGGCACTGTACGGGAGACCTTGTCATTTACCCGCTTGCTGGTTAGAGGTGGGGGACAACAAACTTTTGGGGTCGGATATTATCCAGGAGACGTCTTCCAAGATAAAGTTAATCCGAGGGTGGATTCGGATAGCTCAGGATAGGCAGAAGAGTTATGCTTATTCTTCACGGAGACATGTGGAGTTAGAGGTTGGGGACTAGGTATTAGTCCGGTTATCCCCTATGAAAGGGGTGATGAGGTTTGGTAAAAAGGGTAAGTTAGCACCGAGGTACGTGGGACCTTTCCCTATTATTGAGAGGGTGGGACCGGTAGCTTATACACTCGGGTTTCTAGAACATCTTTAGCGGATACACGACGTGTTCCATGTGGCATCGCTGAAGAAATACCAAGGGAGAGAGAGAGAGCCTTTTGGAACATTCCACTCGAGGAAATTGATTTGTAGCCTGACATCTCGTATGAGGAGATACCGGCGGCGATTTTTGACCGTAGTGAGCGGAAGTTACGATCCAAGGTTGTTCCACTAGTTAGAGTACAGTGGGGTCATCACAATGTTGACGAGTCTACCAGGGAGTGGGAGGAGGATATGCGGGAACAATGTCCAGAGCTATTCACCACATGTACAACATAATTTCGGGGATGAAATTCCTTTGTAAGTGGGAAGTATGTAACACCCCATATTTTTTTATGCATTTAATATTTAATTAATTCGGGAATTCTAAATTACTTGTGTGTTGTAATTTTAATTGAATTAATTATGGCAATATATAATTAAATATTAATCGGGGAGTGAATGATTAATATTTAGGGAAATTTATTTACTAAGTGAATAGTAATAATTTAATTACGTCATTTTGAGTATTAATGACGGGGTATGCACTTATCTCAGCCGGGAGCCGGTATAGACTAAATTGGGCGTGAGATAAGGATTTTATAAATTAATTTGGATGCCAATTTGGAGTGTACGGTTGAGTACGGATGGTTTGAGATAGTCATAAAAGTGTACCGGGGGTAGTAAACGGGTCACGAGACGTTTTTAGACATGGTCGGGGCCACACGGAGACATTTGGGTCACTTGGGCTTGGCCCATTAGGAAAAAAACGAGATTAGCCTAATTAAGCAAGTATAAGGAATTATGGAACAGCTGAATTGAGTTTAGAAAAAGACTTAGTGGTTTAGGAAATCGTAAGAACAGTTAAAGGCAAATTTGGGGATCAAAGGAGAGCCAAGAAAATAAAGGAGTGATCTTCAACCTTGGGCATTCACAACTCCTAAATCAAACTCTACGAACCCTAAGGCAAGTGGTTAACTTGCTGTAGCATTCATATTCATGTGATGTGAGTAATCAGAAATTCGTTTTGGGATTTAAAGGATATAAAAATGGGGTTTTGTAAACCATGAATCTGATTTATAAATTGAGTAGAAATTCATGTATAATTTGAGTTTTGAATATGTATCTGATAAGATGTGTAAACCCGGATGAACTAGAAATGAATTTAGTTACGGAATTGATGTTTTAGATGGGTTAAAGATTAAATTGGATTTTCCCCAAATTCGTGAAAACAATAGAGAAAATTAGATTAACTGATGTATTTGGACTTTATGGAGGTTCCTTATAAGGTTTTTGGTGTGTATTGTTGATGGGAAGGCTTGGTTTTCACTGTAGAAGAAGTTAGGGTTTGGAGGTATTCGTCCATGGCTGAAACAGCCTACTCGGAGAAGATGATGACATGTTCGATCGATCGATTGAAGGTCAGGGTTCGATCGATCGAAGGTCAGAAATTTTTGGCAGTTCGTCCAGTTTGTTTACATAAGGGAAAATTTAATTAAAATATTTCTCATGCCTTAGGTAATGAGAAATAAGTATAGAGTTATAAACTAATTAATTATGAGGGAAATTAATTGGGACTTGGGAGAAATTTAGGTGTGTCACACTATGACTAAATTATGAGAATAATGTTTCAAAATAATTAAGAAAGGATTTAGTGGGCGATTCCGAGGTTATTGGTTGAGCGATACCAAGGCGTTGAAATTATTTAAGTGAGGGCTAAATAATTTAGAGTCGGGAATTTAGACTCGAGTGTTGTTTTAATTCTGGCCACAAGAGTAAGTCCGAATTGATGGTTGGAGTTACACCAAAAGTAACTTAATTAATTAATGTGTGAATTAATTAATAATTAGAGTTGGGCCATAATCTTTTAATAAGTTGAATAGGCTTGTGTTACGGATTTAGTACACGGTATAGCCGAAATATAATATATATATATATATATATATATATATATATATATATATATATGGGTTGTGATAGTATATATATGGTGTGTACATTAATATCAGTGGTTAGATATTATTATTATTATTATTATATACTCTAGTGCTATAGGGGGAGGTTGCGCGTAGTGGATGAATCCCTAAGCTTGAGGAGTAGGGTGAGTATATTCCCAGGTCATAGCGTCCATTATTTGGGTGAGGGGCATCTCAATTTCAGGGAAGGAATATGACCGCCTCCAATTGTATGTATTAACCAAGTTAGTGAGAAATTCTGACTTGGGGGTAACTAGGTTATGTGAAAATACCTAGTGGGATAGCACTTTAGAGAATTTATTTCCTGTGAGTTATTACTCGGGTGAATGCTATTATTAAATATATTTCAGTATGTTTGTGAATGTTGTAATATGACTATAAGTATATAATTAGGTAATTAATTATATACGGGATAATTAATACAAAGCATGAGTTGTATTATATGTATGACAAGGGTGGACGTTATGTGAATTTAAAAATGGAAATGATTAATTAAGTTGATGTTGCTAATAACTTAAAAATCATAATCAGGGCATACTCGGTTAGAGTAGGGTGGGTGCAAAGAGATTTTATTAATTATCTAATCATGAGATAAATAACTAGGTGAATTAATTAAGGAGTTCATAGTCCACATTAGAAGAAGGGTGAGGTAGTCCTCAAGAGAGAGTGCGACACTAACTAAAATATGGAGAGCATGCATATTTACTTATTACTTCAAGTTAATAATTTGCTAAATGTTTTGGGTACTAACCCTTGCTATAAAAACTTTTAAAAACCTTTTAGGTGTGCAGCCACAGGGACGCCAGGCTTGACTCAATTTCAGGGATCCGTTGCTGCATCATATGTGGATGTTGCGGGAGTTTGATAGACGCCTCATTCTTTCATTCCTAGTATAGAGAATTCTTATTAGTTATTCGATCATGTCGCTCACAGTTTATTTATTATTTGTCCGGCTGATTGGGATTTATTTCTTGTCTTTACTATTGTTGGATTTTTGAACCGATGGTTTTTTCGGTCAGTTAATTATTTGTGATTGGTTGTTTCAGTTAACTGTGATTGTTATATTATTTTATTTTTCGCCTGAGATTTTTATTTATATTAATGAAAGATAAAACTTGACACCAGTCTATTTTTCTCACTTAGGTGGTTAGTAATTAAAAAGGAAACAATGATGCTAAGAATGAACCAACTGAGAAACCTATTCTAACTTAATTTAGGACTGATCACCCGGGGTTAATTAGGCGGGGTGCCACAATTGAAAGTGAGGGGGAAAGCGATCTCAAAAAAGCATTTATAGATTTATACGCCGAGAACATGAAGACGAAGAAGTTGAATAAGAAGTTAGGTTTTAAGGTGTTATATTTGGAAAAAGAGAGAGAAGTTTTGAGGGGATGTGAGGCGTCGGCGTGTTAACTCGAGAAGGTGAAGATTTCTTTATGTGAGCAGTTGATCGTCTTAGGACGGAAAAAGAGTGAACTTGAATCTCGTGTGTCCCAACTCGAGAGAGATCTCGAACATGCTCGAGAGGTCAAGGTTACTATAGAGGATACATATAAGAAGGTTGGAAAGAGGCTGCTCGGTCCTTCTTTGCGTAATGTTTAGATATTAGGAATAGGTTATGATGGTGCATCTACTTTCCATGCTGCACCCAATCTGGTTCTCAAGTTTATGATAGATCCATATGACTCTCAAACCAACCCACCTAGGCATACGGTTCCCGATAGGAGAGTGCATCCGAGAAGTTTTGAGAGAGGTGTTCCTAGGTCTGTGTATGTTTGCGCCCATTGTAAGAAGAGAGGACACCTTACGGAATTCTGTTTTAAGTTGGGTAGTGCATCTCGTAAATTTTTGCTATGTTATGCTACGACACGTGTTCCTACACACACTCCCACACATGATACTTTACATGATCCTGCACATCAAATGAGAGAGTTTGCACATATTCGAAAGCAAGTTAAGTTTTTAGTCAAGACTTCACACGATTTGATGGATGTTTTTCATAGGATGTCACCACCTTTGGAAAACTCCTCCGCACCTAATGGTTGACGTTTAGACTTGTTTGCAAGTATATGATGGTTTTCATGATGATATTTTATGCCTATTGCTAGTGTGTACCACTTTTGTTTTTATATTTCCATTTTGATATTTTTTTTCTCAAAAGACCCAAAAATATTTTGTTTTTGATTTTTTTTGGAAAAATACAAAATGATTTTCTATTTTTTTTGAAAAAAATTTGAAAAAGCCAAAAAGATTTTATTTTGATAATTTTTTTTGAAAAAGACAAAAATATTTTTGTATTTCATTTTACACCATTTATGGATGGACATTTAGGATGACCAGGTCACAACATCCTTCCATATCCATATGACTATTTTTATAGTATTCTGAGACGATACATCATTTCATCCATGTACTTTATAATCTTTAGAGTCATTAAGATGAGATTTGAGACATGTTTGACTCATAATTTCCTTTAATTCACCCTTGCACGAATTTATTTGATTATTATACTTGTCTATCACATGTTGGTTGAAGTGTTTTTATCTCAATCCTGTCATTAAAACGAACCAAATGTGATAAAACTTGATAATGAAAGTAGTGCATGTAAGAATCGTTGCCCGTGAAGAATTTTTTTAATATGAAAAAATGATGAGTGAACACAGGAAAGGGCTACGAAAGGAGCAATTAACCTTTGCGTGAAAGTCACCATTTGAAAAGTGCCAACAAAGGTATGGCACTGTAAAAAGTAGCCAAGGCCAACATAGTTTAGTTTGATATGATCATTCAAAAGAAAAGAATTGAATAGAAAAATATGGTCATTATTATATATGAGGGAGTTTGGTTGGAAATATATAAATGGGTTTGCACGTCCTGAGAAAGTTTTGAAAAATATTACATAGTTTTAGACGTTATTGGTGTGAAAATCATTTTATACTTTGATGTGTTAATTGATTAAGTCGATATCATTTGAATTCATCAGTTTTTACACCTAAGGATGATTTTGAGCTCATTCGTTAGGAGTATCCATATTCATCGTCCACATATGTTATGAATGTTTGAGTTGATTTTCCTATCGAATATGGTCACACCCATTCATTATGTTTTCACGATTTGGTTATCGTTGTGTAAATTTATGGTGTGTGTTGTTTTTGAAAATTCTCTTTGCGTAAATTTTTTTAAAAAATCAAAAAGAGTTTGTGAAATCCTTTTGATTATATCCTTGCATGAGTGTAATTGTTGTTTATTTGCTATACTTGTCGCGACACTCCTTATTTATTTTTTGTTTATTCTTTTCCTTGTCTATTTTGGACAAATAAAAGGGGGGAGGACGAATTATGAATTATGGGGGAGTGAGAGTTTGCATTATGGGGGATATTTAAGATTTGAATTGATTTACTTGATTTTATTTATGTTTATATCATTTCAAACTCGATATATCACGAAGATATTTGTTTTGTTTATTGTGTGTAGGACTTTGATGATCATTTGGATAGCACGTAAAACAAGCGCAAGGAAAGCAAAGAAGTTTGACTTGAAGAGATTTAATGATGAGGATCTTTGAAGACTTACATTTTTAGTATCTTTACACTTTTGGGTTCATGGGAGTGTATTAGATTTATATAGGAACTTTATTGATAATTTGGATGTTTTTATTTTGTACCCGCATAGACATAGGGGGAGATTGGTAAGGACATAATTTCCATAGTCCTGATTTTACATAACGTATGTCGTATACCGTTACAATAGTAGAAGGAAGTTCACAATCATTTGTTCAAGTCGACAGATTCGAATATCAAGTTTCTTTAACAAACGGACATCTACGAGATTGATTTTGGTAAGAATTGTGTTTAAGTTCTGAAATTTGTTTACGATAGTATTGGGTTATTTTTTGAAACTGTTTTTTAACAAAATGAGCCATTTTTCTAAGTCAAAATAATTTTTAGAAGACCTATAGGCTAGCTTTTTTAAAATATTATTTTTTCTCTCTTGTCGTTCAAACGACATTGACAAATCATTCAAATGACCCCATCTACCGACATCACACTTCATTTGATAGGTCGCGCGAAGGGTCGTTTCTTTATTGCTTCAAACGACCACGTACTGTTTTGTGTTTTTAAAGGTCGTTTCTTAGGTCACTAGTAATGACATCTAATGTTGTTCAAATGACATTAAGAAGTCATTCGAACGACCTCTGTCGCCTCAAAAGTTTGTTCATCTATAAATGCCTATTTTAGAAGACTTTTTCATTAAGACTTTTGCTAAACAAAAACTGCAAATCTACAGAATTTTAGTCTTCACTTTTAGGGAACAAAACCTTGTTTTTTATTTACGAAAGATCCCATATACGTTTTTGAATCAATTTGGAACCCAAAATCACTTCTTGTTGAAGTTTTCTCTTGTAGAAAAGAAGATCCCTATTGCTGGATTGATAGTTCTTGCGAGGAGCTATTTGCTGACGACTGCGGTCATTGGGGATACTCGTGAGTATTCACTGCTGAGAAGAAGCTGCGGTTATTAGGGTTCTCGAGGGAATCTTTATTGGTGCTAAGCTGCAGTCTATGTGGATTTTCTATAGGATATTCATTACAGATTTTACTATGTAATTGTAAGTTGTGATTTATGTTATATAGTGAAATAAATAGGTTTTATCCAAAAGTTTTTTTTCCTGAATCTCGTTTGTCGCTTGATTTGTGATTGCATGGTTAATTTATCCACATAGATGCCTGATTATGGTTTAATAAAATTTGGATTGAATATTGACTCTGATTAAATAAGTTTTTAATTGGAAATTTGCGAATTAAATAAATAATTGATATCACACATCTATAAATTGGTATCAGAGCTTTTAGCTTAGGAGTTTTACCACCCTATATATATATATATATATATATATATATATATATTTGTTTGTGTGTGTGGGCCTAATCTGGATATTATTTCATAATTTAATTTTTATTAGTTTAAGTTAGATTAGATTTTGGTTGGGAGCTCATCTTTTTCTCTCTCCTAGGGTTTCCATTCGTTTGTTTATGTTAGTATACTACTCATTATCTTCCTCCATTAATTCAAGCTTCCATTGTTGTTCAATGATTTGTTAACTTAGTTGCTTTCCGTTATTTCTTTCATTCAATACATGTCATTTAATATGCTTACTATCTAAATTAAATTAGGTTGAGATGATTGAACTCACCTTGGATTAGTTGGTTTCTTTGCTTTGGCGATGGATTAAACTAGTTTTAATGGATTAGGTTGTTCTTGATTTTATGCATAGGAGATTTAATGGTGTATATCATGTATGCATCGTATTTACAACCTTGCGTGTATAATCTCCAAGATATTTGTTGATGTCAAAGTCATAGTAAGCTTTAATAACAATTTAGGGGGTGATAACTCTAGGTTTGATTAATTGACGAAATGAGATTTAATCGTTCAACGCTTTTCTTCCCATTTAACCATTTATGCTAATTTACTTAAGGCGAGGGATATTATTCTCAATCTATAGTTTTTATTCTTATTTGTTTAACTTAGTTTAAGTACATGCCTAGTTGTAATGTATAATTAAAACTATTATATTTTATACTTTTATTCAGAAGTAAGAAATCCATTAAATTTTAGCACTCATTATCCGTGGTTTAGATACCTGGATAAACCACTATACTCCCATAAGAATGTAGTTAAAGTTTAGGTTTTTGTATTGCAGTGGGAGAAGATAACAACAACAACTTAAGTAACACGGACACTCGGTTTCCCACTTTTATCACTCTAGTTGTACCTAGACATCTCTCAACATGCAACTAACAGAGTACATGTTTGGTTTCAAGACAGAGATCAGTTGTTAGTCTACTACGTTACTCACACTCTCCTTGAATTAGAAAGAAGATACATGTCACGACCCCGTCCCAAAATTAGTAGTCGGGAACGAGTGTCTTGACATACCACCAAGGCAACATATATTCTAACTTAAATTATTTCCTTAAATAAGTGCAACATAAATATAATCACATGGTTATGAATCGTAAAATACTGAAATTAAAGGAATTACGTCATCAGAGCTTTCTAAAGGAAACTTTATTTATATTAAAAGTGATAACGAGTTACAACTTAAGACAAAATTTAAAACTTATTATAAGAGAGACAAACGTTCTCTAAATGATAAAACAAACATAATAACAAAAAGAGCTCTAAAAGCTGAATCTTCAACACAGTCCTTTTTTCGTTCCCTCCACGAACCTACTTATTTCCTGAAAAATGGTTATTTATACAACATCAGCTAAAATACGAGTGAGAATTAATCTCTAGACATTCCATGGTTTTTCAGAAAATTGATACCTATTCAATTTACAACAGAAGGCATTTACATATATGGACAGGAATTTGCAACAAAATATATAAAGCAAACTAACAGTATATATTTTCAGAATAAACAGTTAAGAACAGAACAAATAAAACAATTTGAGCAATATATCAGTTATTAAATTTTCTTTTAATGGTAATGCACGCTCTAATACCCAGATAAACAGATAGTGTCACCAGATGTTTCCACTTGGTAACAACACAGACAGAAAATCATGATCTCTGGATCAACGCCTTATTTAGGGCACACAAACGATAAACCAGCTGAAAAGGTACCACCCAAATATTTCCATTTGGTAGTCAAGGCCAACATAGTAAGAGAGTTTTCATAGGCCGAATCAATAATTTCAGAATTCAAATCAGATGTATATATCAAGAGATATACACATATAACAAACGACGAAATCATCGGTGTCAGATGTATTTCGAGAATAAAATCATTTCACAAAATATATGTAGTTTTCATAATATCATATAATCAAAATACACAAGGAATGTCACAGAGTACTCACCTAGAACAGAAATCCGAAATTATAGATACAGAGTCTTGGATCACTCGTTAATCTTAAGACGAAACTTTTTCTTAACTTTCCTGCACTTTCTCTCACTATTTCTCTCTGATCTTTGGAATGAATTTCGTGTAATAACTGATCCTAAGGCCGTATTTATACTTTCCCAAAGTTATTAGGTTATTGACACGTGTCCCAATGACTAAGCGTCCATTTTGGTGAGTCGACGTTTGACGTGTCGCGTAACAAGACTATCTTGCAATCTTTATTCACCAAATGGAGACATGTGTTTTATCTTCTTCTAAATGGATGACACGTGTTTTGTCCTTACTTATATAGATGACTCGTGTAAGAGTGGTGGCAAGAATACAGCACGAGGTGTTTATTAAGGGTATACGTGTCATTTTACACACGAAGGGAATTTTGGTAATTTCACACTATATATTTTCAGTATTTCTTAGAGGTCCCTGAAAATATTTTATTTACAAGATGGTCCTTTTTATATTTTCATTTTAGTCCCTAAAACTTTCTTAAAACTATATTTTCTACCCCAAAACTTATTATTTACATTAAGATGTGTCATAAACTTCGATTTGATCCAATTTACAGTTGATTCTTCAAATTTAGAAATAGGCTTTGTCATTTTTAGAACCCATAATATTACATTAGTAGATAATAAGTAAGATGCAATTGTAAAAACAAACTATGTATTGGTATATAAAAGTGGGGTCATTACATCCTACCCTCCTTATAAAAAGTTTGGTCCCCAAACTTGACTTACATAATTTTTTTTCACTAACATCTTTGTTTAATCTAATCTGTGAGAAAAATACATTCATTTTTATTACACGATTTCATAAAATAGTTATCCATGTCGACTTAGAATTTAACTTTCAACTTTATTTTATGGGTTGTAGCTAACTTTTCTTAGAATCTATAAAAAATTTCAAAGATTGCCTTAGAGTCTACATCTAATAATCTTATCTTAGTCACTATCTAATGCATCACCAAATTGAGTATGATGAACATCCTCTTATATCTTCAAACAGTGCATCAATCACTAAGTATTCCTCTACCACATATAGTTCTGACAAGATCTAGTCTTATAATTCTAGGTTAGACACAATCTAACCTATCTCATCTTCAGCTAATCTACAAGTTCATAACCTATGCTCTGATACCACCTCTGTCACGACCCCGACCCAAAAATAGTAGGGAATGAGTGTCTTGACATGCCACCAAGGCATTCAATATTCTGGCCTTAAAATTTTCTCTTAAAATAAATGCAACGGAATACATTCACATGGTTATGAGTTGTAACTAGCTGAAAAGGTAACACATTATCAGAGCTTCTAAAACATAACTTCTTATTCTCATAGATAAATAAATTTTATTACAAGTCGTGCCAGAATCACTTAAAGATAAATAAATCCTCAAACATCTCATTCTACACTAGCCTCTAGCCACAAAACAAATCTTAAAATATAATCTTCAACTCCATCTTCACATATCCATACTCGTCTCTAACTTATAACCTGAAAAAGGGTTATTTATACAACATTAGCTAAAAGCTGAAAGAGATTTAATCTCCTGACATTCCATGGTTTTTCAGAAAATCTATACCTTTTCAATTTACAACAGAAGGCAAATATATATATATATATATATATGGACATGAATTTGCAGTAAAATATATAAAGTAAACTGACAGTATATATTTTCAGAATAAACAGTTTAGAACATAATAGATAAAATAATTGAGCATATGTCAATAATTCAATTTTATTTTGATGGCCATGTACGCTCTAATACCCAGATAGTGTCGCCAGATGTTTCCACTTGGTAACAACACAGACAGAAAATCATGATATCTGAAACAATGCCTTATTTAGGGCACACCAACGATAAACCAGTTGGGAAGGTACCACCCAAATATTTCCACCCGGTAGTCAAGGCCAACATAGTAAGAGAGTTTCCATAGGCCGAATCAATAATTTCAGAATTCAAATCAGATGTATATATCGAGAGATATACACATATAACAAACGACGAAATCATCGGTATCAGATGTCTTTGAGAATAAAATCATTTCATAAAATATATGTAGTTTTCATAATATCATATAATCAAAATACACAAGGAATGTCACAGAGTACTCACGTAGAACATAAATCCGAAGTTACAGATACAGAGTCTTGGATCGCTAGTTAATCTTAAGACGAAACTTCTTCTTAACTTTCCCGCACTTTCTCTCACTATTTCTCTCTGATCTTTGGAATGAATTTCGTGTAATAACTGATCCTAAGGCCTTATTTATAGTTTCCAAAAGTTATTAGGTTGTTGACACGTGTCCCAATGACTAAGCGTCCATTTTGGTGAGTCGACGTTTGACGTGTCGCGTAACGAGACTATCTTTCAATCTTTATTCACCAAACGACGACATGTGTTTTATCTTCTTCTAAATGGATGACACATGTTTTATCCTTACTTATATGGATGACACGTGAAAGGGTGGTGGCAAGAATACAACACGAGGTGTTTATTAAGGGTATACGGGTACAAAGTCTTGGATCGCTCGTTAATCTTAAGACGAAACTTCTTCTTAAACTTCCTCACACTTTCTCTCACTATTTATCTTTGATATTTAGGATGGATTTCGTGTAATACTGAACCTAAGGCTTCTATTTATAGTTTCCCAAAGTTATCTGGGTGATGTCACGTGCCCCGATGACTAAGCATCCAATTTGGTGAGTCAGCGTGTCGCGTGTCGCGTGTCGCGTAACGGAGCTGTCTTGCAGTCTCAATTCACCCGATGCCGACACGTGTTATAACTTTATCAAATTGCATGACATGTGTTTTGACCCTTCATTTAAAAGCAACACGTGTACGGCGGAGGTGTCAAAACCACGCACGAGGTGTCAAGCACGAGGTGTAAAGTTATTAAGGGTATAAGGGTCATTTTACACATGAAGGGTATTTTAGTAATTTTACACCATACATTTTCAATATTTCTTAGAGGTCCTTAAAAATATTTTATTTACATAATGGTCCTTTATATATTTTCATTTTAGTCCCTGAAACTTTCATTATTTCAAAATGAAGTCCCTAAAGTTTCATAAATTTATCATTTCTACCCCAAAACTTATCATTTAGCTTAGGATATGCCATAAGACTTTGATTTAATCCATTTTGATGAAGAAGGAGGTTATTTCAAAGTGTTTAAGTCGACCAAACAAGCCTCTCCTTCAACCAATCAAAATATTACACATGGTGTGGTAATAGGACAAAATATAACTTAAAGGATGGACAGATTTGCCCTTATTTCATAATTTTGGTATAACTTCTTGCTCGAACCTCCGTTTAACACACCGTTTGTTGATTTACAAACATAATTAATATATCTACAACTTTTTAGGTTTTACCTCAAGTCAATTGTTATATTGTAATGGTGAAAACTAGTCTCTAATATGAACATTCATACCGAAAACTTTAAAATTTTATGTTTGTAACTAATTTGATATTTCATGATTCATGAAGGGAGGTTTAGACTAAAATAAATAAATTAACATTATCCATATCACATACGAAATAATACAACATTTAAAACTATATATGAACATATAAAAATGAGGTCATTACAATACATGCCTATTGAAAAACTAGGACTTGAAGTGGTAACATCATCAATTAAGTTGAGCCATTACTTCGAGGTTCTCCCTATTATCATCCTCATTTTTTACCTCTTAAAAGATTGTTGAAGAAAACATATTTTTTTAAGAGGATGACTAAGTGTTTTCTGTATTTGGCCAAGTTTAGCATTGTTTATGAGCCCCGAACAACCATTAAGTGGCAAGTTTTAGTCGACTTCATAGTTAAGTTCTCAGCAGCCTTATAAGGAGAGGTAGTTCATCCCAACCCTGTTTTAGAGATGTTCAGTCTACAACAAGAAAATCAAGAGTGGAAGTTTAGACTATTCATTAATGGATCATCCAATAAACGAGGAACTGGTGTAGAGATCATCTTTGTCACCCCCAAAAAGATACCTTACGGAGAAGGCAATTTATCTCGGGTTCAAGGGATCCCACGATGAGGAAGAATGAAAGGTCGTGATTCTTAGATTGCAAAGGGTCATTACCATGGGAGTGCAGGACATTGCTATATGATATGATTCTCGTATAATCTCTAATCAACTTAGCGAAGAATACATAGACAGAGATACAAGAATGTTCACATATTTGGATAAGTCTTGAAAAATCCTAAAGGCTTTTGGATCAACATCATTAGAACAATTTCTAAGGAACTTTAATAGTCATTTTGATGCCGTAGCTACATTGGTATTAAGGTTGACACTAATATGAAACGGAAGATTGAAGTAGAATAGGTTAACTAACCACGCATCAATGATATAGAGATTACCAGAAAACCATGCACATCGAGTATGTCCCATCTTGGATGGACCCTATCATTGCCTATTTGAATATTGCAATCGCTTTCAAGATAGAAAATAATCTCACAAACTAAAGATCCATTAGACAAGGTTTTGCCTCAGCTCTAAGGGAAATCTTTACCGATGATCATTCACAGGTCCTCTTCTCAAGTTTATCCAACCAGATCAAGTAGAAGTCATTCTTATCCTAATGTACGAAGGCAGTTGCAGAGCTCATGCAAGTGGAAGATCACTTTCTTACGGGGCGATCTCTCAAGGCTATTGGTGACCTTTTATGCATAAGGAAGATATTCAGTTTGTTCATAAATGTTTAAAGTGTCAATATTTCTCCCCATCATCAAACAAATGGACAAAGATCTCACCCTTCTCACAAGTCCATAGACTTTAGCTCAGTGGGGGCATGGACATTGTGGAACCTTTACCCACTATATCGAGGGATAGGAAGTAACTAATAACTGCCATATATTACTTCACTAAATTCATGGAAAAAAACCATTAACTCATATTAGAGAGGTCAATGACAGATGAATTGTGTGAAGGTGTACATCATCACAATATTTGGCATACTTAAAGCTTTGTTAAATGACAACATAACTCAATTACAATGACTTCTTAAGTGACTTTTACATAGAGTATGGGATCCAAATTCATTATGCCTCAGTCGTGTTCCCACAGTGCAACGAGAATTTTGAAATCACTTATAAAATGTTATTTCGCGGGGTTAAATGGAGACTAAAGAATGCAAAGAGAACATGGGTGGACAAACTCCAATCAATCTTATGGGAATACTAAATAAATACTAAATGATCAACATGGGAAACCCCCACTCATTATCATACGGAATGGCAGTCATCACCCCAATGGAAATTGGCTTACCAACTCTAAGGACTGAGATATTTAAGCACAGAAAGAATAAATCTGTATGGCTCATATGCTTAACTTAGAAAAAAAATGAATCGAGCCTACTCTCATTCACTTTATAACATATGAACAAGATCTTGACAAACAACATAATAGGAAGTTAAAAATTTAGAGAGCTTTAGGTCGAGGATCTAGTGCTTAGAAATCTTTATCGGTCGCCAAAAAGCCCTCCGATAAAAAAAATAGCACTAAATTGGCAAGGTCCGTAAAAAATAGTATCAAAAGGAGGAAGCAAATTATACCACCTAGAGGATTTAGATGAAACAATAGTACCTAGGCAATGAATTCCATGAACCTTAGGGCATTTTTATCATTAAGTAGATAGGTTACTTTTTACAATCTTTTAGTTAAATAGAGATGAAGCATGTTAATAAGTGCGTTTCTTTGATAAATGTACCTCCAAGATTAACCTCCGTTATTAAATCCACCTAAATCGCTGGTACAACTTAGAACAAGTCGGTTGCTTAAGATTTGGCATAGAACCCACTTGAAAATGGCGGTACAACCCAACTCGGGTTGGACAACCTAGAATATACATAAAACCACCTAAGAATGGGTGGTACGACTTTGAACAGGTGGATTGCCTAAGATTTGGCACAAAACCCACCTGAAAATGGTGGGTAACTCAAAATGGGTTGGAAGGCCAAGAATAGGCATAAACCCATCTAAGAATGGGTGACTCAGAATAAGTCGATCGCCTAAAATTTGGCACAAAACTAGCCTGAAAATGGTGGTACTTACAACCTAACTTGGGTTAGCAGGGATAGAATAGGCATAAACCAACATAATAATGGGTGGTATGACTTAAAACATGCTGGTCACCCAAGATTTGGCACAAAACCCACATGAAAAAGGTGGTACAACTGAAGTTAGGTTGGTCGATCTAAAATAGGCAAAAACTCACCTAAGAATGGGTGGTACGACTAAAAACAAGTCGATTGCCTAAGAATTGGTGTAAAAACAACTACAAATATATGGTATAACCTACAAATTAATTTAAATAAGAATGTTAACTTACAAATTGTAATCAACTAGTTAGTTGCGTATTGATTAATTTTACAAGTCAGTGAAGTCGATCATAAATTCTATCTTGACCGACTACCGATCATGTTAAATAAGAAAGTTAACTTACAAGTTTTAATTAACTAGTTAGTTAGTTAGCCTATTGAATAATTTTATAAGTCTATGAAGTTGGTCACAGATCTCAGCTTCACTGACTACAAATTAAGTTAAATAGGAATGTCAACTTAAAAGTTATAATCAACTAGTTAGTTAGTTATCCTATTGATAAATCTTACATGTCTATGAAATCATTGAATTTTCCACCCCACAACTACCCTTGTCCTTAGCACAATGGTGAGAGGGGTATACGTTGGTGAGACATTGATCGGGCGAAAAAAGTGTGTTCGTGTGAGGACACAATCGTCGTGTGTTTCGCCGCCGCGATACAAAGAAAACCTAATATACTACTACACTTGACAAGCAAGTACAGTGGTAAGTCGGGTATCGAAAATCCACAGGGAGTGATTAAATTTTAGATTTTAATTGTTTTAATTACTTCAGGAATAAAAGTGGTGTAAAATAAATAAAAGAAAAGGTGATAGGGTGGTTGTGGTAACAAAAGAAAAGAATAAGTTAACGCTAAAGTAAAGTAAAGCGAGGATCGGGATCGCATACACGCATTCACGGGCTAAACAACTACTAATTAGAATAAAGGCTCCAAAGCATTTAATCGAGCATTTTCAATTAAGCATAAACATCACGCAAGAAGGAATTTAACCCAAAGTTGCGAGATAAAACATTTAACTGAAAAATGGTCACACTCGGATTAAATTCGGATAATCGCTATAAACACTAACGTTGCATGACAAAGAAAGTTAAACGCATAATAATCCGACTTTAATACGCGAGGTTTCAATTAAATGCAATTTTACGCAAAACCTAGTTTTCGGAGTTCGGGGCCCGAAAATGGCGGAAAACAATCCCGACCCGTTATCTACGGACAGTACATGGAAATAAACTAATTTACACTAATATTACACTATAAAAGCAATAAATAACAATAAATAAACTTATCTAGGTATGGAAAAAGGAAAGAAAGCAAGGAAAACAACTATATTAAGGAAGAGGATGATGAATAGTGTAACTTACAACACAATTGGGTGTCAAACCAAGAAGAATCCAAGCCAAACTCTCCAAAACCTTCAAAACCCTTAAAAAAACCAACCTAAATCTGATTATTTCCTCTCAAATGAGAGAGAATTGGTTTAATACAAAATATCCCATGGCAAACTTGTAATAAAAGGGAAGAAAACCAAAAATCTTGAGGGCCGAATCGATTCGGAAATGGTCCGAATCGATTCGGAAACAGGGGAATTCCGAACTGCAATTCTGCAGCAGGGGCGAATCGATTCGGTTTTGGGCCGAATCGATTCGCAACCTACAGGTCTGAATTCTGCAGCTTTGTACTGTTTTACGGAAAATGCCGCCATTTCTTCGTTATAGCTCGGAATGAGGCACGGTCGGAGGCTACGGGAAGATAACTCAGAGGACTACAACATCCAAGAAGACATTGGGCCAAAAAGCCAAAATATGAAATGACTAAAATGCCCTTGAATGTGACCTTGAGTGTACTTTTCATGTCAAAACCATCCTAAAAATGCCATAACTCCATCGATACAACTCGGAATCATGCACCGTCGGCGGCCACGCGAAGAGAAATAAAAGGGCTTCAACTTCCGTGAAGATCTCGGGATTCAAACCCGAATGCTGAAATTACTAAAATGCCCCCGAAGCTGCAAAAGTCGACGAAACATTTCCGAAAAGAGTCCGAACTTCATACTAAGCATCCAAATACCTACAAAAGCTCAATTAACCCCTGCAAAACATGTTAACATAGAAATCCGAGGTTGTCTGGTTAACGAGCATAAATATAGGGATTAAGATACCCAAGGGGGCTAATAAGGCGTAGGTTAACGGGTGAAATACGCAATATTTGCGTCGTATCACACCCCCTAACTTACACATTGCTAGTCCCTAGCAATGAAATAGGAAACAACATGAACTACAAGCAAACCAAAAGAAGGATACAAGTACAAAAGTATGGTATAAAAGCAATAAAAAGATAAAGCCACTTTCGCGGGCGAACGATTGCATTTAGCGTATGCAATAAGCCGTTAAACCCCTAGGTTACCCTAGTGGACGAGTGTCGTCTCGTGAGGGTTTTCAGGGATGAAACCCACAAACATCATAAAGTTTCCTCAAAATATGCCCAACCCAACATGCGACAAACTCAACAACAACGAAAAAGATTTCAAACATGTTATTAGCATATTGAACGAATTCAAGCAAAAGTTCGTTGTTATTAACAGGTTGAATGCACCTCATAGAATTGAAACTTTAAAAGTGGGAGGGGGGAGAGCACATGCATAGTGTGATTTGGCGAAAAACTTATATAAACCGGATACTAATCAAAGCAAGCATACATTCAATCCTCACGGGCATTACGCTCAACAAATGAAATCACTCGGAATGGGAGGTAATACACGGGACATGCGGGCATAAAGAGTAAATGTAAATGGAAACTAGGCCGCACACATGTCACAAATGAAGAACGCTATATATAAAATGAAAAACTTGTAATCTCAATGAAAGGATACCGCACACTAAAAGAGGCGAAATGCATTTTCACAGATTATCACAACTATTATGACTTTTGAATTACATCAACCTAAGATCACATAGGACTTTAATAAGGTTATGATGTAGGATAGGCTAGGGTACGAAATGAAGGAATGTATATACGGATTCAAAGTGTTTGGGATGAAACTCAGAATAATGTAAAAAGTGGGCAATATCAAAAGTTGGACAAGAATGTCCAAACGAGCATAGATATAACAATCGAGAGAGTAATCAAAGCTTATTGAACACTATACACAACATTTACAACTTTCTCTTTCTTTTCTTTTCTTCTTTTTCTCATGTTTTTCTTTTCTTTTTTTTCTTTTGCTTTTTGCTTTCTCTTTTTCTTCACTTTTTTCACATCACTTTTCTTTACTTTTCAAACTCTCATATGCCTAAATTGCAACCACACTACAATAACAACATTCAATCCCAAGTAACATTCCAAACAAAGGTATGTAAGGTGTATGTATGGCTTAAAACTCCAATTTGGAGTTGGTTATGGGATTTTGGGTAATGAAACGAAAGGCTATATTTAGGCTCAAAGGGGTTAGCGAGGGTAGGCATCTAAGGGTGAGGTTAAGGTCAATATGGGTGATATAACAAAGATGGCCTATGATCATTTCCAAAAGTTTACGCAATTCTCGAGTCAAAACAATATATGAAAATCATGATCAAGTAACACATTTCAAGTATGAACTCAATTAATGAACGATCAAATGAAAGAATAGTGAGATTACCAACGAATTCAACGTTTTCAAAGAGAAAAGAATAGTGTATAACACTCACAAACGACGAAAGGTACAAAGCTTACTCGGTGTAAGTATATACAATGCAACAAAAGATTACCGAGTTATAAAAATCTTAAACCAAATCAATAGAACCAGGAAAGTGCATATGCTCATGGGATAAAGTTTAATTCATGAAGTTATTCACAATATCAATGATTTAAGGACTAAAGTCTAATAACTTCTAAAATCGAGAACATGCATCATTGAGTTGTCTATTGGATCGGGCAATTATTGAAATTTATCACTGGAAACAAGGCAAAATGCCCAACAAAGGAGAAAAAAGAAAGAAAATATTTTTGAAAATTTTCAAATTTTTCACAAAAAGGCATACTTAGTAACTAAATGTGAGCAAATCCATAGACTACACATGAAATGGATAGAATATCCTACACCCCCTAACTTAAATGTTGCATTGTCCTCAATACGCATTAAGAACACAACACAAAGAGAGGAAAAGAATGATATTACCCAAAATTGGAGCGATCTCCATAAGAATGAGTCCAATGAAATCTACAAAACAAGTTAGTACCGAGCATAGCAAAAATAAATAACAAAATGTTAACTAATTACACTAGAATAAATAAAAAGGAAAGAAAAATAGGAAAGAAAGAAAATTAAAAATCTAACCATTTACAACCTACTATTTAGGCTTCACACTAACTATACACTAGAAGTCTAAATAGTTGAGGGTCTACCCAAAAAGGGATTTGACTTTGAAAGATCAATGGTGGACCCTCCAAAGCGAACATGCCTCCCGGAAAATAGGAATTCCGTTTGAACAACGGAAGGCATATGGGTGGTGAAAAAAGTGAACCATCGCCAATTTGAAATTTTGGGCGGACGATGGGGGATTTGGATAATAAGGGGCAAAGGTACACATGAGGTCCAAGAAAAATCGACTCATCTCCCAAAGATTTTTCAAATGGAATGGGAGATGGTGCACACAACGGGATAACATCCATTGAAAACAAATCCGGTAAAGAGTCCTCATCGGCAAAAAGTGTAGAAATTTTAAAAGTTTCTACCGACTCATAGGAATCAACCGGTAATTCTAATGGTTCGATCACGGAAAACGAATATTGTGATGAAACAAATTCAATCTCAATCGACTCATCGTCGGAAGGAGATTGAATTTCGGGGGAGAAAGATTCACATTCGATGAGAAATTCTTTGAAAAATTGAGGTGAAACACAAGTTTCCACCTCCTCGTTGTTTTGTGCATAAGAATTCACCTCATCGCAAAGTGCATCAAGTCTCATTCCAGCATCATTTAAGCTTTCCAAACCTTGGTAATAAAGAAGCAAAGTCTCTTCCAAAGTAGGCTTCCTCGGCTCAAGAGCTTTGGACTCCTCATTCGTTTGAAACTCATCTTCGAAAGTAATGAGATGAAAATCGTCATTGGATTCGAATAATGAATCCAACTCAAGCTCCCAATAACGATTTTCATTCCGATAAATGTTTTCAAGTCTTTCATTTTCAAGAAAATCTTGAAAATGAAAAACTTGAAAACTATCCCCAAAGTATGAATCATTAGAATAACCGTAATAACTATAATAGTAGGACATGATTACCTTGTTGTTTTCAGATGGAGAATCCGAGTAAGAAAGTGAGCAACCGCGAATCAAAGTTTCTTAGCGCTCAAAGTATGCAAATCCTGCAAAAAAGGTTAAAACAAAGAATACAAATACAAAAGGAAAAATACTACGAAATAATAAAACAATTACTATCTAAAACACACTCCCCGGCAACGGCGCCATTTTGGTCGGGCGGAAAAATTGTGTTCGTGTGAGGACACAATCGTCGTGTGTTTCGCCGCCGCGATACAAAGAAAACCTAATATACTACTACACTTGACAAGCAAGTACAGTGGTAAGTCGGGTATCGAAAATCCACAGGGAGTGATTAAATTTTAGATTTTAATTGTTTTAATTACTTCAGGAATAAAAGTGGTGTAAAATAAATAAAAGAAAAGGTGATAGGGTGGTTGTGGTAACAAAAGAAAAGAATAAGTTAACGCTAAAGTAAAGTAAAGCGAGGATCGGGATCGCATACACGCATTCACGGGCTAAACAACTACTAATTAGAATAAAGGCTCCAAAGCATTTAATCGAGCATTTTCAATTAAGCATAAACATCACGCAAGAAGGAATTTAACCCAAAGTTGAGAGATAAAACATTTAACTGAAAAATGGTCACACGCGGATTAAATTCGGATAATCGCTATAAACACTAACGTTGCATGACAAAGAAAGTTAAACGCCTAATAATCCGACTTTAATACGCGAGGTTTCAATTAAATGCAATTTTACGCAAAACCTAGTTTTCGGAGTTCGGGGCCCGAAAATGGCGGAAAACAATCCCGACCCGTTATCTACGGACAGTACATGGAAATAAACTAATTTACACTAATATTACACTATAAAAGCAATAAATAACAATAAATAAACTTATCTAGGTATGGAAAAAGGAAAGAAAGCAAGGAAAACAACTATATTAAGGAAGAGGATGATGAATAGTGTAACTTACAACACAATTGGGTGTCAAACCAAGAAGAATCCAAGCCAAACTCTCCAAAACCTTCAAAACCCTTAAAAAAACCAACCTAAATCTGATTATTTCCTCTCAAATGAGAGAGAATTGGTTTAATACAAAATATCCCATGGCAAACTTGTAATAAAAGGGAAGAAAACCAAAAATCTTGAGGGCCGAATCGATTCGGAAATGGTCCGAATCGATTCGGAAACAGGGGAATTCCGAACTGCAATTCTGCAGCAGGGGCGAATCGATTCGGTTTTGGGCCGAATCGATTCGCAACCTACAGGTCTGAATTCTGCAGCTTTGTACTGTTTTACGGAAAATGCCGCCATTTCTTCGTTATAGCTCGGAATGAGGCACGGTCGGAGGCTACGGGAAGATAACTCAGAGGACTACAACATCCAAGAAGACATTGGGCCAAAAAGCCAAAATATGAAATGACTAAAATGCCCTTGAATGTGACCTTGAGTGTACTTTTCATGTCAAAACCATCCTAAAAATGCCATAACTCCATCGATACAACTCGGAATCATGCACCGTCGGCGGCCACGCGAAGAGAAATAAAAGGGCTTCAACTTCCGTGAAGATCTCGGGATTCAAACCCGAATGCTGAAATTACTAAAATGCCCCCGAAGCTGCAAAAGTCGACGAAACATTTCCGAAAAGAGTCCGAACTTCATACTAAGCATCCAAATACCTACAAAAGCTCAATTAACCCCTGCAAAACATGTTAACATAGAAATCCGAGGTTGTCTGGTTAACGAGCATAAATATAGGGATTAAGATACCCAAGGGGGCTAATAAGGCGTAGGTTAACGGGTGAAATACGCAATATTTGCGTCGTATCACACCCCCTAACTTACACATTGCTAGTCCCTAGCAATGAAATAGGAAACAACATGAACTACAAGCAAACCAAAAGAAGGATACAAGTACAAAAGTATGGTATAAAAGCAATAAAAAGATAAGGCCACTTTCGCGGGCGAACGATTGCATTTAGCGTATGCAATAAGCCGTTAAACCCCTAGGTTACCCTAGTGGACGAGTGTCGTCTCGTGAGGGTTTTCAGGGATGAAACCCACAAACATCATAAAGTTTCCTCAAAATATGCCCAACCCAACATGCGACAAACTCAACAACAACGAAAAAGATTTCAAACATGTTATTAGCATATTGAACGAATTCAAGCAAAAGTTCGTTGTTATTAACAGGTTGAATGCACCTCATAGAATTGAAACTTTAAAAGTGGGAGGGGGGAGAGCACATGCATAGTGTGATTTGGCGAAAAACTTATATAAACCGGATACTAATCAAAGCAAGCATACATTCAATCCTCACGGGCATTACGCTCAACAAATGAAATCACTCGGAATGGGAGGTAATACATGGGACATGCGGGCATAAAGAGTAAATGTAAATGGAAACTAGGCCGCACACATGTCACAAATGAAGAACGCTATATATAAAATGAAAAACTTGTAATCTCAATGAAAGGATACCGCACACTAAAAGAGGCGAAATGCATTTTCACAGATTATCACAACTATTATGACTTTTGAATTACATCAACCTAAGATCACATAGGACTTTAATAGGGTTATGATGTAGGATAGGCTAGGGTACGAAATGAAGGAATGTATATACGGATTCAAAGTGTTTGGGATGAAACTCAGAATAATGTAAAAAGTGGGCAATATCAAAAGTTGGACAAGAATGTCCAAACGAGCATAGATATAACAATCGAGAGAGTAATCAAAGCTTATTGAACACTATACACAACATTTACAACTTTCTCTTTCTTTTCTTTTCTTCTTTTTCTCATGTTTTTCTTCTTCTTTTTTTCTTTTGCTTTTTGCTTTCTCTTTTTCTTCACTTTTTTCACATCACTTTTCTTTACTTTTCAAACTCTCATATGCCTAAATTGCAACCACACTACAATAACAACATTCAATCCCAAGTAACATTCCAAACAAAGGTATGTAAGGTGTATGTATGGCTTAAAACTCCAATTTGGAGTTGGTTATGGGATTTTGGGTAATGAAACGAAAGGCTATATTTAGGCTCAAAGGGGTTAGCGAGGGTAGGCATCTAAGGGTGAGGTTAAGGTCAATATGGGTGATATAACAAAGATGGCCTATGATCATTTCCAAAAGTTTACGCAATTCTCGAGTCAAAACAATATATGAAAATCATGATCAAGTAACACATTTCAAGTATGAACTCAATTAATGAACGATCAAATGAAAGAATAGTGAGATTACCAACGAATTCAACGTTTTCAAAGAGAAAAGAATAGTGTATAACACTCACAAACGACGAAAGGTACAAAGCTTACTCGGTGTAAGTATATACAATGCAACAAAAGATTACCGAGTTATAAAAATCTTAAACCAAATCAATAGAACCAGGAAAGTGCATATGCTCATGGGATAAAGTTTAATTCATGAAGTTATTCACAATATCAATGATTTAAGGACTAAAGTCTAATAACTTCTAAAATCGAGAACATGCATCATTGAGTTGTCTATTGGATCGGGCAATTATTGAAATTTATCACTGGAAACAAGGCAAAATGCCCAACAAAGGAGAAAAAAGAAAGAAAATATTTTTGAAAATTTTCAAATTTTTCACAAAAAGGCATACTTAGTAACTAAATGTGAGCAAATCCATAGACTACACATGAAATGGATAGAATATCCTACACCCCCTAACTTAAATGTTGCATTGTCCTCAATACGCATTAAGAACACAACACAAAGAGAGGAAAAGAATGATATTACCCAAAATTGGAGCGATCTCCATAAGAATGAGTCCAATGAAATCTACAAAACAAGTTAGTACCGAGCATAGCAAAAATAAATAACAAAATATTAACTAATTACACTAGAATAAATAAAAAGGAAAGAAAAATAGGAAAGAAAGAAAATTAAAAATCTAACCATTTACAACCTACTATTTAGGCTTCACACTAACTATACACTAGAAGTCTAAATAGTTGAGGGTCCACCCAAAAAGGGATTTGACTTTGAAAGATCAATGGTGGACCCTCCAAAGCGAACATGCCTCCCGGAAAATAGGAATTTCGTTTGAACAACGGAAGGCATATGGGTGGTGAAAAAAGTGAACCATCGCCAATTTGAAATTTTGGGCGGACGATGGGGGATTTGGATAATAAGGGGAAAGGTACACATGAGGTCCAAGAAAAATCGACTCATCTCCCAAAGATTTTTCAAATGGAATGGGAGATGGTGCACACAACGGGATAACATCCATTGAAAACAAATCCGGTAAAGAGTCCTCATCGGCAAAAAGTGTAGAAATTTTAAAAGTTTCTACCGACTCATAGGAATCAACCGGTAATTCTAATGGTTCGATCACGGAAAACGAATATTGTGATGAAACAAATTCAATCTCAATCGACTCATCGTCGGAAGGAGATTGAATTTCGGGGGAGAAAGATTCACATTCGATGAGAAATTCTTTGAAAAATTGAGGTGAAACACAAGTTTCCACCTCCTCGTTGTTTTGTGCATAAGAATTCACCTCATCGCAAAGTGCATCAAGTCTCATTCCAGCATCATTTAAGCTTTCCAAACCTTGGTAATAAAGAAGCAAAGTCTCTTCCAAAGTAGGCTTCCTCAGCTCAAGAGCTTTGGACTCCTCATTCGTTTGAAACTCATCTTCGAAAGTAATGAGATGAAAATCGTCATTGGATTCGAATAATGAATCCAACTCAAGCTCCCAATAACGATTTTCATTCCGATAAATGTTTTCAAGTCTTTCATTTTCAAGAAAATCTTGAAAATGAAAAACTTGAAAACTATCCCCAAAGTATGAATCATTAGAATAATCGTAATAACTATAATAGTAGGACATGATTACCTTGTTGTTTTCAGATGGGGAAACCGAGTAAGAAAGTGAGCAACCGCGAATCAAAGTTTCTTAGCGCTCAAAGTATGCAAATCCTGCAAAAAAGGTTAAAACAAAGAATACAAATACAAAAGGAAAAATACTACGAAATAATAAAACAATTACTATCTAAAACACACTCCCCGGCAACGGCGCCATTTTGGTCGGGCGGAAAAAGTGTGTTCGTGTGAGGACACAATCGTCGTGTGTTTCGCCGCCGCGATACAAAGAAAACCTAATATACTACTACACTTGACAAGCAAGTACAGTGGTAAGTCGGGTATCGAAAATCCACAGGGAGTGATTAAATTTTAGATTTTAATTTTTTTAATTACTTCAGGAATAAAAGTGGTGTAAAATAAATAAAAGAAAAGGTGATAGGGTGGTTGTGGTAACAAAAGAAAAGAATAAGTTAACGTTAAAGTAAAGTAAAGCGAGGATCGGGATCGCATACACGCATTCACGGGCTAAACAACTACTAATTAGAATAAAGGCTCCAAAGCATTTAATCGAGCATTTTCAATTAAGCATAAACATCACGCAAGAAGGAATTTAACCCAAAGTTGCGAGATAAAACATTTAACTGAAAAATGGTCACACGCGGATTAAATTCGGATAATCGCTATAAACACTAACGTTGCATGACAAAGAAAGTTAAACGCCTAATAATCCGACTTTAATACGCGAGGTTTCAATTAAATGCAATTTTACGCAAAACCTAGTTTTCGGAGTTCGGGGCCCGAAAATGGCGGAAAACAATCCCGACCCGTTATCTACGGACAGTACATGGAAATAAACTAATTTACACTAATATTACACTATAAAAGCAATAAATAACAATAAATAAACTTATCTAGGTATGGAAAAAGGAAAGAAAGCAAGGAAAACAACTATATTAAGGAAGAGGATGATGAATAGTGTAACTTACAACACAATTGGGTGTCAAACCAAGAAGAATCCAAGCCAAACTCTCCAAAACCTTCAAAACCCTTAAAAAAACCAACCTAAATCTGATTATTTCCTCTCAAATGAGAGAGAATTGGTTTAATACAAAATATCCCATGGCAAACTTGTAATAAAAGGGAAGAAAACAAAAAATCTTGAGGGCCGAATCGATTCGGAAATGGTCCGAATCGATTCGGAAACAGGGGAATTCCGAACTGCAATTCTGCAGCAGGGGCGAATCGATTCGGTTTTGGGCCGAATCGATTCGCAACCTACAGGTCTGAATTCTGCAGCTTTGTACTGTTTTACGGAAAATGCCGCCATTTCTTCGTTATAGCTCGGAATGAGGCACGGTCGGAGGCTAAGCGAAGATAACTCAGAGGAATACAACATCCAAGAAGACATTGGGCCAAAAAGCCAAAATATGAAATGACTAAAATGCCCTTGAATGTGACCTTGAGTGTACTTTTCATGTCAAAACCATCCTAAAAATGCCATAACTCCATCGATACCACTCGGAATCATGCACCGTCGGCGGCCACGCGAAGAGAAATAAAAGGGCTTCAACTTCCGTGAAGATCTCGGGATTCAAACCCGAATGATGAAATTACTAAAATGCCCCCGAAGCTGCAAAAGTCGACGAAACATTTCCGAAAAGAGTCCGAACTTCATACTAAGCATCCAAATACCTACAAAAGCTCAATTAACCCCTGCAAAACATGTTAACATAGAAATCCGAGGTTGTCTGGTTAACGAGCATAAATATAGGGATTAAGATACCCAAGGGGGCTAATAAGGCGTAGGTTAACGGGTGAAATACGCAATATTTGCGTCGTATCACACCCCCTAACTTACACATTGCTAGTCCCTAGCAATGAAATAGGAAACAACATGAACTACAAGCAAACCAAAAGAAGGATACAAGTACAAAAGTATGGTATAAAAGCAATAAAAAGATAAGGTCACTTTCGCGGGCGAACGATTGCATTTAGCGTATGCAATAAGCCGTTAAACCCCTAGGTTACCCTAGTGGACGAGTGTCGTCTCGTGAGGGTTTTCAGGGATGAAACCCACAAACATCATAAAGTTTCCTCAAAATATGCCCAACCCAACATGCGACAAACTCAACAACAACGAAAAAGATTTCAAACATGTTATTAGCATATTGAACGAATTCAAGCAAAAGTTCGTTGTTATTAACAGATTGAATGCACCTCATAGAATTGAAACTTTAAAAGTGGGAGGGGGGAGAGCACATGCATAGTGTGATTTGACGAAAAACTTATATAAACCGGATACTAATCAAAGCAAGCATATTCAATCCTCACGGGCATTACGCTCAACAAATGAAATCACTCGGAATGGGAGGTAATACACGGGACATGCGGGCATAAAGAGTAAATGTAAATGGAAACTAGGCCGCACACATGTCACAAATGAAGAACGCTATATATAAAATGAAAAACTTGTAATCTCAATGAAAGGATACCGCACACTAAAAGAGGCGAAATGCATTTTCACAGATTATCACAACTATTATGACTTTTGAATTACATCAACCTAAGATCACATAGGACTTTAATAGGGATTAAGATACCCAAGGAGGCTAATAAGGCGTAGGTTAACGGGTGAAATACGCAATATTTGCGTCGTATCAGACATCTTCGCCCACTTATGTCATTTTCACCGATTCTAAGGTGGAAAATTCGGTCCAATAAGTGGAAGATATTCTTTTTAACAGATTTAACCCACACTTCTCATATAAAGAAGTTAGAACAGTAGGTCGATTTTGGGAAGAGACAAATGAGGAAGAAGGAGGACAGTAAGAAAGCTTTTTCTTTTCACCCATTCCTAAAGATCTTAAAGATGTGATTCACCGACTAAGATGGTCCATCGATCTTGCCACTACACCACAATCGAGAATGGTCACGGCATGTGGGTTATGGTCCTGGGCCGTGACCACCTAGTCATGGTCCTAGGCCATGACCAGAGTTAAAATTGCATGACCAGGATCGTGACTAGGAAAAAAGATGATAACTATCTTAGGCCATAATACCAAATATCTCACTAAAATGGGTCATGATCGTGGACCGTGACCATATTTGTGAAAAATGTAACGGGTTAAGTTAAGAGCGGTTATGGCCCAGGATCGTGATAATTTTGAAATATTCAAGGGCATATGGTCACAGTCCAAGACCGTGACCAGACGGTAATATATATAAACACCCCCAGTCTCTGGAAATGTTTCACGATCTCTCTCTCTCTCTCTCTCTCTCTCTCTCTCTCTCTCTCTATAAATACCTATTGCTTATCTTTGCTCTCTCCTCCGGCCACCACCTCTTTGTAATAGGTACTCTCCCTATCTCCCCTCTGTACATGGTTTGTTATTGTTGGAATATCATGGACATAATGAGATTTATTGATTGTGTATTTGTAATTATATTTAATAAGGAAGTGTATTTGTGTAAGTTATTTATTGAATTATATTGGATGTTCTGATTAAAATGTTTTGGATTTTTTTGGGGACGTAATGGATTTGGGGGTTTGGGTGGATTATGTTGATTTATTTTGAGGATTTTTATGGTTATTTGAGAGCCTATGTTTGTGATTAGGAAATCCCGTTCCAATTTTGGACTGAAAATGTTCTAATTATAAACAAACCCTTTTCAATGAACTCAAAGGGTTTATATGAATTTGAGTAGGGTGGGGTTAGGGTTTGATGGATTGTATGGATATGTGACCCTTTTGGATGTGATCAGAAAACCTAATTCCAATTTTGGACTGGGAATTTTCCAATTATAAACAACTCTGAATTTAAGTTGGGTGATTAGGGTCGATTGATTTGGGGTTTAAGGTTTGATACCTTTTACGTTATGGTTATGTGACCCTTTTGGGTGTGTTTTTTAAACTCAAAATTCAATTTTTGAATTTGATTTTTCTATCACATTATTTTTTCTTTTATTCATTTTTATACCAAAACACCATATCTCCATTTTTGTTTGTGTTAGCTAATTAGAGAATCTGTTTGTTTTTATGTGATTTATTAAACATTGTTGGGGTTTTCCTGTATGAGGTTTCCTTTGAACATTATTTGATTTGTGATAATAAGTTCTTTGAATGTTGATTGAAATGCTTATTGGAATTAGCTGGGTGAGAGAAGGATAAAGTTTTTTCCTATTTTTCAATTAATGAATAGAGCTTATAAAGATAATACAACTATCATGGGGAACATTCAAGAATTGGTTTGATTATTATGGTGAACTTTGTATTTTGTGAATTATTGTATATGTATGTGTGGGTGTGTGATAGAATAGTAGTGTAGAAAGTGTTTGAGAGAGAGACACAAAAACACTAAATGGATTGATTTTAATGAGTAAATAGGTGATTTGATGTGCCCCGAGCCTTATATTGTTACAACCCCGATTTTTAAAAGGGTATTTTTTTAAATGAATTTTGGAAAATTCAAGGAAAATAAATTCTTGGATTTAATTATTTTCAATAATTAAATATGTTGAGTTTTATTTTTGAAAAGTTGGATTTCAAACGAAAATTAATTTGGATTTAAAATGAGGTTTATATGGAGTTTTTAAGTTTTAAACCTTTCATTTTAACATGTTTCCTGAAAGGTCGATAGATCGACCCAGGGAGTCGATCGATCGACTATGCCCAGATTTGAGTCAACATATCTATTTTTAAGAGTTGGAGATAAAAATAGAGGTCATGGGTTTGTGAACCAACTTTTATCATATCAATTATCCAGTAGCCCTTTATATTTCCTCTCCCTCTTTATACAAACCCCAGCCCTAGTTTATTCAATGTTCAAACTTAGATTTGGAGGCCTATTTGGGGTTATCTCATGTTAGGGCTAGAACGTAATTTTGTTATTTTCGTGAGAGGAACGTGATGGTGCGACCAGATTTAGAGGCTGAATTTATGTGACGATTCATGTGATGATTTGGAGGTACGAGACTTACACAATATGATTCTAAATTCTTTCGAGAGTATTTCGTTTGTTTTCTATGTCGATGGCACTCATAATTGAATTGTGATATTCATTTGAAATATGAATAATTGTTGAAATCTATAATATTATGGTATATTATATTGTGATTTGAGCATCGTGTCATGAGATTTTAATATGGCATGGAGAATGGGCACCTGTCAATAGTCCCACAAATCGGTATATGGCTTTGAGATGCCTAGGGGAGGTTAGGTGAGGCCTGGTGACCCATTAATGTATTGTTGAGAAATTAATATGGATATAATGCTTGAGTAATGCATTTGATTTGTATATGAAATTCGTATTGTTGCGATTTATTCATCATGAAAATTATTTTTTGAGCATCTATTCCAGTCATATTGTGTACATCCCCGTATTTTCTTTTAGTGGCAGGTTATCTTGGATTAAGACGCTATGGGATATTTTGGAGTATTTTTTTAGAGCATGGATTTGGAAGATACATTTTGATGTATAATTTAGTGGTGTACAATTATAGTTGGAGAATTTGTATTTTAAGAGAAACATTATTGTAATCATTATTATGGAAATAGAAGAATTGTGGAAATTTAGATGCTCTATACTCGTTATTGATGGTTTTAGTTTAGTTTTTATTATAGTATCACGTCGCGTGTCTCTTTTCAGGCGTGCAGGGTGTTATATGTAATTATTGGAGAAATGATAAAATATGGATTTTCTGGAAATCATGAGAAATAACATGTTTAATCCAAACTTCTTGATGATTCTAGGTAGTTTAATGTTTGCAGATCAATTATAATTATATTGTTATATCATGTGGAAAAAATTATAAGAATTTTGGGATCATAAAATAGAGGATTTAAGGATGAAAGATGATGAAAATCGTAGGCCAAATATGCAGAAATAGTAGGCTGATGCCTGTTTGGTCGATCGATCGACCCTTCAATGTCGATCGATCGATTAATCTAAACTGCCGATCGATCCACGATCCCAAATTATGTGATTTTGTTTCTTTTAAGGTTTGATTAAATTCCCCACTTCCAAGGATGCTTAGTGTAAATTAAATATAGCATAATGGGATTTAGTAATTGAGGCTCGAAAAATATTTATATGTGCGATTAATCCTTGAAAATGAAATAATGGATTAAAAGTTAATTGAGATTATCGAGGAATAAACTCATTTGAGAACAATATAAATTTATGAAAATTCGGGAATTAGGATGACGTGGACCAGTAAGGTGTGAATAACTACCTACTAAATTTTATTTGAGGAATAATGAATGTCTTTCGAGTACTGGGAAATCTCGGGAAATATATGTTAATAACTAAAGTCATAATCTATAAATATTTAGGATATAAGAGAGAAAAATATACTACGTGTGGAATTATCATATGGTTGTGTGAATACCTTAATGACATTATATAGGTGGGGTGAATACCTATACTGTAATTTGTATTACGTATGACATACCTACGCTGCTTGCTATCGGGGTGGAGGTTTCGCATTATGGTTGATCTTTTATCCTGATGAGCCTATTTCGGGGGATTTTAGATTCGTACCTTGAGCATAGGACCTTGGACACGTTCTATAGGCGTGAATGATAGTTTCGACGGTTGAATGGGAACATAGGTGTCACACCCCAAACCCAAATTCCATACTAATCATTTCTTATTAGAATAATTAGATCATAATCTTGAGCCCATTGGAAATATAATTCATTTATCAATATTTTACTACATAATGTGCACAATGAATAAAATATTATTCTTATTCCACATCGAAATCAATATCAGAGTCATAATTAAGCAGACATACAATAATGTGATTAACTATGATCAACTCAATCCATGCTAACTCAATATATACAATATGTGAGTGTATTAAAATCTTTAGTGTGACAAGGATAAAATCCCCATATTTAAACCCTAGCTCTTCCAACGGTGCAACTCTCAAAGTTACCGGTCATATAGTATCCTAGCTGGCAGCATACAAACCTAAAAATGTTAAAATATAAACCTTAAGGATTAAGCTTAGTGAGGTACTTTTCACCTGCAATGGAATAAAAATTCTATATCGAATCTATGGATATAAAATCCGAACAATCCTGCCCATTGGCAATAAAAAATCTTGGATCATAAGATCCAAATAATTCTGCCCATTGGCAATAACAAATCCTGGATATTTGAATATCCAAAAAAATTCTGAATACCGAAGTATTCAAACAAATCCGCTCTTAGAGCTATATTCAAATCCAACAAATCATTTTCATATCTATATATGAAACAATCATAAGTACACTCACCTTGGAGATTTAATTAGGCTTTTCCCTTGCCTTTATCTGGTGCGTGTTCAGTCAGTTCTTATTCTATTCCTATAATTCTTATAATACTAGTATCATCATAAGAATATTAACAATTCAAAGAATAACTTGAACATAACTCAATTCATAAGCATCATATGATTCTATTCAAATCATTTATCACAAATGAAGTTCCATCCAAATTCATGTTAATATAATTGTCATATCCAAATCATAGACCAAACATATATTCATTTATTATTGGTAATTCAATCCTTATCATATTAGTATTCCAATACAAAAGACGTTACATCATTTCAATTCTCCTAGAGAAAGATAGGACCATTTCTTTACCACATAACAAATCTGCCCTATAGGTTCTTTTATCGTTCATTCAACTTCCAGGAATTTTCCTAATTTTTCTACAACATAAATTTCTATGATATATCACCCAACATAATTAAACATATTGATAAATAAAAAATTAAAGTTTCATAATTTTTAAGGTTCATTTTCTATGTCAAGCTAAACATCGAACACATGGCGGGCATACTTTCACCCTTAGGGCAGATTTCATACCCGAACTTCAAACTCTCACCAAAGACTCATTTCTTGGTATTTTCACATGATTTTAGGATATGTTACACACATATGAGTCCATGTTAATATACAATTGGAATAAATCAATTCCAGTAAGTATACAAAAAGATATGGAAGTTTGAATAAACAAGGTTTCTAAACAAAACAATTTTAAGGGTTTGTACATTCAACTTAACTTAAACCTTCATCTAACCACACATATATATCAAGGGCTGAAATTTTAGTAACCAATGATGATTTATATCATCTAAATCAGTAATATAAGAAAAATAACAAGACTTTCAGTTAGGATTACCTTCGGGGCTTTTACGTAATTTCTACGGATTTTTCTCCTCACTTTTTCTTCCTAAACTTCCCTATTCTCTCTACTTAAACTTAAATCCCTCATGGATGATTTTTTATGAAGGAGAAGGTTATTTCAAAGTAATAAGGTCTCCAAACCATTCTACACCTCTAACCAATCAAAATAGAACACATGGTGTGCTAATAAGACGAAATACCACTTAAAGGGATGGACAGATTTGTCCTTGGTTAGTAGTTTCGATATAACTTCTTGTTAGGACATCCGTTTCACACACCGTTTATTGTGTTACAACCTTAACTCACATGTATACAACTATCTAGTTTTCACCTCAAGTCAATTGCTATTTTATAAAGGTCAAAACTAATCGTAAACATGAATATTCCTACCAAAAACTTCAAAATTTTATATCTATAACTAATTCAATATTTCATGCTTTGTGAAGGTAGGATTAGACTAAACATACTGAATTAACATTATATACACTAATAACATAATATACACATCACATAAGCTAATCATGATTTAAACGTAATTATTTTCAGATTGTTACAATTCCCCCCCTGTTAGGAAATTTCGTCCCCGAAATTTGTTATACCTTGGTTGTCCGAATCAAACAAATATGGATAATGCATCTTCATGGTATCCTCTCTCTCCCATGTAGACTCTTCCATGCAATGCCTTATCCACACAACTTTCACAAGTGGGATCACTTTTGATCTCAATATTTGTTCCTTCCTATCCATGATAGCATGCGGTTATTCCACATAACTCAAGTCTTCCTTCAACTCAATAGGATGTTTCACCAACACATGTGAAGGATCCGCTACATACTTTCTTAACATAGAAACATGGAAAACATCATGTGACCGATCCGACTCCGGTGGTAAGGCTAACTTGTAAGCAACCATCCCAACTTTCTCAAGGATTTCATAAGATCCAATGTAGCGTGGACTTAATTTCCCTTTCTTTCCAAACCTCTTAACTCCTTTCCATGGCGATATCCTGTAAGGACACAAATTTCCAATTGAGTCCATGTATTGTGTTGGCTCAATTCCGGACAAAAACATTTATTCATAGGATAAAATGTAATTGTAATACTCTTAAGCCTATGAAGTGTTTGTTGAAGATGTAGCGGCAAAGAATATAAAGCTTCATCAAATATGCCGGTTTACGTGCCTCGCTTCTACATCATCAACTATGGTTCCATTCTCCAAAGGTATGAATGCAATTATATATATATATATATATATATATATATATATATATATATATATATAGGAGCTTGGAACTTGTTTATTGGGTGTTAGGTTTAATAAAAACTGTGTTTTATTTTCAGAAAAATTTAAATAAGAACTTTAAAATAAAGTATATAAAGTTTCTGGGCCAAAATTGAATTTTATAAACTTTCTGGAAGTCGTTCGATATGTCGTTCGAACGAGTTTTTCGTTCGAACCAGATGTCGTTCGAACGAGTTTGCCAACGAGGTTCCAGTATAGGCCTGTGAAATGTCGTTCGATATGTTGTTCGAACGAACCTTATGATCGAACGAGATATCCAACGAGATTCTAACGAGTTCAATCTGGAACGTCGTTAGAAGTCTCGTTCGAACGAGAGTTCGTTTGAACAAAATGTCGTTCGAATGAGATGCCAGGCGGGAACAATTTTTGACAGTTTTTTGGCAGTTTTTCACCCACTTTCCCATTAAGTTTTTAACCAACTTTTTCAGACTTTATCAATAGAGGGAATAACATTTTGCAATCTAACTTTTCCATTCCATTCCATCTCTTAGAGAGAGTTTGAGAGATAAAATTGTTTTAGGAAAATGTTCAAGTTTTGAGTGCTATTTTTCAAGAGAAAATATTTTATCACTCTAGTTTTACACCCATATTGTTTATCCAAGTTCACATATATAAATATCAATTGCTTGGAGTTTGGCACCGGTTTATCTCTTCCGTTTCAAAGAAAAGTTTTGGTTTGCTTCTACATCCATCAAAGAAGAAGACGTTTTGTTGTGATTCTACCCACTTGGAGAAAGGCTCCATGTACGGGTGACGGTGACCATATAAAGTCCTATCGGTGGATTCTGAGACCGCGGTGGTGTTCCAAGGTTATCCGCTAGGAAGAGGTGTCTATAAGAAGAAGCGTCAAGGCTTGAGAGGGATCGAGTCGTGTGTTGTAAGTCTTTCTGTCTTGTACTTGTAATTCCGTATCTAGTGGATTTGTGGCTAGGGCCGTTCGAGGTTGTTTCCCATCTTGGTTTTTTCCTCGTACATCGCGGCGTAGTGTGATGGATTTATTTTATCTTGCAAAATAACGTTGAACGCATGTTTAGAATAATTCACGATAAAATTTGGTTTAAATTATCACACTCATTTAATTTGGTGCTAAATTAAATATTGGGTAAAGTTTATTTAATTCAAGTCATTTGCTAAAATTTGGTTTCGCCTAATTTGCTAATATTGATAAATATGACTTAGGCAAATTCTAGGACTTGAATTAATTAATTGGTTTAAGTGAATATATTAATTGTTTAATTTTACTTCACTTGGTTTAATTTTAATTTGTTTAAGAAATTAAAATTTGTTGTGTTAAAGTTGAACCACCACACCGCTTCCGCATCGATTTACATAAAAAGGAAATAATATTTTAGAATTGGGGGCCTCGCGCACCAACATATCCAAAGAAACACATAATCCCCTTTCTGGAATTCCAAATCTTTCCATTATTTATCCGCATAACTTTTCTGTCTAATTGATCTTTTTTCATTATATCTTGAATAATCTTCACTTTTTCAGTGGTGACTTCAATCAATTCTGGACCCTCTATCTTCCTTTCACCAACTTCACCCCAACATATCGGTGTACGACATCGTCTACCGTACAATGCCTCATATGGATCCATACCAATAGTAGACTGGAAACTATTATTATATGCGAATTCTATCAAAGGAAAATACTCATCCCAATTACTTTTGAAATCAAGCACATAAGCTCTAAGCATATCTTCCAAAATCTGTATTGTCCTTTCTGACTGCCCATCTCTCTCGGGATGAAAAGCCGTACTAAACTTTAAATTGGTACCCATAGCATACTGCAAACTATCCCAAAATATGGATGTAAAAGTAGGGTCCCTATCTAAAACAATAGATACAGGTGCTCCATATAATCGGATAATCTCATTAACATATAATCTATCATACCTATTAACTGTATATGTAGTATTGACTGCTAGAAAATGAGTTGACTTGGTCAACCTGTCTAGCACTACCCAAATCGAATCTGACCCCCTTTTGAGATCGAGGAAGCCTAACTACAAAATCCATCGTTACATGATCCCATTTCCATTATGGTATTGGCAATGGTTGAAGTAGACCTACAGGTTTCTGATGTTCCACTTTCACTTGCTGACATATAAGGCATCTAGCAACAAAATCAGCTATTTCTTTCTTTATATTATTCCACCAATAATGCTCCTTTAAGTCCCTATAAATTTTAGTACTACCGGGATGCATAGTATAAATGGAATTATGAGCCTTATCTAAAATTTCTTCCTTCAATCCCTCCACATTAGGCACACACAATCGCTGCTTATACAATAAAGTGCCATCATTAACAATACAAAAATCATCAGACTTACAATCTCGAACATCTTTTCATATCTTCTCAAGAAAAGGATCCTGACTTTGCGAATCACGAATACGAGTAGCTAACAAAGGCCTCTCGCTTACATGAGCAAAGAATCTGTCCCCATCTGCTAGCTGCAATTCCACTCCCCTCCATCTCAACTCTATAATATGATCAACTCTATCACATCGAATATAAGATAACATGCTCGAATCCTTTCTACTCAAAGAATATGCAACTACATTTGCCTTCCTCGGATGGTAGTGAATTGTACAATCATAATCCTTGATTAACTCCATCCACTACCCCTGCCTCAAATTTAACTCCTTCTGAGTAAATAAATACTTAAGGCTTTGGTGGTCAGTAAATATTTCACATACCTCACCATATAAATAATGACGCCATAATTTCAAAGCAAACACAATAGCAGCAAGTTCCAAATCATGTGTAGGATAATTACATTCATGTGTACGCAACTTCCTAGAAGCATAAGAAATAACACCCAACCCCTGATGTGAAGCATCGGTATAAATAACAAAACCATCTCCACCATGTGGAATAGTAAGAACAAGTGCAGTTACCAACCTCTTCTTCAATTCTTCAAAACCATTTTCACAATAAGAATTCCATTCAAACTTAATATCTTTTCGGGTCAATTTAGTCATTGGCAAGGAAATTGAAGAAAATCCCTTCATAGACCTTCTATAATACCCAGCTAAACCCAGAACCCTCCTCACCTCAGTGAAATTATTGGGTCCCTCCCATTTCACAATAGCTTCTACTTTCTTGGGATCAACACATATACCATCTCCAGAAATAACATGGCCTAAAAATGTAACTTGTGATAGCCAAAATTCACATTTTCTAAACTTAGCATACAACTACTTATCTTTCAACACATTCAAAATAGTTCTAAGATGCTTTTCATGTTCAACCATATCACGTGAGTAGATCATAATATCATCAATAAAAACTGTTACAAATGAATCAATAAAAGGATGCAGTACTCGGTTCATAAGATCCATAAATACAGCTGGAGCATTAGTCACCCCAAAAGGCATCACAAGAAATTCAAAATGACCATATCGAGTGCAAAAAGCAGTTTTAGAAATATCACTTTCCTTCACCTTCAACTGATGATAACCTGATCGTAATTCTATCTTTGAAAACACTTTAGCACCCTGTAACTGATCAAAAAAATCATCTATACGAGGTAAAGGATACTTGTTATTAATTGTAGCTTTATTCAGTTACCTATAATCAATACACAAACGCATAGTACCATCTTTCTTTTTCACAAATAAAATTAGTGCACCCCATGGAGATACATTAGGCTGTATAAACCCCCTATCAAATAAATCCTACAACTGAATCTTAAGTTATTTCAATTCAACAAATGCCATTCTATACGGTGCCATAGAAATAGGGTCTGTCCCCGGTGCTAATTCAATACTAAATTCAACTTCTCTTTCTAGAGGTAACCTGAGCAACTCACTAGGAAACACCTCTGGGAAATCCCGCACAATGGGAACATCAACTAATTATAAGGCCCCCTTCTTAGTGTCAAGAACATACGCAATAAAACTCTCACAACCCTTACTCAATAATTTCCTCGCCTGAATAGCAGAAATAATGCAACTAGGAACAATTTTCCTTTCGCCCAAAAATTTAAATTAAGACTCACCAGGCAATTTAAAAATAATTTCCTTACGAAAATAATCCATGGATACATGATATTTGGATAACCAATCCATTTCCAAAATTATGTCAAAATTTGTCAAAATCTGAGATACCCAATGGAAGTAAATCTATAACTGTATCTCTAACCCCCACAATCAAAACACAATCATGAAAAACATATTCAGCTACAATCATATCCCCCATAGGCATGGAAATACCAAACCCCACCTCTAAATGAGTACATGGTCTATTCAGATATATGGAAAATGCATATGACACAAAAGAATGTGTGGAACCAGGATCCATCAGAACATAAGCACTTCTATCAGTAACATAAAGTGTACCTGTCACCACATCTGGAGTAACCTGAGCTTCTTTCATTGTAAAGACTCGTCCACCTAGCCTGGAACCACTGGCTTGTCCTCTGCCCATACTTTTCACTTCACTACCTAGAGATAACACTCTACTTGCTACTTCACTAGGTGCTGCTAGAGTCTCTGCCAACTACGGACAATTCTTCTTAATATGCCCCACTTGATGACAATGGTAGCATTCCAATCCCTTAAGCTTAGGACACTCAGATTTATAATGCCCTTCCTCTTTACGAAAGAAACATGTAACGCCTCCTATTGGGGCTTCACCTCTTCCTGACTTTCTAACTGAACCAAAAGATCCTCCACCACTGGTATCTCTACTAAATCTCCCCTGACCTCTACTACTATCTCCACCACCTCTCTGAAATTTATGAGGTTCCATTTTAACATTTCCACCCTCACCTCCCTTAGACTGAGATGCGTCAATTCGAGTTTTATTAAAACTCTCTCTACTTACCACCCCTTGGTTCATTTGCCTTTTTGCTATCGTGGCTTTGTTCAATAAAGAAGCATAATCTTCTAACTCATAAGTGGCCACTCTATTTTGAATGGGACAAATCAATCCATCTTGAAACTTACTACATTTATCTTCTTTATCCTGCACATACTTAGTAGCAAATCTACACAAAGCAGTAAATTTAGCCTCATACTCCCTCACAGACATTTTCCCTTGGATCAAATTTATAAATTCCCTTACCTTATCCCTCCTATAAACTTTAGGGAAATACTTAACGTACAAAGCTTTAATAAATTCAACCCAAGTAATAACATCAGTACCTTCCATCCTGGGCACCAAATGGTTGTTGGCTTCCCACCAATATTTGGCCTCTCCTTTCAGCTTAAACACAGATATATTCAATTTCTGGTTATGTGGAACTTTCATAACTGCAAAGATAGTTTCTAGATCCATGACCCACATCTCAACTTCTGTAGGTTCAACTAACCCTGAATATTTTGGAGGATTCAGCTTCAAAAACTTTTCGTGCATGGAATCTTTCATTTCCTTCCTGGCCTCTCTCTCAATTCTAGCCACAGTCTTTGATTCCAGATATCTAACCTGTTGTTCTACCATTTGCACCAAATTTCATTCTTTTTTCTCTTCCATCCTCAATATTTCTTGTGCCATTAATTGCATCTCTATAGGATGCTCATGCTCTCTAGGCTTTCCAACAACACTTTGCTCTACTTCAGTATTGTCTGTATGAGAAACTATTCCCTCTTCTCTAGGTTGTCCATTCCCAGGTTCCATCTGGAATTATCTGTAATACAACAAAGTTCTAAAAACCAATATAAACACTTTATAATACTAAACTATTGGTTAGTACCAAAAAAATATTGATAAATATCAAATCAACTCAATATCTGCCATCTAATCGTCACATACATCCAGAATTAATAACCTAGACACTCTGATACCACTAATTGTCACACCCCAAACCCAAATTCCATACTAATCATTTCTTATTAGAATAATTAGATCATAATATTGAGCCCATTGGAAATATAATTCATTTATCAATATTTCCCTACATAATGTGCACAATGAATATAATATTATTCTTATTCCATACCGAAATCAATATCAGAGTCATAATTAAGCAGTTATACAATAATGTGATTAACTATGATCAACTCAATCCATGCTAACTCAATATATTCAATATGTGAGTGTATTAAAATCTTTAGTGTCACAAGGATAAAATCCCCATATTTAAACCCTAGCTCTTCCAACGGTGCAACTCTCAAACTTACCGATCATATAGTATCCTAGCTGGCAGCATACAAACCTAAAAATGTTAAAATATAAATCGTAAGCATTAAGCTTGGTGAGGTACTTTTCCCCTGCAATGGAATAACAATTCTTTATCGAATCTGTGGATATAAAATCCGAACAATCCTGCCCATTGGCAATAACAAATCTTGGATCATAAGATCTAAATAATTCTGCCCATTGGCAATAACAAATCCTGGATCATAAGATCCAAATAATTCTGCCCATTGGCAATAACAAATCCTGGATATTTGAATATCCAAACAAATCCTGAATACCAAAGTATTCAAAAAAATCCTCTCTTAGAGCTATATTCAAATCCAACATATCATTTTCATATCTATATATGAAACAATCGTAAGTACACTCACCTTGGAGATTTAATCGGGCTTTTCCCTTGCCTTTATCTAGTGCGTGTTCAGTCGATTCTTCTTCTATTCCTATAATTCTTATAAGATTATTATCATCATAAGAGTATTAACAATTCAAAGAATAACTTGAACATAAGTCAATTCATAAGAATCATACGATTCTATTCAAATCATTTATCACAAATGAAGTTCCATCCAAATTCATGTTAATATTATTGTCATATCCAAATCATAGACCAAACATATATTCATTTCTTCTTGGTAATTAAATCCTTATCATATTAGTATTCCAATGCAAAATACGGTACAACATTTTAATTCTTTTAGAGCAAGATAGGCCCATTTCTTTACCACATAGCAAATATGCCCTATAGGCTCTTTTATCGTTCATTCAACTTCCAGGAATTTTCACAATTTTTCTACTTCAAAAATTTCTATGATATTTCACCCAACATCAGTAAACATATTTATAAATAAAAAATTAAAGTTTCATAATCTTTAAGGTTCATTTGCTATGTTAAGCAAAACATTGAACACATGGCGGGCATACTTTCACCCTTAGGGCAAATTTCATACCCGAACTTCAAACTCTCACAAAATACTCATTTCTTGGTATTTTCACATGATTTTAAGATATCTTACACACATATGAGTCCATGTTAATCTCCAATTAGAATAAATCAATTCCAGTAAGTATACAAAAAGATATGGAAGTTTGAATAAACAAGGTTTCTAAACAAAATAATTTTAAGGGTTTGTACATTCAACTTAACTTAAACTTTCATCTAACCATACATATATATAAAGGGCTGGAAGTTTAGTAACCAATGATGATTTATATCATCTAAAACAGTAATATAAGAAAAATAACGAGATTTTCACTTAGGATTGCCTTCGGGGCTTTTACGTAATTTCTACGAATGTTTCTCCTCACTTTTTCTTCCTAAACTTCCCTATTATCTCTCCTTAAGCTTAAATCCCTCATGGCTGCTTTTGGCTGAAGGAGAAGGTTATTTCAAAGTCATAAGTTCGGCCAAACCATCCTACACCTCCAACCAATCAAAATAGAACACATGGTGTGCTAATAAGACGAAATAGCACTTAAACGGATGGACATATTTGCTCTTGGTTAGTAGTTTCGGTATAAATTCTTACTCGGACCTCCATTTAACACACCGTTTATTGTGTTACAACCTTAAATTACATGTCTACAACTATCTAGTTTTCACCTCAAGTCAATTGTTATGTTATAAAGGTCAAAACTAGTCGTAAACATGAACATTACTATCGAAAACTTCAAAATTTTATATCTGTAACTAATTCAATATTTCATGCTTTATGAAGGTAGGATTAGACTAAACATAATGACTTAACATTATATACACTAATAACATATTATCCACATCATATAAGCTAATCGTGATTTAAACATAATTAATCATAATTATTTTCAGATTGTCACAATAGGTATGTGCGTGACCCATTCGGCTGGGGAGTATTCTCGCCTTCAAATATGTGTGTTATGTTATTTATGGTTTGGGAGAGACGCTGAGCCAATAGTCCTTTTTATAGCGAGAGATGTAACTGGACATGTTAGTAGAGTATTCATGCACCACAGGTTTGTCTGGGAGGTGCCGTATTAGTATATATAATAGTGTGATGGATATATATACTATGATGTGATCTACTGTGTGAATTAGTAGATAAAAAAAGTATAATAAAAATTGAACTGAATTAAGTAAGTGAATACCTAAGACTTGAGGCCTAGTTCATCTTAAAGAGAAATTAACATGTTTAAATTAATATAAGTATTGCGTAAGAAATACGGGATAATGAGAAGAGATGGAATAATAACTGTGATTCTTATTTAAAGAGATTATAGGGTACGTTAGGCGTGCACACTAGATGAGAGGTGAGATTCTCATGTGAGAGCCAAGAACTAACATGTACATAATATATGCTTAATTGTACTTGTTAAGCCCTTGCTATTTTTAAAAATCTTTTACAATCGAGCTCTGACCTGTTTACTTGCATATTCTCTTATCTACTATATCTATTACACGAGGGCCCAACATCAGGGATGCCCGTCTTAGAGGATGGATATTTTGACGTGTTTTTGGAGATTTATCTTTGGATTAGATGCTTTTATTCCATTGATTCCTATATTTGTAGTATTTGACTCATTTAGGGCATGTCGCCCAAGACTCTAGTAGTTTCATTCCTATTTAGGATATTGTATTGGTTTTATGTTGGTACTGTTATTTTCATTTTGTTTTGGATGGTGATATTGAGATATTTCAACTGGAGAGTTTATTCCAGTTACATTTATACTTGTTTACTTTTAATTCAGTTGTGATCGGATGTTACTTATTTTATTTCATATTGCGGAATGGATTTAATTAAATTAAAATTAGAAAAGTTTTAACACTCAGTTTAATTAATTATTAGGTGAGTTAATAAGAAATTATTTTTCGACAGTGATGCTAAGAATGAACCAACTCGTTATTCTGATTTAATTTAATAAAGGACTGATCACCCAGAATTTAATTTGGCGGGGTGTCACAGGTGGTATCAGAGCATCAGGTTCTAGTGTCCTTTGGATCTGTAGGACCTATTATTCTTTCTGCTTAGCGTCCTTTAATATAAAACCCTATCATTAGGATTGTTGAATTCATATTTGTGCATTTACGACTTCAGCTATTTTAGCGATATTTTAAATGCTGATAAAAATATCTCTCCCTCGTTTCAGATGCTTCCTCGATGTGCACAAAGAGGCCCCGGTGCGGCACAGCCAGAATGCAACAGAAGCTGCCATTGTTTCTGAAGCCGTTAATGCGACCTTAACAGTTGTCTAGTAAGCACCACCACTGGCATAGGTAGTGCCACCAGCACCAACGCAGGAATTTTCCACTACTTGGGAGAGTGTTAAATATGCCTTCCAAAAGGGACGTCCACTAGAATTCCAAGGGGGTTACGATGTCGTGACTGCTAGCCAATGGAAGAAAAACATCCAGCGGCATCTACGTATGTATGAATGCACGGAGGTTCAGAAGCAGATCTTAGCAACTTTTAAACTGATTGTAGCAGCTCTTCAATGGTGGGATTCCACTACTATAGCAAAGGAGAGGGATACGATGGTTATTCAGGACTTCTGGGTGCAGTTTGACCGCAAATACTTTCCTTCAGCTGTTCAGACCGTAATGAGAAGGAAAATTTTGAACCTCACCCAAGAGGGGAAGTCAGTTGCCGAGTATGAAGAGGAGTTTACTATGCTGACTAATTTGGTTCCAGCTGAGGTACCCACCAAAGAAAAGAAGACCCAGATGTTCCGAGACGGCCTTACATGGAGGATTCACCAACATCTTTTGGGCAATCCTTCTCTGCAGACTTATACAGATGTCTTGAATGATGCATTACTTCATTTCCAGGACCATCGTCTTTATAAGGGAAGCAAGCAGGGGTCTAAGTCTAGTCAGCAAGGACGAACTGGGGAAAACAGTGGCTGTGGATCATCATCAGTTCAGGGGAAACAAAGACAAAGTGAGCAGAATTCGCAGCAGGGGGACTATGCTAAGCGAATGAGGTCGAGAGGATTTCTCTTTGGATAGGGACATAATAGACAGGGCCACCAGTATAATCAGTATGGCCATCATGTCCAAGGGAAGGGTGGAAATGGTCATAAGGGTCGTGTCCAGCAGGGTCAAAATGGGGGACAGTTTGCAGGTAGATGCTTCACTTGTGGTAAGATTGGCCACGAGAAGCGGGATTGCCCAGATAAGGGCAAGATACCCCAGCAGCAGGGCATATATCAGGAGCCGCAGAAGCCTATATTTCCATCCACCCTTGCAGCACCGGCATAGATGCCATCCTTACCTACCATTGCTCCCGCAGTCCCACCACAGCAGGGGCAGTTATAATATGGGCATGTGTACAACGTCCAGCAGGCAGCATTTCAGCAGCCACCACCCAAAGTTGAGGGTATGTTTTTTATTTCTGGGGCTATGGGATGTATTTTGATTGATACAAGGCCCTCACATTCTTTCATAGACACTATATTTGTATGGGACACATGATTATTAGACACAACTAGCAATACTATTATTTATGTAGACTCACTGATGGGTAGTGGGATGCCTATTTTCTTTGTATGTCAGAATGTGAATATAGCAATTGGGAGTCTGATTTTACCAGCTAATATGCTTGTGTTAGACATGTCCAAATATGATGCTATTATTGGGATATATTGGTTAGTTACTTATAGATCCACGATTGATTGCTTTAGTAAGAGTACTATATTTGCTATCCCAAATTAGGAGATGTTTTTAGTAGCGATGCCTCACCCCGAGGGAGGATCGTCCACTCATTTTTATTATATAGAGGAGGAGACCTTTATGAGAGTTATGATTCCCCTTGATTCAATTCTGATTGTTAGGGAATTTGAAGATGTGTTTCAGGATATACCAGGGTTACCTCCGAGTAGGGAGATTAAATTCATGATTGATTTAGCATCGGGAACTCGACTAATAGCCTGTGACCCCTACCGTGTGGCTCCTGTAGATATGAGGGAGCTGAGAGATTAGATTGAGCAGTTTCTGGGATAGGGATTCATCCGTCGGAGTACCTCACCCTAGGGTGCCCCAGTTCTATTTGTGAAGAAGAAGGATGGATCCCTATAATTATGTGTGGATTATAGGGAACTTAATAAAGTCACGATTCAGAATAAGTATCCATTACCCTGCATCAACGACTTGTTTAATCAGTTGAGAGGAGCAGCTTACTCCTCAAAGATTAACTTGAGGTTCGGGTGTCACCAGATGAGGATCAGGGAGCAGGATGTGTCGAAGACTACTTTTCTGATAAGATATGGATCTTATGAGTTTCTGGTTATGTTATTTGGGTTAAACAACACATCGGCTATATTTGTGGACTTAATGTATAGGGTGTTCAATGAGTTCTTGGATCAGTTTGTCATTTTTTTCATAGATGACATCCTAGTTTATTCTTGTACCTAAGAGGAGCATGTCGAGCATTTGCGAAGGGTCCTACAGACACTACGTGAGCATCAATTGTATGAAAAATATGAAAAATGTGGGTTTTTTCTCCGAAAGGTGCAGTTTCTTGGGCATATAGTGTCAGAAAGGGGTATAGCAGTGGATCCTAGAAAAGTATCAACGGTGAGGGAGTATGGGACAAATCATGACACCAACAGAGGTCCATAGTTTCTTGGGACTAACTCGTTATTACAGACGATTTATATGGGGATTTTTGAAGATTGTGGGTCCGATGACCAATATAACCCTTAAGGGTGTACCTTTTGTTTGGTATGATGCGTGTCAGTTGGCATTTGATGAACTGAAGGATAAGTTAACTTCAGCACCCATACTAGCACTGCCTAACCCAGGAGTGGAGTACCTAGCGTACATTGACGCATCGTTATAGGGACTTGGTGGGGTGTTGAAACAGGAAGAGCAGGCTATAGTTTATGCCTCTAGGAATCTTAAGCCTCATGAGAAGAACTAACCTACCCATGACTTGGAGCTAGCGCAGTCGTATTTGCCCTTCGAATACAGAGACATTATTTGTTGGGTGAAAATTTTTGCCTATTCACGGATCACATGTCATTATAGTATTTATTCACACAGAGAGAGTTGAAGATGCGATAACACAAGTGGCTTGAATTCGTGAAGGATTATCAGTTTGAGATACATTATCACCTAGGGAAGTCTAACTTGGTAGCAGACGTGTTGAGTCGTAGGCCTGAAGGTGAACTAGCCGTGGTGTGGAAGGCAAAATGGAAGGAACTGGGCCATCAAAATGCTGTTACTAGGTCATTTATGTCAGTTATGACCGTTACTCCTCAAATTGTGATGCGGATAGTACAAGCTCAGGTAGCAAATCCGTTCTGTCAGGAGAAAATTTGACAACTTTTGGCCGAGGGAGTAGAGTCTTACTCAGTGAGTTCAGAGGGAGGCTTGCGCTTCAACGGTAGACTTATTATACCAGAGGGGGGAAGAATTGAGTCACGCAGTGATGTCAGAGTCGCATGGATCCCTATTTGTAGTACATACTGGTGGGGATACGATGTACCAGTATATGCGGTGACATTATTGGTGGAGTGGAATAAAGAGAGGCATTACTGAGTCCGTCTCTAAGTGTGCTACCTGTCAGTAAGTGAAGGTGGATCACCAGAAGCCAACTTGGTTTCTTCATCCACTAGAGATTCCGATGTGAAAATGGGAGAGCATTTCAATGGATTTTATTACTGGGTTGCCAACTACCCAGAGGGGTCATGATTCCATATGGGTGATTGTGGATATATTGACTAAAATAGCTCATTTCTTGCCGGTTCGGACTGATTATACGACGGGGAAGTATACACAGCTCTTTATAGCTAAGATAGTGAGGTTACATGGGGTAGCGCTTGTTATTGTGTCCGATCGGGATAAGATTTTTGTTTCTTGATTTTAGGAGAGCTTTCACTAGGACATGGGTACTGAGGTGCGATTGAGTACGGCCTATCACCCACAGACAGATAGACAGACATAGCGTACTAACTAGATGTTAAAGGATATGTTACGCATCTATATGTTGGATTTTGGAGGGAGTTGGGAATAGTACCTTCCACTGGTGGAATTTGTGTGTAATAATTCCCATCAGTTCACCATTAGTATGGCCCCATTTGAGGCGTTATATGGTAGACCTTATAGCTCTCCTGCATGTTGGTTAGAGGTGGGGGAAATAAGCTACTTGGGTCGAAGGTAATTTAGTACATGTCTGTAATAATTGAAATGATCATGAGTCGCATTCGGGTAGCCCAAGATAGATAGAAAAAATACGTCGATGCCAAGCGGTTCTTCAGGGAGTTTAATGTGGGGGACCATGTATTATTGTGGGTATCTCCTATGAAGGGGATCATGAGATTCGAGAAGAAAGGGAAATGGGCACCGAGATATTTGGAACCATTTTCTATTATTGAGAGGATTGGACTAGTCGCGTACAGACTTGGGCTGTCGGAGCACTCGCATCGTATACATGATGTGTTCCATGTTTCTCCGCTGAGGCGATATCTACGAGATGAGTTGGCTCACACTCATATTGTATTTGAGGAAGTTGATTTGTAACCTGATAGTTCTTACGAGGAGCGACCAGTGGCAATCTTAGACCGCAGTGAGAAACATTTGAGATCAAAAGTAGTTCCACTTGTGCGTGTCCAGTGGGCATACCATAATGTGGATGAGTCTACTTGGGAACACGAGGATGACATGTGCGATCAATACCCGGAGTTATTTTTCACATGTATGTTTTTTTTCGAATTTTGAGACGAATTTCCGTTATAAGGGGGAATTATGTAATACTCCGTAATTTTAGTGATTTTTAAAATGGGTTTAATTAGAATTAATCGTGGGTTAAATTAAAATTAATTTGGAGTTCGATATTACTCGGGAATAAAGTAAAATGTGATTTATGTGAATATTACTTAGTAATTAAAAGTTATAAATGATTATGACTTTACATATGATTATGATTTAATAAAATTGTCGCTAGTGATTAATACGACAATTACGGGAGTTAAGTCAGGATGCGCGTGTGAGTCGTGTCGGGACTAAATTTAAAGGAAATAAATGTAAAATATTTTTATTTCATCCAAATGGTCGTTTTAACTACGCCAGAGTGTCCGGAAGGGTTTAAATTGTCAAAAAAGTCTATTTGGGTGTTTGATTTGGGTCTCGGGGCACTTTGAAACCAAATAGACACCCCGGAGGGGTATTTTGGTCATTTGTCAAAAGTATATGAAAAGTACCTACGAATTTTGGAGTCATCTTATTTAAGTGTAGAGTTTATCAAAGTGAGGTTCATTCACCAAAAATCAAGAGACAAGTCTATGAGAAGAGGAGAGGCTTTTCTAAGAAAGGAAGAGACACCCTAGGAAGCCAATTTGCCAAAGGACATCCTACATCATCACCCCCACCGAAAGTTGGCCAAAAAAAGGGGAGGAGCACCAGTAGACTATCATCCTCAAAGGTTCATACCTACAATCTAAAGGCAAGTGACTTAATCTTTGCAAAATAGCGTGCATAATGTCCATTTTAGGATAGTTGTAGAATTCTGTGAATTTGCATGATTTAGAGATAAACCATGATGATTTTAATGGACTCCTTGATATGAGATACATGTAGGACAAAACTCCCTTTGATTATGTATTTTAATCCACAAAATTGGAATCAATTGATAAAGAAAATCTTAGTTTTATATGTTATTATTGGAAAAATGATAAAATATGGATTTTCTGGAAATCATGAGAAATAACATGTTTAATCCAAACTTCTTGATGATTCTGGGTTGTTTAATGTCTGGAGATCAACTATATATATTACTATATCATGTGGAACAAATTATGAGAAGTTTGGGATCATAAAATATAGGATTTAAGGATGAAAGATGATGAAACCCGTAGGCCAAATATGCAGAAACAGTAGGCTGATACCTGTTTGGTTGATCGATCGACCCTGGAATGTCCATCGATCGAATAGGTCGATCGATCGAACTGGTCGATCAATCGATCCAAATCTTCGATCGATCGATGATCCTAGAATATGTGATTTTGTTTCTTTTAAGGTTTGATTAAATTCCCCACTTCCAAGGATGCTTAGTATAAACTAAATATAGAATAATGGGATTTAGGGAAGATGAGTGGGGTAGTAATTGAGGCCCAAAAAATATTTATGTGTGCGATTAATCCTTGAAAATTAAATAATGGATTAAACGTTAATTGGAGATTATGGAGGAATAAACCCATTTGAGGATGATATGAATTTGTAAAAATTCGAGAATTAGGATGACATGGGCTACTAGGGTGTGAATAATTACCTACTAATTTTTATTTTAGGAATAATGAATGTCTTTCGAGTGTTGGGAAATCTCGGGAAATAAATGTTAATAAGCAAAGTCATAACCTATAAATACGTAGGATATTAGAGAGAGAAATATACTACGTGTGGAATTATCATATGGTTGTGTTAATACCTTAATGATATTATATAGGTGGGGTGAATACCTATACTGTAATTTGTATTATGTATGACATACCTACGCTTCTTGCTATCGGGGTGGAGGTTTCGCGTTATCGTCGATCTTATCCTGATGAGCCCATTTTGGGGGGATCTTAGATTCGTACCCTGATCATAGGACCTTTGACACGTTCTATCGGTGTGAATGATAGTTTTGACGGTTGAATGGGAGCATAGGTATGTGCGTGACCCATTCGGCTGGGGAGTATGTTTGCCTCCAAATATGTGTGTTAATGTTATTTATGGTTCGGGAGAGATGCTGAGCCAGTAGTCCTTTTTACGGCGAGAGATGTAACTGGACATGATAGCAGAGTATGGATGCACCACAGTTGCCTGGGAGGTGCCATATTAGTATATATAATAGTGTGATGAATATATATACTATGATGTGATTGACTGTGTGAATTAGTAGATAAAAAAAGGAATAATAAAATATGAATTTAATTAAGTAAGTGAATACTTAAGACTTAAATGCCTAGTTCATCTTAAAGAGAAATGAACATGTTTAAATTAATATAAGTATTGTGTGGGAAGTACGGGATTATGAGAAGGGATGAAATAATAACTGAGCTTCTTATTTAAAGAGATTATAAGGTATGTTAGGCGTGCACACTAGATGAGAGGTGAGATTCTCATGTGAGGGCCAATAACTAACATGTACATAATACCTATTTAATTGTACTTGTTAAGCTCTTGCTATTTTTAAAAATCTTTTACAATCGGGCTCTGACCCGTTTACTTGCATATCCTATTCTCTACTTTATCTATTATACCAGGAGCCCAAAATTTAGGATGCCCGACTTAGAGGATGGATATTTTGACGTGTTTCTGGAGATTTAGCTTTAGATTAGATGCTTTCATTCCATTGATTCCTATCTTTGTAGTATTTGACTCATTTAGGGCATGTTGCCCAAGATTCTAGTAGTTCCATTCCTATTTTGGATATTCTTATGGTTTTATGTTGGTACTGTTATTATCATTTTGTTTTGGATGGTGATATTGAGATATTTCAACTAGAGAGTTTATTCCAGTTACATTTATACTTGTTGACTTTTAATTCAGTTATTATGGGATGTTACTCATTATATTCCGTATGGTGGAATGGATTTAATTAAATTAAAATTGGAAAAGTTTTGACACTTAGCTTAATTAATTATTAGGTGAGTTAATAAGAAATTATTTTTCGATAGTGATGTTAATAATGAACCAACTGGATATTTTTATTTAATTTAATAAATGACTGAACACCCAGTATTTGATTAGGCAGGGTGTCACATATATATTTACATGTGTATAACACATGGAAACATGTTCACATGTATGACACATACAAACATAAGTACGTTTAAAACACGAATCCGAGCACACACACACACACACACACACACACACACACACACACACATATATATATATATATATATATATATATATACACACACACACACACTTACATGTGTTTTCTCCTCGTTTCACGTGCACATGAATTTAGAGAATAAAAACTAAAGTTTAACTCATTATAGGTGCTTCATTTATTCAGGTAACTTTACTTATCTTTTCTTTTATATAACATAGACTTATAACTGCTTGTTTGATGATTATAACTGCATACACATGTATAACGCGTATAATTCAACTAGTACATATCTATAACGCACACATTTGGTGGACATATAGTAATTTTAGGATTAATTTCAATCAAATAAACTTAATTTTTACTTACTGATATTGTGCAAGGGAATAATATGGATAATACTATTTGGTTGACTATTAAGGTCATGTTCACCCCTTCTTAAGTGGTTGATGTTTTGGTGAACACAAATTGGTGGAAGTGGTTGATTTTAGGATTAATTTAAATAAAATAAACTTAATTGGAAATGTTAATATCAGTAGGTAGAATGTAATTAGGTAGAAGGACACATAAAAATATTAGGATTAAATAAAATAAGATGAACTTAAATTGGATCGGAGGAAAAACAAACACTAGTTAATGATTAATTAGAGCCATTACTTGTAGGATTCATATTCACCCTCATATATTTTTCTCAGGAAAAATTAGGCACGGTGATAATCAGTGGCAACAAGAGTGCGAGAGGTTGCAATTGGACCATAATTATACATATTTTATTAGTGTGCACCATATATAGGGTAATAATATTTACAAGTATGGGAATAAGAAGATTGAACAATTTAATTACCTTGCAAATTGTGGAGTCCATCTCTCGCTAGTGTACCTATTCGATCGTATTCTATTTTTCCTACCAGAAAGTTGGGATGAGACAGTAGAAAATATATTTTCCCTACATAATCTTGATGTATGTATGTGGGAGTTGGGTCAGCAGATAATTGGAACGTAGTTGGTCAAGACATCAAGGATGGCATTTTCGAACACTTTGTAAGAGTTTTTCATTCCCGACCATTCGAAGCAAAAGGTTCTTCCCTGAGTTACTGAAAAAATGAGAGAATATCAAAGAAACCTTTGGCAAAGACATTTTCTAAATGGAGCATCAAGATTATACATTTTGAATATTAAAGTCAAAGTCCCTCCGAATGTTGAAATTTTGGTCAATCAATAGGACAACTTTATGGGAAATGAGGCGATGGACAAAAAGCTGATGAGAAAAATAAACAAAATAGAGCGAAGATAGTTGATGTCCAGAGGCTGGGATCTAAATCATATGAAGGTTTAAGGAGTGAATGGCTAGAAAGTACAAAGGGCAGTCCAAATAACAGTAAAAAACCTAATCGAGGCAAGTTGTATGTGCATGCCCGATGAGACAAAGATAATAAATTTCTACCACACTTGTATCTGTAAGAACATTTTTATCCATTATCAATTTGTATGCCGTTCGTCGTTATATAGTTGAAGAAATTCAAGATTGCATCATCATCAACGGATCCGAATATCAAATAATTCAAGAAAGGAATCAAAATTCTCGACAGCCGGACCGTTCCGCCTATTTGGAAAATGAACCGTTCCGCCCCCGGACCGATCCGCCCTCTACCCGGACCGATCCACCTTGCTCTTGAACCAGTAGACAACGGATCGAATGTGAACCAAAAAGACCACATTTAAAAATGAATCGGTCCGACCTCGGACCGATTTGCATCCTTACCGGACCGGTCCGCCTGGGATAAAATCGTGCATATCGTGTTCAGTTATTTTCGTCCCAGGTTTTTCTTTTATAAACCGACATCGGGGATTTGTTTTCTAAGACTTACAGAGACGATTTTCAGAGTCCCAATACTCTAAGTCTTCATCTTTATGAGTTCACAAACTCATGTTTAATTCACACAACCTTGCCATATCTGTCTAAATCACTTTGCAACCCAAGAACACACTTTTGTTTGTTCATACCCTTTTGGAGAAGACCGACCTTCTTCTTCATTGATGCCCTCCTAGAAAGGGAAACTTCCAGCCGCCGACTAAAGATCCGGCGCCTGCGGGTAATTCTGTGTCACTGTATTTTCATTGTAATCTGAGAAATTGTATGTTGCAATATTATAATGAAAATAAATGGTTTTGCCCATTTGGGGGATTTTTCCTCAATTGTGTGTGTTTGATCGTACTAGCATGCTTTATATCTTATTCAATCACACCTAGTTGCATGTTTAGGGTTAAAGTGGGTTAAAGTGGGTTTAATTATATAATTTCTTGAGTTGAACACAAGCGCACTCTCTCAGGATCCAACTCTGGTGGGCATGACCAGTTATTTATTTATATACAGATGTTATATAAGATAATGTTAAAATTAAAAGACTAAATATAATTTCATGCTACCGTATTCGATCGAAGCCATTAGGAGTTAGTCATCTTCGAGCCCTTATGATGACGTTGAAAATGATGCCCTGAACCGAACCTTTGGAAATGATAAAAGAGGGAGGACGAGTGGTGTCAGATCACTTATGTTAAAAACCAATTAAAAAAACACTACACCTCTCGTGGACGAGCTCTCTTCGGTGTGGAATTGCATCTCGAGCCATGAGGCAAGTCAATCCGAGATAGATGGGAATGTGCAAGAGATTAAGAGTAACGTGGGAGTGTTGGCGGGTTAAATCAGGCACCTTGTTTCCTTATATACTGAAGGTTTTTATCCCCATATGCCTCCTCAGAGTTACCCCTACCCTCTTTATAAAGGTCTCCCTTATACTCCGTCTCAAGGTTTCCCCTCCCAAATTTCGCATCCTTTAATAGTTTCCTCTCTAGTGCCTCCTCTTGCCACATTCTCCTCCTAAATGCCTCCTACCACATCCCTTATATCATTATCATCCATTCACGGTGACTACAGTGAGAAGTACTATATAAGGGACTTAGATAATACTAGGATTATTGCCCAATGCACACTCATTTCCTTGAATCGAAACTCCTGTTCACAATCATCATTTACAAATGGGTAGAGCTCGGATACTGGTTGATAACAAATACACCAGTTGCAAAGATGAGTCTGTGCACGCTGATAGTGGAGAAGATCCCTTCCTGAAATACTTTCAGAATTGTTTTATCACTTGGCCAGTTTATTTTCGATCAAGATTAGTCGACGAACAATGTTTAATTTGAGAAAAAGTTATAATATTTTTAATATTCAAGTTCTTTTAAGTTTGTGGGTCATTTTTTGACAATTTTAGTGTATGAAACATGATTTTAGGTTTAAGTTGTTTAATATGAGTTATTTTAAGTTTGTCACATTTGTGTTAAATAATTTGGATGCATTATCAATTGTGCATTCTTGTATACAACATGACCTATATTTCAACCTACTAATATAGGTGAATTGAATTTTGAATATTATTTAATGGATTTTCCATAATAAAAAGATTGGATAGGGAAGAGTAATCAAATATCTGATAATCATTTAAATGGCATTCACAATTTTTTTAAATATGGAGATATAAATCTTAAAAGTGACAACATTTCGTGTCCACGCATCCATTGTACGAACGAAAAATATAATTCTTTAAAAGAAGTTGAGTTGCATTTACTAAAGTGGGGAATTTTGCAAGACTATAAGATATGAACATACCATGGTGAAAATAATGTACCTTATGTTTCGAAAGAATTACCGGTTCCGAACCGTGTAATGGAATCCCACAGAATGGTAGTGGTACATGATTTGCCAACACATAGTCCTTTGATCGACCTAATTGAAGATGATTATGTAGTCCACCAGTATCAAAACCACCAACCTATGGATATAGATAATGTGCCTTATGACCAAGTTAATGAACAAGTTGACGCTGAATTACTAGAAGATCGAAAATACATACGGTTGAAAGTTGGTGCGGATAGACCTTTGTATAAATATTGATATGAATATCACTTGATGTTATATTCAATGATTGGTTTGCATAATTTGAAGAGTGAATTTAGTTTATCGAGCGACAGCGTAACCAAATTTTTTAAGTAGATTAAATACATTCTCCTAAAAGAGAACACGTTACTAGATAATTTTTCTAGCATAAAGAAGAGCTTGAAAAGTTTGTATTTGAAGTTTAAATCAATTCTTGAATGCAAATATGATTTCATATTATATCGCAATGATCATGAGGAGAAGAATGAGTGTCATATATGCAATGAGCCTAGATATTTGGCTTGTGAGAATAAAAAGACAAGACTATACAATAACGCAAGTGCTCTCAAGTTTCGCATAAAGTTTTGAAGTATTTTCCCGTCATTCCATGGTTAAAATGGTTTTTCACTATACCATGGATAGAAAAGGCCATATAATGGCATGCTCGATGTGAAGTGGGTGGGAATATCGTCTGTCATCTGGTTGCTTCATTTATCTAGAAACTTTTTCAAATGCACGATATGCTGAATTTTCAGAAGAATCATGCAATATTTGTCTTGCTTTATTAATCGATGGGTTTAACCCTTTCGATAATTTAAGTACTAGTCATAGTTATTGGCCAATTATCATGGAGCCTTTAAGTCTCCCTCCAAGACCGTGACCAGTTCTTTATTTATTTTTAAAAGAAATGGGGATCACAAATTTGGACTGCGACCTAATTTGAACATTGTCCCACTGATGGTTATAGACCAGGGCTATGACCATGGGTTCAGGGATAATGACCATGACCACATAGTTAATATTATCCCACTCTGGTCACAGATTTGGGCCATGACCACGGAGTCACAGACTAAGTCCCTGACCATGGGGCCAATATTACGTCATGTGAGAAACTGTGACCCCCATTTAGGGTCGGGGATTATACCTATGACCACTGGTTTTGGTAATGGGGAAAATGGTCATGGCAAGAATTTCAAAGGTGAAATTAGAACCAAAAACAGAATAATCTATGTTCGGGAGAAAGAAAATAAGACAAGGATAAGGAGAGAGAGAGAGGCCAGATAGGCCAAGAATAGAAATACTGACAAAGCTCCTCCGTTCATTCCTTTTGGTCACAATTATCGCTCACTGGTTATTTACCCATGACAGCGGACTCCACCACAACCTTCAACATCCAAGATGCATCCGTGGGTGATAAACTTCATGAAGGGCAAAGAGCACATTACCTTGATGACTCATCATATCAAAATGTCGAGGTTGTCTATTGAGTGGCTCAATCCTCTATGTTACCTAGACATGGGATCCTCGATGAACTTATTTTTAGATCTCCTTCATAAGAAAAGGCTCCGTCGTTCTATTTTGGCAAGTCAACATTTAATTTTATTTATACAATCTTTTGACTTTAACTTTACTGTTGACTTTTCTTATTTTCCTTACTTTTCAGGTGATGCACGAGGCGGTGACCAAGGCTGACCAATTATTAAGGAAAAATGATGTTCTGCACGACCAGGCCACCATTATAACAAACACTCTTCCTAACAAGAGTAATTAATTCACTGATCTTGAGAGGAAGATTACGTAGGAAACTTCTTTTAAGGAGAAGGTATTAGAAGAGGTCGACCTCTTCCAGTTGGAGTTCAGCATGGTTGACACCGTGCTGATTAAAGTGAATAAAGCCTTTGCTTATAAGACTCTGGAGAAGTTAATTCTTTTCTAAGGGTCAGAATTCTCTAGTACCAATTTGATAGAGGTCTTGCGTGCGATATTAATGGAATCATTTATATAATTAATTGTCCAATCACAAATTCAATTTTATCTTATTATCCGAAGACATGCATCTAAGTGATAAGACAAATAAATAAAACATGCAATCACATGGAAACTGAGTAAAAATCCCTTTTCAGGGCAAAACCTTTTACATCATCACTTTAGAAACTTTACAAGATAGTCGACTTATAATAATACTTGATACAACCATAAGTATAATGCGTACTCTTCATAAAATCTCTAAAGAATACCACTCGATCATGAGTCGTCCATGGTTGGAGGTCCACCATCGGTATCCACCGATAAGCCTTCAACCTTTAATCATCCATCGTGATCCTTTCGAGTTCACAAGTCAGCTGTAGAGATGATCTCTCCACAATGAGTATAACTCGACTAAGGTTCAAAATCGATTCACAAAATATATTTAGGGTTGTATTTGTGAATTAAAAATGTTTTGTAAAACCAAAATGTTGAAAACTTTTGCAACAAATATGCATAAATCGTTCAGGTAAAAGTCCCACGAAATTTGGAAATGAAATAGATATTTATAGGTTGTGCACAAAATTCAAGGCAATAGCTCATTCGAACAAAATTAAATCTTGTTCGAACGAGAATGTCATTTCGTTGGAACAAAAATAGAGTTCATTCCAACGAGACTCCAATCTCATTTGAACCATCTTCTAACGAGCTTCAAATGAATTCAAATAGAAGGCCCTCGTTAGTAGTTCATTCGATGTAAGATCAAATGACACTTTAAATGAAAAGGCTGTTTAATTCGAAATAAAAGCCAATCTCATTTGAATGAGGTAATTTTTTTTAATAAAAAATCTACCCCCGGTTTAAATAAGAAATAACACCCCAAATATAGTTTATGAATAATTATAAACACCAATCGATTTATACCTTTGTGGGATGCAGGGAAGTCTTGAATGTTGGAGTCGGTTTGTCATGACAGTACATGACGGTTTGTAATGGAATACGCAAAACAAGCCTAAAATATAAAAAGGCCAATACTATGAGCAATGTTAGAAAAGTTTCTCTTACATTCTTTAGAGGTAAAAAGGTCCTAGAGGTTAGTCGGGAGGCCAACCTTGAGAAGTCTTTTGATGAGGTCTTAGAAGGCAGGGTAGAAGAGGTTGCTACACAACTAGGCCATCATGAGTCAATTGCATTCAACCTTGGTTAGATATAAGGTCTCTAAAATGGAAATATCTTAGAGAATGACCAATCATACGTTGAACACCCCCCTTAGAAAAGCCAATTATAAGAGAATGGGAAGCTTCCTTGGCGTCCATTTAGGAGGCTGTGCAGTTGGTTGTTGCACTTGTTGATCCTACTCAGGCGACCGAGAAGGGAAATGATGTTTTTTCCAGCTAGAAAAGATCACCCTTAGCTGCCTCAAGTTTGTTTCTCTTTTTTTATTTGATTGTAAGCTATTTGTCTATCCTTTGTAGGCCTTGTGCCTTTTCTTTTTAAGTTTAATGATTTTTTTTCCTTTCACTATTCTTAATTTGTACAGTTATTTTAGTATGTAAATTTTATAGTTAATTTTCCTAACTGTTGACCAAAATTTATAAGTTAACATTCTTACTTAAACTATGATTAGATTCATGGTACAAGTACCATTGAATCGCATTATGGTTAGATCAACCATTAATTTCCCAGTTAGGGAGAAATCGGTAGTGAGAAAATGTTCTTTTATGTTGTTCAGGTACTCTTTAGGTTGATTCATTTCATGTATGGAGGTTTTGATATTATAGCAATGCACATTCTCATAAACATAAGGTTCAGTTTGTTGGATCATTATTAATGAATGATTTTCTAAGCCTCGCTACTATGATCAATAAGAGTAATGGGTTCTTCCACGAGAAGGGCCATGTTTAGGTCCAAAACTCCTAGACTATCTACTCACTCTAGTTTGAAAAGTTAGTACTGCTAAATTTTGGAAAGGATGAGGCTTGTGAATACATATTAAGTAAAGCTGCAAAATTAATGATCAAAATTATTAATTAACACACAACACAATAATTTACAAGCAAATGATTATTAAATTATTGATGCTTATCAAAAATCATAATATGACATGAATGTCATTTAATCACAAAGTCATGGCATATATGTTTGATGTCTCATAATTTCATCATTAAAAAAATATATCACCCATTAATATTCATTTAATCATAGTCCCTACACTTATGTCATATGCTTTAGATGTTCAACAATTTTGTAATTATAATTAAGTGAATGGATGTAATATGATAACTTTTCTTTTCACATAGTCGGTACCAAGCCCGGATAAAGGAGGAGGGTTATGTTAGGTATCTGACTATCAGCATAAAACTTTGTCAGATCCTTATGAACATGAATATTATGAATATACGCACAAGTAGTTAGACGTTCTCCTTAAGCGGAGAATTATGCCTACCTTCGGGTTTCTAAAAATTAGGGAATGGGCATTGCGCCTACCACCGGGTGTCTCAAGAAATAGGCAAGGGGTGTTGCATCGGCACGCAGGTGCAATAACAAATAGGCATGGGTTCCTGTAACAATCTTAACATGTGTGAGTAAAGACACTAGTCCAGGATAGTAAACTTGGTTAGTGAGTTAAAACACGGGGACTGTGATAGGGAAAGAGATGGAGTTAGTGGATACAATGATAAGAAGAAAAGTAAACATTACTTGTTTACCAAAAATAAATGGGTCGGTGAGAAAGCAAGAGAAATAAAAAATATAGGGTTTAAATTATATTATATAGAAAAACATAGAAATAAGAACAAAGTCGAAATAATAATATATAAGAATCTTAAGAATGATATCGTAATCGTTATTAGAAAATGTGATAGGCTTATACTTGTAAAACCGGTATTAGATGAAAATATAATCAATATTTTTAGTGCTTACGCAAACCCAGTAGGATTTGATGAGCACACTAAAGTAAAATTTTGAGAACAAATGGATGGATTAATTCAAAGAATACCCATAGGTGAGAATATCTATATACGGGGAGATTTTAATGGCCATGTAGGAGAAGATCGTGTAACATATGAAAGAGTTCATGGAGGATATGGTTTTAGAGATAGGAATGATGGTCGAGAGTCTATCTTAGATTTTACGATGGATTATGATTTTGTACTAGTAAAAACATATTTTAAAAAGAGACTTGAACACTTAATAACTTATAACAGTGGAATGCATAAGCGCCAAATAGATTTTTTTCATTACTAAGAAAGGAGACTGATTAACATGTAAACACTGTAAGGTTATACCGAAAGATAGATTAACCTCACAACATAGGATAATGGTGTTGGATATAAATATTAAAAATTAATCCCGATTGCAAAAAATAGAAGATTAACCCACTAACTAGGTGTAATACCCCGTATTTTTGTAGAATTTTATTTTAATTATGGAATTTGAATTAATTGATTTAAATGGAGAAAATTTAATTTATAATTAATCCAGATTTAATTGTAATAATTACTAGCCTGACGAGAGTTAGTATTTATCAAAAATAATTACATGAAATATTACTTAGCGAGTAAAGTAATATATGAATATGAGAATATTATTTTGGCCGGGAGTGAAATATACGATAGTTACAATACACTTAGTTGGGACACGCGTGTGAGTCGTATCAGTATTACTTTAGTGAGTTAAAAAGGATAATTTATTTTTAAGTAACTCATATGGCCATTCTAAGCACGTCAGTGTGTCCGGAAGGGTGGAAATAGTCAGAAAACACTACTCGGGTGTTTTATTTGGAGTCCGGGGAATTTTAGCCCAAGACGACACCTCGGAGGGGGTATTTTGGTTTTTTGGGATTTTTAGAGAATTAAATGGATGAAAATTAGGAATTAAATAAGGGTTTTACGTGGGTTAGAAGAGGTTATGAGTTTCCAACTTATGTGAAAGAGAAGGAGAGAACTAAAGAGGGAGAAGAACACATAGGTGATTTGGGCCAAAGATTCAAGTTCTTCCACCGAAAATCACACTAACGCGTAGATCGCGAAGAGAGGAGAACCTACATACCAATTTCGTTCAACAATTCAGAGGATCACGAAAAGGCAAGTGTTTATCTTGCTAAAATTCTGAGCATATATGATTCATGTTAACCTAGATTATGGGATAACTATTGATGCCACGAATTTGAGACTGGATCACTATTAAACTGTGGAATTTGAAAGATAGGTTTGCATGTAGATGAATAACACTATTGTAGGAATGATAAATATGGAAATTTATGTTATAATCACGAAATAATTGGGGGTTTTTGAATGATTGTTCGTGGTGGGTTTAATATTAATGGACTTTAGAGATTGAAGACATTAGTTTAGATTCCCTATGATTATATACGGTTTGGTAATTTAAATTATGTTAGAAAGTACCCTATTATGATTAGGAATGGTTTAGTATCATTGATTGGGTGCTAGGATTAATTTTAGATGAATTTGGATGAGGAAAAGATTGGAAAAATGAACTTGGGATGGACAGGGGAACCCTCGGAATTTTCGTTCGAAGACTTGCCCAGGTCGTTCGAACGAGAATTCCAATGAGATTTTTGAGTTTGTACAAAGTGAGAAGTTCGTTTGAACAACCCCGTTCGAACGATCTCGTTCGAACGAGAATCCTGGACTTCTAACGAGATTTCAGAACACTTATTTTGGCCCAAATAGGTTAGAACCTTTTTAGGTTGGTCTAAGTGAGAGAAATTAATCTAAACTGTCATTGAATGACTTAAATAGCTAGTTAGTAATGATTTGAGAGAGAGGCTATTCATTGGGATATAGCAGATTAATAGAACCTTAGAGAAAGTTATATGTTAGAGAGATAAGTCAAAGTGCTGTGATAAAGTGAATGGTAGAGACGATGATACTATCTATAATTTCAGTAATTTAGGTTGCGTGAATACCTAATGAATATAATAAGTTGTGTGCATACTTATTGATTTAATTATTATGTGTATAGCATACCTACGCTTCTTACTAACGTGAGTAGTTTGCGCATTGTGCACAATCATGCCTTGAGGAGCCTTTGGGTGGGACATTGATTGGTATCACTAGAGCATAGAACCTAGGTACAGACTATCTGTGAGAACGATAGTGATGACGGTCGTACGGGTGCGTAGGTATGTACGTAGCCCATCGGCTTGGGACTATGTTCACCTCCAATATATGTGTTTTGTTTTGATGGTTCGCGAGAGATTGAACCTTTAGTCCTTTATCCAAATGAGCGGTGCAACAGGACATGATAACAGAGTATGCAAGCACCGCAACTATGTCTCGAGGTGCAGTATTGTATATATATATATATATATGAGATAGAGTGAATATATATAAACACTTGTGTTGATATTTACTGTATGAATTTAGTAGGTAAAATTTAAAATGAAATTCGAAATGAATTAAGTAGCGGTCACATAATGGGATAAAAACTGAAAATGATTATTTATGCTAAAGTGGGATTAATTACATGTATTGTACCTTGCGAGGGAAATAATCAGGGATGTTATTGGACTGTGATGGGTTTAGATAGAAAGAACTAGTTAGTATGGGAATAGAAGTAGTGGGGTTTGAATATTCGCTAGGCGTTCACACTAGATGAGAGGTGAGAATTCCCAAGTGAGTTTGATGATTTAATGTGATAAATATATGTGCTAATAAATCATTTTAAGCACTTGCTGATTTTTAAACTGTTTTCAACTCCGGCTCTGGCCCGTTTTCTGCAAAATATCTTTTCTTGTCAAACCACTTTCAGGTGCCTAGCCATAGGGACACCAAGCAAAGGAGATTCACTCATTCGATGAGTTATAGCTACTATGGAGGCTACAGGGCATTGGTAGTAGCCACCTTCATAACTCTCATTGACTTCCTTTGACCTATTTCATCTTTTGGGGCATGTTGCCCATTTCTATTCAGTTATTCAGAGATTATGAACTTAGTTATTTTCCCTTCAGTTGTCAGATTTATTTAGTTGGACTATTGTATCTGACTTTAGGTTGGATGTGTTTACTCTAGTCCCTTTTATTATCTCAGTATTTCATTTCTTATGTGATTGGATTAAATGGTGTATGCTTAGTTATTTTTCTTATGGTTTTATAATTAGTTAAAAAGATAAAATTTTGACATTAGCTTTTCTTAAATATTAGATGGTTAGTTTTAATAATATAATTTTTGGCAGTGATGCATAATCTGAACCAACTGGATATTCTGAATTAATTAATAAAGGACTGATCACCCGATATTTAATTAAGCGGGGTGTCATAGGTGGTATTAAAGCATCAGGATCTAGAGTCCTTAGGATCTGTACGACTTATTATGTTTTTTGCGTAGCTATCTTTAATGTAGAGCCCTATATTTAGGACTGTTGTATTCATTATTTGCGCTTTTTATGTCTTTATCTATTTGAGATATTTACTGTGGACTTATAAATCTTCTTTCTCATTTAAGATGCCTCCCAGATGTTCACACCGAGCCAATAGGGATGCTCACCCCGATCCCCAACCATCTCCAGCCCAGGGTACGATGAATGTTGCGAATGTTGACGTTATTATAGCACAAGTGGTGAACGCAGCATTAGCCGTAGTGCAACAGGCTCCACCACAGGCACCAGCAGTGACTCCAGCACCAGTTCACGCCTTCCCTTCTGCTTGGGAGTGCATCAGAGATTCCTTTCACTGGGCATACCCTCCAAAGTTCGCTAGGAGTTCAGATGTAGTGAAGGCGGGCTAATAGAGGAAAGATATATAGAGGCACCTGAGGATGTATGAGTGCACCTAGGTACAAAAGTAGATTCGAGCTACCTTTAAGTTAGTAGGATCAATGTTATAGTGGTGGGAGTCCATTACCACTACGGAGGAGAGAGACATCATGACTATCAGGGATTTTTGGGTACAGTTTGATCGTAAGTACTTCCCTTTCGCCGTGCAGACCAAGATGAGGCGAAAGCTACTGAACCTCAAGCAGGAAGGAAAGACAGTTGCTGATTATGAAGAGGATTTTACAGACCTTATGAATCTAGTTCTAGAATAGATACTGACAAAAGAGAAGAAGATTCAGAGATTCATAGATGGTCTGACTTGGAATATTTTCCAGCACTTATTAGGGAATCTTTTATTGGCCACTTATTCTGATGTAGTTAATGCTTCCCTACTACATTGTCAAGACCATCGCTTCCACCAATAGGGAAGAAAATGAGTTGGGGAGTCTAGTGAGCAGGGCCGAATAAGAGGTAGTGGTACTCGTGGGACATTCACAGCTCAGTGATAGGTCCGTCAGGCTGAGCAGGGTTTCTATCAGGGAGATCCTGCTAAGAGATTACGTTCAGGAGATTTTAGGCAGGGACTGGGAGGTTTTAAGCAGGGTCAGTAGCGATTTCAGCAGGGCCAATAGTGACAAGAGAAGGGAGGTAACGACTATCAGGGCCGAGGTTGCTGGGACAGAGGGGAGGACACTTTCCAGGGAGGTGTTTTACTTGTGGAAATACTGTCCACAAACGTCAGGACTGTCCCCAGAAGGGTAGAGGCCCGCAACACCAGCAGTAGCAGGGAGACCATTAGGAGCCCCAGCGACCGTTATTTTGTTTTCTATTTGAAGTTTTATCTTAATATTCTTATGTGGAAATTATATTGGTATAAGTTTATTACTTTACTTAATGAAATTAAATATTTATTAAGGACCATAATATTCTATTCTCACCAAGGTATAATACTAAGATCATTTAATGATAATACAATATTTAGCAAAAGGATAACCTGACAGCTATGCCACTTGTGAACTTGGCATTGCTTTCGCCAATGCCCATAATGATATTTTAATTTTCGAAGTCGTAGTCAAAGTCGAAGTCATAGAAAATATCTGTGAACCCATGATATAAATATCATGGTTCATTGCGTATTTATTTTCACTTTGGGTTTTGAAGACAAAATCATTCCCATTCATTATCATCATCGACTATCAACTTTAAATTTTTACTGTCCTAGCTAAACCAACCAATATTGATAGCTTGATGGTATAAATTGAAATTGATCTTGTGGATGAACCAATGGTCATGAATCTCATTGGCAGTACGTGCCTAACTTTCATTAGTTGGTGTAATCCAATTACTCTCACCAGACTGAATGTGTTAATTGGCCGTCAACTAGCTAAATTATATGGAAGATACATGGTAATTTGATTGAGTAGTTGGAAGCCTTCATTAACCAACCATTATTAGGATTCCATCTTTATTGGCAGTATGAGATGGAATTATGAGGATTTCCCTATATGTTAATAATATTTTGTGAGTTGTGTGTGGTTTGTGTCCATCAAAATAGTGTTTGTATAGTAATTACGAGTTATCAAATTCATGTGGTTCGAACAAATGGAAACGCAAGTACCGACATCATACTTTCTCTTCACTTAAACCCAATTGTAAATTAGGTTATAATTATAATTACATTAATAATTATATTTCGAATCCGTTGATTCATCGGTTTGTAATTTAAAAAACGTAATAAGAGAAACATTTTAACATTTAACCATAATTAATTTTTATCATTACTATAGCCTAAAAAATCATGAGGTGATATATCATTACATACGCATTAGGTGTGGTAGGTATCGTATCTTGTTTGAATGCCTCTGTCATGTTAAGAGAGTATTCTAGCAAAATTGTTTATTGGAATGAGCAATAATACATATTAGAGTATTCATGGTGGTAGTTAATTATACGTGGGAGATTGTTTGTTTCATTGTTTCTATCCAATCTTGTCTGATTGAATTTCATGATTAATATTGTTGTGTCATTTAAAGGTTGTACTACTGGGTGCAATAAGTTAGGACTGGATGCAACCACTGACCAATGTTCCTCAAAAACCTTGTACCAAAACTTATCTAAAAGGTTGTTATTGAAAAATAACCCCCCTCGAGAATTATATTTATTTGGGGTGAAGAAAAGGGACATATGGTAAGTGTTGAACAAATACCACAGATAAACAGAAAAAAAAGCATTTGGCTATGGCATTGATGCATATAATATCACAAGTGTATTCTACGGGAAACTATTATTTGGCCACTTGAACAAACAAAGATTGTGTGATTGATCACATATCAAACAATTCTATCTTCTTTATACTATACATTATGACCTTGAATTAAAGTTCTACCTAGAATCTTATTCCTAATTTCAATAGGCGAAGTTGGTATCATATCTAGAATCATTAGTGGTGTAACCGTTTTCCTATAGTAAAAAATGAAAGATAATGTTTATGTAGTATTATGAAATCATATACGATAGTGACACCATTTATTATTAATTATAAATGAAATTCGTAAGCTATATAAGGATAAATTTCTGGTAAAGTCAATTTGTATGTATTTTTGGGACATTTTAGGTTAGGACTTGAGTGTGTTGACCTTCCAAGCCTATGACGTGTTTTTTTGAAGACATAGCAGCGAAGTTTCAGGGATTGCATTCATCGTGACGTGTTTCATGTTATTTTTGTCTTCATGTTCTAAGAATATGTATATATTTTGATCCTCGAAACTTAATATTAGGTGTTAGTTTTTATTTATAAAAAGTTTGAGGGCTTTTTAAAAAGATTTACAAAGAAAAATATTTTTTTCTTTTAATTTGTTCAAATGACTTTATAGTCTACGTTCGGACGAGAATGTGTTATTTGCTCAAATGAACATCGAATAAGGTTCTCTGTTAGGAGAACAAATTTCGTTTAAGTCTCATTAGATATTGGTTCGAACAAGATGAGTTATTCATTTCAACGAGTTTGTTTTTGGTTTGAACGAGATATATAATTTCAATCAAACGAGTCCTAAAAAATGTGCCACCTCGAAAAAGGGGTTTTCTATATAAAGGGGTCTTGGCATTAGTTTTGTAAGAGGGTAGTTTAGATTAGATGGAGGCGTAACCCCTTTTGAGTACAGTAATGATAGATTAACCAGAAACACCTATTGATTAGCCGTAGGACATGTAAACACAACTCGAAGAACATAAACTCAGTTTAAACTCACAAATCTGACATGTATATCTCAATCAAACAATAATGAACTCAGAAGTAACTCATTTAGAGGGAGAGAGAAGTAAGCACCCTAAATACACCTTGGCAGGCAGCCAAAGCACCTCAACCACCCTCGAATGTCTCCATCAAGTATTAAAGCTTCCTAATAAATGACAATGGTGGGTGAGTAAAACTCTCTGGTTTGTAATAACTCTCTTTCTAGAAATAACTTTTGCATTCTCAAAAGAACATCCCCTCCTTAGAGGTGGTTGGGGTCCTTAAATAGCACCCACGCCACCCCTGAGGCAACTCAGTCATCAATGCCTGTGAAAAGACATCCATCATACTTTATGTCACCAATATTAAATACCTGATGCACTAGTTGTCTGCATGTCATAGACATTAAATGCCAAGATATGCCTTTTGCCTAACCACTGTGTGTCAGGGGGCTGTCGCCACAGAGGCTGCTTACCAATTGTCTAACAACTCCAAATACCACGGTGGTTTACTCAAGTGTAGATTTGACATTGTCTAGATGGCTAGTCACATCACCTACAGTAGATGGAACATTAAGTAGAGGGCTGTTTGGTTCACAGCTAAACTCCGGATGGAACTCGAAGGTGCTCCGCTCAAGGTTCCATGGTGAGGGTCCTTCCGTGTTTTACCAAGTGTATCTAAGATGGTCAGGACAAGCCCTGACGGTGCCCCACTTCTCAATCCTCCAAACCAAGTCCCTCTAAAGTTCCCACGGCGAGGTCATTTGATAGAGCATGAAAGCTCTCCCAGGCCCTGCCAAGCCTGATCTCTCGCGAGTACCGTTCGACCTCACACTAAAATCCATTATTCTTGTTACATAATTACAATCGTTATAGCTTATAGCTAATATAAACAAAGATACAATATGACTAAGTAACAACAAGCTAAAATATGAGTTACCACACCAAACTACCACGCTAAAGCTACTTCGCTTGAGCTTGGGTTGCCTCGCTGAGATACTTCACTTGAGCTGCCTCGAGATTGGGTTGCCTCACTGAGCTACCACGTTGTCTTAATCCCAAACAATATTTCTAATGGGTGGATTATCCCTAATCTCAGTATTACCTTCAAGCCACCTCTACATTTGCCCCTTCGTGGAGGGATTTGTTATGGGAATAAGAAAAGTCTGCACGAAAACTTCTCAATCCGATGAACCTTTTCTATGTGAAAATTTTTTGGCCTCTTTTCCTTCATTTAGTACCAGAACGTTAGAGTCTCTAGGAAAAAGTAAAATTCTCCCCGATGTACCAGAGCCGAAGTGCTGCAGTTTATTGATGCTTGGGTTGAGGGACATCACCACTTTTTCCTTATGCTGAGCTTCAACCGTTCTAGCTTGAATATCTTAAATTCTCCTAAAAGACCTGCTAATCTTATCAAAAACTCGTTTTGGCTCTGGGGAAGTAAAATTCTCCCGTTTTATGCCGTTGTGGAGTATAGTTGTGGGCAGTGGATTTTCGTTGGGACGACCCATATCTTTGTGACTTGTGAAATTCTCCCTTGTAACATTTCATCATGTTCGAAAAAGAGGAAATTCTCCCTGATGTAGCTAAGTCATAACTAAACAGCGTTTGGACTTGTGGCGAGGGGTCATCATAGCTTTTTTGAATCATTGGGACATCTTCTTCATTAGGAGTGGATTGGATATGTGTGATAAAAATTCTGGCACCAAAACTCAAACTTTCTTCAGAAGGCAACCCTTTCTGTTCCCCAGGCGTCACTTCATTAATGACATGGCATTGTCTTTTCAATTTCCAAAACACTTCCCGAAGTTCCACGTGTTCATTTGAAATTATTATAGGCGGCCTTGCACGTGCGATGGTGGGAAACTCAAAAACTGGATTTAAAAGCTTCAAATGTCTCTTTTATTTCAAACCCTTCTCTTTGCTTCGTCTTCTTCAAGCTCCCGTCTTCTTTAGAGAGAGAAAACCTGTGCAAAAAACTCCATTATTGTCCAACTCTTTACCCAACTTCTTCCCTCTCCCCTCTTTTGTACCACAACTTATGGTTTTGATCCCCCCTCCTTATTTCTATTCCTTCTTACTTAGGTGTACCATTCAATGCCACTCCACTATGGCCTCTTCAAGTTCTTCTAAAGTCGGCACCACCACTGCTCAGCTAGTCTCCACCTCTGCTACTCCTGGCACCGCTGCTATCCCCAGCGTCGCTGCCCAAAATGCTATTCGTCAAGAGCAACTTCTCTTCTATCGTCGGACTCCCATCTTTGACGAAGGTGATAAATTTGATGTTGCATCCAAGGTTTGCCATTTCTCATCTAAGTTTGACCCTTTACTGTTGGTTGACGAGGATGAAGATTTTACTAACTGGGGCTTTCTTCCTCCAGAGGGGACTCTCCGATTTTGCCTGGAGCGATGGGACTTCCCGTGGTCCCACATTGACTTCGAAGGGCCCGGGGGTTTTCCCGCTCACTTTGATTCCTGGAACTTCCATATGAAGAGTTCCCACACTCATACTCTCACCAAAATATGGCTTCATCGTGCTAAGTGGTTTGGTGAGTTCACTTGGTCGAAGAATAATGCTGCCCTTCCGGTTCTGGTGTCTCGCTGGAATGTTACCACTCACACATTTATTGCTGCATGGGGCGAGTTCACGATAATGTTGGAAGACGTGTGTGAGCTTCTAGGCCTTGAATTAACAGGCCATGAGCCCTATTCAAATGAGGCTCTAGTTGCCCAGGAGACTGCTGATCGTTTGGAGCTGGACCGTCTATGCCGAAGGTGCATCGATTCTTCGAACACGGCCACTTTCTCTCCACTTATCAATTATTTCTTCAAGGATTCTACTAAAGGTAGTTCTTCTACAGATGCCCCTGGCCAAGGTACACCGCTGGAACTTCCTGCCTATATCCTTGTCATTCTTTCTCGTTTCCTTCTAACGGGGAAACCCAATGATAAGCCCCGAAGGGACCTTATCAATATATACCTTCATTTGGCCCGGGTACCAAGCTTCCTTTGGCTGCAATCGCCTTGGGACCCCTCTATACGTGGCTTGACAGGACTCTCTTCGACATGGAACGATCTCTTGGTTGTTATAACTTGGTAAATTTTGCTAACTGTGTCCTCCTGACAAGCTTTCTCTTACGTTTATTTTCCTGCCATAGCAGCTAAGACCAACCGCCCCCTTTTGGGGAAACAATTATGCCCCCACTCTCTTTTATTTATCATAAGATACAAAGATAAAAGGAGTTGATCTCTGTTATTGATCATCCTGAGAATTTTGTGATGAGGCCTTACGAAGAGGATATCTTCCTCCACACTTGTGATTTCTTTCAACATGAAGCAAGGGTGGTGGAGGTAGCTAACGTATACCTTGAAGACCCATCGCTAGCTATGGTCCTTCTATTTTCTCTAGGGTACCTGCCTTCTTATACTAAGTGGGGTTATACCAGCGAGCACTACAATCCCAACCGATGCAACCGCCAGTTTGGTTTTGATCAGGGGGCTCCTCGCCTAGTTGTTTAATCATATAACCCCAAAGTTTCTTTTAGCGAGGCATGTTCTCTGTTCTCATCAACTGCTTCATGGGGCATAAGTTCTGCCATGGCTGGGTGAGTCACCATTCCAAGCATCACCAGGAAAGGGATCGTGACCCCTCTTTTTGTAACAAAATAATGGCTGATGCAACTGGCCCGAATTTCTGAGTTCATTGAGGGGGACCCGATGTATCCTATAGTTCTTTCATTTTCTGCCCTAGAGTTGGGGTTAAAAGGCAACTCCGTTTTTGGGATTGAGTTCCCTCTAAGTAAAATCTGTAAGGTACCTCCCACTGAGCTTCCTCCACTCTTCTCTATGGTCCCCACGGCCACACCCAAACCCAAAATCATTGCAGCCCCCAAAAAACCTGCCATTTCAACCGAAGATGCTACTATCGAAGGGCTTTCTCAACTGCCTGTCAAGAACGCAAAAAAGGCCAAAAGCGGTATGTCCTCAACATCAAGATCAAAATCTAAGTCCTAGACTCCCGTGGCAGCTTCCCCCGGCCTCCATTCCTCCTCCCATGTCTGCAGAGGTGGTCGAGAAGTTAAGGAGGCAGGCTGAGGATGAGATAGATCGAATAAATGCTGAGTTTCAATGGCGCGCTGTCATTATTCCTCCTTCGACTACTTTCCCCACGGTCATGGTTGATCCCACTGAGCCAACGGCAAGGAGGAGGAAAAGTTTGAGGGTTCCTCAAAGTTCTGATGCAACGGGTACGAGGAAGAAAACTCTAGGTACCAAGTCCCAGAAGAAACGGATGCTCAAGGTACCTCCCTCCCCAGCTCCTTCTGTTGCTTCCGCTTCACGACCTTCACCATTGATTATTGCTTCTCGTTCTCCTTCTCGATCTGAGGTATGTGTGCATGTTTTTTTTCTCATTACTCTTTGCTTAAGGCAATCAACATTTGCTTATTTCTTGATAAATTTTATGCAGGGAAATGAAGGAGCAAGGCCCAGTCCTCCTAGTCCTCCAATCCTCCTGTGAGCCCTTCGTGGGTGGGGTGGGGGGTGGGGGGGGGGGGGGGCGTTAGGGTGTCCCTTCAACCGATACTACTCCTCCTTATTCCCTCATGACAGGTTTTACTTACTCTCTTCGGGTGTCCTCTCAATGGGCGAAGGATATTGCTGTGGGGGCTGGTATCGTTGAATCTGCTGGCATATCTTCTCAAATAGAGACAACTCCCCCAACTTCCTCTGAAACAGAACCTCAGCTTGAGGTTATGCCCCTTGTTCCTATTGCAAAAAGTTCCTCCGAGGTAACATATTATCTATTATCTGTTAGGTCTGACAGCCTTTCTCTGTTTTACCCCTTTTCTCTCTGTTTAGCATGCTGAACTTTGATGTGTTAGGGTGCCCCAGGTTGATATGGCGTCTCTAATAGCTAGCCTTCTTCTTCCCCCTATGTTGACGAGACCCCTAACTGCGATTCCCCTTTTTGGTGCTATAACTGAGCTAAGTAGCATTTATAAGTATTTATCCCATTTTCTGTAATTATTCCTCCTTTCTAACACTTAGCTTCATTGTTGCATCTTTCTCCCAGTATTGCTCCACCTTGTTCGCTTGGTGGTCTGCGTGCGTATAAAGCCAAGCTCGATGCTTATACTCATCGTGTTGGTTCCTCGGTGCCAACCCCTGCTGGGGCATCGGTTGGAGGTCCATCACCTTCTGTGAGCGAAACAACTACACTAGCCTTAGTACCTTTTGTTGGCGAGGGAGCTTTGTCTACCGTTGAGGCTTCTTTAGCCAGGGCCCCCGTTGTGGCTTCTGAGGCAACGAGCCTGCCCCCAACGGTTCCTTCCCCTATGGCCTCCACGATGACTCTCATTCTCGCCGCTGCCACGACTGAGGTATTTCATTAATTTCTCTGAATTTTGGTTTAATATTTTCCATGAACTCAACCTATAACGGTGACTTAACAACGAAAACACTTGTTAAGATTTTTCGTAAACTCCACCTATAACGGTGACTTAACAATGGAAACACTTGTTAAGATTTTTCATAAACTCCACCTATAGTGGTGACTTAATGACGAAAATGCTTGTTAAGATTTTTCATAAACTCCACCTATAACGGTGACTTAATCAATGGAAACACTTGTTAATATTTTTCATAAACTCCACCTATAATGGTGACTTAACAACGAAAACGGTTGTTAAGATTTTTCATAAACTCCACCTATAACGGTGACTTAGTAATGGAAACACTTGTTAAGATTTGTCATACACTCCACCTGTAACGGTGACTTAACAATGGAAACACTTGTTAAGATTTTCATAAACTTATTATTTCTTCTACCTCTTCTTAGGTAGCACGAGGGAAATCTCCACCAGTTCCTTCGCCTATTGGCTCATCCCATCGAGAACCTGCTGTCTCGAAAGATTCTAACCATAACGATTAAGGTTCCACGATCGGTGCTACAGCTGAGAATGAATCTCGGCAAGAGCTTCCTCTGCTCGACCTGGCTCCTCATGCCTTTTGCCTAATGGTGCTTCAATGTTCTCCTCAAATGCCTACCAACCATCGTTTCATAATTGAGAAACTCGTGAACCATCATCCTGAAACATTCACAGTGGATTGCCTGCGTTCAAATATCTCTGTTATGAGCCATAGGTTACAGGGCATGGCTATCGTTATTGCTGATATTGCCAATACACCAACGACGAATGTTACTCGACCCCTCCTTAACCAATTCCTGGGCTATCTAAGGGATTTTGTCCGTGAAGGGTTACGTTTTGACTGGCTTATCACTCGTTTAAAGACTTTGAAGATCTAGTAACTGGTCAGCCAGAGGGAACTATTATGGAAACATCAGGAGGTTCAGTGGGCTGAGAAAGCTAGATTGGACAAATTAGCACCTCTTCTAGAAGCAGTTGATATAGAGGTAGAGGAAACCGAAGAATCTTTGCTTCTGGTTAAGCTAAAATGAGAGAAACTCCTTATCGAACGTACACAAGTGCAAACGAGGTTGGAGGTTTCTATCAATGCCCAACAGTCTTGCATAGCAGGTTCTTCAGGCCTTCCTGGAGATTTTTTCTCTTCTCCGGATATGTGGTTCCTCTTAGGCTAAGGAACTCTTGTATATATTTACCTTTTGCTTCTTCTTATGTAATTCTTAGGCAGTAGCTCCAAACTTTGTAATGCCCCAACATTTGTGAATGAATGAAAAAATGTATGTTTTCCAATTCATCTATTTGTGTTATGACTGTTTACATATGTTATAAATTTCTACAATTCTTTCATTCTGTTCAAGTTATAAATAAAACTTGTATATTCATAACAACGGCTAGATACAACGATGGTTCAAACTTGATTGCTTACACATAATAAACTTTCAACCACTTATTGTTAATATTGAATGGCTTATCTTCCTCCATCCTAGAAATTAAGCAATAACCTGAATCATGAGCTTCTTTTACAACGAAAGGTCCCTCCCAGTTGGCTGCAGACTTTGGTAGAGGAAGCCCCCTGATGTGATTTACTGCTGCTTTCGAAATGAGGTCTCCCTCCATGAACTTCTTTGGTCTCACCAAGTTATCATATGCCCTGGAGAGTTGTTTTGTATACATTTAAAAGTGTTGCATCGCATTATCTCTGTGTTCATCTAACGCTTCTAACTGCACATGTCTATTCTGAGGGAGCATTCTACTTCACAAGGCATAACGAGCAGACGGGACTTCTAACTCCACGAGAAGGATTGCTTCAGCCCCATAAATAAGAGAGAATGGAGTGTACCCTGTGGGTTTCTTCTTGGTTATTCGATATGCCCACAACACAGCTGGTGTCTTGTCATCCCACGGTCCTGGGAAGTCCTCCATCATCTTAGCCAAAATATTAACCAACGTTTTGTTATTTGCTTCTGGTTGACCGTTTCCCTTTGGGTACGCCACCATTGAAGTATGATGAACAATGGAATACTTGCCTGTGAGCGTTGTTACTTCTGAATTAACGAAGGGGGTCCCATTATCTGAGAGAATAACCTTTAGGATCCCAAAATGGCAAATGATATATTCTCTGATGAAGTTGCTCACTACCCTTGTCATTGCTCTTCTTAGTGGTATCGCTTCGGCCCACTTTATAAAGCACTCCATTTCCACTAGAATCCAGATCTTCCCCTTGAAGAAGGATGTATTGCCCCCACCAGGTCAAACGCCCAAGTGTGAAAAAGATAAGGCGTTTCCAGAGACTGTAAGTTTACCGATGGGGCATGGATTATATTTCCATAAAGTTGGCAAGCTTTGCATTTTTGAATGAACTCAACAGAGTATTTCTCCATTGTTGGCCAATAATACCCCAACGTCATCATCTGATCATATAACTTGGCCCCTCCTATGTGAGCTGGATCATGTGCTTATTTGAGGACCTCAGCTGCTTCCTCCTTCGTGATTCAACACAATGGCAAGTTAAAGTATCCCCTTTAATAAATATGCCCCTCCTGAACATAAAACCTTGGGGCCCTTCGCTTTAGTCCCATCGCATCAATTTTCTCTGTTCGAACAACTCCATCTTGAATGAAGTTGATATAGGGCTGCCTCCAGTCTGTTTGAGCTTCAATGAAATGACATTCATCCACTTCAAAAAATAGCTAACACTTTTCGCACTTTCCTTGTAGCTCTGCTGCATCCTGCTTACTTATAGGCCAGAAATATCCCACTCTTTGAATTCTCCTATAAAGAGGTATCTAAGTTATTTCGCAGTGCTCCTCATGTGTTTTCTTTAGCTTCCGCTCTGCTTCTTTTGGGCTAATATATCTTGACAACCATCCCCTTGCATTTATGATGTAAATATTTCCCTAGTTTGTAAAGTATTGGGTTAATTCTCTTAGCCCCATCATTCCTTCGCCAGACTCCAGTTGCCTCCTAGTCTCTCCCCTCCAGTCCGCATCTTCCTCCATCGATAAAATTGGCTTTACCACCAAAGTAGCTATTCTTCATTGGATCATGATGATGGTTGTATGGTTCCTCATGACCATTTTCTAAGCGATAGTGGCATAGGCGTCTGAATGGTGGTTCATCGTTCTGGGATGTCTTTTGATCTTGGTCCGATGGAACCGGATGAGGAGCCTCTTAATGATTGTTCTGTATGGTGCCAGACTCATGTGCTTCAATGCATATTCTCCGTTTACTTGCTGAATAATAAAGTTCGAATCACCCTTAATACCGAGTGAACGAATTCCCCTTCGAAGAGCCTCCAGCAACCCCAGTACCAATGCCTCGTACTCTGCTTCGTTATTGGAACAAAGGAAATCTAACTTGTAGGAAAGACAAATCTCCTCCATTCCATTTGAAAGAATAACCCCTGCTCCTCCTTTATTTTCTGCGGAAGATCTATCGAACTTCATCGTCCATTCCTCATCAGTTGTATCCAGATAATTGGACTGATAGTCATCTCCTGGAATGTCTTCTTTAGGTGGATCAAACGTTCCTGATGGAAAGATTGCCAATAGATTAGCATATGCCTGTCTCTTGATCGCGCAAGGAACCACACACTTCAAGTCATATTCGAAGAGGATGAGGAACCACCTAGCTGCCCTGCCAATCAATATAGTTCTTACCAATAAATACTTAATAGGATCATATCTAGTTACAATATGAATTGTAAAAGACAATATATAATGTCTAAGTTTTTGTGCTACAAAGACTAAGGCTAAATAATGCCTTTCTAGGCTGCTATATCTAATCTCTGGCCCATGTATGATTCTGCTAAGGTAGTAAACTGGCCATTCTTGCCCGTCAATTTCTTGTGCTAGAAAAGCTCCGACGGACCTTATGGTAGACGTGAGATATAGCTGCAACGGTATTCCCGCCCATGGGGGAACCATGATCTGTGGTGAAACGAGCAGCTTCTTCAGCCCAATGAAAAACTCCTGGTGAACCTCCTCCCACCTGAATTTCGTGTTCTTTTCTCAACACCTGCATCAACGGGTGTGTTATTTCGGCCAATCATGGCACAAATATCCTAAGGTAGGAGACTTTACCGAGGAAACTCTTCAGCTCCTTCTTCGTTCTTGGACATGGCATCTCCAAGATCACCCGCTGTTTATCCTGGTTCATCTTCACCCCTTGTCGATCAACCATGAAGCCTAGGAATTTCCCACTTTCTACTCCAAAAACACACTTTAGTGGGTTCATCCTTAATTTATACTTCCTGCATCGAGAAAACACCTTTCTCAAATTGCTCAGATGAGACTCCTCCTTCCTCGATTTGATGACTAAATTATCCACGTAGAATTATATAAATTTATGGAAGAAGTCATGAAAAATGGCCATCATTGTTCTTTAATAAGTAGCCCCAGCATTCCTGAGTCCAAACTGCATTACTCTGTACATGAAGTTGACCAACGGAGTTCTAAATGTCATTTTCTCTGCATCCGTGGGGTCCATCTTAATCTGGTTGTACCCTACATACCCATCCATGAAGTTATACATCTCATGACCAGTCGTTTCATCTACCAAGCTATCGATAGAGGGTAGAGGGAACTCATCATTGGGGCAAGCCCTATTTAAATCTCTGAAGTCCACGCAAATCCTTATTTGGTTCTTGTCTTTCTTTCCCACCGGTACAATGCTAGACAACCAAAGTGGATGTTGTATCTGTTTGATGAACCTTGCTGCTAATAACCGTTGGAACTTTTCCTTGATCTTCAAATCAAGCTCTGTCTTATACGTTCTTGTCGCTTACTTCACTGGAATGGCCGAAGGCATCATGTTCAACTTGTGGAAACTGACTTCTTCGTTCAACCCATCCATCTTTGTGTACTTCCACGCGAAGACGTCTATGAACTCCAGAATTAACTCGACCATGGATTTTTGCTTCTCTTTACTGAGCTCTTTCTCAATAAAGATAGGCCTCAGATCCTCCCCTTCTTGAGCCAGGTTCAATTGCTCCAACTCTTGTGCTTATGGCCTTAGTTTATCCATCATGCAATCAGGTTCTTCGGCTAAATCTTCCACGAATTCTTGTATGTTGGAGTTGTCTATCACTTTACATTTCCCTCGTTGATCTATCAAAAAGCATTTATATACTGGGTCAGCCTCATCATCAGTTCTTTCGGTCGCCCGTTTACACCATTAAAACCGATAGAACACCTTTCTTTCTTCGATGATGACTTTTTTGCACTGCCTACTGGTAGTCGCAAATGCCTTCCTTTTCTTTTCTCTAGAAGCCTCAATAATCCTTCCTCCTGAAAATCGACTCAACACCCTCTGGCATTGGGCCTCATACTGCATTGGGTCCATCCTAGGTCTCATCTTGTCTTTGATATGCTTTGAAATGTTTTGGGGCCGAGGGACCTCCCGAGGGGATTCCTCAGCCATCTCCCTTTCGCCACTGGCACTTTCTTTATTTTGCTCGTTAAAGGGCCCCATTCTTTCTCTAATCGAGGGACCCCATGATCCATCTATTCTTCTCGTTAGGACTCAGACATCCTCCTCTAGATCTGTGTAAAATACCGCATCTACTAAATGAGCTTCTTCAACAGTGAAGGCCTTCTCGTAGCCCTAATGGTCGCCTCCATTCCTTTGATATTTGCCTTGGCGCATTTGTGGTATGTCGAAGGAACCAACCATTGGTTGTGCTTCCACACTCTTCCTATTAATAAATGATAGGAAGTTACGCTATCTATTATATGGAACTTAATATGGGAACTTAGGTTTCCCATCAAAATTCTAATATTTACGTACCCAATCGATTTAGAAGATTGGTTATCATACCCCGAAATCACCAAAGGCATGAGGACCAACCTTTCTTCTAGAATATTAGTTGCATGGAAAGAGTTGATTGGCATAATATTGATGGAAGCATCCCCATCCATAAGAGTCCTTGCAAAACTAACCCCATTGACACTAGCAGTCACATACAAAGGCCTGTTATGAGGGAACCTTACAGCCCTATCTACATCGCTGAAGGTGACTTCTGATAAAAACCTCTTTACCAACCTAGCCATAGGTCCCTTCCATTTGAGCGAAGGGACCGTGTTCCTTCTTTTAATGTCTAGGATCTCCTGGGTTATTTCCAATCTGCTCTCCCTCGGTGTATTCTATTACCAGGTATGTTTCCTCACCGTTAACGCTGTACACGTCCTCCACGTCTTTCGTGGTTGCTTCATCGTAATCTAATACTACGTTATCCATTCCATTAGTGCAACTTTCCAAAGCTTCTTTGAACTCCTTCTGCTTCATCGTTAATGCTCCTCCTTCTCTTTCTGCCTCCTCATCATAGGCCATCACTAGATTGGCCCCGTGTGCTGAAAGTGGGTTGTTGTTAACGTTCTGCGGGAGGATTTGCAACATTCCCGCCTTCACGTACTTATCGATTCTTCTTCTTAGTGTGAAACAACACTCTGTTGGATGCTGGATCTTTCGATGAATATGGCAGTATTTTGGATCTGCCCCCGTTGCAGCATCGGGTTCTCCCATCGGAATGCCCTTTGGTTCATAGACCGTTCCTCCTTGGACCATTGCATTATAACAACTCACAACCTCTTGTACTGTGCAAGGCAGTGGTGGTGGGTCTTCTCTGTCTCTTTCAAAATTCCTCTTATTGTCCTTCTTTGGTTCTTTGCCCCCATGTGTTCCTTCGGTGTACCCCACCCGTGGGGGCTGAGGCCTTCCTCCCCCAGGTTGTATCGGCTGCCTGAACATCATGGGCACCACCATTGGGTTTATTCGTATAAACAATGAGATATTCCTTGCCGCTTTTAGGAATCCTGAAAAGTTCCATCACGCGTCTGGTTGATAAAGTGGCAGATGTACTAAGGAAGCAGCCCTTCCGCACAGATATGTAATAGTTTAGACTCTTTGGCCTCCTCTCTTACATCAAGGGATCTTTCCCTAAACCTTCAAACGTAGGCCACCACGTCTTCCCTGGGTCATTGCTTCTCTCTCCCTAATTGGGTCAGAGTAAACTCATCCTTCGCCAGGAAGAACTTCTGGACGAACAACACATGCATCTCTTCCCATGTGGAAACACTCTTGGGAACCAAGTGAGAATACCAGGTATATACTTTATCGGTTAGGTATTTGGATAACTCCATCAACCTAAGATTCTTATTATTGCAATGCGCTCCCAAGTGCTCGACAAAATGTTTAATATGCTCCTTCAGATTTCCACCCTTTCCTATGTATTTTTCAAAGATAGGAGGAATATAATCCTTCGGATAAGGCTCGTCGTTGTATTCCTGAGGGTAAGGTGCTCGAAAATCATCATAGACCGAATCTACCTCGCCCACAGATTGTGAGGAAGCCTGCATGAACTTCAGCATCTCCTTTTGCATCCCCTTTCTCATTTACTCCATGGGCGATGAAGTAATAACCAATTGGGTCACATGTTGGATGCCCGTTATAGCTGGAGCTATCGTTATAGCTGGCACCGTTGATACTCCTCAGGTTACTATCGTTGGATTCTCAATGGAGGGTATACTTGCTGGGACTGTTCCCGTCACGCCTGCACCTGTGGGACCGTTGGTGCTACCCCTGGCGTCACGAAGGAGTTGGCTTCAAATCCTCCCAATACCGTTGAATCTACGGGGGTTTGCAAAAACTCATAAAACTTATTCATGAGGAGTGCCACCTGGTCAGGTCCCAGCCCAGCGCTCGTGGAAGCTTGTGTCACCCCTGGAGAGCCTGTTGCTATCTGAACTGGAAGTACTTCTCTTGGAGGAGACCCGTATCTTAGAGCCTCTAGTTCTCTCACTGTCTGTTCTTCATTGTGTTGAATGTCATCAAAGTTAATCCTTCAATTAACGTTATCTTGTGCCATACTCCTTGCTTAGAATAATGCCTCCTCGTCAGAGTCGTCAAATGTAAGAGGGTAGTTTAGATTAGATGGAGGCGTAACCCCTTTTGAGTACAGTAATGATAGATTAACCAGTAACACCTATTGATTATCCATAGAATATGTAAACACAACTCGAAGAACATAAACTCAGTTTAAACTCACAAATCTCTTGTGTATATCTCAATCAAACGATAATGAACTCATAAGTAACTCATTTAGAGGGAGAGAGAAGTAAACACCGTAGATACACCTTGGCAGACAGCCAAAGCACCTCAACCAGCCTCGAATGTCTCCGTCAAGTATTAAAGCTTCCTAATAAATGACAATGGTGGGTGAATAAAACTCTATGGTTTGTAACAACTATCTTTCTAGCAATAAATTTTGCATTCTCAAAAGAACATCCCCTCCTTAGAGGTGGTTGGGGTCCTTAAATAGCCCCCACGCTACCCCCGAGGCAACTCAATCATCAATGCCTCTGAAAAGACATCCCTCATACTTTATGTCACCAACATTAAATACCTGATGCACTAGTTGTCTCCACGTCATAGACATTAAATGCCGAGATATGCCTTTTGCCTAACCACTGTGTGTCAGGGGGCTGTCACCACGGAGGTTGCTTACCAACTGTCAAACAGCCCCAAATACCATGGTGGTTTACTCAAGTGCAGATTTGACATTGTCTTGATGGCTAGTCACATCACCTACAGTAAATGGGACAATAAGTAGAGGGTTGTTTGGTTCACAGCAAAACTCCCGATGGAACTCGAAGCTGCTCTGCTCGAGGTTCCACGGTGAGGGTCCTTCGGTGTTTTACCAGGTGTATCTAAGATGGTCAGGACAAGCCCCGATGGTTCCCCACTTCTCAATCCTCCAAACCAAGTCCCTCTAAAGTTCCCACGGCGAGGTCGTTCGATAGAGCATGAAAGCTCTCTCAGGCCCAAGCCTGGTCTCTCGCGAGTACCGTTCGACCTCACACTAAAATGCATTATTCTCGTTACATCATTACTATCGTTATAGCTCATAGCCAATATAAACAAAGATACAATATGACTAAGTAACAATAACCTGAAGTATGAGTTGCCACGTCAAACTGCCACGCTTGAGCTGCCTTGCTGAGCTACTTCGCTTGAGCTGCTTCGAGCTTAGATTGCCTCGCTGAGCTACCACATTGTCTGAATCCCGAACACTATTTCTAATGGGTGGATTATCACTAATCTCAGTATTAACTTCAAGCCCCCTCTACAAGTTTTTAACAAGACTTTTGGCTAAAATTATTTTCTTATGCATATCTAAAAATTCCCAAATCCTTATTTCATCCGGTAACATCCCGTATTTTTGGGAATATTTAAATTACACATGTTGTTGTAATTTAATAAAATTAAAAAATAAAGTGAATGGATAAGTATTAATCAACGAGAAATGGTGTAATATTTATGTATTATTATAATTACTTGTATGATATTATATTTACTAAAAGAGTGTGCCATGTGCGACACTGATTTGAATAAATTCACAAATTCCAACTACAAACTTATTTAATTGGAGTCAATTTTAAACCAAATTAAATCTTCCATTAAACAAGTAACTACGTGTGTGTTTGTCACACCAATAAACACAAATAACCAACTCATACATTTCAGGAAAAAAACCCTTTTGGGTAAAACCTTTATTTCACTATAATACTTACAATTATAATGAAATTCGCAATGAGTTAACTGCAGAAAACCAACATAGACCGCCGCCTAGAGTCATCCAAAATCGCAGTTCCAATTCAGCCCAGGAACACCCACGAGCACTCCCTATTGACACGTAGTCGTCTTCAGCCCAGTACTCCCCTCCAGATCACCTAGATAAGCAGTAGAGATCCTCTGTATAAGAGAAAATTGACACAAGATGTGTTCTTGGGTTCCAAAATAATTCACACAAACTATTTGGATGATTTGTGAATTGAAAACAAAGGATTAAAACCCTAAAAGTGAGAAGACAAAGGATTCATCCAAAGCAGTTTCGTCTCTTGAAAATTCTCAGGTCCTCTTATAAAAACGAAGTTGCGAAACTCTTATTATAAGAAAATCTAAGGAGGCGTGTCGCTTAAACGAAACAGAGTTGTTGCTTTAACGATGCCAGTTATCACTCGAACGACTTTGCGCGAGATGCCTCTGTCGCTCGAACGACGTGGCAATCTCGCTCGAACGACTGGAGCATAAATTATTTTTTTATTCCAATCCACCTCAACAAATAGAAAAAAAATTGGCAAAAAACTCCGCTCCAACACTTAGAAATTTTTTAGAAAAAATATCCCAACACCTTAAGTGAACCGTTGAGGGACTAAAACGCAACTTTACCAAAATATGTCTCGCGGAGGCTTTCCTTATTGAAAAACATGATATTCAGAATTGTCTTGATGCATGAATGTTCTTGAATATTTTTCGACAGTTGTAGTGGTATACAACATACGTAATTGATTACAGACAATAAAATAATGTCCTTACAAATCTCCCCCTATTCCTATGCCGGTACAAAATAAAAACATCTCAATTATAAAAACATAAATTCATATACACATCTAATAACCTCCCATGAACCCAAAACTGAAAAGGTACTAAACATGTAAGTCTCAAACTTTTTCTTCTAAATCTTCAACTTCAAATCTTTAAGATTTCCTCCAGGGTGTGCAAAATAATAATGTTCAATTTAGTACATACACATATGAGGAAAAGCAAATTCCTTCATGACGCATCGAGTTTGAAATGATATAAGAATAAATCGATCAATAATCAAATCTCCCCCACAATGCAAAAACTCCCCCATAATTCGTTCTCCCCCTTTCTATTTGTCCGAAATAGACAAGGAAACGAATAAACAAAATAAACATGGAGTTGTCACCAAAAAAATGCATAGCATATATGAATCAAACTACGCTCAACAAAGAGTAACTTAAAAGCTTCCACAAACTATTTTTGATTTTTCAATTTTTTCAAATAAAAATGCAAAAATAATTTTACAAAAATCACGCACCATGAATTTACACTAAGACAATCAAATCATTGAAACGAAATGAACGGGTGTTAACATATTCAATAAGAAAATTAACGCAATCAAGCATAACATATGTGCACGATGTCTATGTGTACTCCTATCGAATGAATCTCAAAATCGTCCTTAGGTGTTTAAAGTGTTGAATTTTAATGACATCGACTCAATCCATCAACCCATCAAAGTCAGTAATGATTCCCACACTAATAACGTCTAAAACTGTGAATGCTTTATCATAACAGTGTCAGGATGTGCAAATCCATTTTTTATTTCTTTCCATCCAAACTCCCTCATAAATAATAATGCTTTATTTTTCTTTTGAGATGGCCCCTTTTTGGCATATTTATCCTTTTATTGTCTTTAAATTTGTTTTGGGCTCTTTTAAACTATGACTTTAATGATGAGTTAATTTTTTACTCTCATAGCCCTTTCCCGTGATTCACTCATCACATTTTGTTGCAATTAAATTCCTCGCGGTAAATGGTTTTTACATACACGAATTCCATTGTCAAGTTTATCACATATGGTTCATTTTAAAGACAGAATTGAGATGACAACACTCCGACCAATATGATATAAACAAGTACAATAATAAAAAAAATCCATGCAAGTGTGCAGTAAAGGAACTCATGAGTCAAATATGTAGGTAGTAACAACTAATCACATCTCAATGACTCCAAACATCCTAAAGCACAAAAATGAAATGATGACGCATATCAAAATACTATCAAATCATCACGTGGATATGGAATAAAATTTTGACTCGGTCATCATAAATGTCCATCCATAAATGGTATAAATTAAAATACAAACTCTTTTTGTCTTTTTCCAAAAAATTTATCAAAATAAAATATTTTGGATTTTTCAAATTTTTTTGCAAAAAAATGATAATCTTTTTGATTTTTTTTTCAAAAATATATCAACAATGAAAAACAAAACTACATAAATGGTACACACTAGAAATAGGAAAAAATATCATCACGAAAATCATCCTATGATAGAAAACAATCTGAACCTTAACTGTTAGATGCAGTGGAGTGTTCCAAAAGTGGTGACATCCTATGAAAAACATCCTTCAAATAATGTGAAGTCTTGACTAAAAACTTTACCTGCTCCTCCAGATGTAAAAACTCTCTTGTGTAATCATTTAGAGCATCAGGTGTGGGTGAATTTGTGAACACGTGTAGTAACAAAATCTAAAACATGACCCAACTTAAAACAAAACTCCCTAAGGTGTCCTCTCTTTTTGTAGTGAGTGCAAACATAAATAGGCCTAGGTACACCTCTCACAAAAAGTCTCCTACGCTCTTTCGTATGAGGTACGGGATGCCTGGGTAGGTTGTGTTGAGAGTTATATGGATCTATCACAAATTCGAGAACCGGCTCAGGTGCAACGCGTGAAGTGGAAGCACCATCATGGCTTATTCCTAAACTCTCACCTTTACCCAAAATGGGATTGAGAACCATCTTTGCAGCCTTCTTAGATGCATTTTCTAAAGGGACTTTGACCTCCTGGGCAAATTCGAGATCACTCTCGAGTTGGGATACATGTGTCGTCAAACTAGACATTGTGTTGGTCAAATTTCTCGGCCTAAAGCTATCAACTGTTCACTCAACGAAACCTTCACCTTCTCGAGTTGACTCGTTTTCGCCTCAAACACCTCAAACTCTCTCTCAAAATATCTCACCCTAAAAGTTAGATCTTAGATAAAATTTTTGGTTTTTAGGGTCTCGGCATACAAATTTCTAAATGCGATCTGGAGCTCACTATCACCATCACTAGCGCACTCACTCTCACACTCGCTAGAAACACTGAAATCATCCTCCGGAGTCTCACGTGCACAAGTATCCTCATCGTCGTGAGACAAACTAGGTGTGCTCTCGTGACTAGCTGAAAAGGCAACAAACTTCCCATGTGACTACTCATCCCCGAAATCTTTCACCTCTTCCTCACTATTGCTAAGAGTGGATAGCATGGCAATCTTTTTTCCCTTTATCTTTAGCGTAGTGGGACACTCAAATTCTCTATGGCTTCTCCCCTCACACTCAAATCACTTATCTTCCTCCACTTTCTCACCCTCTTTCTCACCACTCTCTTGGCCTCATTTTTATTTTTCTCAAAAAAATTTATTAGAAGAACTTTGTTTTGAAAACTTGAGAAACTTTTTAAAAAATTTCGTAAGCATGGACATATTAAAATCAGACTCGTCCTCAGACTCGGACTCACAAAAACTCACTTTCTTTTTCTTCCTAAATTGGGATTTAAGTGCTATCCCTTTATCCTTAGGATTGACAGTGTCAGAGAACATGTCATTCTCATATGTCTGGAGGTCTCCTATCAGCTCTTCTAATTTTAGACGATTCAAATTACCTAAGGTATTCAAAATAGTCATTTTAGGGATAAAACGTTTTGGCAACGGTCTTAAAATATTTTTAACCACTCGTGCATTAGGTATAAGCTCACCAAGGATGAAAATAGTGTTGACAATGTAACACAAATGTTCATAAAAGTCATCAAAACAATCCGTCTTAAGCATTGTAATCGTTTCAAATTGAGTGGTTAAATTTTGAATTTTAGACTCTTTGACCACGTTAGTGCCTTCGTGGGTGAGTTGTTAAACATCCCACACTTCTTTAGATGTGGTGCACGTCATAATACGTCGGAACTCGTTGGGGATGACGTGTTCAAAAATTACACTAAGCCCTCATGAATTAAAAGTGCTCCACCTAAACTCATCCTCAGTCCAGGCTAACACAAATTTTAAATTCGTGACATTATTCGCAGCGACAGTGGGAGGAGTCTAGCATCTTTCATAAATTACCCAAACACGTTCATCGATTGGTATTAAATGAGATTTAATTCGGGCTTTCGGTAAGCATAATTAGACCCATCAAAAATTGGGAACCGATTATATAAGTTTTCATTATAAAACATTGCAACAATTTTTAAAAATCATATTTTTCAAAAAAATCAATATCACTCAAATTTTGCAAAAAAATAGGAATTCAAAATAAATTAGTGAAACCCTCTTTGATGCCAATTTGAAAGAGTGTGCCGTGTGCGATATTGATTTGAATAAATTCGCAAATTCCAACTACAAACTTATTTAAGTCAATTTTAAAAAAAATTAAGTCAGTCCCTAAACAAGCAACTACGTGTGTGTGTTTGTGTGTGTGTGTCAAACCAATAAACCAAAATAACCAACTCACACATTTCAGGAAAAAAAAATTTCGGATAAAAACTTTATTTCACTATAATACTTACAATTACAATGAAATTCTTAATGAGTTCATCGCAGAAAATCCACATAGACCGCAGCCTAGAGTCAGCCAGAACCGCAGTTTCAATTCAGCCCAGGAACGCCCACAAGCACGCCCTATTGACACGTAGTCGTCTTCAGCCCAGTATTCCCCTCAAGCGCACCTAGATCAGTAGTAGAGATCCACTCTGCAAGATAAAATTGACACGATATGTGTTGTTGGGTTCCAAAATAATTCACACGAACTATTGGGATGATTTGTGAATTGAAAACAAAGGATTAAAACCCTAAAAGTTAGAAGACAAAGTATTCTTCCAAAGCAGTTTCATCTCTTGAAAATTCTCAGGTCCTCTTATCAAAAATGATGTTGGAGAAACCCTTTTTATAAAAATCTAAGGCGGCACATAGATCGAACGAAACAGGGTTGTCACTTGAGCGATGCCAGCTATCGCTCAAACGACTTCGCGCGAGATGCCTTTGTCGCCCGAACGACTAGAGCGTAAATTAATTTTTTATACCAGTCTTCCTCAACACTTAGAAATTTATTTTAATTAAAAACACAGCTCCGACACTTAGAAAATGTTTTAGAAAAAATATCCCAACACCTTAAGTGAACCGTTAAGGGACTGAAGCACAACCTTACCAAAATCTGTCTCGCAGAGGTTTTTCTTGTTGAAGAACTTGATATTCGAAATAGTCTTGATGCATGAATGTTCTTAAAATTATATTATTTTATAGTACGTCATAAGTATGTAAAAGTAACGGGTCGACAAACTTTTATTTGGGACGCGTATGTGGGGTCGTGCTGGAAATAAGATGGTAAATTAATGATAGGTGCCTCGAATGGTGATTTTGTGTGCACATATGATCTAGAATGGGTCGAGATAGTCAGAATTAAGTACCCCAAAATTGTAATTGGGTTTCAGGGACTTTTTATGCTATACGAGACCCATACGGGAGTATTTGGGTCATTCTAATGTTATTAGTTAACCTAATTTCAGGATTAGAGTATTTAAATAAGATTTTAGAAGCTTATTTACTGCCATTTTACATTATCAAACCCTTAAGTGAGGGTTTGAGAGAAAAAGGGAGGAAACACAAGAAGAACCAAGGGAGACCAAATTGGTGAGGATCTTTGAAGAATTTCTACGCCTCACTAGATATACAAGGCAGATTCAGAGTCTTCTTCATACCTAAGGCAAGTGAATGACTTGCTTAATGTTATATGTGTATATATTTATGTCATATCATAATTGGTGAAATTTAAACCAATTTTAGGATGGGATTAACATGTAAATGGGTTTTGAGAAAAGTGGAATTGATGATGATTCCTTATGATCTTGTTAGAATAAATTTTCACTTGAAAAGTAGGTTCTTAATAGCGAAACCTAAGAATGAAAAAGATATACTGTTCTTGAATCGAAGATTCTAAAATTGCATGATAGTACAAATATAGTACCCTGTCGCGGATGTATTCAGGGCGCGACCAGAACTCACTCAGGGTGCGGCACTCTCCATCATAGGCCGCGGCACCCCTTCAATGGGTGCGCGACACTCTAGCTTACATCACTGCATGCCTTGCAGGCCGCACCCCCCTTATCCACAACTGCCGCAAACTCGGTATATGCCACGTGCTCAGGGCATCTGACTCAAGACATTTTCCTCATAAATAGAGGACCACACCAATAAGGAAAGGGGGGTCGATTACACACACACCTGAGGCACTACAACACAGATCCTCTCTACATCACCCCAACATAGGCTTTGGAGGCTAAGGATCTGCATCACGGCCACCTCACGGGCTCACCGGAATCTCTGATATTGTCATGTACTCTCCTTTATTCTCATACTTGTACGCCTCTATAGGCATGATTATATTGTACAATGCAACGCACATAATGAGAACGGAGCAACACAGTGGACGTAGGCCTAGTTTAGAGGCTGAACCACTCTATACCTTGTCTTCTTTCTGTTTGCTTGCTTTATTTGTTTAACACACACATCACTCTTGACCTGCTGGTATGAGAACGTCTTATGGACGATTTCTCGTATCATCAGTTTGGCGCCGTCTGTGGGAAAACAGGTATTTCAGTCTTGTTTCTCTACACATATGAGTTCTTAAACACCTTATTCGACCCCTGAGGGTCCTATGGATCATCTTCTCACGGGTCGGTTACTGGTTATTGGGCTCCACTTTACATTCGCCCCCTTCAACGGGTATTTCATATTTCTGGATCTGTCTTTGGATTTTCATTAGATGACTTTGGATCTATTGTACATACCCCTGTGATATCACTCCATCTAGATAATGCTAAAAGGATGGTGGGCTTTAGTCCCGAAAAGGTGGATGATTAGGGAAGGGCAATATTTACTCCCATAATTATTGCCATCTACCTAAGATCTAGGGGTTATCATTGAAGTTGTGTCGTATTGCGCACCGCAAGGGAATTCTCTCATCAATGGACCCTAGTAGGTTTCTCTCGCATAATTGAGGGAGAAAATGTCAGTTCCTGTCTTAGACATCAGTTTGGATTTTTCCCCTGCCTAGACAGGGGTGCGGCCTGTAAGTTCAACAATATCTCAGGCCGCAACCCCCACTGGTGCAGATCTATTACGACAGTTCAAAGTCACCATGGGAAGGGCTTAAGTTGCCTTCCGCTCGACCTTGGTGAATAACATTAAAGGACTGCGGCAGTGCACTTGTGTGCCATACTTGTCGCGGCCTCCTCAGCATATCATGGAGCAGTTCAAGTTCCCCTTCCCAATATTCCTCTGATCACTCACTTCTGTTAGTTTCGTCTCAGATTCTGTATACTTTATAAAGACTAACAAGAGAAGAAATGGATGGAGAATCCAGCCAGAGTGCAGAAGTTAAGGATGAGATTGTGTAACTGTACAATCACCTTAATCACCTCTATGACAGCCATGCCTCACTTCAAACCCAGGTCAATTACCTAACATAGAGGGTGTTAATGTTAGAGGTCGCGACCTCTTAAAATATAGGCGCAGTTTTGGAGGAAAAAGCTTTGTCTACCGCGGCAGTTAAAGAAGCCACGGAATCAACCAGTAGGAGTCAGAAAAGGAGGGCAGAGAAATCAGAAAAGAAATCGGGCATCTATACTCCATTGATTTTCCCGGTTGAAGAGATCTTTGAGTTCATCAAAGAGGACAATCTTTTGAGGTGGCCAGAAAAGTTGAGAGCTCCACCCCACAAGAGGAACAAAGCCACCTAGTGCAAATTCCATCAGGACCATGGCCATGACACAGAGCAATGCTATGCTCTGAAAGATGAAGTTGAAAGGCTAATTGGGCAAGGGATCCTGCATCGATTCCCAAAGAACGCATAAAGGACCCAGCCGGACTTGACAGAGGCTGCATGCCGCACCTCATCCTTAGTCTTTCCAATTTCAACTATTTATGTTTATGTTTTATGAAGCTTATTGTAGCCTTAATATTTAAGACCTTATGTTTTATTAAAAAAGTCATTAGCTGAATCATACATATATAAATATATGAATTAGCAAATTTTTCCATATCTAATATTTCTCTTGGTTTCATAACCTGCTATCTCACAAAAAGACTTTGTGTCTTAAACAGATTCCAGAGGAAGGATAACAAATTATCTCAGAAGATTATTATTATTTCGGGACGCGCATATGGAGGGATTACGACCTTTATATATGTACAACTACATCTTATCATATGATGATAATATTCACGAAATCAACTGAAGATTAAAGGAGCTTTCATTAGCCACGGGGCCTTACAATGCCCGTGCTCAGCTTTGGGATGCGTCATCGGGCCGGGAGGCTTATACTATCTAGCCAAGCATGACTCTCTATATATCAGCAGCTGTGGGTGGCTTAATAACATAACCTAGCCTGTAGAGGCTTGATAGTGTCTCGCATATTAGCTATGGGTGGCTTAATAACATAACCTAGACTGGAGAGGCTTGATAGTGTCTCGCATATTAGCTGTGGGTGTCTTAATAACATAACCCATCCTGGAGAGGCTTGATAGTGTCTCGCATATTAGCTGTGGGTGGCTTAATAACATAACCCAGCCTGGAGAGGCTTGATAGTGTCTCGTATATTAGCTGTGGGTGGCTTAATAATATAACCCAACCTATAGAGGCTTGATAGTGTCTCGCATGTTAGGGCTTGGTGACATGACCCATCCCAAGAAGACTTGGAAACTCCAACCTATGTCTACAGAGGTGCATTGTTCAGATAAACCAGAAATGTGCCGCATCCCACCGGTACGGTTACAGAGCTCTAGGAGCCACTCATTCATGAAAATGGTAAGGCACTAACATCTTGAAGCATGAGAAAGCTACAATGTCGAATGCGAAGGTAGAAGAGAATCAGTTGTACCAAGTCTAAGGAAAGAGTTCTCCACATATTCCATGTTGGTTATTATGGGATAGCAAAATGGTTCAGACAACCGGGTGCAATGAAAGCAGCTGGGGATCCATGCAATCAGCAAGTCCCAGCCTTGAAATCCTGTCCGCGACAGTCAGGCAAAGACATTTACATGACGACATAATAACGAGCCGCGACTTGTATGCAGCTGACGTGACGTAACAGTCGATGCCAAGGATTTAACACCATTTGTATGGACGCAGACATTGATAAAAAATCAAACTACGAAATCGACCTCTGTCTGCGGACTTAAAATGTTACGTCTGTCGGGACGCGGATGAATTTTTAGAGACGAGGCAGTAACGTACAATAACTCATTATAGCAAGCAATGTAAGTCATGCAATATAAAAGAGCAAGGAATACATTAAGAAGTCAATTGTAATGGTAAAAATATGGCCACAGCCTTGGTATTAATAAGCCAATAGATTACATAATGAAGGCCGCAGCCACAAAAGAAGTTCAAAGATTACAAAATGGAGGGACGCAGCCCTATATTAATGATGCAACAGAAATTAGGAGTTCAAGAGGCTGCGTCATCATCATCATCACCGTCTTCATCGCCTGCGGCAGTCTTGGTCTCTCCTTCCGCGGCTTCGGCCTCTGCCTCGGCCCTGAGCCTTTCCCTCTCTTCTGCCGCGGCCTTTAGTTCAGCGATGCACTCTTGATGTTCGACATCTCTTAACTTCTAGGCAAGGACATCCTCCTTGGCCTCAGGGAACCTCCTGATAAATCTCTACCGCAGCTCCTGGTAGCCGCGGAGGTATGCCCTGTTATTGATAAGGAAGAAATCCTTGGAGCCTTTGAATGACTCCACGGCATGATCTATGGCTAGCTGGAGGGCGTCACCATGATCTTCTTCCAAATTTTTCACTTTCGCGGCATGATCTTCATCTTTCCGGGCGGACTTGGCCTCTAGCTCCTCATATTTCTGCTGGAGAAGGGCAAGCTTGGCATTTGAAATTTCCGCAATATGAGCGGCTTCCGCAATCTGGGCCTGCGAAGATTTCAGGGATTCCGCGGCCTGTTTAAAATTCTCCTCCGCTTCCTCCCTCGCCTTGATGGCTTTCTCAAGGTCTACATGGGCTTCTTGAAGGTCCGCGGCAGCAGACTTTTTCCCCGCCTCAAAAGTAGAAGTCCGTGTAGCTTGCAAGTCCGCGGTATGTGCACTCTTCTCGGCCTCTTTCAACCTATACAAGGCCTCGTACTTCCTCTTCTGGACCACAATAACATTCGTGGCCTGAAAGAAAAGACGTTAGAAAATATGGAAAAATATGAGATACAAAGTCAAATGACAACTAGTACGTACCCTAAGAAGGCTATGGAGGCCACAGTCCTCCAGATCTTCATGATCTTCTCCAACCAGCCTTTCAAGGTCTGCGACATCCAAGGCTCGCTTCATTCTCTGCGCAGCCTTTGTCGTAGTGTCCCAGGAAGAATTTGGGTTAGGCTGCCTTAATTGAGTCCTTGATCTACCATCTGTCCCAGACTCTCCGCGAAGTTGAGGAGGCGACAAGTTCGCATTAATCGCCACTACAGTTGGCGGTGGAGGAGAGGATGATTGAAGGGGCACTTCAGTTGACATCAGGCCAGTCGCGACCATGTTTTACCCTATATCGTCATCAAAATGATCTGCAGGGTTTTCATCATTGACCATCTGATCCGCGGTAGGATCAGTAGCCTTATCGGTAGCGACCACGGCTGGGGCAGCATTATTTTCTCCGGAGGGGGCCGCGACAGGTACCTTGGCCTTGAACCTCTTCCTCTTCTTGCTACGTGCAGTATTATTTAGGACGACTGTGTCCTCGTCCATCTTCGCTAGCTGCGCCGCTAGCAACTCCCTGTCAACTTCTTCGCCTGAAAAGGAATGGCATGAGTTCGAGTTCAAGAGAATAAATGACCAAGGAGTAAAAATTATGGTGCAGTTAGTTACCTTCCGCACCCATTTGTTGAGGAATGGATTTGTTTGGGAAAAATCCTGCTTCAAAAATGGTTGCTGACGTTATAAGTGTGCTAAACTTTTTGTGTTCAGCAGAAACTTCCGCGGCCACAACAACCCTTTGTTCCTGCCGCTTGCTCAGTTGCAGATTGTCAAGGGCTGCAGAAAGAAAAGACAATTCAGGTTAGTGGAAGTTACATGTGAAATAAAAAGGACGCGTCTATAATCTTATACCTAATTTTGAGGGTGACACCCACTTCCGCGGAATTTTATATGTTATCTCTCTTTCATTCTCCTCGGGATGCATCTCCCAGCCTTCACTGGAAATGTAGAAATATTTCCCCTTCTAATTCTTCACACTGATCAGTCTCCCAGTGTAAAGGGCCTCGTCCCTGCCGCGGCTAGAGAGGTAATAATACCCTGCGAATTTCACTGTGTTCTCCTTTGGACGGTAGAAGTGAAAGAACTCCGTGGGAGTGATGTCCTTATTGAACAATTTATCCCATAGGACAATTGCAGCAAGAACGGCTCTCCAGCCATTAGGGTCCAGCTGTGTCGGGGCCAGGTTCATTGCCTGAAAAAGGCGACAGATAGGAACTGGGACTAGTAGCCGCAGTCCGTAAATGAAGGCGTTCAATGGGAAGCAAATTCCATCATTGGATAGAACTGTGCACGGTCTTTGGTTCGCGGTAGGGGCCGAGCACGTCAAATTTTCTGGAAATTCGAAGGCCTCAGCAACCTGCTCGACCCAATCTTGGGTCATCGAGCCGTGGATATCGAGCGTGTCCAGGGGTCTCTCGGCCCTCCCAAATGTTCCTCCTGGGTTATTTCTAACAGTCGCGACATTATCTCCTACTCCCATTGGATGTGTACTTGAGTTGGCTTCCTCTTCTATCGGCGGAGGTTGGGAATCCTTCCCAGATGCAGGTTTCGCGGAGTCTGAGTCGATTATCATGCAGTTCGAGCAATCTTTTAATTTACAGGGCCCAAATGATCTTAGAGGGGGAACAGAAGTAAGCTCGGGGGGAGAGGCCCTAAAATTCTTTGCCCAAAAGCCTCTCAGAAACTCGTCTAGGTCAAAGCTCATATGGCTGCAGCAGTACCTGAAAAGCAGAGTTCGCAGTTAGGCGCCGCAGCCAGTATGATTTGTAAGACTTCAAGAAGCCGCAGAAGGGTATTTTTGAATCAAAAAGGTATAATGGGATCGTACTGCCCATATCAGAGGAACATAGAATGCCGAGAAAATAAGATAGAATTGCTTTTAGGGGGTTCCTGGCCACGGCCATTCCTAAATTTTCAATCCACTCTTTATGATCTAGCAGCAGCTGTAGTTATTTAACATGAATGTCTTGGGTTCATGAAAGTTTTAAGGCTATTCCAAGACCACTAAGGGTGGTGATTTGATGCCGCGGATGATAGTTTGAGGGACCGCGGCCATTTGGCACGGTGTGACGCAGAAGTATTGTTCCAATTCATGGAAAGGATTATTGAAATCCTACCATGCCGCGGCCTCTATCCTAAACAAGTTGTTTACCTAAATCTAATCACTTTTAGAATCAAACACACAGAATACGGAGTGTTCGATCATGAACATCAAGAACAGTTATACGTATTTCATATGCAGCATACGTGGAAAAAGCAAAACGAACAAATAAAACCCTAGATTTCTAGCAAATGAACCAGGCAAAGTATCATAAGGGAAGAAAACTGTAAATGGTGGTTGAAAAATCACCTGGAAATGAAGAAAGTTTCAAAGATCAGCTACAGACCACGTTCAACCGCCACACGCCACCTCGGAAAGTCGCCGGAATGTGCAAGGAAGAAAGTGCAGAGTTTCACTCTCGATATGCTCTCAAAAGTTTTGGAAACGTAATGAAGCCCACGGCCAGAAACAATTTATATAAGGGAGCGCGAAAGACTAATCGTCGCTTTGATAGTACAGCGGCACCTAGACTACATAGCCGCAGCCCCAATTGATCTCCCTTGGCACTACGGCTTGGGGGCTTATTGATAGTACAAATATAGTACCCTGCCGCGGATGTATTCAGGGCGCGACCAGAACTCACTCAGGGCGCGACACTCTCCATCATAGGCCGCGGCACCCCTTCAACGGGTGCGCGACACTCCAGCTTACATCACTGTATGCCTTGCAGGCCGCACCCCCCTTTATCCATAACTGCCGCAAACTCGGTATACGCCACGTGCTCAGGGCATCTGACTCAAGACATTTTCCTCATAAATAAAGGACCACACCTAGAAGGAAAGGGGGGTCGATTCCACACACACCTGAGGCACTACAACACAGATCCTCTCTACATCACCCCAACATAGGCTTTGGAGGCTAAGGATCTGCATCACAGCCACCTCACGGGCTCACCGGAATCTCCGATATTGTCATGTACTCTCCTTTATTCTCATACTTGTACGCCTCTATAGGCATGATTATATTGTACAATGCAATGCACATAATGAGAACGGAGCAACACAGTGGACGTAGGCCTATTTTAGAGGCTGAACCACTCTATACCTTGTCTTCTTTCTGTTTGCTTGCTTTATTTGTTTAACACACACATCACTCTTGACCTGCTGGTATGAGAACATCTTATGGCCGATTTCTCGTATCATCATTGCATAAAAAAATATGTGATCTTTAATGGTTCTTGTGAGAATTAAATAAACCTTGTAATTGAATTAAGAAAACTGATGGATCTGACAGAAATTTTGACATTACTTTAAACGCACGCTATTTTAGTTTTACTTAAAATTAGATTATGATCCATAGATGAAACGAAAGGTATGGATCTTGTCTTTCCAATGAGCTTTGAATCAGGTCATTAAAACTTTTCTGGAGGGAGTAATAGCCATTTAGTAACATGTGTTTAATCTCTCTGAATATCTGATTTTTGAGAATTTTGATGTTACTATAAGCGCATGCCATTTTAGTTTTACTTTGCATTAGATTATGATCCACAGATGAAAATAACGTTATGGATCTTATTTTTCGAATGATATTTAATCATGTCATTTGGACTTCTGCAGAGGAAGTAATAGTCATTTTAGTAATAGGTGATTAATTTGCTAAAAAATTAAAGTTGTGCGAATTTGGGATTTTTATAAGTTCTTATGGGATAAGCACTTTTATATTTTTAACTATTTAAAGTGAAATAATGAGAGGAAATTTTAGAACTTGTTGCGGAAGAGAGATGGTTCAAACACATAAATGTTTTTTAATTTCTTTTAAATTAAAATAAAACCAAGTGAAATTAAATTAAACAATTAATACATTTTCACTTTAACATATTAACTCAACCCAAGTCCTAAAAATTTGCCCAACAATATTAATGGCCAAACAAATTTTAACAAATTAAATGATGACTTGAATTAAATTAACTATTACCCAATTTCATTTAGCACCAAATTAAATATAATAGCAATTTCATCTTTTTTTTTTACCAAATTAAATATAATATCAATTTTATCTTTTTACCTAAGCATGCATCTAAGGTGAATTTCGCGAAAGATAAAATAAACAATAAATCACTATGCCGCGATGTACGAGGAAAAACTCACAACGGGGAAAAACCTCGGACGACCCTAGCCTTAAGTCCACTAAGTATGGAATTTTACAAGTACAAGTAAAAAGATTTAAAACACTCGACTCGATTCCTTCGAGCCCCGATGCTCCTTCTTGTACTGACCTCCACTTAGTTGACAATCCCGAACTCCACCGAAAGCTTGGAATCCACCAATGAGGCCTTTAGAACAACCGTCAACCACACATGGTGCCTTTCACCATGTGAGAATGCCGCAGCAACAGACACGTCTTCTTCTTTGAGGGATGTAGAAGTAAACCCAAACTTCTCTTCAAATGGTAGAGATAAAACCAGTGCCAAACTCCAAGAAAAGTATATATATATATATAAAGGAACTTGGATAAACAAACTATTGGGTGTAAACAAAAGTGTTTAAGAAATTTTTATTGAAAAAATAGACGTTTAAACCATGAACTTTTTCTTGGAAAATTGAACTCTCAAAACTCTCTCTAAGATATGGAATAGTATCAAAAAGTTAACTTGAAAAAGTTGGTTCCTGCACATATTAAGTCTGTCAAAAGTTAGTGGGGAAGAAGTAGTGGGATAGAGGTGAAAACTGCTGAAAACTGCTAATTTAACTGTTCCCGCCAAATCTTGTTCGAACAAGATTTTCGTTCGAACGAAGTCTCATTCTAACGACCCCTTTGAACGAAGCTTCAGTGGATAAAATGGAAAGTCGTTAGTAAACTCGTCAGAATTCTCGTTCGAACAACATTCTCATTCGAACGATATTCCAGTGGCCAATCAGGGAACTCGTTGGCAAAACCTCATTCGAACGACATTCTCGTTCGAACGATAATATCGAACGAACTTACAGAAAGAGTAAAAATTTAGTTTTAGCCCAGAAACTTTATTTTAAAGGTTTAATGAAACTTTCGGAAAATAAACAACAGTTTAAAACAAAGTACACCCATATAAATATTGTTCCAAGCTCATATATATATATATATATATATATATATATATATATATTAAAATGCATTCATACCTTAGGAGCAATGGAACCATATTGATGACGTAGAAACGAGGAAAAATACACACGGCATTTGATGAAGCTTTACACAGTTGGCCGCTACGTCTTCAACAAACTCGTCATTGGTTTGAATATATACAATTGAACACTATCCTATGACATACACATTTTTGTCCGGAATTGAGCCAAAACTACATTAAGACTTAATCGGAGAAATGTGTCCTTACAAATCTCCCCCTTTGGCTATTCCGGGACAAAAACCAACAAAAATCCTAAAGGGCCGTCAAGCTCTACTAGACTAAAACATCCCACCCAATACTTAAATCAAAACCCAAGGATAAAAAATCTTTGCCGACGATGAAAGCTGCCATTTAGAAAAATTCCTGCACACTTAAGCAAACTATCAAATGCATAGGGAATATCAGAATATTAAATGCAATTAAAATAAATACTCCCCCTAAATTAATTCTCCCTTTATCAACTATGATCAACCTAAGAAGATAGCACTCTTCCCCTAAGTTAAATCTCCTAAACTTAGATAAGATTATAATATCATAAGATACCATTTCTCCCCTATAATTCTCCCCCTTTTTGTTCAGAAATAGACAAAGGATATAAATAATTTAAATACGATGATGCTTAGAGTGATAAGACATGAAAGCATATGAGCAACAATAACATAACTAATTCATACAAATAGTAAGGATACCAACTAAGATGCAAGAAAGTGATACCAAAATGATACATGAGATATTAAGCATATGATATCTAGAAAAAATGCAACAAGAAGGATAACAATTATGAAGTAGAAGCATAGATGAACTATAAAGCAAGGCAAAGACAAACAAAATATCATATATATACATACTCTAAATATACCGATAAATCACATGCACATATATATAGATATAAACTCACAAATGACATAAAATACAATAAGTTTTTCACACTCGTATGGCAAAAATGTGTCATACGGAAACGGAAGTGTAGGGATATGAAATAGTAATAATTAAATTTGACCCAGACACTTAAAATATGTTTATGGAGTTCTCATTTTATTGCAAACTTTATCACATTTGAATATAACCTCATGTGACAATATAAATTGAACTCAATGAACAAACATACACAATGCATACAAGCCTAGACTTTTGATGATTCTACAAACCAATAGAGTCATGACAATGAAAGGACAACTAGGATAAATGGACATTGTGCAAACCGTTGATATACCATCCAATCTCCCTCAATAAGCGTATATATATTCTTTTTCTTTTGAATAAATATATCAAATAAACATAGGCATTGGCAATTTATTTTTCTTTTAATGCCATTTTTCTATTTTTAGGCCTTTGGACCACATATTTCTTTTAGGTCCATTTCAAATGGTGGCTTACTATTCAGAAAGGAAATAATTCCTTTTGGAGAGCTTCCACGTGAACATTTATATAACATTTTTATCACTCACAAATCTCACGTGCAACGGATTTTGACATGCACTAGTCCTCCTAGGTCACAAATATGTAGATGACAATATTGGTAGGAGAACACCTAACAAAGCTCAAATATAACATGTGACATTTAAATTTCAAATGAGATCGTTCATGTGTGAATTGAGGCATATAAAAATAGAATCCATTTAATCAATACAAAATCCAACTACTCCATATAAACATGGTAAAGAACATTTTAAGGATTGACAATCTAAACTAAAAGTTCTAGCCACATGGGAGCGTAAAAGAAGGGATTCAAACACAAGTATATGCCACATAAAGTGTGTCAAACTAAAATACACACAAAATAAAAATCTTTTTGAGTTTTTGAAATTTTTAACCAAAAATAAAAAAATTTACTCGAAAGACACACAAAAATCATTTGTATTTTTCAGTGGGCTAAAATAAAACAAATAAAACACAAATGATAAACAAAAATCTTTTTGTATTTTCCATTTAATGAAAACAAAATTGAAGGAAATATAATACAAAAGATAAACAAAAAAAAAATCATAATTCTAGCATGTGATTAAGCATGGAGCATAGATTAGAAAATGATTAAACGACCACACAATTAGCATGGTTATATAACATGAAGTACAAAAGCTAAAGTATTCAAACAACTAACACATTCAACCTTTAGATTTAGTAAGAGAGGAAGCATGTGAAAGTAAATAAGAATCAAAAGTCCTATTTTGTAACGCTACCAATTTGGATCTCCTAACCCAAACTAATGATGAATGACTATCACGGGGTGTAGGAATCTTGGCTACCTTGGTTGCCTTATGATGGGATTTTTTAGGAAATCCTTTAAAATCAAAACAAAATTATTTAAGATGCCCTTTTCGACCACAATGTGTGCAAGTAAAAATACGTCAAAAATGTGTACCTAAGGATTGATCCCTAAAGGCTTTCCTAGGAAATTCTCCTAAAACATGGGTTTTGACTTTATGAGTTGATTCATTACAAGTACTGAAGCCTAAACCATAATTGCTATTTTTAATTTGGTTTGTTCCTAAGATTTTATCTAATTTCTCCGAACGACACTCCAAATCAAATTTGACATTACTAGAGTCTTTTAATTTATTTTCTAATTCTAAAATGTTAGAATCTAATAAAACATTTCGCTCTTGAAAAGCAAGAAGCTCCTTTTTTAAGGATTCCAGTAAAACCCTAAGGCTATCTCTCCCGCCTTCTATATATTTAAGCTTCTCTAGAAGAGCTCTTTCTCGTGTTCTAAGGTCTTCAACCAACACACTATCATCAACGACCTTGACACGCTCTTTTAAACTAGCTTCTAACTTTAAATTAACTCCTTTTAATTTAATAGATTCTTCATATAATTCTTGAAAAGCATTTTGAAGTTCACTCACATTAACCTCTTCTTCATTTTCACTTTCTCTTCCTTCTTCACTTTCACTACCATCAAATACAAGGGAATCATAAACTTTGACCTCAGAAGTGTCATATGTTTGAATATCTTCATGGGAAGATTCATTATCGGTGCTCACATGACTTGCCATAAAAGCCACAAAGTTGGGTTTAGTGGGGAATCAGGTCCCTCTTCCTTATCACTATCACTAAAGGTTGCATTATAGGAAATTAGTTGCTTACCCTATCTCCTTAGTTTAGTGGGGCATTCAAACGCCCTATAGCCATACCCTTTACAAGCAAAACACCTAATTGACTCGTTCCTATTAATATTTTCATTAGAAATTTTAGGGATCTTTTCGGCTTTGTCATGCTTAGACTTTTCAAATTTCTTAAAATCATTTTTAAATTTATCTTTGTTAGTTTAAAGAAATTTATTAAATTTCCTAGCAAACATAGTCATGTAATCCGAGTCACTATCACTTTCACACTCTACTACTTGTTTTTCCTCTTTTCGGGATTTCAAAGCAACGCCCTTTTCTATTTTCTTTTCAGATTTAGAGGGAAACATGTCTAGTTCATAGGTTTGTAAATCAACTACGAGCTCTTCTAATTTCGTAGAGGCAAAAGTGGGTAAAGAATTTAACACGGTCACCTTAGGAATGAATCTATCGGGTAGGGACCTTAAAATTTTCTTTACTACTCGGGTGTCGGGTATTTTCTCTCCCAAATTAAAAGATGAATTAACAATATCTCAAAGTCTAGCATAAAATTCATCAAAAATTTCTTTTTCGTCCATTTTGATGGTTTCAAATTGAGTGGTGAGGTTTTGGAGTTTCAAAGATTTTACGACACTAGTACCTTCATGAGTGAGTTGTAAAATATCCCAAGCTTCTATAATGATTTCACACGTCATAATGCGACGAAATTCATCCGGTGTGACAGCGCTAAACAAGGCATTTAAACCTCAGGAATTAAAATTAGATAGTTTAAATTCATTCTCACTCCATCTATCGGCGGGTTTGGGAACACGCTCATTATCTACTAAATGTGTAGGCGGGGACCACCCGTTAACACAAACAACCAAACTCTCTCGTCGATAGATTTTAGTGCCGATTTCATCCGTGCTTTCCAATACGCGTAATTAGAACCATCGAAAATAGGAAATTTTGAAAATAGGGAAAATTCCATTTTTAGCAAAAATATTTAAAGGATCTTAAACGCAATAATTTAGCGATCTTGCTCTGATACCAATTGTTGGAACACGAGGCCCCTAATTTTAAATTCTTATCAAAACTAATTTCCTTTTAAGAGATGTGGAAGAGATATGGTTCAAACACAAAAACAAAATTTTAATTTCTTTTAAATTAAAATAAAACCAAGTGAAATTAAATTTAACAATTAATACATTTTCACTTTAACGTATTAACTCAACCAAAGTCCTAGAAATTTTCCTAACAATATTAATGGACAAACCAATTTTAACAAATTAAATGATGACTTGAATTAAATTAACTATTACCCAAATTAATTTAGCACCAAATTAAATATAATACCAATTTTATCTTTTTTTTTACCAAATTAAATATAATACCAATTTTATCTCTTTACCTAAGCATGCATCTAAGGTGAATTTTGCGAAAGATAAAATAAACAATAAATCACTACGCCACGATGTACGAGGAAAAACCCACAACGGGAAAAAACCTCGGACGGCCCTAGCCTTAACTCCACTAAGTATGGTATTTTACAAGTACAATAAAAAAGACTTACAACACTCGACTCGACTCCCTTCAAGCCCCGATGCTCCTTATTGTACTGACCTCTGCTTAGTTGATAATCCTGGACTCCACCGGAACCTTGGAATCCACCAATGAGTCTTTCGGAACAACCGTTAACCACACACGGTGCCTTTCACCATGTGAGAACGCCGCAGCAACAAACACGTCTTCTTGTTTGAGGGATGTAAAAGTAAACCCAAACTTCTAGTCAAATGGTAGAGATAAAACCGGTGACAAACTTCAAGCAAAGTATATATATATATATATATATATATATATATATATATATATATATATATAAAGTAACATGGATAAACAAACTATTGGGCGTAAACAAAAGTGTTTAAGAAATTTTTCTTGAAAAATTAGACACTTAAACCATGAACTTTTTCTTGGAAAATTGAACTCTGAAACTCTCTCTAGGAGATGGAATAGTATCAAAAGGTTAACATGAAAAAGTTGGTTCTCGCACATATTAAGTCTGTCAAAAGTTAGTGGGGACAAAGTAGTGGGATAGAGGTGAAAACTGGTCAAAACTGCCAATTTAACTGTTCCCGCCAAATCTCCTTCGAACGAGATTTTCGTTCGAACGAAGTCTCGTTCGAACGACCCCTTTGAACGAAGCTCCAGTGGATAAAATGGAAAGTCATTAGTAAACTCGTCAGAATTCTCGTTCGAACAACATTCTCGTTCGGACGACAATTCGAACCATATTCCAGTGGCCAATCAGGGAACTCGTTAGCAAAATATCTTTCGAACGACATTCTCGTTCGAACGAAAAACTCGTTCGAACGACAATATCGAACGAACTTACTGAAAGAGTAAAAATTCAGTTTTATCCCAGAAAATTTATTTTAAAGTTTTAATGAAACTTTTTGAAAATAAACAACAGTTTAAAACAAAGTACACCCATATAAATATTATTCCAAGCTACTATATATATATATATATATATATATATTAAAATGAATTCATACCTTAGGAGCAATGGAACCATGTTGATGATGTAGAAATGAGGCACAATACACACGGCATTTGATGAAGCTTTACACACTTGGTCGCTACGTCTTCAATAAACTAGTCATAGGCTTGAATAGATACAATTGAACACTATCCTATGACATAAACGTTTTTGTCCGAAATTGAGCCAAAACGACATTAAGACTCAATCGGAGAATTGTGTCCTTACAGAACTCATGTTAACTTTTTTTAAGATACTTAGGAAGTGACGTAGGCTAGGTGGAGATGGTTTCCATGTAAGGAAATACGAGACTAAGCGAGTTAATGATCACGGGTGAGAACCAAGAAATCAGGTTAGGATTTCTAGATGGCTAGGCTCAGTTTGAGGGTATAATAGCATGTTGGCGAGTAATGTGAAGTTAGAAAATCAATAATAATTAATTGAATACTTGATATTTGGGAGTCGGGAATAGACTCGGGACATTTAACCTAGTGCTTCGGGTGATAGGCACGAATTAGCCATATTATGTGGTTGTATATATATACGAGTATAAATACAGTATATATATGAATAATAATATATGTGTGTATGAAATTTATATGAAACATGCTCCTCTAGTGCTATCAGTGGAGGTTTCATGATGTTGGTGATCTTCCCTTGCGAACCACAACAGGCTAAGTATCGACCCCACGTAATAGCGCCATGTATGTGCTTCATGTGATTGACATTCAAAGTGAGGTAATTTTGGGCATGGTTATGACTCACTGTCGAAGGACTATGATCACCTCCAATATGTTGCAATTTTACCGAGTCAGTGTGAAAGTTGGACCTCTGATAACCCAGATGAGGTGAGCATGCCCTGGAAGATGATAACATTGTAGATACCCGCATCCAATGAGTTATTACTCTAAAGGATTGCGACTATACGTGACATATGAATGTTTGTTGTAGTATATTATTACGTATGTGTATGTGTAAACAAATATACGTGTTAATATTCAGTGTGTATTATTTAAATAGCTAGTGATAATTATTGGATATAAAGTAATGAATTTATAATTGACCTAGGATATCATGGGACTAGTTAGGCGGGGTAGCATAACTAGGTGGTTAAAATGCATACGTTAGGTGCGCACTATAGTTGAGGGGTAAGTATTGCCTCATGTGAGTGCGCTACCAGTTTAAATATGGAAAATTTCTTTACACTATCATTACTGCATTTCATTCACTTGCTAAATGCTTTTATAAGGTTTTGGGCTCTTACACATATCAAATAGTTTCATAAAATTTTAGGTTTCTAATTGTAGAGGGGGCCTGAAGGTAATCCGGGGATTAGGGATAATCCACTAATTAGCAACAGTGTTCTGAGGATAAGCTCAGCGTGGCAACTCAAGCGTGGCATCTTGGTGGGGCAGCTCAGCGTGGCAACTCAAGCGTGGCATCTTGGTGAGGCAGCTCAGCGTGGCAACTCGTACTTTAGCTTATTGTTACTTTGCCATATTATAGCTTTGTTTATATTTACTACGAGTTATAATGACTGTAATGTTGTAACGAGAATAATGAATGGGCGTGAGGTCAAACGGTACTCGCGAGAGACCGGGCTTGGCAGGGCCTGGGAGAGTTTTCATGCTCTATCGAACAACCTCACCGTGGGAACTTTAGAGGGATTTGGTTTGGAGGATTGAGAAGTGGAGCACCGTTGGGGCTTGTCCTGACCATCTTAGATACACCTGGTAAAACACCGAAGGACCCTGACCGTGGAACCTCAAGCGGAGCAGCTTGGAGTTCCATCGGGTATTGAGTTATGAACCAAACAGCCCTCTACTTAAATATCACATCTACTTTGGGTGATGTCACTAGCCTTCTAAACAATGTCAGACATGCACTTGAGTAAACCACCGTGGTATTTGGGGCTGTCAGATAGTTGGTGAGCCACCTCTGCGACAATAACCCCCTGACATACAGTGGTTAGGCAAAAGGCATGTCTTGGCATTTAATGTTTATGACGTAGGAAACAACTAGTGCATCAGGCATTTAATGTTGTGACATAAAGTATGAGGGATGTCTTTCATAGTCTTTAATGACTGAGTTGCCTCGGGGGTGGTGTGGGGGGCTATTTAAGGACCCCAACCACCTTTGAGGAGAAGAATGATCCTTTGAGAGTTCAAAAAGTTATTGCTAGAGATACATCAGAGAGAGAATTATTGCAAATTAGAGGGCTTATCCACTCACCATTGTCATTTATTACGAAGCTTTTAATACACAAACAGAGACTCTTGAGAGTGGTTTTTGGTATGTTTTGTCTGCCTACCAAGGTGTATCTAGGGTGCTTGCTTCTCTCTCCCTCTAGCTAAGTTATTTCTAAAAGTTCTTTATTATATTGAGGGTTATACACGAGATTTGTGAGTATAAGATGGGTTCCATACCTTCCAAACTGCTCTTTGTGTCTTGTGGCTAAATCACTAGTGTTTCTCTAATTAACCTTGCCATAACCATACTTAAAAGGGGTTACGCCTCCATCTTATCTAAACTACCCTCTTACATTTGGCGACTCTGCTGGGGAGGCATTCTTCTAGGGAAGAAGTATGGCGCAAGATAACGTTAATCAAAGGCTCAACTTTGATGATATCCAACACAGTGAAGAGCAAGCAGCGGTAGAATTGGAGGCTTTAAGGAGCGGAGCTCCTCGAATAGAAGTGACCCCAGTTCAGGCAACAACAGGCGTTCCGGGAGTGACGCAGGCTTCCACGAGCGCTGGGCTAGGATCTGCCCAAATGACCCACCTTATGAGTAAGTTCTATGAGTTCTTGCAAACTCCTGCAGCTTCAACGGTGCTGGGAGGACTCGAAGCCAATTCCTTCGTAACACCAGGGGCAGCTCCAACGGTTCCACCAGGTGCAGGTACAACGGGAGTAGCCGCGGCAAGCATACCCTCCGTCGTGAATCCGGCGGTGGGAATCTCCGGAGTATCAACGGCGCCAGCTGTAACGATGGCTCCAACTATAACGGTCATTCAGCCAACACCCCCATTGGTCGTTGCCCCATCGCCCATGGAGGAAATGAGGAGAGAAATACAAAAGGAGATGTTAAAATTTGTGCAGGCTTCCTCACAGTTTATAGGCGAGGTAGCTTCAGTCTATGACGACTTTAGGACACCTTATCCTCAGGAATACAACGATGAGCCTTACCCGAGGGATTATATTCCCCCCATCTTTGAAAAATACACAGGGAAGGGTGGGAATCCGAAAGAGCACATTAAACGTTTTATTGAGCACCTGGGGGCGCATTGCAACAACAAAAAGCTCAGGTTGAGGGAGTTTTCCAAATCCCTAACCGATAAAGCATACACGTGGTATTCTCATTTGGCCCCTAAAAGTGTTTCCACGTGGGAAGAGATGCACGTGCTGTTTGTCCAAAAGTTCTTTCTAGCAGAGGATGAATTCACTCTGATCCAACTAGGGAGAGAGAAGCAACGACCAGGAGAAGACGTGGTGGCATACGTTCGGAGGTTCAGGGAAAGGTCTCTGGATGTGAGAGAGGAGGCCAAGGAGTCCAAACTATTACAAATCTGTGCCGAAGGACTACTCCCGGAGTACATCTGCCATCTTATCAATGAGACGCGCGAGGGAACTTTTTCGGCGTTCTTAAAATCTGCAAGGAACATCTCATTGGTCGTACGACCAAACCCGGTGGCGGTGCCTATGATATTCCGGCAACCGATACAACCTGGGGGAGGAAGGCCTCAACCCCCACGAGTGGGATATACCGAAGGAACAGATGGGGGTAAGGTGGCGAAGAAGGACAACAAAAGGAAGTTCGGAAGGGATAGGGAAGACCCACCACCGTTACCATGCACGATAGAAGAGGCGGTGAGTTGTTACAACGCCATGGTCCAAGGTGGAGTGGTCTACCTACCAAAAGGCGTTCCTTCAGAAGAACCCGATGACGCAACAAAGGCAGATCCTAGGTATTGTCAGGTTCATCGAAAGATCCAGCACCCGACAGATAGCTGTTTCACACTGAGAAGAATCATTGACAAGTACATGAAGGCAGGGATGCTGCAGATCCCCCCACAGAACGTTAACAACAACCCGCTTCCAGCGCATGGGGCCAACTTGGTGACGGCCTACGACGGTGAGGCGGAAAGAGGGGAAGGAAGGTCAACAATGAGGCAAAGAGAATTCGAAGAAACTCTGGAATATTGCACCACAGGAATGGCTAACGTAATTTTAGCCTACGATGAAGCAAGCGCTAAAGACGCGGAAGACGTATACAGCGTTGAAGGCGAGGAAATGGAGGCAGTCGTTGAATACAGCGCAGTTTCAAAATCCCCAAAATTCGCTTGGTTCTTCGATCAAGTGGAGATACCAAAGGAGAGCAGACTGGAAATAACTCAGGCGATTCTAGACATCGCGAGGAAGGACGCGGTTCCCTCGCTGAAATGGCGGGGACCCATGGCGAGGCTGGTGAAAAAGTTCCTATCAGAGGTGACCTTCAGCGATGCAGATAGAGCTGTAAGGTTCCCTCATAACAGGCCCTTGTATGTGACGGCCAGTGTCAACGGGGTTAGTTTTGAGAGGACGCTTATGGATGGGGGTGCGTCTATCAACATTATGCCGATCAACTCCTTCCACGCGGCTAATATCCCAGAAGAAAGGTTGGTCCCCATGCCTCTGGTGATCTCAGGATATGATAACCAATCTTCCAAATACATTGGGTATGTGAATGTGGGAATTGTAATGGGAAATCTGAGTTCCCACATCAAGTTCCATGTAATAGAAAGTGCAACTTCCTATCATTTACTAATAGGAAGAGTATGGATGCACAATCAAGGTTTAGTTCCTTCAACATATCATCAATGCGCCAAGGCGAATGTCAAAGGAACATAAGTGACCATTAGGGCTACAAAAAGGCCTTTTGCTATCGAGGAAGCTCACTTTGTAGATGCGGCCTTTTATACGGAGTTGGAAGAGGACGCTCGAGTCCTAACGAGAAGAATGGAGGGGGCATGGGTTCCCTCGATCAAAGATAGAATGGGGCCTCTGAACGAGCAAAGTAAAGAAGCCACGAGTAACGAAGGGGTAAGGACCGAAGAAACCCGTCAGGTGATCCCTCGACCTCAAAATACCACAAGGCAGCTCAAAAACAAAGCAAGGCTTAGAGTGGACCCTATGGAGCATGAGGTCCAACGGCAAAGCGTGCTGAGTCGCTTTTCGGTGGGAAGGATCGCTGAGGCTTCGAGAGAAAGGAAGAGGAAGGCCTTGGCAACAGCTACCAACAGGCAATGCAAGAAGGTGGTCACTGAGGAGGGGAAGGTAGTATACCGTTTATAACGATGTGAGCGGGCGACCGAAGAGACCGAGGATGGGGCTGACCCGTTATATGAGTGTTTCTTGATAAATCAACAGGGACAGTGTATGGTGATAGACAACTCCAACATACAGGAGTTCGTGGAGGAGGTCGCCGAAGAACCAGACTACATGGCAAATCAACCGAAGCCCCAGGCACAAGAGTTGGAGCAGTTGAACCTGGCAGGAGAAGGGGAAGACCCAAGGCCCATCTTCATCGCGAAGGATCTCGATAAGGCGAAGCGAGAAGCCCTGGTTGGGCTAATCCGGGAGTTCATAGATGTCTTTGCATGGAAGTATACCGAAATGGAAGGGCTAGATGAGGAAGTGAGCTGCCACAAGCTAAACGTGACACCTTCAGCCATCCCGCTAAAACAGGCAACAAGAACTTATAAACCTGAGTTGGACTTGAAGATCAAGGAAGAGGTTCAGCATTTATTGGCAGCAGGATTCATCAAACCAATGCAGCATCCCCTGTGGCTATCTAGCATTGTGCCAGTAGGGAAGAAGGACAAGAGCCAAATAAGGATCTGTGTGGATTTTAGAGATCTGAACAGGGCTTGCCCCAAAGATGAGTTCCCTCTACCCTCCATTGATAGCCTGATAGATGCCAAAGCTGGGCATGAGATGTATAACTTCATGGATGGGTACGTAGGGTACAACCAAATCAAGATGGACCCCGCGGACGCAGAGAAAACGGCGTTCAGAACCCCGTTGGGCAATTTCATGTACAAAGTAATGCCGTTTGGACTTAAGAACGCGGGAGCTACTTATCAAAGAACAATGATGGCCATTTTTCACGATTTCTTCCACAAATTTGTAGAATTCTATGTGGACGATTTGGTCATCAAATCGAAGAAGGAGGAGCCCCACCTAAACGACTTAAAGAGGGTGTTTACTCGATGTAGGAAGTATAAATTAAAGATGAACCCATTGAAGTGCGTCTTCGGAGTAACACGCGGGAAGTTTCTAGGCTTTGTGGTTGATCGACAAGGGGTGCAGATGGACCAGGATAAACAACGCGCGATCTTAGAAATGCCGTGCCCAAGAACGGCGAAGGAGCTAAAAAGCTTCCTCGAAAAAGTCTCCTACCTCAGAAGATTTGTACCAGGATTGGCCGAGGTAACACACCCGTTGATGCAACTGCTGCGAAAGAACACAAAGTTCAGGTGGGAAAAGGATCACCAGGAGTCCCTCGATGAGTTGAAGAAACTGCTCGTTTCACCGCAAATCATGGTTCCTCCACAGGCAGGAGCACCGTTGCAGCTATACCTCACCTCCACTACAAGGTCCGTTGGAGCTTTGCTGGCACAGGAGATCGACGGGCAAGAACGGCCAGTGTATTACCTCAGTAGGATCATACATGGGCCAGAGATTAGATATAGCAGCCTAGAAAGGCATTGTTTGGCCTTAGTCTTTGTAGCACAAAAACTTAGACATTATATGTTGTCTTTTACAATTCATATTGTAACTAGATGTGATCCTATTAAGTATTTGTTGGCTAGAACTATCTTGATTGGCAGGGCAGCTAGGTGGTTCCTTATTCTCTCCGAATATGATTTAAAGTGTGTGGTTCCTCGTGCTATCAAGAGCCAGGCGTATGCTGATCTGTTGGCAATATTTCCATCAGGAACGTTTGAACCACCTAAAGAAGACATTCCGGGAGACGACTTACAGGCCAACTATCTCGATGCAACCGATGAGGAATGGACGATGCAATTCGATGGGTCTTCGGCAGAGAAAAAAAGAGGGGCAGGGGTCATCCTTTCAAAAGGAACGGAGGAGATTTGTCTTTCCTACAAACTGGATTTCCCTTGCTCCAATAACGAAGCAGAATACGAAGCGTTGGTACTAGGGTTGCTGGAGGCTCTTCGAAGGGGAATTCGTTCACTCTGCATCAAGGGTGACTCGAATTTAGTAATTCAGCAAGTTAACGGAGAATATGTGTTGAAGCACATGAGTTTGGCGCCGTTCAGGACGATCATTCAAAGGCTCCTCAGCCAGTTCCATCGGACCACAATTACAAGACATCCCAGAACGATGAACCGTCATCCAGACGCTTATGCCACTATTGCTCAAAAGATGGTCATGAGGAGCGATACGACTATTGTTACGATCCAACGAAGAACAGCTCCTTCGGTGGTGCAGTCAATACTACCGATGGAGGGAGACGCGGATTGGAGAGGAGAGATCAGGAAGCAACTGGAGTCTGGCGAAGGAGCTATGGGACTAAGAGAGTTAGCCCAATACTTTACAAACCAGGGAAATCTTTACTACAGAAATGCAGGGGGATGGTTATCAAGATGCGTTGGGCCAGAGGAGGCAGAGCGGAGGTTGAAGAAAACACATGAGGAGCACTGCGAAACAACTGAGATACCTCTTTATAGGAGAATTCAAAGAGGGGGATATTTTTGGCCTAAAATGAAACAGGATGCGGCAGAACTACAACGGAATTGTGATAAGTGTCAGCTATTTTTCGAAGCAGCTGAGTGCCATTTCATTGAAGCCCAAACAGACTGGAGGCAGCCCTATATCGACTTTATTCAGGATGGAATTGTCCCAACAGAGAAGATGGATGCGATGGGACTAAGGCGAAGGGCCCCGAGGTTCTATATCCAAGAGGGGCAGCTTTATCGAAGGGGGTAATTCAACAGGCCATTGCATTGCATTACAAAAGAAGAAGCAACTGAGGTCCTCAAACAAGCCCATGACCCAGCTCACATGGGAGGGGCCAAGTTATATGATCAGCTGATGACGTTGGGGTATTATTGGCCAACGATGGAAAAAGACTCCGCCGAATTTTTCCGAAAATGCAAGGCTTGCCAGCTTCATGGAAATATGATCCATGCCCCATCGGTGGACTTACACTCTCTGGCAACGCCTTATCCTTTCCACACTTGGGCGTTCGACCTCGTGGGGGCGATACATCTTTCGTCGAGGGGCAAGATATGGATACTGGTAGCAACGGAGTGCTTTACAAAATGGGCTGAAGCAATACCACTTAGAAGGGCAACGGCTGGGGTAGTGAGTAGCTTCATCAGAGAGTATATCATTTGCCGTTTTGGGATCCCAAAGGTTATTCTCTCAGATAATGGGACTCCCTTCGTCAACTCAGAAGTAACGATGCTCACAGACAAGTACTCCATTGTTCATCACACTTCAACGGTGGCATACCCGAAGGGGAATGGTCAGGCTGAAGCAACTAACAAAACTCTGGTTAATATCTTGGCTAAAACGATGGAGGACTTTCCAGGATCGTGGGATGACAAGATACCAACAGTGTTGTGGGCCTATCGAACGACGAAGAGGAAGCCCACAGGGTACACTCCGTTCTCCCTTGTCTATGGGGCTGAGGCAATTCTTCCAGTGGAGTTGGAAGTTACCTCGGCTCGATACGCCTTGCGAAGTAGCATGCTCCCTCAGAACAGGCATGTGCAGTTGGAGGCATTGGATGAACACAGAGACAATGCGATGCAACATTTTCAAATGTATACAAAGTAGCTCTCTAGGGCATATGACAACATGGTAAGACCAAGGAGGTTCGTGGAGGGAGATCTCGTTTTGAAGGCAATAGTGAAACACATTAGGGGACTTCCTCTGCCAAAGTTCGTAGCCAATTGGGAGGGACCTTTCATCATGAACGAAGCTCATGATTCAGGTTATTGCCTAATTTCTAAGTTGGAGGAAGATAGGCCATTCAAAATTAACAATAAATGGCTGAAAGTATATCATGTGCAGACAGTTAGGTTGTACCATCGATGTATTGGGTCTTTTTATTATGAATATACAAGTTTTACTGATGATGTGAAGTATAGACATTGATATATGAAAGCAGGCATAACTCAGAGATAAATTGAAAAATGTACATTCTTTCATTCATTAAAGAAGAGAGCATTACAAGCAAAATGGGGAACTATTGCCCAAGAATTACATGAATGAAAGAAAGAAAATATGTACAGGAGTTTTACTACCCTAAGAGAAACCACAGATCCGGGGAAGAGAAAAAATCCCCGGGAAGGCCCGAAGAAGCTGATGCAAAGGAATTTTGAGCGTTGACAGCAACCTCTAGCCTGGTTTGCACCTGGGCGCGTTCAATAAGGAGCATTTCCCATTTTAGCTTGGCCAAACGCAGAGCTTCTTCGGCATTCATTACTTCTTCATCTGCCGATTCCAAAAGAGGTGCCAGCTCAGCTAACTTAACCTCCTCAGCCCGTTGGTCCTCCTGGTGCTTTATCAGCACTTCCCTCTGGCCGATCAGTTGCTGGTTCTTCAAAGTCTTCAGATGCGTTATAAGCCAGTCAAAACGGAAACCATCACGCCCCAACTCCTTCAGAAAACCTAGAAATTGGTTGAGAAGGGATCTGGTAACACTGGCAGTGGGGGTACTAGCAATTTCAGCAACAACGATTGCCATGCCTTGCAGCCTGTGACTCATCACATGAATATTTGAGCGCAGGCAATCCGGTGTGAAGGTCTCAGGATGGCGATCCACCAATTGTTCAATCACGAGCCGATGGTTGACGGGCATTTGAGGAGATTGTCGAAGCACCATGAGGCAGAACGAGTGAGGAGCTAGGTCGGGAAGAGGGACCTCACACCCAGATTCGCTCTCGACTGCAGCACCAGTCGTAGAACCTTGATCATCATGAATTGAATTTTCCGAAGCGTCAGGTTCTCGAAAGGGCGAGCCTACAGGTGAGAGGACTGGGGGCGAATCTTCCCGAGCAACCTGAAAAGAAAAGCCCAAATAAGGATATGGAAAATCTTAACAAGCGTTTTCGTTGTTAAGTCACCGTTATAAGGTGGAGATTACATAAAAATCTTAACAAGTGTTTTCATTGTTAAGTCACCGTTATAAGGTGGAGATTACATAAAAATCTTAACAAGCGTTTTCGTTGTTAAGTCACCGTTATAAGGTGGAGATTATATAAAAATCTTAACAAGCGTTTTCGTTGTTAAGTCACCGTTATAAGGTGGAGATTATATAAAAATCTTAACAAGCGTTTTCGTTGTTAAGTCACCGTTATAAGGTGGAGATTATATAAAAATCTTAACAAGTGTTTTCATTGTTAAGTCACCGTTATAAGGTGGAGATTATATAAAAATCTTAACAAGTGTTTTCATTGTTAAGTCACCGTTATAAGGTGGAGATTATATAAAAATCTTAACAAGCGTTTTCGTTGTTAAGTCACCGTTATAAGGTGGAGATTATATAAAAAATCTTAACAAACGTTTTCGTTGTTAAGTCACTATTATAAGAAGGAGTTTAAGCAGAGAATTAAGAAAGTACCTGAATCATAACAGGGGCAGGAGTGGGAGCTATCACGGAGGTTAAAGTGGCAGGAATCGTTGGGAGGGGACTTGTTACCTCATCGGCCTCAATGGGGTCTCTGGCCCCAGAAACCTCAACCATCGGCATAGTTCCCTCGCCCACATAAGGTACCAAAGCAAGAGCAAGGGGTTCATCGGGAATAGATGAGGGTGGTGAAAGATCAGGAGAAAGCTGCAACATAAAAGCCAATGTTAGTAAAGAGGAACAAATACAGAAAAAAGGGCGAAATGTATCCAAGAATAACTTACCTCAGTCAGAATGTTGAAAAGGGGCACTGTGGCCAGAGGTCTCGCCAGCACCGTTGGACGGAGAATGTTTGCTAGCAGCGAGGATACTTCGACCTAGGGCAACCAACATCCTAAATTCAGCACACAGAACGGGGTGAAAGAGAAGGAATGCCAGATCAGACAAATTTAATTATGAAATAATTACCTCAGGATCACCTGCAGCAACCAGAACGAGGGGGAGAACAGCCTCAGAGGAAGCCAGTGAGCTAGAGGGGACTGGAGTAGGCATCTCAGATTGTGTTGTCTCTGGTGGTGAAGAGACACCCACGGGCTCTATAACCTCACCCTCCCCAAGTGCCTCCCCCGCCCGTCTTGAGATTGAACGACGGGCGTAAGTAAGCCCGGTCATTGGCGAACGGGGTGGGGTCGTATCGGATGAGATGGCCCCACAGCGACCGCCCACGAAACGGCTAATGGGGGGACTTGGGGGGCTAGGAGAACGAGGCCCCGTTTCTTTAAGTCCCTGCACCAAAGTAGTTAAGAACAATATATATAAGTAAATCCGGCTTGCTCTAACCAAAGAAGAAAAGAGAACAAGATAAGTGTACATACCTCAGATTGGGAAGAAGAATGAGAAGCTTGCACCGAGGAAACTTGCTTCCGCTGGGACTTGGTGCCTAAAGTCTTCCTCCTCAGCCTTGTCATGGCACTACCAGTAGCTTGAGGAACCTTCGAACCTTTTCTCCTCTTTGCAGCTGGCTCAGTGGGATCGACGACGATCGTGGGGAAGACAACCGAGGGAGGAACGACGACAGCGCGCCGTTTAAACTCTGCATTCACCCGATCTACCTCAGCCTGCGCCTCCCTCCTTAACCTCTCGGCCCTTTCAGGAGATATGGGAGGAGGAACGGAGGCTATGGGTAGGGCTGCCACAGGAATCTGGGATTTGGACTTTGCCTTTTTCGTGGAAGCCACCCCACTCTTGGCCTTCTTGGTCGACAGCTGCGAAGACCCTTCATCACCAGTAGCTCCAGTCGAAGGAGCAGTCTTCCTGGATACCCCAGCACCTTTCGCTTTGGATATGGCAGTGGGAGTCATGGGGCATAACGGAGGTAGCTCTTCGGAAGGCCCCTTAGGGGTTTTTCTTAGAGGGAACTCAATCCCCAGAATGGAGTTGCCTTTGAGTCCCAGCTCCATCGCAGCAAATGAAAGAACTGGAGGGTACACCGGCTCGCCATCTATGAATTCAGCAATGTTAGCCAGTTGTCTCGGCCAGAACTTCGTGGCAAATAGACTGGTCACATTCCCTTGCCTCTTGTTGGAGGGAATGGTGACTCTCCCAGCCATTGATTCACTTATCCCCCACGCAGCAGTGGAGGAAAATAAGGAACATGCCTCACTAAAGCTAACCTTCGGGTTTGAGGATTGGAAAACTGAGCGAGGAGCCCCCTGATCAAACCCAAATTGACGACTACACCGATTGGGGTTGTAATGTTCGCTGGAATATCCCCACTCGGTGTAGGAAGGCAGATACCCCGGAGAAAGGAGAAGCACCACGGCTAACTGAGGATCTTCAATGTCTACCCCCACCTGTACCACCCTGGATTCGTCCTGAAAGAAATCACAAGTGTGAGCAAAGGCGTCCTCTCCGTAAGGCCTCATAACAAAGTCCTCAAAACGATCAATTGAGGCGATCAGCTCTTTTCGGCTCTGCCTCTTGTGATAAATATAAGAGCGGGGGGGCAAAATGGTTTCCCCAAAAGGAGGACGGTTGGTCTTGGCCGCCACAACAGGAAAGCGCACGTAAAGAAAGCTGGTTAGAAGGATGCTGTTAGCAAAATTGGCCAGGTTATAACGGCCAAGGGATCGTTCCATATCGAACAACGTTCTGTCAAGCCAGGTGTAGAGGGACCCTAGGGCAATTGCAGCCAAAGGAAGTTTGATGCCCCGGGCCAAACGAAGGGATATGTTGATAAGGTCCCTTCGGGGCTGATCGTTTGGTTTTCCCGTCAAAAGAAAACGGGACAGAATCACAAGGATGTAAGCAGGGAGCTCTAACGAAGTACCTTGGCCAGGGGCATCCGTTGAAATTGAAGAACTACCTTCACTAGAACCCTTGAAGAAATAATTAATCAGCGGAGTGAAGGTAGCTTTGTTTGAAGAACCGATGCAACTTCGGCATATTCGGTCCAACGCCAAACTGTCAGCAGTCTCTTCGGCGTCAAGAGGCTCATCGGTATAAGGCTCATGACCTATTGCTTCGAGCCCCAGAAGCTCGCAGACATCTTCTAGGGTTATCGTGAACTCTCCCCACGCAGCAATAAATGTGTGAGTCGTCACGTTCCAACGAGAAACAAGAATGGGGAGAGCAGCATTATTTTTGGAGAGAGTAAACTCACCAAACCATTTGGCCCGTTGAAGGCCAATCTTACTCAAAATATCACCATAGGAACTCACCATGTGAGAGTTCCAAGCAGCAAAATGGGCAGGAGAACCACCTGGTGCTTCGAAGTCAATTTGGGACCATTGGAAGTCCCCTCGCTCCAGACGAAACCGGAGAGTCCCCTCTGGAGGAAGAAAGCCCCACTTCGAGGGTTCTTCGTCCTCGTCACCCAGCACTAAGGACTCAAACTTGCATTTAAAGTTGACAGTCTTGCAAGCAGCAGCAAAGCAATCATCTTCGCCAAAAATGGGAGAGCGAAGATAAAACCTTAACTGATCACGACGGACAGTGTCCAAGGCAGAGGCACCAGTAGTGGTGGCAACAGCAGTAGCAGGCGGCGCACTGGTTGAAGAGATGGTGGGATAACTTTGAGAAGCCATGACAGAGTGTTAGTGCAAACAAAAAACAACCTTGAGTCAGAGGAGCCTGAGCACGACAATGGCGGAAGAACAACCACAGGAGGTGGCGAAGATGATGCGAGCAAGAACAGGACGGCACAAGGTCGAACAGCAGGTTTCAGACGATCAACAATGGAAGATTTTTTCTCTCTCTCTCTAAAAAACGAAGGAAATTTGAGGCAAGTAGTGGGAAAGAAAGAAAAAAAATGGCTTTAAGTGATTTGGCCGTTTAATTTTTAAAGTTCGTCGTTTAAGTTTCCCACCATTGCACGTGTGTGGCCGCCTACAATCATTTCAAATGTACACGTGGCACTTCGGGAAGTGTTCTGACATAGAAAAGACAATGCTACGTCATTCAATGACGTGACACCTGGGGAACTTCCATCAATTAATGAAGTGACACCTAGGGAACACCCACCGTTACCTTACTAAGAAAGATTCAGTTTTGGGCGCCAAGATTTTCTATGACATATCCAATAAACCCCCCAACAAAGAAGGTGTCCCAACGGTTCAAAAAAGGCACGATGTCCCCTCGACAGAAACTCAAACGTTGTTTAGTTATGACTCAGTTACATCGGGGAGAATTTTTTCGCTTTTTTCGAACATTACTGCGAGAATATTAGCAGGTCCTTCGGGAGAATTTCAGATATTCAAGCTGGAACGGTTGAGGCTCAGCATTAGAAAAAGCTGCAGGCCAGACAGAGAAGGTTCATCGGATTAAGAAGTTTTCGTGGAGGCACTTCTTGTTCCCACAACAAATCCCTCCACGAAGGGGCAAATGTAGAGGGGGCCTGAAGGTAATCCTGGGATTAGGGATAATCCACTAATTAGCAACAGTGTTCTGAGGATAAGCTCAGCGTGGCAACTCAATCGTGGCATCTTGGTGGGGCAGCTCAGCGTGGCAACTCAAGCGTGGCATCTTGGTGAGGCAGCTCAGCGTGGCAACTCGTACTTTAGCTTATTGTTACTTTGCCATATTATAGCTTTGTTTATATTTACTACGAGTTATAATGACTGTAATGTTGTAACGAGAATAATGAATGGGCGTGAGGTCGAACGGTACTCGCGAGAGACCAGGCTTGGCAGGGCCTAGGAGAGTTTTCATGCTCTATCGAACAACCTCACCGTGGGAACTTTAGAGGGATTTGGTTTGGAGGATTGAGAAGTGGGGCACCGTTGGGGCTTGTCCTGACCATCTTAGATACACCTGGTAAAACACCGAAGGACCCTGACCGTGGAACCTCAAGCGGAGCAGCTTGGAGTTCCATCGGGTATTGAGTTATGAACCAAACAGCCCTCTACTTAAATATCACATCTACTGTGGGTGATGTCACTAGCCTTCTAAACAATGTCAGACATGCACTTGAGTAAACCACCGTGGTATTTGGGGCTGTCAGATAGTTGGTGAGCCACCTCTGCGACAATAACCCCCTGACATACAGTGGTTAGGCAAAAGGCATGTCTTGGCATTTAATGTTTATGACGTAGGAAACAACTAGTGCATCAGGCATTTAATGTTGTGACATAAAGTATGAGGGATGTCTTTCATAGTCTTTAATGACTGAGTTGCCTCGGGGGTGGTGTGGGGGGCTATTTAAGGACCCCAACCACCTTTGAGGAGAAGAATGATCCTTTGAGAGTTCAAAAAGTTATTGCTAGAGATACATCAGAGAGAGAATTATTGCAAATTAGAGGGCTTATCCAATCACCATTGTCATTTATTACGAAGCTTTTAATACACAAACAGAGACTCTTGAGAGTGGTTTTTGGTATGTTTTGTCTGCCTACCAAGGTGTATCTAGGGTGCTTGCTTCTCTCTCCCTCTAGCTAAGTTATTTCTAAAAGTTCTTTATTATATTGAGGGTTATACACGAGATTTGTGAGTATAAGATGGGTTCCATACCTTCCAAACTGCTCTTTGTGTCTTGTGGCTAAATCACTAGTGTTTCTCTAATTAACCTTTACATAACCATACTTAAAAGGGGTTACGCCTCCATCTTATCTAAACTACCCTCTTACACCAATTATTGTATGACTCCTTTAGTGATGTAGGAGTTGAGTATTAGACTTATACGTCTGGGGAAAGGATTTTGAGTGTCTCGGTTACGAATCTCGATAATCGATAATGCTAAGTAGTAGTGTATCAAAGGGGTTTCTTTTTTATATTTCACTTGAAAGACGTCCCATGCATGAACCTTACTGAGCATCTGGAGTTGGGAGACATGTTAGGCGCTAGGGAATGGGTTTCGTACTTTAGATATTACACATGTGTGTAGATAACACTTTGAGCGAAGAACTATCTTAAGATTTAAGGCTAACGGATCCAGGTAGTGCTGTGTAGGAAACATTGTGGAACGTTTGCACTACTAGTGGGTAGGTGGGGAAATCTCAAGGATAATTAAGTCGCGTTTAGTACCCTTACTGTATAGCCACGTCGAGCACGCGGGACAGAGCTTTACATAAATATGTTACATATATTATAATTTTTCAGATATGCATGGGATATAGGATGTATGGGCACCTTGGTTAGTTGTATTTTTAGTATCGATCGCGATGAGGATACTTTGAAATATGTGTGTTAGAATCGCATGACTTTAAGGCAGTTTGAATCAAATTTGAACTAGTAGGGCGGACTGAATTTTGTTAAGGGAGTACGATAGTTCGGATTCAGAGTCTTCTTCATACCTAAGGCAAGTGAATGAATTTATTAATTTTATTTGTGTATCTATTTATTTCATATCATAATTGGTAAAATTTAAACCAATTTGGGGGTGGGATTAACATGTAAATGCATTTTGAGAAAAGTAAAATTGACGATGATTCCTTATGATCTTGTTAGAATAAATCCCACTTGAAAAGTAGGTTCTTGTTAGAGAAACCAAATAATTAAAAATATATATTGTTCTTGAATGGAAGAATCTGAAATTGAATAAAAAATATGTGATCTTGAATGGTTCTGGTGAGAATTAAAGAAACCTTAAAATTGAATTAAGAAAATTGATGAATTTGACGAAAATTTTGACGTTACTTCAAACGCATTCCATTTTAGTTTTACTTAGAATTAGATTATGAGCCAAGATGAAAATAAATTTATGTATCTTAGATTTCTAATCAGATTTGAATAAGGTCATTTGGACTTCTGTAGAGGGAGTAATAGTTGTTTTAGTAACAAGTGTTTAATGTGTCAGAATATCTGATTTTTAAGAAATTTAACGTCACTTAAAACACATGCCATTTTACATTTACTTTGAATTACATTGTGATATATAAATTAAAGTAAATGTATGGATCTTAGATTTCCAATGAGCTTTGAATCTGGTTATTTGGACTTGTGTAGAGGGAGTAATAATCATTTTAGCAACATGTGGTTAATCAACCAGAATATTAAAGTTGTGCAAATTTATGATTTTTAAGAGCTCTAATAGGATAAGGACTTTTATATTTGTACCTATTTAAATGGAGATAATGGGAGTAATTTTCATCACTCATGCTAACTTATTTCCAAGAGACTTAGAAAGTGTCGTAGGCTAATCGGGGATGGATTTCATGTAAGGAAATATGAGACTAAATGAGTAAATGATAACAGGTGGGAACCGAGATATCAGGTTAGGATTTGGAGATGGCTAGGCTAAGCGCTAGGGTATAATAGCATGTTGGCCCGAAATGTGAAGTTAGAGAATTAATAATAATTAAGTGAATACTTGATATTCAGGAGTCAGGAATAAACACGTTACGTTTAGTTTAGTGCTTCGAATTTTAGGCACGTGGTAGTCGGATGATATGATTGTATATATATATGTGTGTAGAGATAGCATATATATAAAGAATAATATCTGTGTGTAAGATATTTATATGAAACATACCCATCTAGTGATATCAGTGGAGGCTGCACCATGTGGTGATCTTACCTGGCAAAACATAGCAGGTAAAGTATCGATCCCAGGTCATAGAGACATGTATATGCTTTGTGTGATTTATATTCTAAATGAGGTAATTTTGGAAATGGTTATGGATCACTGTTGAGGGACTATGGCTGCCTCCAATACGTTTGCAATTTTACCGAGTCATTGTGAGATTCTGACCCTGTGAGAGTCTAGCCCTGAAAGATGATAACATTATAGAGACCCGCATCCAGTGAGTTATTACTCTGGGGAATGATGATTATATGCGACATATGTATGTTTGTTGTAATATATTATTACATATGTGTATGTGTAGACAAATATATGGGTTAAAATATTAAGCGTGTACCATTTAAATAGCTAGTGACAATTATTGGAAATAAAGTAATGAATTTATAATTGAGAAATATAATGGTTAAGAGGACGTGATAACTAATCTTATAAAAATACGTGGGATAGGGTAACGTGTGAAACCTAGGATGTTATGGGAGTAGTTAGGCAGATAGCATAACTAGGTGGTTAAAATTCTTACATTAGGTGCGCATTATAAGTGAATGGTGAGTATTATCCCATGTGAGTGCACTACTAGTTTAAATATGGAAAATTGCTTTACATTATCATTACTGCATTTTATTCACTTGTTAAATGTTTTTAAAAGGTTTTGGTCTCTTAACCGCATCAAATCTTTTCCAAAACTTTTAGGTTTCCAGCTATAAGGATGCCAAGGATGATTACTCTCTCTAGGGATACATAGCTACAACTGATGTAAAGGCTTGCAGGATTTGGAGTAGCCGCTTGTATCATTGTTATCTTAGATTACGTTCCATTAAAGACATTGTTGGTCATGTCTCCCCTTCTATTAGATGTATTTACATTCAGTCTGTTTAGTTCCATTGGGATGATTGTATTAGATTATTGGTCACTGATGGTTTATTCGGTACTTGATTTTATTTATTCCCGCATTTAGAATTCTTTATTGGTGTGATTATTTATATTATTCTTTATGAATGCGTTTATGTGGAATGGTTTATATTGGTATTATAATTAAAGATTAAAATTTAACACTGCTTGTTAAACCAATAGGCGATTAGTAATTAATCGAATTTCGACGGTGATGCTAGGAATGAGCCATATGAGACTCCCTCTTTATTATGGTAGAGGGTTGGCCACACATTATTTTAATAGGAAAGGTGTCACATGCCCAAACTATTTGAGATCCAACTTTCAATCTTTATATGCTTTCAGATCTCATTTGGCATCAAGGTTTTCCTCATCATCATTGTTGTTGAGTACGTTTCATATAATATATTTTGTGTTTGCCTTTTACACATGGTGGACTTCGTATTTGTGTGATATTACGGTGAACAAGCATGCATTCGTGTACTAGATCCATAGACAGCTACTGAGCCTTATTGGTGGACATGAGACGTGTGTGGATCACATTTGACTGTACAAAATTTGAGGAACGAAGAGCGTCAAGGCTTGAAACGGCATCGAGTTTTTGTTGTAAGCCTATTGTCGTGTATTTGTAATTCCATAAATAGTGAAATTGTATGACTGGGTTGTCCAAAATTTTATCAAATGTGAGTTTTTTCGTACATCTACGTGTTGTGTGGATTGATCTATTCCATCCCGCTATCACCTAGATGCATGCTTTAGAATAAAGATAAATATAGTTAATCAGTTTTAGCACAACATTCAATTTCAAATTAGTGCACTGTAATTTCGGGTAATTCTATTTAAGTTTAATATATAATTTAAAAAAAATATAAATTGACTATTAGTTTGGCCACTCCCTATTAGCCCTCTTTCTCAAGTTGTTATGTCATATTTCGAGTTCCAACTAAATAAATTGCAATGGTAAGTTTTTGGATAATTTTCAAGGTCATTATTTGTAGTAAATCGAAATCAAAAACGATATGAGAACACTTTATATTGAGATTTTGCTACAATGATATAAAGATTGTGCAGCTGGTGAATAACAGAGATGTTGATCAGAAGGATTTAACTTGATAAATAAAGTAAGCATTAACTATTGTGGTCATTCTGGGATGTCAAATCGTTGACACAATATTACTTGGAGTGTCATTCCTAAATTGTCAATTGAGTCCACTTTATTAAAACCGGGTTATATAAATTGTAAGAACAACACAACAAATGTGCATAAGTTTTTTGCATACCAAACCTATATACTCCACATTCTGATAGAGTTACTCATTAGATATAATTGGTATGGTGACCTATCTCCTAATCAAAAATTGGAAAATAATTGGTCTTCATTACCTTGTTGTTATGTCAAGGAGATTTATATCCCCCATCCAACCATTTTTAATGAATATAATCAATTTCAACCTACTTTAGAATTGTCCCAAACCAACTCAGCCATGGGCATACTTAATTGAGTTTGAGGTCATATGGATTATGTGGAGCATAATATTCTACATTTACATTTGGCACTTGTTCAACATTTTTTACCTACTAGGGCATTTGAGTTTATGGCATTTCTATTCTGGGGTGAAACAAATGGTTGTGTCAACAATAAACTCTTTAGTAAATTCTGGAATGAATCGTTCGGTGAGGATTGGGTTATTGTGGTTAGAGGTATAACTTACACTTATGGGGTAATAATCGTGGTGCATCTGAAATTATCATTATTGTCAAACTTAATCATGCATCAATCGAACCCCATCTTGAATGGTTCCTGATTGAGGATGAAAGAGATGCAATTGTAAGGCCTGGTGTATTGTGGCTAGATGTAATTTAATGCTCTGAATAAATGTTTCATGAATTTTTCTTGCACCTTATTGATTGAATTAAATCTTTTTACATTTCTTAAATGTAGTTGTAAAAAGTATACGAATTAATTATTTATATTTCATCACATAAAATCATGTATAAAATAAGTCTACGTGTAACATGAATACAATAAAAATTTACAAATGTCCAAAAATCCAAACAAAAACAACATATATAATCAAAAGTCGATGTCCCACATGGGGGCAGTCTGCGCACACATTTTGGCCTCTGAGCATCGTCCACTTATTCTGATGTCGGTGTGGTGTCTGACACTCTTATCTTCGATGGATATAGTGCTAACCATAATTTAATGGCCCCACCTCCCATCCCATCTAGTGGTCTGCCATTTTGACTCCCCTACCTAGGCGTCACCAGTGATAGTAGTATAAATACCCTTATATACACCTAATTCTAATAACCTTACACCCCTTCATAGGGTCCAAATAAAGTTCCTTCAAACCTAGGACCCCTTATACTCCTTTAAACCCTAATCGGAGAATAATTAAATGTTCTCCAGTTCCTGTTTGACATGGGTCAACTCTTGAACCCAATATTATCTCAACCCACTTTCTTTGAGCTCTGAACCCTCTTTTCAATGGTCCCAGTAGTGCATGAATCGGACCAATGGTCTGAATTTTATGGGAAAACTATTTTTCATGTCTGTAAGCAGGTGGTGGATATCTTGGCAACCAAGTCTGGCTACCATGCTGGTAGCCAAGTCATCCCATATACTGGTTGGCATCCCTCCAGGGGCATATTGGTTTTTTATTCCCATAGGGTTTCCTATAAAAGGAAACCCCGACCTCACTATTCAGGACCTTTAACCTCGAAATTAATGCGACAACTTTCATTATATCATTTTTAAAACATCCTTTTTACATTATCTTACATCACCCTTATGGCCATCCCGAGGGGGGTTTTCCACCCTTCCCCTTCCAGCATGCGTGCGGGATTGCATTTTTTTATTAGGGCACTTGGTCGTTGTCGATGTGGGGTGATATGTAGAGATAGAGTCGCCAACCTATTTTTCACAAAATAGGGAAAAGAAATGTTATCGCCACAAGAGAACGGCATCAAGGACAATATCGATGCTTGCGAAACTAAGTAGTTCAAGGGTCCGCGGACTAAGTTATGGAATGGAAAAGTGTTAAGCACCCATCTTGCCCTTTCGGTCTCTCATGGGTATGTGTTAATATTCTCTTGTAAAACTTTGTGATGTGTGTTCTTATGTGCATAATATAAATGGATAATGGAATCACTCGACTCGTGTCATGGATAAAGGTGGAAGGAGATCATCCTTAGGAGTGTTTCCAAGATAGTAATAAAAAATAAGATGCAAGTGTTTGTCGATTCATAAATCATGATGCAACAGCTCTAAATTGTTGAGGGATTTTTAGGGGTTTCTTTCAAAGTGATGTTATCACCTCTATTTATAGGGCCAAGGGGGTGCCGAATAGCTTGGTCCTAGACCTGCCTATCGGCATAGAACCCTAGACACACTGCTAATATGAAGGGTCTTAGGTTGCCAATTGGTAGTCTAAGGCATGATTTTTAGAAAAACGGACATAAAATGCAAACCATAAGTTAGAATTACGTACGGGTAGAGCATTGGAAGGGGTATTTAGATACCTTTAAGAATTCATTGAGCCACTCCAGGGTTCAGGAGTTGACGGATGTCAAATGGGCCCCAAAAGCACCCATTGGCCACTAGATAGGAAATTCTCGAAGGAAAATGGATCGTTCATCTGAACCATAAGGATGATTCGTGCACAAGATGGACTGTTGGAAAGTTTATTCAGTGCTCTTCAAGATTCCATTCATATTCGTTCAGTTCAGAGAGTTGACCTAGGTCAAATGGGACTCAAAAGCGCCCGATGACCTTTCGGAGTATAATGGGTCATTTGTCCGTACCGTAAGACAAATTCATGCACGGGATGGCTGTTGGAAAAGTTATTCAAAGCCCTTTGAATAATCATTCAGATTCGTTAGATCAGTTTTTGAGGTAAAACGGATTGTTCATTCAAAACATAAGGCTGATTCACTTATAATGTGGATCATTGGAAAGGGAATTAAGATCCCTTTAAAGATTCATTAATATTTCTCTCAAGTGAGAAAGGGTATTGGGGTTAAAATGGGGCCCAAGAGCACCCGATGGGATCCAAATCACTCTTCGATTGTAAAATGGACTATTCCTTCGAATTGTAAGGCCGATTCATGTATGGGGTAGAACGTTAGAAAGGGTATTCATATCCCTTCAAATATTCATTGATCTTTTAAACAGATGATAAAGTTAGCCAGAGTCAAACGGGGCTCGAAAATTCTTGATGGCCTGTAGATCGATACTCGAGGTACCCTAGCGGAATCCTATGATGGGGTGTCTATAGAGAGCCCCTTGACGGGAGATCTTGGAATAAGAGAAGATTATTGAATTATAGACATCATGTCGACATTAAGATAGAGGTTTTCAGATCAATTCTAAGGACCTAGGGAATGAGGTTGACCAATTCAGTGGGTCGAGGTCAAATGTTAGGACCTACGGAAATGAGGATGACCGATTCAACAGGTCGAGGTTAGTTCTTAGGACCTAAAGAGATGAGGATAATTGATTCAGCGGGTCGAGGTTATTTATGAGGACCTTAAGTTATGAAGACCATTTATGAGGGCTAAGGTTAATTCTAAGGACCTTAAGTGATGACGACCAATTCTGAGGGCCAAGGTTAATTTAGAGGATCTTAAGTTGTGATGGCTAATTCTGGGGGTCAAGGTCCATTCTGAGAACCTTAAGTTGTGATGATCAATTTGGTGGGTTGAGGTTAATTATGAGGACATTAAGTTGGGATGACTAGTTTTATGGGTCAAGGTCAATTTTAAGGACCTAAAGTTGTGATGACTAATTTTGAGGGCTGAGGTAAACTTTGAGGACCGAAAGTTGGGATGACTAATTCTGTGAGTCGAGGTCAATTATGAGGACCTTAAGTTGTAGCAACCAATTCTGAGGGTCAAGGTCAATTCCAAGGACTTTAAGTTGTAGCGACCAATCCTAGAGACTGAGGTCAATTATGAGGACCTTGAGTTGTAACACGAGGAGTTTCTCTCCCGGAGATATTTTAAATTCCATTGGGTATTGTGTTATATTAAGACTTTACTAGGGAAGGACTTATGTTTGAGATTTTGTCTGGGTATTATGTTGTTTTGAGACTCCAGTGAGGTATATATAAGCTAGGTAATAATAGACATGGATGTGGACGCATCATTGGTTCTGCTTGTGAAACATGTTGAGGCTTGGTTTGTAAGATTAATCCAATCGGGGATTATGCTGTGGATAAGTGTAGGATTAATCGCACTGGGGATTCCGAGAGTTTTGTAAGGGTATTAGTGATACAATAGATGAATTTCTTGAGAAAAAATGAGGTTCTACTTTTTCTGGTATTTTTTTTGGAATTTTTCAGTCAATTTTTGAATTTTTCTGGCATTTCTATACGAAATTGGAGGGGGTGCCAATAAGAAGTCCTATGTAATGCCAATTGGCTAGGGCACGGAGTCCTGGGCTTCCTTGGGAAGGGGAAAAGACAACTGCCGACCGACATGGTCAGGGGGCTATCGATCGGAAGGACCCTCGGCCTCTTATAAAAAGGTGCGAATCCTCCCCATTTTTAACAACTTCAAGTGTTTGAATCTTCAGATTTCTCTCTCTAAAGACTGTTCTTAAGTCCTTTTTTCTTCAAGACTTCAGATGGCTGGTTCAAGTGAGGTGTACGATAATGTGTGGCTAGCTATCAATGACTGCGCTGGCCTGGAGTGGCAGTCTAGGGTGAATTTTAGTTTGGCTAATGAAAATGTCTTTGGTCGTTTGTGCCTATGGTTTATTCACATACTCTTCTTCGAGAGCTGGCATACCACCATATTCCTAGGGTAAGGAACCTTAGTGGCTACGCAAGTGCAGTGACTTCTATTATTCCATTTCATTTTTCTCTTTCTTCTTTGTGTTAGTGATAGGATTTTCTTCTTTTTCTTTTGCAGGCTGACGTTGCTTTTTTATCTATTCGGTCTCGGGCATTGACAGTGTTTAAGGAGGTTTGGGAGAAGCTCCTTGGTGTGGCATGCTATATGGTCTCCAATAAGGGTTTTGGTCGCTTGGCGGAGTCTTTGGATGAGACACCACGCTCTACTGTGGCTTTCTGTTATTTAGGAGAGAGGTGGTGGGACACTACCCATACTTTCCATCTTGGCTTTAGGGAGATGAAGGTTACTCCCATAGACATTTACAAACTAACATGGGGGTTTCAGATAGTGGTGGACCGCACACTAAGGGTGATGTCGGAGGCGGTGCAGGCAACTTTGGGAGATGTGGCTAGGATTATTTCTGGTGATTCGATCCATATTTCTGCTTTGAAGGATACTCTCTTGAAGAGGAGGGTGGATATGAGTCATGGGTGGAAGGTGAGGCAGATAGCCCGTCTATTTATTTTGCTTCTATCGGGTGGCTTTTTGGTGGCGACGATTGGCGACATTGTCCATCTCTGGTTCTTGTCCTATTTTTGGACAATTTTCGACGTTTGAATATATGACTGGGGGAGCCTTACCTTGGAGTCCCTCTATCCTTCCTTGGATTCTTTCAGACATTGGTGTCAACATACTTTTATAGGGGCCACATATGTTCTAGAGTTAATCTTAAGTTTATTTTCCCTTTTCATGCATATCCTTACATTGTTCTTTAGTTTCTTCTTTTTTATTGATGATTCATATCTTTTTGTAGACGTGGTTATACGAGGTGATCAGGTGTAATGCAGGGTTAATATTCTTGAAGGATGAGATATTTAGGGACATATGTCGGATGTTTTGGTGGCGGAAGTCCAACTAGAGGTCGAATCAATCTTTGTCCATAGCGGACATGCGATGGGCTCTGAATGACGTGATGAGTGATCAGGTTATCTTCTTGTCTTTTTTTAATCCTTTGTCATATTCATTTCTTGAGTAGATATCGATTATCTATTGAGGATTGCAGGTGACCTTCTACCCCTGGGGGTGACTCCGCATGATATGAGGGTGATGGGCCTACTTGCGCAGATTTGACAGTGGATCGTTCATGAGTTTGGGAATGTCTAGTACCAAAGGGATATGGTGGTTAGTAAGATCATGGAGGAGGAGGTGGTGGTCCCACCTTCCGTGCCCCTATGTACATAAGGTGGGTGAGGGAGATGTTCGATGATGCTCGGGCAGTGACAATGATTTGTTATACTTATACTCATTATACGAATACATCAGTGAGATACAATTATCTAGATTTCGTGATGAGCTAGATGATGCACTCCTGTATTTACAATGTGGAGAACATGCCTCCACCCTCCACAACTTCAGGTAGGGGTACTAGTGCACCGATGGTGTTGGCCTAAAGCACAGGTGGTGTCACATCAGTGGCGGTGATGGTGGAGGAGGATTTGATTATTTAGGTTACTTCACCTTATTATATTTTTTAATTGAGTAACGGGGAGTTACTGAGTGTGCCATATCGCCCTCATGCATCAGTGTCGGGATTGATGGGGATTATGGATGACGTCCTTTGGCCTGAGGTATATTCTCTCTTACTTCTTGTTCTGTTGATTCGTCTTTGCTTCTTGACTGATTTTCTTTTTTCTTGTTACTTCTTTGCTTCTTAATTGATTTGCTTTTTAGTTGATACTTCTTTGCTTACAGTATGTTCGGGAGTCGACAACCTAGCTCGGGGATATCAAGGATTGGATGTACTTCATGTTGGGGTATACTAAGAATTCGGCTTCTTCTTGTTTTGTGCCAGTACTAATTATAGAAAAATATACTTTTGTATTTTTATCTATTTAAATGAAAGACTGGAAACTCATAGTATGACCCCATTTGTCATATTCTGGTTAATGTGGATTGTAGTGTGTTATTTTTTTTAAATCCTAAAATTGTATTTTCCCATGCTAACTGGAATTTTCATAATAAATAAATATTTTCATAATAGGCATAAAGTAGCTTTTAAAAGACATATGAACTAAATATGAAATCTAATCTAATAATATTAAAATGGAGTCCTTTAATCGTGTAATTCCACGTGTGACATATTAAATTCCTAATGGATCATTTATCTCGTTGGTTGCATTGTTATCCTTTCATTTTCTTATATTTATGAATAATTCTAGTTCCGACTCAGAAATACAACACATAATGGTGCAACACACTGACATGTCGCACCCATATTGGCTTGTGTCTGGGCTCCACTATTGTTGGACCCGGACACGAGCCAATACGGGTACGACACGTCAATGTCGCACCAAATGTGTTAGGTTTATGAGTCGGCATAAAAGGACTATATATTTGTTGGTACCTTTTGGCATACTGACTTGTAGGGGTTGACAGAGGTCAGGCTCGGGATGGGCTTTCTCTATATAATAAAGATTATTGTAGATGTCTAAGCCTTCCCAGGACCAAATCGGACCTAGTTATACCATCTCAATCCCTACCAGACTGAACATCTTAATACCCGAGCCATTTTTTAAGCCCACAAATGAAATATTATTTTTATTTAGCTAACTTTTTCATTATTTAATATTATGTAAATTAAAAATTAAAGTATGATTGCACATTAAATGTAAGTTGAAAACTTGCCCCAATTAGTTATGTCTATTATGTTATTCCGCACAAAAAAAATTTAACTTATAAAAACCTAAGGCATGATAACCTATTATTTTATGTAAATAAATATATGGTAATTATGGGGTTGGGTTGAGTCAGGCTTGTGTGGGCTTAAAAATACCTACCCGGACTTGCCCATGAAAAAATTCAAGCTTAAATTTTTTCCAATCCCGATTTTTGAGCCTATTTAACCATCGAAATACAAACATTTATGTAAAGCGAGATTGTCGAGCTGCGGGTTTATCTTTAATTACTAGCATTTTTTAAAGGAAGTGCAATTCTTATTAGTAATTAATAGGAAATAAAACTTTGAAATCATAACAAGCCATACAAAATATTACAAGGGGCCCAAACACTGAGGTAAATTTAAAGCCTAGAATAGAAAACACCAAATACGCAAATGTCTCAATAACAAAAGGTATTACAATGGTCAAACATTGGGTAAATCAGACTCTCCACTTACCCATAAAATGAGGTATGAGAAAAATACACCACACTTTTTTGGAGAAAACGATCTATTAATATCAAAACTTTTAGAAATTTGGGTTTCATCATTGATATGTTCCACCGAGGATCATCCACATGATAAGACATGCGTTCTTAGATACGAAACATAGCCATAGAACGGTGATGGGATCGCAGCCCAATATAAATGGAGGCGACACCAATAAAGACAACATTAATAGCAACTCCGTCAGAGAGGAAAAGACACAACATAAAACCTCCAAGAAGAACAAAAAACACACCAAGGGAGAAAATCTCCTACAAACAACCCTATTAAAAGGATGAAAAAAATGCTCGTAAAAGTGAGACATAAAACTCTCACAAGGGAATGACCATTTTACATTAACCAACACTAAAACTAAATTATTGAAAAGAAAATGGAGAAGAGAGAGGGTCCTCCTCCTCTTCCTCATGGAGGAGAAAGATGGGGAAGGGGTTATGAAGGCTAAGTCTTTTTCATAGAGAAAAGGAGAAGAAAAAATATGGATGCTACATAAAAGTCATGGAAACATGAACTCCGTTTTATCCTTGATTTGTTTTATTAGTATGTGAGTTTCTTTGTCATTATATATGTATTTGTCTTTTTCCTTCATTTTGTTCATTTTTACAGGGATAGATTGTTCTATAATTCCCATAATGTTGCTCTTATTTTTTTTAAATATTAGAAGATTATGTGAATATTAAATATATCAATGTACTCTTAGGTCCCTCGCAAACAAATTTTAAACATTGAAGGAATTTTGACAAATTTTAAACCCTTAGGTCCACTAATTCTCTTCGTGTAGAAGCCCACGCTAGGGACATAACAAGTGAACCTAATAGTAACTTGTCCTTGAATGTGGTGTATGCATCTCATTATGAAAATATTTTTCGTATCTTAGATGTTTGATAAATTTTCTATCTGTTTCCCTTTGTTTTTATTCCATATTTCTGTGAAAATATATGTTTTATGAATCTTTAAGAATTTGTTTCAATCTGGGCAGCTTCATTATCATATTTTTTTAGTTAACACATGATAATTAATTCATTCCTACTAATATATCTCAATTTAGAATCCATAACAGATTAGGATGTAGTTATTTTATGAAAGTGGTATTATGATGTAAAATTTGGGGTGCCTATAGAACCACCCTTAAACAAAGAGGATGAAGATATTTACTCTCTCTCTCTCTCTCTCTCTCTCTCTCTTAATATTCATTTATATGGAATCAAAATAATAAATGACATCTTACACAGATCATTGTAGACTTTTGAATCTAAAAAAAGTTCATAGCATCATCTATCAAAGAGGACTTTGATCAGGGATCACATTTCCTACACTGATTCACCAACTTGTGGCTATAGTGGAAGAGGTTAGAAACTTACATTTAAGGGTATCCAAAAGTATACGTATTTTGGTTTTTATGTTCTCACTTTTATACACTCTTTTGAAACATGTTTCATATATCATGTTTGATGAAATACCATACACAACATATAACTTATTTGTAGTTACTTCTTTCTTGATGTTTGTCTTTCTTAAATGCCTTAATTTTTTATATAATAAGCAATGATTTTTGTATTAGATACAATGTAATCTATAATATGTGGTAGGCTTTATATTATATTTCAAATGTCAATGTATAAAGCAATCTTGTTTAATTTCAATTTATATTAAATATGAGCCTTAGAGTAATAATGTTCATAAGTTTCTTCAAATATCTTCAAAATAAAACACCCTTATATTAATATGTTACATAAATAATAAAAATCAATATAATGAGGATGATACATGATACCAAATCTGATTTCAGACATCCATAATTTCCAAGATGGTTTACTATTAGACGCAAGGTGGATGTATAATATCATGTTGTGTTCATTTGAGCAATGTTTATTTTTAGGTTGCTTTGGGTAATGATTTTCGACCTTTGGGTTATAACAATATGATTGTAGGCATTAAATCTATATATACCAATCTGATTTCCAAGTGTACCCAAATTAGACTTATTATGTAGTCTGTATGATAATATTGTCAATGATCTTCTAAAAAAGTGTAATGGTTCAACTGTGCAAATTAATGTGTGAATTTTATTTCCTATTGTCTCTCTTTATGTTTGAGACCAAATTATAATTAGTACTTCCTTTTGAATTCTACATATATGTTAAGAAGGGTAATTATTGAATACCATTCACCATTTGAGAGATAATAGATTGCATGGTACTTTATTAAATGTGAAAATATTAATCTTGAGATATATGCTCAAGTTTGATGAATGGAGGTGATAGAGATCTTTCACACGGTTTATTTTTCCATTAAATACCATTCTCCATTTGAGTGATTATGGGTTTGGATCTAAGTGCATGCATATAATATTTCTTTTTTTATTTAACTTGAATCCCACATTTGACTTTATTCTCCCATCATACATGTGGTTAGGAAATGCTAAAGATCTTCCCAAATGCAACTTATGTTACCTCAAGTACACATATTTTATCCTTTTTTTCCTTAGTTAACATTATATCTTTATTCTTATAGAACCTACATTGGTGTTGTTATTATGTGTATCATGTGAGTTTATTATGCAAAAGTGGTGCTTTAGTTATGGTTATAAATGTTTAAACATGGGAACTGTGATACCATATTTATTATGCATCTCATGAACCAAAGAGAACTATCTAAAACCTTTCAATAGCAAGTGAAATAGCTCATCCCCGACCGAACATATATCCTGGAAGGACATCAGCTCAGTAAAGAGATCGACCTCCTTTCCACATGGATGGAATGGGTCGATTCCAGTAAGGCTAACTGACAAACTATGACTTAAGTAAAGATGTTAAAGGCTGTCTAATACCATATTTGCAGGACCACCGACAGCCACCATGTGTAGAATATTCCCCAATGGGTAAAGTATTAAAATATTAAATATCTTGTGAGTGTTCTATTCAAAAGATGCTCCAACCTAGGCCATACTGGTCCAGAAGACATTCCCTCACAATGATTCACTATAAAATATGAGATCCCCCATTGAGATGAAATAGGTAACCAACTGACAGATAGGTAGAGATCCATTCTTACATTCTAACTGTCTAAATATAGAGATTGAGTGATTGTACTACTTTGGTACCTCTAGTCAATTGGACAGTGTACTAAAAGATAACGTGTGGACGTAAGCTCATTCCTTAGGGCTGAACCATGTAACTTTGTGTTTAATTCTTCTTATTCTCACCTATGTATTCATAGATCTCTATCTTACTATTTATTTGTTTAATATCTCATATTGGATCTCAACTAGATAAGACAAAAAAAACTTGAAACCAATTTTAGACGATAACAGAATGGCGTCGTCTCGGGGAAATACTAAAGCCAGGTTGTTTTTCATCTAATTTTAAATCTCCAATTGTAAAATTTTTATAAAACAACCCCAAATATTATTGACGATCGTCCGATTGATTAAATAAGATGATTTCTCGATCTCTCACTTTAAATCCTTAATTTACTGTTCCATTGACTACCTTAGTGTATTTCGAACCTAGATACACCGATTTCTAGCCCAAAATAGTTTTTCCACTTTTAATTTTGCAAGTATCCAGATATATTCTAATTTCCTATTATCATACTCTAGTTTTCTGGGTATTTTGTAGGAAATGGATGAACACCCAGAAAGTAGTAGGGGGAAAGAAGTTGCACTTCCTTGAACCTCTATTCGAATACGGGACCTAGACGGACTTTTACACAGTTTGGTCAAGAGCCAAGAAGCTATGCAAGAAAATAATAGATAGTTCACCCAAAGTGTTCTGGCTCATAGAGCCGAACAGTTCGTCAATAATTGATTCCAAGACCCCAGTGGTTGAGAAAAACCCAAATAAATACAGCGAATCACGACCTCCTACCCCTATAGAGATAGGAGGCAATAAAACCGAGGCTAAGCAATAGAATAGCATAAGAGTCTCAAATGGAGTCTAATACTAGTAGATCGGCACTGATAAATGGGTCAGAACATGAACACTCTTACCAACTAGGTAAAACCTCGACCATAAGGTTAATCGATTATGATAATGACCAAACATACTCAGTCTAAACCATAAGTGCCTTTGAAAGACTCAATATAATACCCGTCTCTAATAGATTGGGAAAAGGAGGGGCACGAGCATCTGCACCCTGAAGGAAGCACAAAATAAGAAGATTATAGAAATCAAAGTGATGATGGTCCAACATGTAATGTTACAACGTCTACTAGGTCCAAATAAGTTATCTGAAGATAAAAGAGCTCAGTTGAAAGTCATGGATGAGCTGATATAGATACATAGATAGTTGAAGCCTAACCATAGATGGGATAAATACCAATGATAGAAGATCGCTTGGGCGACCTGGTGAAAACTAAAAATCTACTACAAAGAGGGTTTATGTAGATATTTCCATTCATAACTTTCATAATTAGCTATCCCACACCTGTAAAATTCAATCCACATGTGATCACTTTTAGTATAAAGGAAAGTCAGATCTATTTTTACATGTCGAGAAATACCAAGAAGCATGCAATATATTCTCTGTAACTTATGGGATGCATTATAGAGCGTTTTCAAACACTCTCACAGGACCTGCTTAGATTTGGTATAATGGGTTACTAAGAGGGAATATCTTCGATTTTAAATAATTGGTTGATTTCATTGTCACAAATTTATGTTTTAGAGAAAAACATGATAAGAGCGTAGCGTACTTGTTAAGCGTCCATCAACGCGAGGATGAAATGGCAAGGGAGTAAATTACCAAGTCTATTACTAAAAAAAATAGAAGTTTAGATTAGAAGGAGAAAGATTCCATTAGAGCAATTATTAGTGGGTTTTTTCCTAGAAAGTTTAATGGGTATGGGCCAAGGATCCTCCAAACCATATGGTTGAGCTCTTGGACAAAGTAGGAAAGATCATGAATGCAGAAGAAGCAATGGTTACAAAAGAGTTCAACTAAAAAAAAAATTGAAGAGGGTAACAACTCATGAATAAGGAAAAAGACCAAAGAGGAACCCAAGCCAAAGAGTTACTGGAAACCATATGAGAAGTTTAACGAGTATCCTCCCTTGACAATTTGAGTACATGACATCCTCCATTAGATCCATGGAAAGGGTGAATTAAAGTGGTTGGACAAGTTAAAAACTCCAACTGGAAGAAGATATAAGAATAAATTTTGCAACTTCCACAAAGGCCACAGGCATGATACAAAAGATTTGCTAGCTTTGAAGGATGAAAGTGAAGACCTCATCAAAATAGGGAAGATAGATAAATATGTGGAGAAGAATATAAAACCAACACCATCTCACGATAATTAGAAGCCAAGGAGAAGATATATATCACCTTTCATGGTATATAAGGATTAGAAAAGATCTCTAGAGAATAATAATGAGGAGGATCCAGACCTCCTTGTAACGCCAAAGCAGCCTTTAGAATAATTGAATATGAATTATTTATCATATAGTTGCATAGTATGAGAGGATGATGGTGGAGGTGATGCACTAGTTGATACAAAGCCGTACCTCAATGAAGCAAGATCTTGTGACGATAATAAAGATGCCAATATGTAAACAATAACTGATATCCGACCTTATAAGGTCGCTAAGAAACGACTAGTGATAGGTCTTTTAAGAGGCGACCTCTGAGGGTTCTTATATCCTCATGAAGACCCACTGGTAATGACCATGATGGTACACAAAATAAGTGTAAAGAGAATTCTAATAGATAACAGTAGTTCGGCCAATGTGTTATTATATGACTGTTTTAAGAGATTGAAGTTTTCGAAAGAAAATTGAAAGCTTACCATCGCCCATTAATGAAGATCTCAAGAGGAAAGGTATATCCACTCGGCACAATTGAGATGGAATTTATTATTATAACTTGGCTCACCTGCAGGACTAAGATGATGAGATTCTTCGTCCTTGACAAAGAATTTATCATCGTCTTATAATATTATCTTTAGAAAAGTGGGTCTGAAGAAATTTGAAGTTGTAGACTCAACTATTCACCAATGCTTAAAGTTAACCACTAATTTTGGTGTGGGAGTGGTAAAGGAAAAGCAGGTGGAAGCACGCGAATGCTACTATACTTCGGTCATCGAGTAATAAAGGAAGAAATTAGCTCAAACTTATTAGATCGAGACATTAGATCCTCGAGATAAAGATAGGTTGATAACTAGATAAGAAATTAAGAAAATAGAATCAGTAATCCTGGATAATGAGCATCCTAAAAGGTCAGCCCAGATTGCCTTGTCCCTGAATCACGTCCTCAAAAAGCATATGGCTAACTTCCTATGAGCTAGGAAAAAGACATGAAGACATGCCTAGAATTAATCCAGCTGTTATTAGTCATGAGATCAACATAATCAAGGAAGTAAAACTAGTAAAACAAAAATGAAGAGTATTATCGAAAAAGAAGGATATGGAAATTCAGGAAGAAGTGGCCAAGTCGAAGAAAGTTGACTCTATTGAAGATGTGATATATCCAAACTCGCTAGCAAACGTGGTAATGGTACCCAAGAAAAATGATAAACGGAGAACATGTGGACTTCACAGACTTGAATATGGCATGTTGCAAGGATTATTATCATTTGCCTCGAATTGATCAACTAGTGGACGCAGTGGCTGGGCACGAACTACTGAGCTTCATGGATGCTAATTCCGGTTATAACCAGATTAACATGAAGACAAAAGATAAAGAGAAGACCTTTATCACCAATCGAGGTACTTATTATTTTAATGTTATGCCCTTTGGACAAAAAATTTAGGTTCCACCTATCAAAGTTTGGTGAACAAGGTGTTTTAAAAAAAAAGAAATATATAGAAGTTTGAGTGGATTAATGCTGCCTAAAAGCATGAAGGTAGACAACCATATTAAAGACCTCAACCAGACCTTCGATGAGCTAGAGAAATATCATATGAATCTAAATCTATCCAAATGTGTCTTCATAATCAAGTTTTGAAATTTTTTGGGTTTTATTATTAATCAAAGAGGCACAAAGGCCAACCCTGACACAATGTCCAGGCATTGATCAGTATGCAGCCTCCCAAGATGAAGAATGAAATCCAAAGCCTAATATGTCCTATGGAAGATTTGAACAGATTTGTAGTCGGAGCAACAAATAAGTGCTTCCCATTAATCAAGGTGATTAAAAATTCTTTTGAATGGATGAAAGAATGCCAAACTACTTTTTTGGAACTCAAAAGATACTTAGGATTGGCCCCATTGCGGTTAAGGAAAATCCTAGGAGAAAAACTATACTTGGATTTTACAGTGTCAAAATCATTTGTTAGATCATCTCTGATCACAATTGATGAAGCAATTCAGAAACCAAAATACTATACAAGCAGATATTTTGCTGGCGCTGAAGTGTGATATTCCAGAATGGAGAAATTATCTTTATCTTTGATAGTGGCATGAAGTAAGATAAAATAGTCATTCCAAGCCCACTCAATAGTGATCCACACTGATCTCCCACTTCAGCAAACCATCCACAAACCTGAGAAGTCTAGCAGATTGATGGCATGGATAATAGAGTTAGCTGAATATAATATCACATACGAGATAAGGACTACAATCAAAGGCCGAAATGCAATATATATTTTATTATAGAATTCACCTACGAGGAGAAAAGACCAGTTAAAGTAGTAATTATTATTCCAATCGAGAAGATCTAAAGACAATCCTATCAACATACTATAGTTCCATCCGAGCAGTTCTAAAAATAAACAGAGTCCTGGTCTAAACGAAATAATATCGGATACAAGGATGAATTTATTACAAAACTATTTAAATATGGTTCCTTAGTACAAGGTTACTTTGAACAATAGATGCTAGTATGGAAGGTATTTGTGGATGGATCATAATGTGCAAGTGGTGGCAAAGATGGACTTATAGTCAACACATTTGATGAAGCTGACATAGAATATAATTTCCATTTCAAATTTGAATCATCCAATAATGAAGAAGAATATAAGGATTTTATTGCTCTATTATAGTTGGCTATCACTTTGAGATGAGCATAATATCTCACAATGACTCACATCTAGTGGTAAAATAGGTGCTGGGAAAGTATGAAGCAAGAAAAGGGAGCATGCTAAAATATCTTGTAAGAGTGAAATTGCTGCTTCCAAAACTTAAAGAAATATAAATAATCAGATACCCCATAATTAAAAATACCAGAGCGGGCGCATTATCTCATCTTGCTTCAATCACAAGGGTTGATCTAAGGAGAACTGTGCCCATAGAGATACTGTGGCAAAGGATCATTGACTTAGAATAAGTTAAATTTATGGAGCTGGACATGGGCCCATCATGGATGAACCCAATTAGAAGATACTTGAAGGAAGGTATTCCGTCGTCCGATGAAAAAGGAGCGAGAAGACTTCATTACAAAGAAGCCAAGTCTATCACAGAAAATGGAGTGCTATACAAAAGAGGTTTTACTCTCTCAATAATGAGATGCATTCACCCTTTGGAAGTGCCAAACCTGGTCAATAAAATACACAAAGTATTTTATGGTGCCCATCTAGTAGGTCGGACACTTGTAAAAAGAATATTAATCCAATGATATCATTGGCCATCTATGAGAAAATATTGTGAAGAATATGCGTTGAAGTGCAACAAGTGCCAAAGATTTAAAGTGATACATAAGAGTCCAAGAGTCGAGATGGTTTCGATCACATCTCCTCGGCCTTTTGCCATTTGGATTATGGATCTGGTTGGCCTAATACCAAATTCCAAAGGAAGGTTCATGTATTTGGTGGTAGCAATAGATTCCTTTACAAAATGGGTGGAGGCGGAACCACTCATAGAGATGATGTAACACCCCGTCTAATTAAATACCGGGTAGCTACTCCCTTATTAAATTAATACGGAATATCAAGTTAGTTCAGTCATAGCATCACTGCCGAAAAAAATTTAATTAATTACTAACCACCTAATATTTAAAAAGATAGATGTCAAATTTTTTTAATTAAGTTAACAAATAAACAAGAATTTATTCATAAACCATCAATCGCATAAACAATCTCATATAAATGCTCAACAAGATGAAATCAAATGAGTCTAGAGTAAACACTCCAATAATAGCAATGCCAAAGTAATTTAAAGTCCCAATACAAGAGTCTGAATAATTAAACTAATAACCAAAATAATAAAAGTCTGCAGCTACAACCTCTAGATAAGAATGGGCGACGTTCCCTAACTGATACAAATGACTCTGAAGGAATCAAGGATAAATATGAAGGCGTCAAATACCAAGATCCTGTAACTTCCACAGCAGCTACAGCACGTCATCAGAATGGAACTCCTATGCTTGGTGTCCTTGTGGCTGGGCACCTAAAAATATTTTTACAAAACAAAAGTAGATTTGGAGGAAAACGGGTCAGAGCCCGATTGTGAAAACACTTTAAAAGTTTAGCAAGTGTTTAAATTACAATTAAACAACACATATTATAAACACGTTAGTTGCGCACTCTCACATGAGTTTCTTACCTCTCAACTACTGTTCACGCCTAACGAATACCTTTAACCCATCCTAGTTATGACACTATCTAACTATTTTGTACCACTCTTACCTTCACATTCTAACATAGAGTATCTACTCATAACGTCCAAATAAAACATACTCATAACCCATATACACATTCATTAAACTACTTATCTCAAGTGTTAATTAAATTCTCATTCTTAATCCATTTAAATGTATTATTTATTCACATCTACTAAGCAACAATGAACCAGTCACAAGTACATAAGTATATCACTCTCAGTACATAAATACATATATGGCACCCCTAGGCTAAGCTGCGGTACACGCATACTCTGCTAACAAATCCATGTACATCACGTATGTAAGGATCACGTGTTTTAAATCTCTCACGAACCGTCTAAATACAAATCACACATATTGGAGGCGAACATAGTTCACATACCCATGGGTCACGCACATAACTAGGCTCCCATGGTCAACTGACTTATCAACTCAAAAATAAGTCATTCACAGTCCTATGTCCTTAAGGTACCAGTATAAATCCCCCCGAAGGCACACAAGGATAAGAGGGTTCTTTTCAAAAATAAAACTAACCTCCCGTGATAGCAAGTATGGTAGGTATGTCATACACATAAGAAATCCGTAAACTAAGCATTCACATAACCTAAGTAATAATATATCAATATAGATGTTCACACATTTAATCTAGTTAGTCTCATACATAGCAAGTTTACCCTGAACATTACACGTAATATATATTCCACTTCATAACTCTCTCGTCGTATCAATTTGAGCACTTAAACCTATCTCAAAAGGTTACTAGGTCTCCTATTGGTTTCTAATGTTATCTCATTAATTAAAGTCCCTCCGTTACTGCCCTTAACCTTACATCATCATTAATTCCCAATGTAGTTTCAATTCGAACGATTTCTAATCGTACCTCACTCAGTAGACCCTCGTAAGCAATATCATTCAAATCCATAAGTTATAACATTCTCCGATAGTAACTAAGATCCTACTAACTTTATCTAAGTCCCACAATATTATATGAATCACCCTAAGAATCAATATTGGCTTTGGGATTTTCATTAAACCTTAAAGGGAAATAATTACCAAAATTTAGCAAGGGTCGATCGATCGAAGATAAGGGGTCGATCGATCGATCGTCGATCGATCGACATTCTTGAGTCGATCGATCGATCAAGCAGGTAGCATCCCAGAATTGCTTAAACAGTTACGGTTTATCATCTTTTTACACCTCTAAATCTTCATTTTAACGTCCAAAACTCTCAACCAAGTATACTAATCATCATACTAACATGTTTACATGATTTCCCACGTTTTAGAATGATCAAAGCAACATAGAACATCAATTTCTTCGATCAATTTACCCAATTTTCATATAAAAACCCTAGTTCTCCTATTTCTTCAAGAACATCACATAAGTCAATAAAATTTCATAAATCTCTACCCATAAATCTTAATTTCGTGGCTTTTATCATCTCCAACAGTCAACTACATGCAAGACCTACCCAGATTATGATTTAAATCCTTCAAATCCATTCAATTTTCATTATTTAAGGTTAATCTTCAATTCTAACCTAACATGAATGATATATGCGCTAAATTATTGAAAGTTAAATCATTTGCCTGAAATAGAGATTCTGATCCGATGAAGAAGACGGTATGGGAACGATCCTCGCTTTCCGATCTATCCGGTGGTGGTGACGGTGGTGCAAAAAGTTTAAAGATCGTGGTTCTCCTTTGCTAACTTCCTCCACTTCATCTCTAATGGACGTCTGTGAATTTTGGTGATGAAAACCCCGAGGCTCTAACCTATTTACTGATAAGGCTTTCTAAAATTCGTGGGTCACTATTCACCCAAGAATAAGAATGACTAAAATACCCTCCCGATTGCTGGTTATGCCAAAAAATGCCCCGGGACCCAAACTAAACCCCCGGCTAGTATTTTCTGAATATATTGAACCTTCCGGACATGTTGGTGCACTCAAAAAGCTCATATGCATGACATCAAAATAACATAATTTTAAATTCATTAAATTGGATTCTGACACGGCTGACACGCGCGTCCCAACTAAATTACCGAAACTGCCGTATTTTCAACTCACGACAATTTTAATAAATTCAATGATCACATATTACCATAATCACTCAGTAATATTCAACAACATAATAATAACCAAATACTAACTCTCATCTCGCTATCATTTAAATCCTAATTAATTTCCTAATTAATTATCCCAAATTAATTTAATAAATTCCAGATTAATTTAATAAATCCCAAATTAATTTAATAAATCCCATAATTAAAAGCAACTCCATTTAATTAACCTCATAATTAAAAGCCATAAAAATACGCGGTATTACATACTCCCCCCTAATAATAGAATTTCGTCCCGAAATTCGAAAAAGTAAGGCATACCTGGAAAAATTAGGTATCCTCTAGTACTCAAAACAAAATATAAAGAAAGGCCCAATCAATAAAGCCCTCGCTTCATAACAAGCTTGTTTAACAGACTTGATACTTTATCAGTTATAAGGTTACACTTCAATAAATGCACTTCACGTTGTGCTCTTACTAAACAACATTCGAATAAAAATATCCTATACGTCATTAGATGCATTATCTCAATATTATTGTGAGTCTGCACCTCACTACGCATTAACCCCCGCGTTTATCAACACGTCGAACTCCCATCCTGGAAGAAATCAATAACACATCTGACTAGTCTTGCCCATTCTTTGAATCTCTGTTCCCGGCGTTGTGACTTTTACACAAGGGAAAACCACTTGAGTCAGGTGGTGTTACACAAAACATTTGTAAGCACCTTGTCCACTATAAATAGATACGGGTGCTTTCACCCAACTCTACCATTAGGTAATATCTTCTCCCCATTACCACAATATACCTCACTTACTAGTTATACCCGCTTTGAAAATGAAAAGATCGAAATGAATCCAAAATCTCTTTCATACAATCCACTAGTCTTCACTCACCTTACGCCTACACCTCGGGCTATAGGCGATAAAACCCTCAGAACGAAACGTTATTTCCACTACTTCTTGCTACCCCATGTCAAAGGTGGATTTTGGGGATCTTCTCTTTGTTCTGAATAATACTGCATAGGACCACTTACCGGTGTGTCCACTATCTAATAGTGTAAATCACCCAAGTATATAACAATTTCTCTCCTTCTATACAACCTGTCCCACATATTCGAAGGAACTCGATACTTATCTATAACTTGGCAGCCCCTCAAGGAAATTTACCAACTTGACTCTTCCATCCCTGGAATCGTCGGCTTGATACAAAATTATCTGGCTGATCATCTTACCCCACCGATCTACTACATACTATACCCCTTTCAATGCCAACTTTCACGTATAATTCTTCCCGTTAAGTGATACTTAATGATCTTCTTCTTCTCTCAGCGTATACCAAAAATTTTGACACTTGCACTTTTCTCCACGATGCACGCTTCTGGAATTTTAGTTCCTTATTGACATCATCACTGCACAAGCCACTCTTTACATTCGATTGGTTGAACTCCAAATTGTCCATAATAGTTAAATATTTGTTTTCTCAAGGGATACCCCCCCTTTAAATGGCTTTCCACTGCCTTTTCACCAAATTTGGATGTGCTACACTGATTACAAATGATATTTATTAACACCTTCTATTACGACGTTTAATCCCATAAGTAATAATCTCACCCATCTATGTCCCTTCTTTCGGCGATTACTACATTAGCAAACCAAGATGTCTACACCGCTTATAACCCAATCATATGATTTTAAACATTATATACGCTTCATACGTATTCCAAACTCTTTATTGCCGCTTCATTTACAACGTGGCTATACCACTTGGGCCTTCTCAATCACCTCTAAATTTGAAATGATAAATCCTCCTTAACCTCAATGCGTCCTTCAACCCGCCGTAATAAAAACCAAAATTATCAGTACTTCTTCATGAACAACTGTCTCTTTTGGCCTTATATCATAAATTTACCCTTTGTTAACTTCCAGTTATAACTACTTACTTCCATAACGATCGAGGTATCCAATTCATGGACGAATGGTCAAACATCTCCCTACTACCAACCTTAAGCTATGTTTCATGCGTGGGATATATCGCAAAGTGAAATCCAAACAAAGAACCCCCCGATACACTACTACCTAACATTGTCGGTCATCGGGATCCGTTAAGCCCTCAGTCCATAAGATGTACCCATATATTTCCATCTCTTAACAACAAAGTTACATCTCCTTCCTCAATTACACTTAAACAAGGAACTCTTTCCGAAAGACACTTTCTTTTAACATTGATGGTAATCAAATTCCATATACACCATGCATATAAAATTAGGGCTCTCAAAATCCTGTCCCCAGACACACAACTATGAGCATAAACTCCCAATTCTCTAAAGGGTGATAAAATAATACACTCTTCTTATTACTACATCCTGAGCATTATTTATAATAACCAGATAAATCTTTTCGCTGACTAGTAAACCAATTACAAATGAATCATAACAATTAAATCCCTACGCATACTGGGATTAAATATCCGAGACCATTATACCTTTTTAAAATCTCGACAATACGTATATACAATTATACAATTATACAATCGTGAGCCCGTCCCTCTCGCAGATGGGGCCTCGTTCGAACAAAACATTCTACACCAAGGTAGTAACCCCGATAAACTTGCAATACCAGTACACTATCGGTATAAGCATATTATAAAACAATAATTAGGATAATATCATACTCGTATAACAAAGCACTAAAATGAGTAATTTCAATAAAGTATATACTGCTACCAATATACCCTTTCATCCTCCACGGATGACAATAAAGGTAACCCCACACTACCAGGGAATATTCACATAAATAATAAAATTGTCGATATACTCACTAAACTCGACTCTCAAGCGAAAATAACACTACTAACAAATGTAACAACTCGTTCATGCCACAGACAACATGCAACATCATCTGAGGATATAACTCATACTTCTATCCTGACAATCGTATGGCTGCTCAAATGGTTTCTGGACTTAACACACATGTACGTACCAAACCGAATATTTCAATAACTATTTCCCTTACCAGGCACAATACCTTTATCCCTGCACTTGCTTCGGGAAATAATTATAACACACGGGTTTCACTCCCCACAAAATACCCCTACACATACTCCACTTATCTTCGGTCACACTGACCATGTTAAGGTGGTCCTTCTCTCGGACGTTGGTAGTCTCAAATCTAATGACTACCTCCATTGTTCCCTTAGATTTGATGGTCCTAAGGAACACGCAACTTGTTTCCACATCTCTTACTGAAATCACCATCGCTCGGTAATAATTCAGCTATCCAAATTATTTTAACGGTTTTCCCATTGGGTCTTCCCCTTGTCGTGCTTCTCCAACACCATTTTCTCCAGTCTTACTCTTTATAAATTCCTCGATTCTTGCATCTCCCCACTCAAGGAAACGTTTACCTCCAAATTAACACTACGCGACATTATTACCATCTACACTGACCGTCCAAGCAGAATTCCTCAGAAGAGCTAAAAATTCTTCTTGTATGTAAATTCTACCTTTAATGTCTTCTTCTCCACCTCACCTACATCACCCGGTGTAAGGTTCGCTAAATAATTAAATTTCTTCTCACAAAGTGACCTCTATCTGGCCCTCTTGTGTGAGTTCAGAACAACATTCGCCTTTCACCCTGAACATCTGGTGAAGGAACTTATGGTCAAACCATACGTGTACGCCTTCTCTCGATGTCACATTCCACTTCTTAGTGTGGTGATTGCCTCTCACAAATGAAACTCCGCTCTTACGAGACAAGAAAATTTTACCCCAATTTTCACTCCCGATTTGCCATACCCCGACATATGTCTAAGCCTTTGGATGTATTACGTTCGTTTGGCTACCACACTCCATCTCCACATTTTGAATATTTCCACGGCTGGCTCTCTTCAATGTTTCACCTAACTTTTTCTCTCCCATTCCAACCTTATTGGATGAGTCTAATTTGACCCCACTCCTACTATAGTTGTACCTGGAAGTCATAAGTCGCGCCTTAGCCGTCTATATCATCCTAGACTTTCGTGTCATAATATGGGTGACTTCAACTATGGTCATCCTTCTTTAATAAATTAAATAACCTCAATAGATATTTGCCTCCTATTGTCCGCGCAACAGTCTTCGCCTGATGTACTGCACTGTTTGGCACCCGAACAAACCCGAATGCAAATAAGATTCACTATCGTAAATATCATAGCAGGAGAACAAAATCTCACCAAAGAAATCAACAATCCTAAACATATGGCTCTATATCAAAGAAAGCTACGCTTGGAAGCATAATAAGCCGCACAGATCCTAAAGGACACTAGAACCCGAGGCTCTGATACCACTTGTAACACCCCATCTAATTAAATACCGGGTAGCTACTCCTTTATTCAATTAATACAAAATATCAAGTTGGTTCAGTCTTAGCATCACTCTCGAAAAACATTTTATTAATTACTAACCACCTAATATTTAAAAAGATAGATGTCAAATTTTATTAATTAAGTTAACAAATAAACAAGAATTTATTCATAAACCATCAATCGCATAAAAAATCTCATATAAATTCTCAACAAGATGAAATCAAATGAGTATGGAGTAAACACTGCAATAATAACAATGACAGAGTAATTTAAAGTCCCAATACAAGAATGTGAATAATTAAACCAATAATCGAAATAATAAAAGTCTGCAGCGACAACCTCTAGATAATAATAAGCAACATGCCCTAACTGATACAAATGACTCTGAAGGAATCAAGGATAAATATGAAGGCGTCTACTGCCAAGATCCTGTAACTTCCACAGCAGCTACAGCACGTCATCATAATGGAACTCCTATGCTTGGTGTCCCTGTGGCTGGGCACCAAAAAATGCTTTTACAAAACAAAAGTAGATTTGGAGGAAAACGGATCAGAGCCCGATTGTGAAAACAATTTAAAAGTTTAGCAAGTGTTTAAATTACAATTAAACAACACATATTATAAACACGTTAGTTGCGCACTCTCACATGAGTTTCTTACCTCTCAACTACGGTGCACGCCTAACGAATACCTTTAACCCATCCTAGTTATGACACTATCTAACTAGTTTGTAACACTCTTACCTTCGCATTCTAACATAGAGTATCTACTCGTAACGTCCAAATAAAACATATTCATAATCCATATACACATTCATTAAACTACTTATCTCAAGTGTTAATTAAATTCTCATTCTTAATCCATTTAAATGTCTTATTTATTCACATCTACTAAGCAACAATGAACCAGTCACGAGTACATAAGTATATCACTCTCAGTACATAAATACATATATTCCCCCCCTCTAGGCTAAGCTGCGGTACACGCATACTCTGCTATCAAATCCATGTACATCATGTATGTAAGGATCACGTGTTTCAAATCTCTCAGGAACCGTCTAAATTCAAATCACATATATTGGAGGCGAACATAGTTCACATACCCATGGGTCACGCACATACCTACGCTCCCATGGTCAGCTGACTTATCAGCTCACAAATAAATCATTCACAGTCCTATGTCCTTAAGGTACCAGTCTAAATCCCCCAGAAGGCACACAAGGATAAGAGGGTCCTTTTCCAAAATAAAACTAACCTCCCGTGATAGAAAGAATGTTAGGTATGTCATACATATAACAAATCCCTACACTAGGCATTCACACAACCTATGTAATCATATATCAATATAGATGTTCACACATTTAATCTAGTTAGTCTCGTACGTAGCAAGTTTACCCCTAACATTACACGTAATATATATTCTTCTTGATAACTCTCTCGTCGTATCAATTTGAGTACTTAAACCTATCTCAAAAGGTTACTAGGTCTCTTATTGGTTTCTAATGTTATCTCAGTACTTAAAGTCCCTCCGTTACTTCCCTTAACCTTACATCATCATTAATTTCCAATATAGTTTCAATTCCAATGATTTCTAATCGTACCTCACTCGGTAGATCTTCATAATCAATAGAATTTAATTCCATAAGTTATAATATTCTTCGATAGTAACTAAGATCCTACTGACTTTATCTAAGTCCCACAATATTATATTAATCACCCTAAGAATCAATATCGGATTTGGGATTTTCATTAAACCTTAAAGGGAAACAATTGCCAAAATTCAATAAGGGTCGATCGATCGAAGATAAGGGGTCAATCGATCGATCGTCGATCAATCGACATTCTTGAGTCGACCGATCGATCAAGCAGGTATCAGCCCAGAATTACTTAAACAGTTACGGGTTATCATCTTTTCACACCTCTAAATCTTAATTTTAACGTCCAAAACTCTCAACCAAGTATACTAATCATCATACTAACTTGTTTACATGATTTCCCAAATTTTAGAATTATCAAATCAACATAGAACATCAATTTCTTCGATCAATTTACCCAATTTTCATATAAAAACCCTAGTTCTCCTATTTCTTCAAGAACATCACATAATTTAATAAGATTTCATAAATCTCTACCCATAAATCATAATTTTGTGGTTGTTATCATCTCCAACATTCAACTACATGCAAGACCTACCCAGATTATGATTTAAATCCTTCAAATCCATTCAATTTTCATTACTTAAGGTTAATCTTCAATTCTAACCTAACATGAATGATATATGCGCTAAATTATTGCATGTTAAATCACTTGCCTAAAATATAGATTCTGATCTGATGAAGTAGATGGTATTGGAACGATCCTCGGTTTCCGATCTATCCGGTGGTGGTGACGATGGTGCAAAAAGTCCAAAGTTGGTGGTTCTCCTTTGGTAACTTCCTCCACTTCATCTCTAATGTCCGTCTGTGAAATTTGGTGATGAAAAACCTAAGTCTCTAACTTATTGGCTGATAAGGCTTTCTAAAATTCGTGGATCACTATTCACCCAAAAATAGGTATGACTAAAATACCCTCTCGGTTGCCCATTATGCCTAAAAATGCCCCGGGACCCAAACTAAACTCCCGGCTAGTGTTTTATGACTATCTCGAACCTTCTGGACACATTGGCGCACTCCAAAAGCATATATGAATGACATCAAAATAAAATACTTTCAAATTCATTAAATTGGATCTTGACACGGTTGACACGCGCGTCCCAAGCCGTATTTTCAACTCACGGCAATTTTAATAAATTCAATGATCACATATTACCATAATCACTCAGTAATAGTCAACAAGATAATAATAAACAAATACTAACTCCCGTCTCGCTAGCATTTAAATCCGAATTAATTTCCCAATTAATTATCCCAAATTAATTTTATAAATTCCAAATTAATGTAATAAATCCCAAATTGATTTAATAAATCCCATAATAAAAATCAACTCCATTTAATTAACCTCATAATTAAAATCTATAAAAATACGGGGTATTATAGATAGCCTATGCTAAGGTCTTCCATTTTTATGAAAAAAATATGATATGTGGGTATGGGGTCCCACATGATTTCATTATCGACCATGGCACTAAGTTTGACAATGATGAGTTTCAAAACATTTGGGATAAGACCAAGATCACAAAGCTGCATTTGCAACCATCTCATCCACAATGCAATGGGCAAACAGAGGTCACGAATAGAACATTGTTGGAAAGAATAAAGAAAAATTAGATTTATCCAAAGAGAATTGAATAAATGAACTAAAAAGTGTGATGTGTGCTTACAGGACCACACCGTGAATAATACAAGAAAACCCCCTACATGTTGTTTTTTGATAGTGAAGTCGTGGTCTCATTTGAGGTCATCCTCCCAAGACATAAGTTTCTCAACTTTGATTCTCCTAAGAGTATTTTATAATAAGATTTGATCTATACCTGATAGATGAAGTCAGGTAAGCGGCAGTACTTACGGTAACATCTTATCAACAGCGCATAACAAAATCCTATGACAAAAGAGTCAAGTCAACTAAACTCAAGGAAGGTGACTACGTCTTGATGAAGGTTACACATAAATCTAATCACTTGGAAGCAAATTTGCATGGTCCTTACCACTTGGCTAAAGTCGTAAGACCTGGTACTTATCAAATTGAAACTCTTGAAGGATAGTTGTTCAAATACCCTAGGTATTCTAAGCACCTCAAGAGATATTATCATTAAAGAAGACTTTTAGTTATTAAAAAAGATGGATGCAGTGGGATGTTAAAATGCTTTTACGAGAAGAAGCCATTAAATGAGAATACCTGTTACCCCAATTATAGTTTTATGATTATCAAAATCTTATTGGCATTCATTTAAAATTTGTTCAAAGAGATGGGCAAGAGGCTTCAGCCAAAGACATCTCAACATACAGACAAATGCACATATTTGACTGCACTATAATGTCAAGTCAGGTAAGCTTAATACAACCCAATTGACCAAATGCACATATTTGACCACACTAAAATCTTAGGTTAGGTGAGATTAAGCTAATTTAATTGACTAAATGAACATCTTTGATTGCTCAAACATCTTAGGTCAGGTCGACTCAAGCTAACCCAATTAACCAAAGCACATATTTGACTGCTCAAACATCTTAGGTCATGTCAACTAAAGGCAACCCAATTAACAAAAATGCACATCTTTGATAACACTAAAATCTTAGGTCAGGTCGGCTCAAGCCAACCCAATTGACCAAATCCGTCTTTGACTACTCAAACATCCTAGGTATGGTCGGTTTAAGCCAACGTAATTGACCAAGATTCACATTTTTGATCGCATAAAACCTTTAGAAAAAGGGTGTGATGATAAGATCCTGCCACATACCTTTCCTAATTGGATAACTAAAATAGTTCGCCCCCAAGTAACTAGTAAGCCTAGGTTGTGATGACAAGATCTAACAACATGGTTAAAAAGGATAAGAAATATTGGCAATAATCAAAATTAAACTTGGATTAAACTGTAAAATTGACTAGACCCAATCATGCAAATATAGGAACAAAAATACTAGAAAATAAAATATATTACATTGTGAACGATATAAATTACTTTCATGGATACTAATTAATAAATTTCCACAGATTGTTCCCATTCATGGGTTTATACATGAATAATGTTTCCAAAAAACTACCTAATGATAAACAACAGAGGGAAAAGAAGCATCGTCATTGGGATCCAACTTTGTGTTTCCAATATCAGGAAGCTTCTCCCTAATAACTAATTCCATAATGACTAGGAGATCATCCCCAGATGATGACCCTTCTTCAGTTCTTCTGGCAGCCTCCTCTTCTTTATCCATAGCTTTGGCTTCATCATCATACCCCTCCCAGAATATGATAACCTCAACAATATCACCCTATTATTTATCTACACTCATTATCATCACATCATAACCTTTGAGGAAGTCCATGGTGGTGTCAATCATATATTCTTCAACATCTTCTTCTCCATCTATAAAAGCAGTAACCAAGGCCTCAACAAGTTAAATTTTCAAAGCATCAAGATTATCTTTAGCAGCTTGAAAATTTGTTACAGAAGTTTAATATCTCCCTTAGCTTTACTAAGATCTTTAACTTTGTCACCATATGGTTATCAACCTTTTAAAGGTTATTATAAGATTTAGAGAGGTCAGCCTCAAGTACTTTGATTTTCTCTTCAAGACCCTATTTTCCATTCCACAACTCATTATAAGAATTCAAGGCAAATTGAGCTTTCTCCCTCAAAATTATGTGGTCCAGGTTACCCTGCAAAAGAAGAAATGGAACAAATTAGCTCAAGGAAAATACATCGGCTTAAAAAAGAATAATAGAAAATGATTTGATTCAACTTACCGCAAATGCCTTGTGGGAAGGAAAGTTTAAAAGATTATCCACATCTAAATTGCACATGAACTGAAAGTCGAGGGTATAACCCACATAACCCAGGACTTTAGGAGTATTAGCAGAATTCAAGAGAACGAAATTTTTATCTGTAAGGGGTTTCTCCTTAGTTATTAAAGGATTAAGCTCATTTGGCTCAACATGACCATATGAAGATGAAGATTCCCCCATCGTATAACCTTGAAAAGGTCGATCATCAATGGAAATCCTCTTCTTAGAGTTAAATTTATGTAGTTTGGGATCCTTGGCAAATGGAGCATCTAAAGACCATTTTTTTCTGCTCTGCCTGTCCTCGGACACTTTTCTCTTGCATTTGTTTGAGATTTTATTCTTCTTGGCTTCCTCAGTATCCAATTTAGTTACCTCAACATTTTTAAGACAAGTCTTGTCATCTTTTTTCTCCTTAGTAAATTCTTCATCCTTAACCTTTTTATCAGTTACTCTCCAGGCAATCTATTTGAGCTGTTTAGCATGGATCTTCTTCAATTTATCACGAGAAATTTTTATTGGATCCATGACAATGGATCTTAAATTTGGGGGCTAAAGTTGCATGAAAAATAGGGACAAAACAAGTTAATTAGTTTAATATGAAGTACATAAACATAAAGAAAATAAGGACGACTTAAGACTTATAAATGCATATCACCTTCTTTGGCCTCCTAAGAAGTCTCTTCATAATCACCTTCGACTTGGCCGACCTCCACCTCATTTTCCTCCTCTATTCCTTAGAAATTTCCTCCTCATCATTAGATGGACTTGGTGGCCTGTAAGTGTTAAGATCAATGATAATAATGCTCAGATAGTTCATCGTGGCCCCAAACTTCTTGGAGGAATATATATCCTTAAAATAGTTAGGATCTGAAGTAAAGACTTGCCTAATCAACTTCACCGACCTCTTATCCAATGATGGGACCTTCTTGGCAATCAAATATATAAAGAACCAGTCCCTGGGAATATTGATCCCTCTCTTTGGGTCATTGGGAAACAATTACCATACACCAGAGATATAGAAAAACATGGTTTTCTAGTTGTGATTTCTAGTTTGGGTGACTTATACTTTTTGGTATTGTACTTCCCAAGAGAAAAATAGTAATACTCAAGGATTTTGTTGTTATCCTTTAAACCATAGACAAACCTAAATATGTCTCCATTAATGCCAAACCCATCATAGTTCTTCTAGTGGATCATGGAGCCTACTATAAACTTATAGGTGTTTGGAGGAAGCTAGAAAGGTCACTCCACACCCCTTTAAGATATATCCTATTAAAGGATGAAGGGGAATACGAACTCCAACTTCAAATTCCAAAAGTGGAAAGCAGACATCATTGGCATATCTCTTGCCATAAGCTCCCTCCTATGGGTTAGGAATTATAATGGTCATTTCATCTGGTATTGAGTATAAAACTTAAAGGTCGGAGAAGTGTTTATCTTGTACATCACTTTTTTACCATCTGTTGATCGTAAGATATAGTAGGGACCTTTACTAGTTCCACCTCCTAGGAAGTTAAAATAACCTCAACAGGGAAGGTGGAAGGGGAACAATTAGCCATCATAGCCCTCTCCTAAAAGTTTAGATTATCCCATAAAGTCGTATTACTCATGTCAGCATAATTTCCTCTAACCCCAATGTTTGTACTATCGAAGCTCTGTGAAGTATGAAATTCTGACATGTTATACTCAACACTTAGGGGGTTCAGGTCTAACACAGTGAAAAAAGAAAATTTTTGGATGAAATTAGGGTTCATTGGATCATTTCAGGCTTAAGGACCTAAAGTAGGGTGGGAAATCTCTCAACAAAGGCACTAGGAAAAATCTATTCAAATTAGTAATGTGCTTTCAAATTCTCAAATATGCACTCATATAGGGCACAATTACACTCAAACCAGCCCTAACTAAACCCTAGAAATGGAAAACCCTTGGCAAAAATCCCTCAACTCAATGAAAAACCCAAAACTAAATAATAGTATATGATTCAAGAAAGATTGCACAAAAAATACATAATGATTAGAAATGAACTGGAAGTCGGGTTGCAAAAATCCTCAAAATTTCACGATCAGTCTCTCTCTCTCTCTCTAATAATCTTGAACATAGAATTTGAGAAGGAATCATAAGTTTTGCCCTGCTTTTATAAGGGCAAAAATGCGTGCATCAAATGTGCCTATCGAATATCCATCGGATTACATACACATGATAAAGATAAGTTAATTGGAAATTTCTAATAAAGAAACTTACAAGTCATTCTGCTCGGTCAGGCGGACAAAATAACCGATGACCTCTAAAACCAGAAGTTGGTAACCCAAAACCATTTATATAAAACTTCACCCACTTCTTTGCAGATTTGAGCAAAGTCTTGTGGGATTTTATTATACCATACTTATTGAGCATTTCATGACCCAAAGTGGACTGAATAAATCCATTCAATAGCAAGCGAAAGAGCTCGATCCAAGTCAAACAGATACTAAGGAAGGACCCTGACTTAGCAAAGAGATCGGCCTACTTTTCATATGGACAGACTGGGTTGATGTCAGTGAGGCTAACTGATAGACTATGATTTTAGTAATGGTTTTAAAGGGTGGCCAACACCATATGTGTGGGATCACCAATAATCAACATGTGCAAAACATTCCATAATGGGTAAAACATTAAACTATTACATATCTTGTGAGTGTTCCATTAACAAGATGCTCCAACCTAGCCCATATTAGTCCAGTAGACATTCCCTCATAATAATTAACTATAAAAGTTGAGATCCCCCATTGAGATGAGGGAGGCAACCAAACGACAAATAGACAAAGAGATATTCTTATATTAAAACTATCAAAAGAGAGAGATATAGTGATTGTACTATTGTAGGACCTCTGATCAATTCGAGCCTTCTACTAAAAGATAACATATGGATGTAAGCTCATTCTTCAGGTTTGAACCACTTAACTCTTTGTGTAATTATTCTAATTCTCACCTTTGTCTTCATATATCTATAGTTTACTTTTTATTTATTTCTTATCTCGTATTGGATCTCAACCAGCTAAAATAAAAAAAAAACTTGAAACCAATTTTAGACGATAACATGTACTATGATTAACATTATCTGATCTTTGTTTCTTTGATATGTTTCATATTAATGAAATGCTTTGGAATTTTATTTCTTTGTTAAGTGATTTTTCTTACCAAATTGATTCATTTTCTGTTTATTTTTAATTACAACTTTCTCTTAAAAGATGTTAATGGTAAGAATTCTGATCCAACATAAATCGTGTCAAAGGTGTCATGGCGATTCCTTGTTTCATATTAAATCAAGTACCTTTTAAAAAATCACAAATTAATCAATGAAATCCACAGTAAGAACCATTATAGTCAAACCTTAAATCACTCCCAAATCAATAATCAAATCCACAATGATCTAAAAAATGCAACCATGGTAAAAAATAATATTTCAATCCTACTTTCCTTTAAAACATGGACTCCACCCATAATGGACAAAAAGAAAATGTACCTGTAATAACTTAAATGTTTTTTTTTTCTATTGGAACATGCCACGAGCAAATTCAAAGTGTCTTAAAAACATTTGGGATTGAGTAACAGAGTTGTGATGTCTTGAAACATGATTTATTATTATTATTATTATTATTATTATTATTATTATTATTATTATTATTATTATTATTATTATTATTATTATTATTATTATTATTATTATTATTATTATTATTATTATTATTATTATTATTATTATTATTATTATTATTATTATTATTATTATTATTATTATTATTATTATTATTACAAGAACAACAACAAAATAACTAGTCACAAATGAAAGAGTCTAAAAAATAAATAAATGTATACCTGGTTTAGGGAAATTAAGGACCACGTGGATTTTAGACTTGATTTCATGGATACAAGTATCATCTTTGCGACAAGCTGACATTGTGGGTGTTATGTAAGTGTCATCTACATATTTTGTTTTCAAATATAATTGATTTTTATATTTAGCTTTCAAAGCTATTTGAATTTTAGATTAATAATAGTAACTTAATTTTTTTACCTTAGGCGCATTGCATGTTATATCACGACATACATGGCTTACACGCGTGTTATATGTTGTTAGAATGTGGATGTATGAGATGTGAAATAATGTACAATAAAAGGATGTGACATAGCCATATGGTGCACTCGAGGCATGCTCGGACGTAACATACTAAATGCAATTATAGTAGTGCCATCGACACGGGTAAGTTGTTAGTATTTATACATAAGGGAGGTAATTTTTTTAATTTTTGTGCATGTAATATAAAAAGACTACTAATAGATGTTATAAGTAGTTCATGAATATTTTCTTTTTTATACTAATAGATGTTTAGTCCTCTATATTTGTAAGTGGGTTTCTAGTTACAATTCATCATTTGAAATTCTAACACTTACCTCATTTTATTTTATTAGTGATAGAGTGGAAAGCTATGATACCACTTTGTGAGTGCATCGCACGATCTTAATGGATTAACTTGTTTAATTAAATATCCAATCACAAATCCAATTTTATCTTATTATCCTAAGACATGCATCTAAGTGATAAGACCGATAAATAAAATATGCAATCACACGACAATTGAGGAAAAATCCATTTTCGGGACAAAACCTTATCGACACTTTAGAAATTTTTCAAGACGGTCAACTTACAATATTATATGATACAACCACAAATATATTTGGGGATGTGTTTGTGAATCAAAAGTATATTATAAATATAAAATGTTAAAAACTTTTGCCAAATATATGTAAAATTTGTTTTGGCAAAATTCCTTCGAAATTTGGAGTCCAAATAGGTATTTATAGACCCGACACAAAATTCGAGGCGAGGTATTTGTTCAAAAAAAAAATAGATGTCGTTCGAATGATAAATTCATTTCATTTGAATGAAAACATAGACCGTTCAAATGATACTCCAAGCTCGTTTGAACCTACTTCTAGCGAGCTTCAAATGAATTCAAATAGAAAGTCCATGTTGGATGTTCGTTCGATGTAAGATCTAATGACCCTTCTAATGAAAAGGCATATTCATTTGAATGAGATAGGCATTTCATTTGAACGAAGTAAGAAAAAAATATTTTTAAATAAAGAAATCCAACCACGGTTTTGATAAAAAAAAATAACATCCCAAATAAGGTATATGAATAATTTTAAAAGCGAAATTATAGCTTTGTGGAATGTAAGTAGGTCTAGAATGTTGGGGTCGGTTTCTCGTGACAGTACGTGACGGTTTGTAACGGGATATGCCAAAATAGTTTAAATTGTGATAAATACCAAAAAATTTCTCTTACAAATCTTTCCCTTTGGTTATTCCGCTACAAAACTATACGAACCTAACCGAAATCCAAATTACACAAAATATCCCCTAAACGACAAAAATAACCTAATAATCCTTCCCAACCCTAGAAATGGAATGACATAAGATTATTTGTCTTCATTATCTTCTTGTGCTTCCACTGGGCTTCTTTGATGTCATCTGGGATGTCTTGATTTCCGTATAAGGTACCTACAGACATGAAGCGAAGAAAAATACCGTGATGCGCATAGAGTTTAAAATAGAAATAAAACTCGCCCTTAATTTATTCTCTCTCTTTTTGTCCATAATAGAAAAAGGAGAAAAAACATAATCATTAAATCAATGAATCAAAAATATTAAGGAAATATCATAAAAAAGAAATAAATAACGTGCATGAAATGATAATCTCAAAGACTTCACAAACTATTTTTGAAATTTTTCAAAATTTTTTCAAAAATAGCATATCATGAATTAACACAAAAATACTCGAATCATGGAAGATAAATGTAGGGGTGTGAACATATTCCATAGGCTAATCAATGCAGACAAACATAACACGTGTTCAAGAAGGATTGAGATACCACTAACGAAAGATTCCAAAGTTTACCTTAGGTGTAAAATATTGTGAACTTGTGTGAAAATGACTTAACCTAATCGACAAATCCATACCGTAAGTGATTTTCACACCAATGATGCCCAAAACTATGTAATGATTTTCCAGATTTATATACTGCAAGAAATCCATTAATCTTCAACTTAACTCCCTCAAAATCTCATATAACTAAGAATATTCTCAATTATTTTTGAAGAAATTAATGTTCATTTATAGCAAAGCATCAATGTTAAAACAAATTGGCCTAACACTTTTGTTTTTATGTGCCTCTAATATTTTTAGGCTCTTTTCATTGCAAATAGCGGGTTTTTTAACGCAGAGACTTTTGTCTTTCATAGCCCCTTTCCATTTCTTAATATTTAATAAATTTTCCAAAAAAAGTGATTTGAGTCACATGCACTACTTTTAATCTCGTTTTTTACATTTGGTTCGTCTTAAAGAAAAATTAAGACGAAGACACTATGATCGACATGGGACAGGTAAGTACAGTACTTTGGACTTACGAATTGCGTTTTACGACCATTTTCCTGAAAAATCTGCACGAGACTATCAATTGGTAGGACCATTTACTTGCGTAGGCAGGACAAGGAAAATGGCGATCGGCAGTCCCCTGACCCTATATAAGGAGAGCACGAGTTCACATTGAAAGGCTCCTCAGAAACATCAACTTCAGTAACCTCGACAACATTCTTCTAAAGTCAGCAAAGTTTCCTTATTTGAAACCTCTCTCCACCTTTTATTTCCATCATTTTCACACCCAATTTAGCAAAATCACCCCTACATTCCTCACCCACTTGCAAAGAATCTCATTAACAATCAAGATCAATCTTCAAATCTCCAAAGAAGGTCTAAACATTGTTATCTCTCTTTAAATTTCTTTATTTCTACATTAGTTATATAAATTCTTAATTTAGCTTTTACTTTAAATCATACACATATTAATATCCAATTCTTGATTAGTAGTATTGCACATAACATATTTTCTATATAAAACCCAAAACAAGAAAAAGAGGGTTACATCTATAAATTCCAAATGGGATTCTTCACTACATTTTCTCAAAACTAATACACCTCTTTTACACACACACATATAATAAAATCCCCGTTTGAATTTTAAGATAAACCCCACCCTTATGTCGCATGCGAACTACGTGGATTTGGATGTCTTTATAGGCAACGTAGGCATCTCGGGCTAAAACCCGAGACTCGATTCCTATTTTCCTATTTTCCGCCTTTTCCTATTTTATCCATACATTATTTATCTATATTAAACTTCTGATTCATATGTGCATCTAATCTAACACATATTATCGCTTCATCATAATGGTTAATATTTCGATAAGCGCACACACCACATTTTTAATTACTATTATTGAAACACTCCTATGGATGACCTCACTCCTTATTTTTTCATAACGCAAGTCCAATGATTCTGATCCCCACTTATATATACATGGGCACACACTTCACAGAGAAATTAAGGAGAATAATAACATAAACCCATGAGAGACCGAAAGGGCGGGATGGGTGCCTAACACCTTCCCATTCCGTAACTTAGCCCCCAAACCTCTGAACTAGTTGGTTTCGTGTGACACCCCGACTAATTAAATACTGGGTAGCTACTCCTTTATTAAATCAATACAAAATGCCAAGTTGGTCCAGTTAATAGCATCACTGTCGAAAACATTTTTAATGATTACTAACCACCTAGTATTTAAAAAGTGAGTTGTCAAATTTTAAATTAAATCTGATTAACATGCAATAAATGAAATATAGAAATGTAACACAACCATTCACGATAAAGTCCAACTATAATGAATCAACAAATAAAGATGAGTCTAGAGGAAATACTCCTCACAACAATCCCAATATGAAAAGAAATAAAAACAAGTCTGCATCCTGAATTAATTACAAACCAAGGTTTGAATAACTGAAATATAAAATGAAATGTCTTTAAAAGAAATGGGCGACATGCCCTACATCTGAGGAAATCTGAATATAGAGTCAAGGAAAATGAAGCGTCTACTAGCAAGGCCCTGTAACTTCCACAACAGCTACAGCTCGTCAGCTGACTGTAAATACTATGCATCGTGTCCTTGTGGCTGGGCACCTAAAAGGTTTTTACAAGAAAAATAGTTTTGAAAGAAAACGGGTCAGAGCCCGAAAGTGGAGAGTATTTTAAAAACAGCAAGTACTTTAATAACATTTAAAATAATGAATGCAAGATACATGTTAGGACGCGCTCTCACATGAAATACTCACCCCTCGTCTAACTGTGCACTCCTAACGATCCTGTACCCATTCATGTGTTATTTATATCTAACTAAATCGTCATAAGTTCTAACCCAACTACTAGATTCACAATATGAATTCCCAATGTTATTACTTAAATAGATAGCTTTACTTAAACTCGGATTCTTAATTGTTAACATTTCAATTCTCGGCATGTTATCCCTTTTTAACTTCTCAAAGAGTCACTATAAATTATTCTCGCAATTTAAACATAACAAATTCCTTTTTATTGAACAGTATATTATTCACATCATAAATATACAATATAAGCACCCCGAGGCTAAGCTGCGGTGCACACATACTCTGCTATCCATCCCGGTACATCACGTACATAAGGATTACAAATTCTGAATCTCTCAGGAATTGTTAGAATAAGCACAACACACAAAAATGGAGGCGAACATAATTCAACATATCCATGGGTGACGTACATACCTACGCTCCATAGTCAGCTGACTTAATAACTCACAATTAAGTCATTCCCTTGAACTATGTCCTCTAGGTACCAAACTAAATCCGGGCACACAAGGATTAGATGGCCCTAAGCGAACGTAAAACTCCCGTGATAGCAAGTATGGTAGGTATGTCATACACAAAAATCATATACTAAGCATTCCCACATCTTAGATGTCTCATTATCAATAAAGGTACATTCTACATCCTTATACCATTATTCCAATTTTATACATTTTAAGTCTTCCGATAATATAAAATGTAGACTATCGATACCTCTCACGTCATAGTTTATTGTACTTCAAACCTATCTCAAAGGGATTATTAAGTTTCCTATTTTCCCCACATATAACATCATTATCCTTAAGGTCCTTACTTCTGCCCCAAACCTCATTTCATCAATTTATTCAAATTTATTCTTTTAACCCTAATATTATCTCACTCATCGAGTTTCATTAGCTTTTAGAATAATTCCTCAAATTGAATTCTAATTAAGGTCCAAACTTTATAACCATACCTACTGGTCTTCCTTAAGTCTAAGGATATTCATAAAGTCTCCAATAATATTTTCCAAGGGTTTAACACCATTAAAATTTAACTAGGAAAATTTTACTCTTTCTGGGAAGGTCGATCGATCGACCTTGACCTTCGATCGATCGATGGTGGTCGATCGATCGACTGATGAATGTCGATTGATCGATCACACCAGGTAGGCTATGGACTGCTTCGTTTTGCAGTCCTCAAAACGTCCCAAAACTCCATTAATAAGCATGAAACTCTAAGATAACGTTATAATATCATCATACAACCATTCTACAACATTGTTAACGTTCTAAAACTAATAATTCATCATCCAAGGGCTTTGTTTGGATCAAAACTTCATCAAGAATCCCAGTTTTCTATTTCTTTCAAGAACATTAATAAACTTCTTCTTAAATCCGTTTTTTAGATCATCAAGGGTTATATTTTGAATTCATAATTCGTCGAGAATGTTTCTACATGCAATACCTAACATAGTTCATAGTTTTAATCTTCAAATTCATGGGTCTATATCAATCTTCCAAGACAAATTCGATAATTTCCTTAAACATGGAAAAGCATAACATTGAATCAATTGTAATTAAATCACTTGCCTCTAATCTTTCTCTGAATTTGATGTTGAATCTTGAAGGTTGAATTGCTCTCTCTCTCTGCAGAATTCTCCTCTCTCTCTCTCCAAGCTCTTCTCACTAGATGACAATGGAGGCGAGGTTTGGTTTTTGGCAAGTTAGAGCTAGTTCCTCAACTTCTCCCGTTGCCCATTAAATCATTTAGTGTAGTTAGTGGGTTTAGTGGATAGAGAATAAGTCAGATTTTTATTTCTAATTTTCGTGGGTTTTAATTCCCAAATTTCCGAAATTATCAAAATGCCCTTTTAAGTTACCGGTATGGCCCAATAATGCCCCGGGACCCAAACTTAACCCCCGGATAGTGTTTTCTGACTATTTCGACCCTTCTGGACTCGTTGGCGCACTCAAAATGACCATATGGTTAATAGAAAAAAAATTCACTTTTTAATTAAATAATTACTTTCCTAACGCGACTGTCACACGCGTCTCAACAAAATTTCCCAATTTGCCGTATATCAATATTACGACTAATTCAATATTTCCAATATTCATATATTGCCATATATACACATTATAATCAAATACCAACTCACATCTCATTAGTATTTTATCCGGATTAATTCTCAATTAATTCATATTTAATTTAATTAATCCCATAAATAAATATCGATAAAAATGCGGGGTATTACATACTCCCCCCCTAATAACAGAATTTCGTCCCGAAATTCAAAACTAAAAAGTACCTGGTAAAAATAACTCTGGATAACGTTCATGCATTTCATCCTCGCGCTCCCATGTGGACTCTTCGACATTATGATGTCGCCACTGAACACGCACTAACGGAACTATCTTTGACCGCAGTTTCCGCTCACTTTGGTCCAAAATAGCAATCGGCCCCTCCTCGTAGGAGCTAACGGGCTGGAGATCGATGTCCTCCAAAGCAATATGAGAATGAGCCAAATCATCTCTAAGATATTTCCTTAGCGAGGAAATATGAAACACATCATGAATCCTGTGCAAATGCTCCGGTAACCCAAGTCTATACGCAACAGACCCAATCCGCTCGATGATAGGAAATGGTCCCACATATCTCGGTGCCAACTTCCCCTTCTTCCCAAATCGTATAATCCCCTTCATAGGAGATACTCTTAGTAAAACCTGGTCCCCCACTTGGAACTCCCTGAAGAACCTCTTCGCATCAGCATAGCTCTTCTGCCGATCCTAAGCTACCCGAATGCGACTCCGTATCAATTCTATCCTTGCTGAAGTATCCTGAATCACATCCGGCCCAAGTAGTTTGTTGTCCCCCACCTCCAACCAACATGCTGGGGAATGAAAAGGTCTACCGTACAACGCCTCAAATGGAGCCATACCAATGGTGAACTGGTAGGAGTTGTTGTAAGCAAACTCCACCAGTGGAAGATACTGCTCCCATCCACCCCCGAAGTCAATGATGCACATCCGCAACATGTCTTCCAACATCTGATTTGTACGCTCGGTTTGCCCATCGGTCTGCGGGTGATAAGCCGTACTCAACCGCAATTCCTCTCCCATGGCCTCCTGAAAACTCTCCCAAAACTGTGAAACAAATATCTTGTCTCGGTCAGACACGATATTTAAGGGCACACCGTGAAGTCTCACTATTTCTGCAATAAAGATCTGGGCATACTGTCCCATAGTGTAGTCGGTCCTTATGGGTAGAAAATGAGCGACTTATGTCAACCTGTCCACAATTACCCAAATGGAGTCGTGACCTCTCCGTGACGTAGGCAACCCCGTGATAAAGTTCATGGAGATGCTCTCCCACATCCACATTGGGACCTCTAATGGCTGTAGAAGTCCTGCCGGTCTCTGATGGTCCACTTTTACCAGCTGACAAGTGGCGCATTTAGAAACAAACACGGCAATATCTCTCTTCATCCCGCTCCACCAATACTGACGTCTCATGTCCTGGTACATTTTTTCCCCACCGGGATGTACCGCGAACCGTGAACCGTGCGACTCTGCCATCACCTCGTGTCGCAATTTCTCCCCTTCCGGAACTACCAATCTCACATTGAAGCGTAATCCCCTGTATGAGCTAACGGTATAGGACTCGGCTCCCTCTGTTAATAATCGAACTATCTACTCCTGACAGAACGAGTCATCTGCTTGTGCCTTTACCACTCTCGTGACAATCTGCGGTGTAACAGTCATCACGGACATGAACGATCGGCCACTGCATCCTGGTGTCCCAACTCCTTCCACTTTGCCTTCCACACCCCTGCCACCTCATCTACTGGCCTACGGCTCAACGCGTCTGCTACCACGTTAGCCTTCCCCGGGTGATATTGGATATCAAACTGATAGTCCTTCACAAATTCAAGCCACCTCCGTTGCCGCATATTCAACTCCTTATGTGTGAATAGGTACTGTAGGGACTTGTGGTCTGTGAACAATCGAAACTTCTCCCCCAAAAGGTAATGTCTCCAAATCCGAAGGGCAAATACCACTGCCGCCAACTCCAAATCATGAGTAGGGTAATTCTTCTCGTGAGGCTTAAGCTTACGGGAAGCATAAGCTATGGCCTGACTCTCCTGCTACAGTACACCTCCAAGTCCTTGTAAGGACGCATCGGTGTAAACAAGATACTCAAATCCCGGTCTCGGAAATGCTAACACAGGTGTTGAGGTTAACTTGTCCTTCAACTCATCGAATGCCAACTGACAGGCATCACTCCAAATGAACGACACACCTTTACGAGTCAGATGTGTCATGGGACCCGCTATCTTGGAGAAACCCCGAATAAACCTCCTGTAGTATCCTGCTAAGCCCAAGAAACTACGGATCTCAGTCGGTGTCATGGGCTGTCCCCACTCCCTCACCGCGGATACCTTTCCCGGATCAACAGATATCCCTCGGTCGGAAATAATATACCCCAAAAACTGAACCTCCTTCAGCCAAAACCCACACTTCTCATACTTTGCATACAGCTCGTTCTGACGTAGCGTCTGCAAAACCTACCTCAAATGCTCGGCGTGCTCCTCCTCTGTCTGGGAGTAAACCAGAATGTCATCAATGAAGACAATGATGAACTGGTCCAGGAACTCTCTAAACACCCTATTCATCAAGTCCATAAACATGGCTGGAGCGTTGGTCAAACCGAAAGGCATAACCCGAAACTCGTAGGAACCATATCTCATTAACAAAGCAGTCTTCGAGACGTCCTCTTCCCTGATACGCAACTGATGGTATCCCGATCATAAATCAATCTTCGAGAAGAAAGAAGCTCCTCTCAACTGGTCGAATAAGTCATCGATTCGGGGCAATGGATACTTATTCCGTATCGTGGCCTTATTCAACTCCCGGTAATCCACACACAACCTCAACGATCCATCCCTCTTCTTTACGAACAACACAGGGGAACCCCACGGTGAAGTACTCCTCCGAATAAACCCTTGACCCAATAACTGCTCAATCTGATCCTATAGCTCTCTCATCTCAGTTGGAGCCATACGGTAAGGTGCACGGGCAATAGGCCTAGTGCCCGGCGTCAAATCAATCACAAAATCTATCTCCCTACTCGGAGGTAGTCCAGGTATATCCTAAAATACATCGGCGAACTCACTAACAACGGGTATCGAATCAAGCGGTATCACCACTTCCTTAGAAGTCTCCTCCTCTATGTAGTACAAATGAGTGGACGATCCTCCCTCAGGGTGAGGCATCGCCACTAAAAACATCTCTTGCCCGGGAATCGCAAAGATAATACTCCTACTAAAACAGTCAATCATGGCTCGGTACGCTACCAGCCAATCCATACCAATACTGGCATCATACTCGATCATCTCTAACACTAACATGTCAGCGGGTAAAGTAAACCTCCCGATCTCTATACCCACACCTCTACACATAAGCGAAATCATGGAACCCCTACTCAACGATGAGTCTACACAAGTAGCGGTGCTCTCTGCGGTGTCTAATAACCCAATGGTGCGTGCAAATCTCATAGCAATAAAACAGTGTGTAGCCCCCGTGTCAAATAAAATGTGCCCCATAGTCCCCTGAATAGAGAACATACCCTCAATGGCTGGTGGATCCTGTGGGGCTGCGACCTGCTGGAGATGATACACTCTCCCATACTGAAGCTGCCCCTGCTGAACTGGGACTGTTGGAATGGGCGGTAATGCTGCCATCTGTGGTGCTGGGAGGGAGGCGGGAAACATAGGCCTCTGCGGCTCATGTCGAGCACTCTGCTGCTGCTGTTGTGGGGCCCTGCCCTTATCAGGACAATCTTGACGTTTGTGGCCAATCTTACCACAAATGAAACACTTCCCCTGGAATTTTCCCCCTTGTTGTCCCTGCTGACCACGGCCCTAGTGATCATTACCATTTCTACCCTAGCCTTGCTGGCCCTGGTGAAACTGCTGTTGTTGACCATTTTGACCCTACTGGCCCTGATGGTCGTTATGACCCTGCTGGCCATTCCGGAATCCTCCCTGACCGTTCCTGAAACCCCCTGATCGGAATCTCTTAGAATCCCCCTGCTGGGAACCCTCATCACCCTACCTATACTGACCTTGAGCTGATTATGCCCTGCTGGCACCATTTCCCCCTGTCCTGCCCTGATGGCTGGACTCTCCTGATCGCTTCCCCTCTGTCAAGTGAAAGCGATGGTCCTGGCAATGGAGCAGTGCAGCGTTAACCACGTCAGAGTAGGTGGCCAACGATAGATTCCCTAATAAGTGCTGACGGATCCTCCAAGTCAATCCATTTGTGAATTTCTGAATCTTCTTCTCTTCCGTCGGTATCTCATCCGGTACAATGTTCAGTAAATTTGTGAATTCGGCCTCATACTCGGCTATTGTCTTACCCTCCTGTCTAAGGCTCATCAACTTCCTCCTCATTTCCATGTGAATAGCTGACGGAAAATATTTGCGGTCGAGCCGCACCCAAAACTCCTGTATAGAGAGTGTATCTCTCTCCTCTTCGGTGGTAATAGACTCCCACCACTGCAATGCAGATCCCACTAGCTTGAAATTAGCTAGTAGCTAATTTTGAACATCGATGCACTCATACATCCTCAGGTGCCTCTGAATATCCTTCCTCCACTGACTAGATACCACAACATCGGAGCTATCTGTGAACTCCGGAGGGTGTGCTTTCTAAAAAGCATCTCGAACGCGTTCCCAAGAAGACGGGAATGCATGTGCCTGAACTGGCGTGGCTAATGGCGCCTGGGGTGGTGCCTGCTGTACAACGGCAGGAGCGGCATTTACCGCTTGGCTACAATGGCTGCAACCTCGGTGGCATTCATGGTGCCCTGTACTGGAGCTGGCCGTGGCTCGGGCTGTGCATCCCTAGGAACTTGCTATGCACGTCGTGGAGGCATCTGAAATGAGAATAAAGTTTATAAGTTCGCAGTCATAAACTTAAAATAGCTGAAGAGCGAAGCATACATAAAAGAATACAACAGTCCTAAAATATAGGGCTCTACATTAAAGAAAGCTCAGCGGAAACATAATAAGCCGTACAGATCCTAAAGGACACTAGAACCTGATGCTCTGATACCACCTGTGACACCTCGACTAATTAAATACCGGGTGGCTACTCCTTTATTAAATCAATACAAAATGCCAAGTTGGTCCAGTTAATAGCATCACTGTCGAAAACATTTTTAATGATTACTAACCACCTAGTATTTAAAAAGTGAGTTGTCAAATTTTAAATTAAATCTGATTAACATGCAATAAATGAAATATAGAAATGTAACACAACCATTCACGATAAAGTCCAAATATAATGAATCAACAAATAAAGATGAGTCTAGAGGAAATACTCCTCACAACAATCCCAATATGAAAAGAAATAAAACAAGTCTGCATCCTGAATTAATTATAAACCAAGGTCTGAATAACTGAAATATAAAATGAAATGTCTTTAAAAGAAATGGGCGACATGCCCTACATCTGACGAAATCTGAATATAGAGTCAAGGCAAATGAAGCGTCTACTAGCAAGGCCCTGTAACTTCCACAACAGCTACAGCTCGTCACCTGACTGGAAATACTATGCATGGTGTCCTTGTGGCTGGGCACCTAAAAGGTTTTTACAAGAAAAATAGTTTTGAAAGCAAACGGGCCAGAGCCCGAAAGTGGAGAGTATTTTAAAAATAGCAAGTGCTTTAATAACATTTAAAACAATGAATGCAAGATACATGTTAGGACGTGCTCTCACATGAAATACTCACCTCTCGTCTAACTGTGCACTCCTAACGTTCCTGTACCTATTCATGTGTTATTTATATCTAACTAAACCCTCATAAGTTCTAACCCAACTACTCGATTCACAATATGAATTCCCAATGTTATTACTTAAATAAATAGCTTTACTTAAACACGTATTCTCAATTGCTAACATTTCACTTCTCGGCATGTTATCCCTTTTTAACTTCTCAAAGAGTCACTATAAATTATTCTCGCAATTTAAACATAACAAATTCCTTTTCATTGAACCGTATATTATTCACATCATAAATATACAATATAAGCACCCCGAGGCTAAGATACGGTGCACACATACTCTGCTATCCATCCCGGTACATCACGTACATAAGGATTACAAATTCCGAATCTCTCAGGAATTGTTAGAATAAGCACAACACACAAAAATGGAGGCGAACATAATTCAACATATCCATGGGTCACGTACATACCTACACTCCATAGTCAGTTGACTTAATAACTCACAATTAAGTCATTCCCTTGAACTATGTCCTCTAGGTACCAAAATAAATCCGGGCACACAAGGATTAGATGGCCCTAAGCGAACGTAAACCTCTCGTGATAGCAAGTATGGGAGGTATGTCATACACAAAAATCATATACTAAGCATTCACACATATTAGATGTCTCATTATTAATAAAGGTACATTCTACATCCTTATACCATTATTCCAATTTTATACATTTTAAGTCTTTCGATAATATAAAATGTAGACTGTCGACACATCTCACGTCATAGTTTATTGTACTTCAAACCTATCTCAAAGGGATTATTAAGTTTCCTATTTTCCCCACATATAACAACCTTATCCTTAAGGTCCTTACTTCTGCCCCAAACCTCATTTCATCAATTTATTCAAATTTATTCTTTTAACCCTAATATTATCTCACTCATCGAGTTTCATTAGCTTTTAGAATAATTCCTCAAATTGAATTCTAATTAAGGTCCAAACTTTATAACCATACCTACTGGTCTTCCTTAAGTCTAAGGATATTCATAAAGTCTCCAATAATATTTTCCAAGGGTTTAACACCATTAAAATTTAACTAAGAAAATTTTACTCTTTCTGGGAAGGTCGATCGATCGACCTTGACCTTCGATCGATCGATGGTGGTCGATCGATCGACTGATGAATGTCGATCGATCGATCACACCAGGTAGGCTACGGACTGCTTCGTTTTGCAGTTCTCAAAACGTCCCAAAACTCCATTAATAAGCATGAAACTCTAAGATAACGTTATAATATCATCATACAACCATCCTACAACATTGTTAACATTCTAAAACCAATAATTCATCATCCAAGGGCTTTGTTTGGATCAAAACTTCATCAAGAATCCCAGTTTTCTATTTCTTTCAAGAACATTAATAAACTTCTTATTAAATCCGTTTTTTAGATCATCAAGGGTTATATTTTGAATTCATAATTCGTCCAGAATGTTTCTACATGCAATACCTAACATAGTTCATAGTTTTAATCTTCAAATTCATGGGTCTATATCAATCTTCCAAGATAAATTCGATAATTTCCTTAAACATGGAAAAGCATAACATTGAATCAATTGTAATTAAATCACTTGCCTCTAATCTTTCTCTGAATTTGATGTTGAATCTTGAAGGTTGAATTTCTCTCTCTCTCTCTACAGAATTCTCCTCTCTCTCTCTCTTTGCAGAATTCTCCTCTCTCTCTCTCTCTCTCTCTCTCTCTCTCTCTCTCTCTCTCTCTCTCTCTCTCTCCAAGCTCTTCTCACAAGATGACAATGGAGGCGAGGTTTGGTTTTTGACAAGTTAGAACTAGTTCCTTAACTTCTCCCGTAGCCCATTAAGTCATTTAGTGTAGTTAGTGGGTTTAGTGGATAGAGAATAAGTCAGATTTTTATTTGTAATTTTCGTGGATTTTAATTCCCAAATTTCCGAAATTATCAAAATGCCCTTTTAAGTTACCGGTATGGCCCAATAATGCCCCGGGACCCAAACTTAACCCCCGGCTAGTGTTTTCTGACTATTTTGACCCTTCCGGACTCGTTGGCACACTCAAAATGATCATACGGTTAATAGAAATAAAATTCACTTTTTAATTAAATAATTACTTTCCTGACGCGACTGTCACACGCGTCTCAACAAAATTTCCCAATTCGCCGTATGTCAATATTACGACTAATTCAGTATTTCCAATATTCATATATTGCCATATATACACATTATAATCAAATACCAACTCACATCTCGTTAGTATTTTATCCGGATTAATTCTCAATTAATTCACATTTAATTTAATTAATCCCATAAATAAATATCGATAAAAATGCGGGGTATTACATTTCGCAAGCATCAATTTGTCTTTGATGCCATTATCTCGTGGCGACAACATATTATTTCGCATGCTTTGTGTAAAATAGGATGGAGACTCTATCTCTTTACAAAATCCCAAAATTGACGATGGCTGAAGCGTCCCGAGGAAGGGCCCAATACCTTTATTACGTCTCCCTACGCGCGTGCTCTAGTGCCAGAACACCACCCCTCATGTGGGAGGGAAGATCTCGGGATGGCGAGAGTGGCAACTTTGCAGGGGACTAACTTAAGAGGGCTAGACTCTATTTGCATGGGCGTTATAATTTTCTTCTTGTGTATGTTCCCTTTTCACCTCTATTACTTCTTTTATATATCTGCCTCTTGTTTATATCACCTCTCACTCACTTTTCAAGCTTGTAAATATCCTCCATGTACACCTCACACTACTTACACTCGTATATAAGGTCAGTTTTACTTACTTTCTTCAAACACCACTTAGAATATCCATGTTTAGGCTTCACTAGAACACACCTCCACTTATCACACCTACCCATTCACACATATCCATTCTCACTTGCACATATCACATGACACTTATAGTTGATCCATGTTTAGGCTCACTATCACACACTCACTTGTAGATATCACTCACTTACATGTATCCATGCTTAGTATAATATTCACCCTCCATGATAGATTTACTTTTAGTTATTTTTCTTAGTAGTTTTCTTACCCATCATTCTAAATAAATAACTTTCTCCGTAATATATTAATTAAGATTCATACATATTTGCACACTACATCACCAAGAGCATTGCTATATTAACCCAAAATTGTCCCGTTCCGGGGGGTCACTTTGTGATGGGCGCTGGTCCAGCAGGACAAAGTTATCCTAATCAATATGACTCTCACTTTTCATTGGCCTAGTACCTTCGACGTATATCGAATGGTTCCCCCACATCATACTTCTTGACTGAACTCATGACTAGAGGTATATAGCAGGGAACTCGTTCACGTATGTCGAGTATATCGAATTTACTTTCACACGTACTGTCCCCATGATGTATATAGTGAGGCAATTCACATGCACTCAAGTATACCAAATGACTTTTCCACATGTACAAATTGCCCTTAAAAAGTGAGAAGTATATCGTGGAAGTCGTTCCAAAGTGGGGAACCTTTCCACTAAACTAACAACTGCATACCCTCCTATAGGTGTCAAACCGGGCACTCATATTTAGGTTTTCGGTTACTACACGAAACTCTGTCAAAATCGCACGATTTTTTCTTCTTTTTAAAATGGGACCCTATCCATGAGCCTGGAAACAAGTCAAACCATGTTTTACATATTTTTTCAAGCCTAATTTTCCTAAGATTGGGTCCCGTTCGTCATTTATTTTTGCATTTAGTTAAACCTAATACAAGTTGTAGTGACAATTACTGCTGGTGACAATTATTGTGCAACACAAATAAATATGAGAGAAGTAATGACCAAGAAAGAACAAATAAGACGCTAATCACACAACAACGGATATACGTGGTTCAGCAAAGAGATGCCTACGTCCACGGTGGTACAGTCAGTATTATTTCTCAATATTCTGGGGAATGAGTACAGAGAATACAATTTGTCCTTTGCCCCGGACCTAGGGTTTAATTTATATATGTGTAGGTTAGTTAATGGAGATGATGGATTCCTCCATTCTAGCCATCTTCCCTATAACTTCCCTTCATAGGATCGTGCTCCCCCATAACTTCCCTTCATGGGATCGTGGGGAAATCGGATCCATACACAAGATGAGGGGCCTGGACTTTGGGCCGCTTGGGCTGGGCTACTCGTCCAGGCTTATAGTACTAAATTCCGGGTACCCACAATTGCCCCTAAATTTGTTGTGCCATGCATGTGGGCCCAACAGATTTAAATGATTATTGTGTTGCAATTCCTTGGGAGCTGTAGAGTCGATTTCTGGCGGTAGCCTCTTCGCTTACTGTGCAATATGATTAGATTTTGAAGATTTGTTGGAATAAGGCACATTTATTTTTGTCATTTCAGTTTTTTCCAGTAATCTTCTATCTTCTGAGAACTTTTGCACTTCGTACCTTCTGCTTCCGATCTCCACTCTCGTTGCTTCTTCGTCATTTGACCTGCTATTCTGTCTTGTAAGTTTCTCGTGCCCTTTGCATTTTCTCTTTGATTTGTAGTTTTTCTTGTATTTTCCAATGGCAAAGATCGGAAATAGGTCAATCTCGGAGTTTAGAAAATTCTACAATATTCCTGAGTGGGTAGAGATTGAGTGTTGTGCCTTACCTCCTAGGAACGTTAGGGATATAGAGGATGCCCACTGAATTCATGTTTTGTTGCTCTCCCAGGGGGGACTCACCTTTCCCCCTAATGATCTATTTCTGCACTTCTTTAGCTATTTTAGTATTGTACCTGCACAATGTTCGCCCAATGTATGGAAAATAGTGAACGGCGTGCATAGGATAAATTAATTGTATGGCATAAGGTTAGGGCTTGCCGAGGTTTGTTTTTGTTATTCCTTTTCTCGAACTAGTTCAGGTGTCCTATACCTCAAAGCTAGGAGCCCTGATAGGGTATTGGTAGTAAATCTACCTGATTCCCATAAGGACTACTGGCAGAAGGTTTTCTTATTAGGAATTGGCAGTTCTCTCCCCAATCTGAAGGGTCGAGGTCTGAGAGGTTCACTGTTCCCTTTTATGGGGAAGAATATATAGGTAGCACTACACCAAAATGGGCAAATTGTCACCTTTCAGCCGGCCAGCCTTGTCAAGGTCATTGACCGTGACAAAAAAACACGCGTTTTATGTCACGGTCATTGACCTTGACACGACCGTGACAAGTAATTGTCACGGTCATTGACCGTGACAATTATTTAAATTCTTGTCACGGTCAAAGACCTTGACACGACCGTGACAATCTTCGCAGCAAAAACCCTTAACCCCTTCTTTTTTCCCTCTCGCGTCGTTCCCTCCATTTCTCTCTCTCTCTCTCTCTCTCTCTCGACGCTGCTCTCTCTCTCTCTCTCTCTACTTTCAGGTCCATTTTCTCTCTCTCTCTCTCTCTTTCATTTATATATATATTTGTGTGTATGTGTATATATATATGTGTGTATGTGTGTGCGTGGAGGGGGGCAGGGGGTGGGGGGTGGGGCGGGGTGGGGCAGGGTAGGGGAGGGGGTGGGGGTGGTGGAGGGGGGCAGGGGGTGGGGCAGGTTGGGGCGGGGTGGGGAAGGGTGGGGGAGGGGGTGGTGGAGGGTGGGGTGGGGTGTGTGTGTGTGTGTGTGGTGGTGTGTGGTGGGGGAGGGGGTGGTGGAGGGGTGGGGCAGGGGGTGGTTAGGGGTGGGGTGTGTGTATGTGTGTGGTGGTGTGTGGTGGGGGAGGGGGTGGGGTGGGGTGTGTGTGTGTGTGTGTGGTGGTGGAGGGGGGCAGGGGTGGGGTGGGGTGGGGTGGGAATTAGGGGTGGCAATTTTTGACACGACACGATAACCCGACACGAACTCGACACGAAGTTAGCGGGTTAGGGTTGACGATTTCTTGACACGGACCCGAATATGACACGACCCGTCAACACGAATAATAAACGGGTTGGGTTAGTGTCAAACACGTATAACTCGAAAATGAGAGTATATTACATAATTTATATATCTTGATAGGTATTCTATAAAATTCATGGAGAATCGGATGATAAATTATTTATGTGTTGCAAGAATTTGAAATTAATTAAATTAAGTTATTGTAGGCCTATGAGTGCTATGATTGGTTAAGAGAGAAGAAAAAAATTATTTTATATTTTACTTAATGGGTTATGCGGGTCAACCCGAACACGACACGATAATAAATAGGTCGGGTTAGTGTTTCTCATCTGACACGATTAGTTAAATGGGTCGGGTTGACTAATACTTAACACGAACCCGACATGACACGACCCGAACACGACACGACGCACACGAATTGCCACCCCTAGTGGGAATTGATATCCAAGACATGTATTTGAATTGATATCTATTTATTTGAATTGATAGAATTGTTTCTAGGATAATAATCCTACTATAAGATAATTGCTCAAAATAAATATTAAATAATAATTACTAAGATATCAATTCAAATAAAGTCTTAATAACCTAACCAAAAGAAATAAAATAAAATATCAAATAAATTATCATCCACCTCATAGACATTCCCTACCAATCATTTTAAGATAATTTTATCCTTATAAAGATAATAGAATATGTAATTTTAGGACTTAAAATAATATTGATTATGGATATAGGACAACAAACATTTTGTTTCCATTTTTAGTCCCTATTTTCAAATTAAAGGGACACGTGGCATGTTATGATTGGTTAACGTTTTATGAATATGGGTCCGCGCCAGCGGTTTTATTCAAAAATAGGGACTAAAATCATAAATAAAATGTTTGTTGTCCTATTTTCAAAATACATATTACAATAAATCCTAAATTTACAAACCCCTAAAGATAGATACCTTTGATTGCAAAGCATGCACTTGTATTATTATTATACAACATGTATTATTTCGACGTGTAATTCTAAAATCTCACCTAGTTTTGTATACTATTTTTAAATACAAGTGTGTGTGTGTGTGTGTGTGCGTGTGTGTGCGTGTGGCGGGGGTGGGGGTGGGGTGGGGTGGGTAGGGGTGGTGTGTGTGTGTGTGTGTGTGTGCGTGTGGCGGGGGTGGTATTGACGGAACTTACACATACGTTATAATATAGACGAAACATTTTTTTATCTGTACTAATAACATTTTTTTTATCTGTACTAATAACATTTTTTTTACAGCAAAAATGGCAAAGGAGCCGATCTCATTGGCACAATGACAAAAGTTCATTGACAATGAGATCGAGGATCGACAATTGGCATCTCGCCAATCGGGGAGGGAAAATCGGGCTAAAAAGACGGACGTGCACTACTCCGGCCGGACCTCTTACGCTGAGGTGGAGCATAGGATGAAGGTAATATTTAATTTATCTATAACTACAGAAATATATTATTGGATATTATTTTACTTTGCGGGGCCGATACTAATTTTACTTTACTTTATTTTATTTCAGGGGGTAGGGAGTGGGCCAGGGGGTAAGCCACATAGGCTCGATACTTATGTGGCTCTTCGGACGAAGAAGGGGAAGGACAAGGAGGTGTCCCCGAGCGTCGCGGCCACGATTGTAAGTAATCCGACAGTTTAATTATTGTTAATTACGTTATAATTTTTTAGTTTACTTATTTTACTAATCATGTGCTTTTTGTCGTTTCAGGCAAAGCTTAAGGAAGTGCATGAGTCACAGTCTGATGCCGACAAGGCATCTTTGTCCACAGACGCACTCAGCCAAGTGCTTGGCTCTGATCGCAAGGGGAGGACAAGGGGAGTGAGCTCGCGGGTGGCCAAATCTAGGATCATCGGATTGGAGACGAGCGACACCGGGTTGGCTCGAACGGTGGATTCACACGACGCGAAGCTGTCCCGTTTGGAGGCGACGATCCAAGATATGTACGCATTCATGAAGCGTACGTTGGGTGGAGACCGTAAAGAGAAAGGTAAAGGGAAAGGGAAGGAGAAGGCGGTGGAGGAGGAGGTGCGGGAGGACGAGGAGGTACGGGAGGACGAGGCGCAGGATGACGAGGATGTGGACCTCGCTGCTTCATCACCGACACGTTCGTACTTCGACGATCCACTTCCCTATTTGACGCCCTCCAACAGACCATTATCGACGATTGGTTGGCCGAGCGTGTTCATATTGGACATATTTGATGGCCAGCGGATAGGGCGGGGGTTGAGGGACCCGGATATCATCGAGGGTGGAATAGTCCATGGACGTGTGCTTCAAGGGATGGAGTCCAGGGTGCTCGTCACGCATGTCATACCCGGGAAGGACAACTCCCTACTGTGGTTGCGTGAACAATGCTGCACGACATATATTAGTGGGTGCGTCAATTCGTATGTCGTGTGGCCTACTCACCTCCTCACATTTACCCAAGACATGTAGTAACATTATTTTTAAGTTTGTCCATTTTAATTATATTTGGATTATATCGTCATGTATATTATTTTTACTTTGAAAATTCGGATTATACTGTCATGAATATATATTTGCATTATCTTTAGTTTGTGTTGGATATATGATGTTTGGAACAGGTACAACGTTGTTATAACAGGTACAAATATACTGCTGGGCAGTGGCGGTGGCCATACTGCCCAGCAGATTTTTTTTAAATTCTGCCCAGAATTGTCACGGTCAATGACCGTGACAATTTTTTTTAAAAGGGTCACGGCTTTGTCACGGTTATAAACCGTGACAAATGTGTCACGGTCATTGACCGCGACACGACCGTGACACAAAACGCGAGTTTTGTGTCAAGGTCAATGACCGTGACACGACCGTGACAAAAAAAGTTATCTCGCCTCGAAATGTCACGGTCATTGACCTTGACAAGGTGAATTTGTCAAGGTCAATGACCTTGACAAATGGGCAGATTTGGTGTAGTGTAGATATTTGTACTGTTGCTTAAATCTCTGCTGGCTTATGATTTTTCTGACTCCCTTCTGCATTTTCTTTTACAGCGAGGTCACAGAACATGGAGCCTGCTCTCAACGAGGTCCGGATTTCTGAGTTGGTTAAAGCTTGGAACATTAGAGAGCCTTTGGGTGACGGAGAGCATCCCAGATCTGCCGCTTTCTTGTTAGAGTATTAGAACATGGGCTCTAGCTTTATAGCACGGCCTGTGGACAGTGTTCCAGAGCTTGCTTCCTGCGAAGAGACTACTACCGAGCTAATCCAGTTGGACGAAGAGGAGGGGAGTTCTGAAAGTGAGCCTGCAGGTGATCTTGGTAAAGGGAGCTCTGACAGTAGCAGCTCTTCTGATTCTGTGGAGGCTTCTGAGGCTCAAGGATCGTCGAGTACTTCCAGCAGTTCTGGTGAAGATATGCCTCCAAGGAAGAACCTGATCAGAGATGACGATGATGATGATGATAATGTGCTCCTTGCACAAAGGTCAAAGAAACAGAAGACTGCATTTGGGGTTGTGACTACAGGTTCTCGGCCTTCCTCTCAGGAGCAAGAGAGGAAGAGGAAAGAGGAGGAGAGAAAAAAGGTGGAGGAGAAGAAGGGAGTAGAGGAGAGGAAGAGAAGGGAAAGAGAGAAGGAGGAGGAGAGGAGGAAAATGGAATCAAGGACCAAGGCAGGTCAAGCTTTGGTCCCAGTATTTACCTTGCCCGAGGGGGCTTCGGTGGCCATTTCTCCTCAGCTAGCTCCTGCGCTACTTGAGAGAGCAGTTCTTCCTGTGAATCGCCAGAGGGCGCTGGGGTCCGATCAGCTGGCCCTGCAAGCTAACCAGAGGTTGGCCTTGGTAAAAGTTCCTTTCAATTCTAAATTTTTTAACAAGTCTTGATTGTTTTCTCTTCCTGGTCTCTTCTTTATTCTTTGCAGTTTGTGACCGACTTCGTTGTGCTCTACTGTTCTCGCGACGAGCTGGTAATGAGGAATGGTGAGTTGGAGCAGCAAAAGTCTGCTCTGGAGGCCAGGGGTTCTCAGTTGGAGACTGGTCTGAAAGCCGCCGATGCAACTCGAGTTTCGTCTGATCTGGCCGTCGTTAATTCTGCCCACGAGAGGGATAACGCGGTTAAGGAGCTTGGCGAGCTGAGGAAGGCTTATGACCTAGTGTGCTCGAGCAAGATGGACCTCGCAGAGAAGAACAGGGTTCTGGCCGAGCAGCTGGAGGCAAAAAAAGCCCAGGCAGCCACCATTAAGGAGGACTCGTACAACTCTGGGTGGGCTGCTGCTTATGATGATGCTGAGGTTCAGATTTGCTACATCAGCCGTTTGAACTTCAAGAAGGGCTGGAACAAAGCTCTTCTGGCTGCTGGTGTGGATGCTGAGTCTTCCCTGTTTGACGAGCATGACCCGGGTCCCAAGCCAACTGTGGATGAGGAAGCTCCAACCATCGAGGGTACTGATCTTCCCTCGGATACATCTCCTGCTGGTGTTCCCCCTGCCCAGGCAACTGAAAGCGTTCCGGTTGAGGGGGATAGCTCTGCTGCAGCTGATAAGGGGAAGCAGCCAGACACCGCTGGGCAGCCTGAGGTTGCTAGTTAATCTGTTCTTACGATTTTCTTTTGTACTTTTTTCTTGTAATCTCCCATGTTTTTTCTGCTCGATGTACTTGGTCTTTATTAATGAAATGAGAAGATTCTCCTTTTGTTTACGCTGATCCCTTTTTTTCTTATATCTTTCTTTTACCTGTAGTTGGTTAATGTGGATGACTATATTCCTGTTACCTCCCAACTGGGTAGGACTCTTGGTCCTAATGCGAGCCCTGCAGTTCGCCAAGACTTTGCTAGGCTTTTCAGGTTTGCTAAGTTAAGGAACCAAAAATATAAGGATCAGTCCGAGCTAGTGGCCAAGCTGAAGGACAGGCTCCAGGAGATGGAAGAAATTGGTGCTTTTGTACAAGAAGAGGTCGGTGCACTGAGAGCAAGGTTGCTGGAGGCCACCGAGATTAACCAGGTTGGGGAGCTCCTACAGCAGGAGAATGAAGACTTGAAGAGGGAGGTCCTAAGGCTTAAGGAGCATTCACCGAGCACCATTTTGGCAGTCCTACAAGGCTCTTCTTCTTCGTGAGCTACTCGGCCTCCCCTCCCGCGTGCTGGTAGGAATGCCAGGGGTAGGAACAGGGAAGTCGAGGAACAGCGTGAGAGGGAGATGGAGGAGCTGCGCGGTGATGTTCGGCAAGCTTATGTAACTGCTGCTGGGCTCCAGAGGGATGTCACCCAACTATGGCATTTGTTCAAGAACGGTCCTCGATAAGTGTGGTTCGATGGCTATGATCAAGGCTGGATGGATGCTCCGACGAGACTATCAGAGTTCGAGGAGCTCTCCTTCATCAGAGGGTGGTTGAGTGCCCTCAAAGAGCTGCAGGTCCCGAGGAACTCGATGTTGTGGTATCAACACGAGATGTCCTCCTCCACTCTGATGCCCAATCCATTCAGGAGGGATGATCAATGGATCCCCATTGATGCTATTCCCTGGCAACTATTGGAATTGGACGCAAATGAGGTCGTGGAGGAGATAGCCCCTGCTCCTGATGATGGAAGGAGAGCTAAAGTTGTTGATTATCTTGCTCGGAGGCTTTCACCTCCTTGAGGTTTTGTTACTCTTTTTCTTTTTGATAATTGTAAATGCTTTGGGCGAGCTCCGCCGACTAAACATGTATTATCATTGTTTGTAGATGTAAAAGATTAATGAAAAGTTCGAGTTTTGGGCAATTTTGCCGACTAAACGTGTTCATCCAATCTTTTATATTTTTGTTGCTTCACAATCCTTTTTAGTTTGTCATGTGAGTGTCCGCCCGGTCTAGTATAAGAATACCATTGTGCCCTCACTTTACCTTTTAGGTTGTGTCGTCACCCTCCCTTAGGCCTAAGTAGGGAAATTGGCGAGGACACACCTGGTATTGGATGTCTTCATCCGATCAGGATTTTGTTCAACCAAAGTAGGTGTGATGCCTAAGAATACTCTGTAGGGCTTCATATATTGCCAGGGGCAATTCTAAGAGGTCTGTCGTTCTTCATGACGATGACTTGAGGAGGGGTGTTCCCCTGCTATGTCGGCCATTATGCTTGTGATTTGGAAGGGATGTGAAATAAGATATGACCGTTACTAATTAGAGAGTGATTAACTGAGAGATTTTCATTAGTGAAATGATAAATGAACTGTCCTTTCACATAACGAATACAATAAAAGATTTAATAATAGAATTCCTAAAAATAGAACTTCTTGAGATTAGCTGCATTCCATGCTCGTGGTATCTCCCTGCCCTCCATCGTTTCCAAATGATAGGCACCTTACAGGTCGTCTCTAATTATCCTATAAGGTCCTTCCCAATTTGGGCCCAGTTTACCGTCTGATGGCTTCACTTTGTTGCCCAGGACCTTTCTTAGAACATAGTCCCCAACTCTGAATCTCCTCGGGTTGACCCTCTTGCTCTAGTGCTTCGCTAGCTGTTGCTGATAGCTCACAAGTTTCACTAGGGCAAGTTCTCTGCGCTCGTCGGCTAGGTCGAGTTCAGCGAGCAAAGCCTCATCGTTCTGACCTTGTTCAACAAGGTCGAATCTCATTGTTGGCAATCCCGCCTCTAGTGGGATGATTTCCTCCATACCATATGTTAGTGAGAATGGCGTTTCTCATGTTGCTCGCCTAGGAGTTGTTCTGTATGCCCATAGGATATGCGGTATCTCGGTTGCCCATGCGCCTTTGGCTCGCTCTAACCGTTTCTTCAATCCATCGGTCACTATTTTGTTGGAAGCTTCAGCTTGTCCGTTGCTTTGAGGGTAAGCCACTGAGCTGAAATGGTGCCTGATCCCGTGTTCGTTACAGAAGTCCTGAAAAAATCCACTCTCGAACTGTGTTCCATTATCAGTGATGATGGTCCTGGGGATTCCGAATCGAGTGATTATATTCCTCCATATGAACCTCATCATGTCAGCATCTCGGATGTTTGCCAGTGGTTCTGCCTCGATCCACTTGGTAAAGTAGTCAGTTGCAACCAACAGATATTTGCGGTTGCCGGCAGCGGTGGGCAGTGGTCCCACGATGTCCATCCCCCATTGGGCGAAAGGCTAGGGGCTGGTCAGGGATTTTAATTCGCTGGCGGGCTGGTGGACCATAGGAGCGTGAAGTTGTCATTTCAGGCATTTGCGAACATATACTGCGGAGTCCTTTTGCATGTATGGCCACCAATAGCCTTCCTTCATTACTCGGAAGGCTAGAGACCTTCCTCCAACATCACTTCCACAGATTCCTTCGTGAAGCTCGTGAAGCACTGCCTTGACATCGCCTGGGTGTACGCATCTAAGGTAGGGACCGGAGAAAGATCTTTTATACAATTCGCCTCCTGTGGATAAGTGAAAGCGAGCAGCTTTGACTCTTATCTGGTGGGCAGTTCTCTTATCCTCTGGAAGCGTTCCGTCCTTTAAATAATCCTTCAAGGGATCTATCCAGCTGGGGGTTAATTCCAATTGGAGTATTGGTTTCGCGTTTGGCAGCTCGCAGTTGCTGTGAATGCTTGGGCCACTGAGGAAATCGATAGGGATAACCCTTTTAAGGCTTGAATCAACTGCCGAACTCAGGGCTGCTAGCGCATCAGCGTGGCTATTTTTCCCCGTGGGAAACTGTTGGATGTTGATCTCTTCAAAGCTCGTCATTAAGTTTTTCACCAGGAAGAGGTAGGCTTCCATTCTTTCATCCTTTACGTTATAGTCTCCACTTATCTGGTTGGAAACTAGTTGCGAATGGCCGAATACCTGCAAACGCTTTGCTCCCAGAGTTTGCTCTTTTTGGGGACCTGCTATTAGGGCTTCGTATTCTGCTTCATTGTTGGAGGCTGCAAATCCCAGCCTGATTCCTTGCTCAAGGACTGTGTTTTCTGGAGTGATGAGAACTATTCCTACCCCTGCCCCCTTTGAGTTGGAGGCTCCATCAACAAATAGTTTCCAGATTTCCACTGTAGTTTGGTTATTTTGCTATGTTGGCTTGGGCTGGTCGAAGGGCTCTTCGCCTGTGAATTCAGCTATGAAATCAGCGAGGATTTGACCCTTGATAGCTGTCCTTGGTTGAAATTGGATGTCAAACCGGCCGAGCTCGACTGACCATTTAGACAGCCTGCCTGATAAATCTACCTTCCTTAGGACAGCCTTTAGGGGGTGTGATGTAAGGACGATGATCGTATGAGCTTCGAAGTAATGCTTCATCTTTCTCGAGGCTATTACTAGGGCGAATGCGAGTTTTTCCAAGGGTAGGTAATGCTGCTCGACATCCAATAAGGTTTTGCTCGCGTAATAGACGGGATGTTAGATTCCTGTAACTTCGCACATTAGCGCCGAGCTGACAGTATGACTGGATACAGAGAGGTAGAGGTACAAAGAGTACATTTGTTGTGGTATGACAAGCAGTGGTGGAGTGCTTAGGTAGGAATTGAGCTCGTCCAATGCTAGCGAGAAATTCGGGCTCCACTCTACTGCTTTTCTCAACTTTAAGAGTTGGAAGAAAGTTGGAAGAAAGGATTGCATCTCTCGGAGGATTTAGAAATGAAACGATTTAGAGCAGCAAGCATCCCAGTGAGCTTCTGTACATCGCAGATTATGCGAGGAGGTTGCACTCTGTTGATTGCATTAATCTGGTCCGGATTAGCCTCTATGCCTCGCTTGCTGACCAAATACCCAAGAAACTTCCCTGAGTGGACAGCGAAGGAACACTTGCTCGCATTAAGTTTCATTCGGTACTTCCTGAGGATTTCGAAGGTGCTTGACAGGTCCGAGAGTTGATTCTCTTTCTCCTTGCTCTTGATGAGCATGTCGTCGATGTAGACCTCCATTGTGTCTCCCATCTTATTCTTGAACATTTTAGTAACTAGCCGCTGATAGGTTGCCCCTGCATTTTTGAGCCCAAAAGGCATGACCTTGTAACAATATAAACCAACCGTCGTGATAAACGCCGTTTTATCCTGATCTGGGGCATACAAGGGAATCTGGTGATATCCTGAGTACGCGTCCAGGAAACTCATTCGTTCTTGGGCTGTAGTGGCGTCTACTAGTGGGTCTATTTTCGGAAGAGGGAAGCTATCCTTGGGGCAGGCTTTGTTGAGGTCAGTAAAGTCTATGCAAACTCTCCACTTTCCATTGCTTTTCGGAACTACCACTGGGTTGGATAACCATTTGGGGAATTGAACCTCCCGTATGGATCCTGCTTCCAGCAGTTTTTTGACTTCTTTTTCTATTTCTCTGGCCTTCTCGGGAGCAGTTCGCCGTTCCTCCTGCATTATTGGCTTGAATGTGGGATCGACGTGCAACTGGTGGCAGACAATATTGGGATCGATTCCTGGCAGCTCATAAGGTTCCCAAGCGAAAACGTCTATGTTGCTTCTGAGTAAGGTTGACAATTCCTTTTGCTCTTGGTCGGTGAGTGACGCTCCGATCAGGAAGACTCTGCTATTGTCGCCTTCCCTAGCCACCACTTCCATCAGGTCCTCGACGACACGCTCGGAGGGGAGGAGCCTGGTCTCTTCCACTCCAGGCCTTCCATATTTTAATTGCTATTTGGAAGGAATTGCACCTTCCTCCACTTTCTCGCTGGGTTGATCGTCTTTTTTATCTGGCTTTGGTCGGATGGCCGTTATGAAGCATTTCCTTACCATCGCCTGGTCACCGTGTATCTCCATGACTCCTCTCTCGGTAACATATTTGAGCTTCTGATGGTAGGTCGAGGAGACTGCCTTCATGGCATGAAGCCATCCCCTGCCGAGGATGGCTTGATACGATGAATCAATGTCGACCACCAAAAACTCGATCATCTTGGAAACATTTCCAGCGTGCACTGGCAGTACTATTTTGGCCAGGGGCATGGTCATTTTTCTAGCGAAGCCGACCAGAGGGACAGTAGCTCCCTTTAGGTCGTCGATGCTCAATTTCAATTTCCTGAATAGGTCGATGTACATTACTTCGGATGAGCTTCCTTGATCGACGAGCAGCTTGTCGATGTCAAAGTTGGCTATCCTGAGTGTAATGACCAAGGCATCATGATGTGGGGTCCTTACTCCCACTAGTTCTTCATCCGTGAAAACAATATGCTTGTTGTAGTTGACATCCTCTGCTCGCCGACGTTTTCCTGACTTTGATTTTGCTGGATCAATCTGAAAATCTTGCATTACCGCTGTTAGTTTCTTTACCTCCATTCGAGCTGAGTTCTCTTGTATTTTCTTGATGTCAGATACCCCGTGGATTACTGCGAATTCATGTCCGGCATCATCCTCCAGCATGTTGTCGGGTTTTGCCTCTCTGTGGGCAGCCACTTTCTCTACCTTCTTTTCCACAAAGTCATTCAAATGCCCAAACTGGGCCAACTCCTCGAGGTGGGACTTAAGAGCCTTGCAGTGCTCGGTCTTATGCCCTCCCTCTTTGTGGAAAGTGCATCTTAATGCATTATTTCTTTTCGTGGGGTTTCCTCCCATTTTCCGGAGCCATTTGATGAATGGCTCATCCTTGATCTTCGCGAGAATTTTGTAAATTGGCTCTTTGAAGACAGTGTTAACCGCCTGGAATGATTTTGTTACATCAGGGTTTCCTCCGTTTCGAGAGCCATTCTTGCCCCCAATCTTTCCTACTTTCTTCTGGTTCTCAACTTTCTCACTTCCTTTGGTAGTGAGCTTGGCTCGACCGTTTTCTCCTACATTAAGGCGGGTGACATCTTCCACCTTTGCGTATTTCTCAATCCGGGCCATCAGGTCGTCATTGGTCATAGCTTCCTTCTTCGTCAAGGACTGGTAACGGAGGGAAGAGTTAGGTAACCCAATTTTGAAGGAGGCCACTGCCACCTCTTCCGCGCAGTCCTCGATCTCGTTGAATAACTCCCAGCACCTCTTTGCATAGTCTCGGAGTGTTTCTTGAGGCGTTTTCTTCATACTTAATAAAGCATCCATCCTTTTGGGATGGGAGCTGCTGGTGATGAACCGGGCCGTAAAGAGCTCAGCCAGGGATTTGAAATTCCGGACGGATCGGTGAGGGAGTTTTTCGAACCATTTCTGGGCCACGTCATGGAGGCTCGAGGGGAAAATACGGCACATCAGTGCATCGCGGTGATTCCAAAGGGTCATGGCCTACCGGTACTGCTTGACATAATCAATGGGATCAGTCTTCCCGTCGTAAATCTTGAACCTAGGAATGGGAAATTTCTTGGGAGCCTCTTCCTCTTCAATTTCCCTCGTGAAGGGTGATTTCATTTAGGTCTTGAGGGCTCTCCTGGTGAGTTCTCTGGTCGACCTAGTGCCGCGGTGAGTTGGATGTTGGTCCATTTCTCTGCGGACTAGTTTCCATATGTTCTCGTCGCTGCGAGCAGGACTCTGATAGCGACGAGCTCTTCTTAGTTGTTCGCGGAGGTCGTCGTCTGAGTCGCCACCTTCGACCCCTTGATATTCCCTCCTAGGGCTCCTTCCTCGGCTGCGAGATTTTCTCGTCTGAGGGCTAGGAGTGCGATAGGGGTGTCTTCTGGTATCAGGATGTAGTCCCTTCTCCAGTCTTTCCAGTCTTTCCAGTCTTCTTTTCAAGCGAGCATTCTCAGCCTCGTATCTGCGAGAAGACTCCCTCTGCTCGTGGAGCCTTGCCTCGTATGCATCAATCAATCTGGATATCTGCATGGACCTTGCTGGTCCTTGACTTTCTTCTGAGGCTGGCCTTTCCAAGCGGTCCCCACGATCTGAACGTCGGACTTCAGACCTAATCCTGCGAGGAGCAGGTGGCTCTTGAATATCTCCTGCTTGAGGAGCGTTGCTGCTATGACCAGACATCTTAGATTCTTTTCTTGGCGTGGGCTCTTCTCAGGGAAAGATGAACGCTTCCCACGGACGGCGCCAATTGTAGTGACAATTACTGTTGGTGACAATTATTGTGCAACACAAATAAATATGAGAGAAGTAATGACCAAGAAAGAACAAATAAGACGCCAATTACACAACAACGGATATACGTGGTTCAGCAAAGAGATGCCTACATCCTCGGTGGTGCAGTCAGTATTATTTCTCAATATTCTGGGGAATGAGTACAGAGAATACAATTTGTCCTTTGCCCCAGACCTAGGGTTTAATTTATATATGTGTAGGTTAGTTAATAAAGATGATGGATTCCTCCATTTTAGCCATCTTCCCTATAACTTCCCTTCATGGGATCGTGCTCCCCCATAACTTCCCTTCATGGGATCGTGGGGAAATCGGATCCATACACAAGATGAGGGGCCTGGACTTTGGGCCGCTTGGGCTGGGCTACTCGTCCAGGCTTATAGTACTAAATTCCGGGTACCCACACAAGTGATAACATAATAATAATAATCATCGTGAGATTCTTCCCTTGCTCCTTTCTTTCCTCCTTTCTAAAAAAATCGAAATGTGAAAACATTTTTCCCTCCTTTTATCATAAATGTCAAAAACATTTTCCCCCATTTCCAAAAATACTAAAAACATTTTCCCCTCTCATTTCCAAAAAAAATGTCAAAACATTTTCCCTATTCTTTCAATAAAAATGATTCTTCCTCTTCCCTTTCAAAAATAAATTCGAATAATTTTTCTTCTCAGGTCGATCACATACTCGACCCCTAGTTTGGCTCCCTATTGGCTTCGATCTTTCGTCTAACCGCCTCGAAGCTCCATCAGTTCTCCTGCTACTTCCTCCGAGTTCAGAATCTACCTTTATCAACTCTCCATGGAGAACGTAAACAAAGTTTCGAATGTGAAATCTGATTTGATGACTATTCTAGTCCAACTTACCACCATGATTGACAACCTTCAGTCCGAGGTTCACGAGATGTAGAAAAATTCGGTGCATATTCTTGAGGAGGACGAGGTCTTCTTCTATAATGCTATGGATCCACCCACACCTGAGACTGTTTGGGTCCTAAAAAAATTTCTGCATGCTCCATGTGCCCCTCTTACCAATGGGCCATCACCAGCTCAACTCCCTACACCGAATCTTGCCTAGCTAGGGGCTAACCTGCCAGTACTTATCGATCCAAAGGAAGAAGAATTAAACAATGTCAAGTAGGACCTTAAAATATTTAACCAAGAAGTTTGACCAGGTTCGAATCTCTGGGAACTACATGGATTACACCCATATGTCTCCCTACCATGAAGCAAGGCTGCTGGAAAAGTTAAAGATGCCTAACATTGAGAAGTTCAGGAGTAGTGGGTACCCAATTGTTCATCAATAAAGCTACCACTGAGCCATGACTCTCCTTGGTGCCTATGAGGAAATAATGGCCCAAATTTTCCAACAAACTCTGAAAGATAGCTCTCTCCATTGGTTTCTGTCCCTAAAATAATCACGAATTTATAGTTGGGAGGAAGTTGCCCATGAATTCATGTCATAGTATAAATACAATGAGGAGTTGAAGGTCACATGACATGATCTAGAACTTCTCAAACAATACATTAGAGAATTCGTCAGCAGTTCCATAGCAAGGTGAAGAGAGAAAGCTGTCACTACGACCAACTAGCCTTTCAAAGAGGAACAAGTTAGTATTATAAAGAGAATTTTCTTACCCCATGTCCGAGTGTCGATGGGAGGAAAATATTACCCACATTTCTGAGCCCTTCGGGAAGAACGAGTGGAGATTGAAGAAAGTATTTCCAAGATAGAAGTTGGGCGAAAAAAAAGTATCCAGACAGTTCACTCTAAGAAAATATGAGAAGCTTGCTACAGCCTCGACCATCAACAACATCTCTCATCCTGCTACCTCTTGGGCACCGAAAAGTCGTGCTAGGTTAGTAAAAAAGGAGTACACCCAACTTCATTCTCCCCTCCCTAAAGTCTTCCAAGTTTTATTGGGACAAAATTTCATCAAACCTTTGGACCATTGTCCACTACCAACCTCACTTCCCAAAAAATTCAAACCTAGAACCCATTGTGATTTTTAGCAAACTACTGCCTATATCACTGATTAGTTCTTCCATATCTGAAATGTAATCTAAAGTTTAATTGACCAGGGTATTATCTCCTCACCAGCCAATCCAAAACCCAACACCACTCAAAATCCACTTCTAAACCATACAAATTCCATCTTCCTAGAGAATGACCCGACGAGTCTGTATTATTGTTCGTACCCGGTCCAAATGAAAAGATATGGAATTGCCAGCAGTACTAAGTCAGCTTCTTAAGTTTGGGCTGAAATTTCCTTACGAAATGACCATTAATGGCCAGAAGTTCATCATCCTATTCATGGAAGCCCGAAAGTGGGATCGGGAGTTAGATAATGGGTGTGTCCATTGATAAAGTCAATTTGGATGATGTAGTATAGATTATGGAAGACTTTTTTTGATAGACCAATGAGATTTGTAGTTTATCCGAACTACTCAATGCCTTAAAGCTATAAGGGGGCGATTGGTCCCTTCACTTCTGCACCTCCCCCTTGAGTGGGAGGATCTATATGAAGAAGTTGGTGAGGTTATGGAATGCACTTAATTCTCATGGTAAGATGACATCATTATCGCCTGATGGGGGGATGAGTTTGATAGCTCAAGCGAAGGAAATGTTAGTCCGGTAATCAGTATGTGTGGGATGCTATATTTCGAAGATTTTCTAGGGTAAATTAACAAAGTGGTCATACATAATAAAATAAATGAAGAAACGGGGCTCCCCTTCTTCGTGAACCATATGACAAGATCAGGGAGACACTACCAGAGTCAGAATCTTCAGTCAGCAAGGATAGATAATGGAAAGGGAGTTGTCGAGGAACTCCCCATGCCAGAAATGACCATTGTGGAATGTAAAATCATCGACCAACTCAAGAAAACTCAGGACAACATCACTTTGTGGTAATTCTTCATGCCTTCCTAACTACACCGAAATGCTTTGATAAATTTGCTCACCGGGCCCACAGTCCCACTTTCCACCACTCCAAAGGAAGCTATGAACTTGGTTGGGTCCTTAACCTCTATTAGATTTATTTCCTTATCTAAAGAAAAAATCCTAAAGTTTGGTCCTAATCATAACTATGATCTCAACATCTCCGTTGAGGTGATGGGGCAGACATTCCATCTCTCACTTGTCGATAATGAATCAACACTTAATGTTTTCTCGTAAAGAACCTTCAACTGCCTGGGTTTGTAAGTGAGCGACCTTACTCCAACTTTTGTCTCAGTGTGTGCCTGTGTTAACACTCTCCAAAAGCTGATGGGATCCATAACACTCACAATAAGGGCTAGCCCTATCAATTCGGTTACTGAGTTTCAAGTTATTGATATCCCTGCATGTTTTAACCTTCTACTTGGTCAATCGTGGCTTCATAGCTTTCCAGCGATATCTCCCTCCTTTAATCAGAAGTTAAAATTATTCGTCAAGGGGAAGTCATTACCATTTTAGGAGACTATGATAGTACCAAAAATTCAAGCACCACTAATTGACACTAAAGATACATCATGGGACGATTCACATGCTCCTTTTTGACTTTCGAGTCGAACCATTTCCACTCCTAGGAAGGGATGATTTCAAAGACCGATTATGTCCCGAGCACAACCCTCATAGCAATGCCAACGTAATACAAATGTTTAAGAATATTCACTTAATGTTCGGACTGGGCCTGGGATGACGGCAACAGGGGATACTAGAACCCATTGTCCTGAAGAAGGCCTTTCCTCCATATGGCCGGGGTTATCAATCATTATTAGAGGAACTCAGAATGCTCCACCAACCTCGGTTGAAGAGAAGTTTAGAAAGGGCTATGAATTTTTCTAGGGATTCCTTGAACAAAAGATTTGTCAAAGAGTGTGAAGATTTTCCCTTCCGTGGCTTTCACGAACTACGGTATGATTATGTGGACAAGATAATAAAGCCATAGATGAGGATATTCTTTCAAGAAAATTGCTCCTGGGACGAAGACTTCTAGCATCATGTGCAACCACTCATTGAGAAAGCTATATCTATTGTCAAAGTTTCGAAGCGACTCCGAGTACTCGTTCAATCTCCAGACATTGGAGTTGACACTATGCATTATCCACTCAAGTGCTACATTGTCGGACCCGTCCACTCTAATCAAGGCTAATGATAAACCTCTCCTCAACTAGAATACTATATTAGTTCCACCTGCTAAAATACAACCCAACTAGATTATTTATCCTATCTCTTCCTCTCTTATTGTTCCTCATTTTTCTAATAATAATGTAACTGATAGCTCCTTTGATCAGGTTCTCAACATTATTTTCCCCAAAAGTGAAATAAACAAGGATTTTATGTATCTTGTCGTGCCTTACATTAACTGTCTTGACTCTAATCAAACTCTTGATGATGATGATTTTTCAAATGAACAATTCTTAACTGATCTTAATAAGGTTAATAACAAATAACATAATCGTGTCCAAATTAATTAAGATGAAACTGTTATTATCAATCTCGGTGCTAGTAGCCAACTGTGCGAGATTAGGATATGGTCCACCCTTGACGAGCATAAGCACAACTCGAAGAACTGTTGAAGGAATTTGTGGATGTCTTCATATGGTCCTATGACAAAATGTTAGCTCAACACAAGATTCCAACTCTCTCGGAATCCAAATCGGTCAAAGAGAAACTGTGAAAGCTCAGCACCGAATGGTCTCTCAAGGTTAAAGAAGAGATAATCAAATAGTTGAATGTAGGATTCATCCGCGTGATCAAATATCCCACATGGCTAGCCAATATTGTACCCGTGCTAAAATTAGGAGGTAAAGTCTACATGTGCGTCCACTACCGAGAGTTCAACAAAACGTCTCTGAAAGATGATTACCCACTACCCAACATCGACATGATCGTGGACAACATGACTAGTCATGCTCTCAAGTCATTCGTTAATGGGTCTACTGGATATAATTAGATCAAGATGCACCCTAATCATCAAGAAAAAACCTCATTCATCACCCCCTTGACCTTTTGTTACACGGTTATGCCATTTGGGTTCAAAACACAGGGGCTACCTGCTAAAGGGCCTCCATAACCATATTGCATGATCTGATACACAAAGAGATCCAGGTCTACGTGGATGATATGATCATTAAGTTAAATACTCGGTAAGGTCATGTTCTCGCCATTTAGAAGTTTTTTGAACGTCTGAGGTGATACCAAATGCGTCTTAACCGATAAAAATGCATTTTCGGTGTCACTAAAGGATAGCTTTTGGGATTCATGGTTATCAAGATGGGAATTGAAGCAAACCCTGCTAAAATGAAAGTCATACATGAAATGCAACCACCCCTAAAGGATAAGGAAGTATCGGGATTCTTAAAAAAATTATATTATATCATCCAGTTCATTAGCCAGCTGACCTTCATTTGTGAACCCATCTGCAAACTCCTTTGAAAAGATTCCGTCGAAGTCTGGAATGAAGTTTATCAGGAAGCCTTAGATAGAATCAAGAAATATCTTACCCGTCCTCTGGAACTCATGCCACCACAGCCTGGTCCCCCGCCACTCTTATATTTAGTTGTAACAAATACTGCAGTTGGGGCTCTGCTAGCCCAATTCCTTAAAAAATCCCTCAAAAAAAGGGCCATTTACTACGTCAGTTGCAAATTATCCAGGTATGAAATCAACTACACTTCCTTGGAGAAAGCATGTGTCTCTCTAGTCTGGGCCAATTTACGACTCACGATCCTATCAAATACCTGCTCGAGCAACCCGCCTATCTATCTGAATGGCCCGATGGTTGATGCAGCTAGCCAAGTTTGATATTGTTTATGTCACACAGAACACTACACTAAAACACTCCTTTAGAAACGGTATTTTACCGTTACTAAAATATTAGTAACGAAATTTTTTGGTTAGAAAACAGGCGTTGGGCACAAAATTGGTAACAAAATTTTATCGTTATTAATAGTAACAGTAAAATTCTGAATTTACCCACAGTATTTTACTGTTTCTAATTCTAATTTAGTAACGGATTTTTATGTTACTATTTTAACCATAATACACCCTTTTTATAACACTTTTGTCTGATTTTGTAATGGTAAAGGTCCGTTAGTAATATTAATACATATTTAAAAAATATATATTTTTCAAGATATCCTGAATTTAAACAAATTCAATTATTCATACCACAATTAAAATTCTAAGAACATATACAAAAGTAATACACATAAACAAGGGCATTATATTAAACTTTTACATTTTATATAAGCCTCCATTCTTTATTTACAAAAGAAACTTAAACCAAACAAATAAAACATCCTAATACAATCATCCTGAAATGACATGTTTGTATATTATAACCAAGAAAATGAAATATAAAAAATAAGTCCGTTGTTGTTGACTATCAACTTCTGTTCTGTTATCATCGTCATCAATGTCGTAACCCGCAATGCTAAAAACTTGATGAGGATCCAAAAATGACATTCTGTCAAACAAAATAAAATTATCATATTAGTTATAATATTAAATCTTCATAATGAATTTCAAGTACAGTATTATTGCATTCTTAGTTACTCTCTCAAACTAATCAAATGCAGTTTTTACAATATCAAATATAATATATGGTTAGACATAGGAAAAAGGATTAAAAAGTAAAATATAGTCGCGTTTTGTTCATTTGTTTTACACTGGGAACAAACCACTACTTTAGAAAAATAAAAATTATATACTAATAACTATACAGATAGTTTTAGTCAGAAACTATGTATGCATCTTCAGAGATTGAAAGGGGATGAATTACCTCGAGGACTCAGACCCGAAGTTCTAAATCTCCCGATTCAAGTGGTTTTACAATCTGTAAGGCATGGATATAGTGTATGTTATAGCCTGAAATTCATTCAAATCGAGTGGATAAATAGAGCTGCAAAACATCAAAGTCCCCCAAAGCATACACATCAGACAGTTACGACCTGAGAATCTAACACTAGCATATGTATGTAAAACTATTATCAAGTTAAATCCCAACATCTAACAAAAATATGTCCTAAAAACATAAACAACTAAAATATCAAAGCTCGTTATTTTCCAAAAAGAACACGATAAGGGGAAATAGTAATAGTGACTTAGACGAGCATTACGGAGATGTATATATATATATATATATATATATATATATATATATATATATATATATATATATATATATATATATATGAAGTTTTATATGTTAAAAAGTATACCTATAACTATCTTGATACCTTTTGGAGAACCGTTGCGGTTAGTCCACATTTGGCGCTAAATTGCGATCAGGTCACATTAATAGCATATTAATCGAGATCGAATGCCGAGAAAGAGAGTACATTATTAATTGTGATGGTCGACAATTAATCCATTGTCCATTTAAACCTATTTAAAAATGAGATATAAAAAGAATAATAGCATAAAAAATCCCCGATTCACAAAATTACTACATTTGATAAAAATTCAACAAAGAGTGCACATATCTCTTAAACTTTTCCAATCTACCATTCCAGAAGACCAACATCTTGTTGTCCAATCTATAGTTTCCTTAGACCAGAACCTTCTTATAGCATCTTTCTCCGGAGGTCTGACTTGTCAACAAACAACTATTCTTTTAGTGGTTCCATGGAAGATGAAGCAGCATAAACCTACAAACATCACCAACATATATTTTACACATAATACAAGGGGAAAACTCATTACAGAAGAAAGGAATTGAAATGTGTTCACTTATAAGATATTTTATATTCAAACAATGAATCATTATTTTACTTTAACAGCATTACATGCATTCAAATATTAAAAAAATTATAGTTGATATAAAATGCATTCAACAAGATTAGTCAGTGGCCACTCCCAAGTGATTCTATTTAGAATTTATTTTTCACATCAATGAAATACATCAAATATTAATATGAAAAACTTCAAGTTTCTTGAAACGGAAGCAATTTTTCCTATGTTAAACTTTGTTTGGAGGTGTGGTGGGTAGTACCCATTTGGGTTGCTTTTATCAACACTTTTGGACTAGCAACAAACATAAGATAAATGCAAACTCAACTAAAAAGACCAAAACTCTATAGTTATTTGTACCTTTGTCATTAAATTGAGAGGATTTTGTTAGTTTCTTATGGTTAAAACTATTAAATTGACAAAATTTTGTTAGTTTCTTATAGATCAATATTAGAGGAGAGGCTTCCCTTAAAATCCCCAAATCGTGAAACCCACGATTTTGAGAAACCCTAGGTGATGCGATGTTATTTGAGAAACCCTTTACGGTGAATCTGAGAAACCTCGTGGAGTTTGACAGTGATGGACTTTGACAATGATGGAGTTCTACAACCATGGAGACTGATTTGGAGAAGAAGGTTGTGTGGCTTTTCTTTTTGGGTGTTGGCAGATTTGGAGAATTTCTTAAGGGTATGGTGTGTGATAGGCGGGCTCATTTGTTTTAGTGGGTGGAAAATTTACTCCTTTAAAAAAATTACTTCTAAAATATTGAACTAATATTACTAGTAACACTTATATGAGATTAGTAACGATAATTTATTGTGAAAAACAGTAATGGTATAATAGTGTTAGTAATTAAACAAATATTATGTTACTAAAAGAGCATTTTGGTGTAGTGTAAAACCATGAAAGGAAGATCCATCTCTGACTACCCCATGGAAGAAGTCGATGTTTGGATCTCTGAGTTCCTGGATGAGGATATCCTTTTCACCACCCACGAAGACCTCCGGTGGAAAATATTCTTTAACGACGTTGCCAATAAGAAAGGATATGGCATTGAGATGCTCCTGATCACCCCTGATGACACTCACACTCCCATTGCCATCAAATTAGATTTTCCATTCACCAATAATATGACTAAATACGACCATGAACCGTAGGCCTTAAAGTCGCTCTCGAGAAAGGTATTCAATGCCTAGATGTCTATGGGAATTCAGCCTTCATTATCGACCAAGTCTATAAAAAATAGAAAGTCAAAGACGAAAAGATTTTACCCTTCCACACCCACCTGGAGGATCTGGCCTTCGAGTTCCAAGAAAGCACCTTCCATTACTTGATCTGAGAAGGAAACACTTAGTCGATGGTTATGCTACTCTTGCCTCCTTTATCGATATGCTCGACAAAATAATGATGGCCCCTTTCCTAGTTCGAAAAACAAACTAAACAAACCCACTGCTATCACCTTGATCTCGTCACAGAAGAGGACTCGGATATGGCCGAGTTATGGTATTATGATATTTGGTGCCTCCTCAAGCACGCTAGGTATCCCCAGGATGCCAACAAGAAAGACCGCGTAACCCTTCACAAATTGGTCGCCTAATACATCGTATGTGATAAATTACTGTTAAAGAGAAACTTTGATGGAACCCACTTGCACTGCATCGTAGGGGATAACATTTAAGAAATTATGCATATGATCCACAATGGGGAATGCAAACCTCACATGAATGGTCATATGCTTGCTAAGAAGATTTTTTGACAGGGGTACTATTGGACAACAATGGTTCAAGATTGCATAACCTATATTCGGAGATGCCTTAAATGTCAACAGTTTATCAATCTCCATCACGTACCTCCATGGGAAATATATAACATGACTTCTCTCTAGCCTCTATCCACCTGGGGCATCGATATCATAGGGAAAGTCACACCCAAAGCTTCTAATGGGAATGAGTTCATCCTGGTCTCCATTGATTATTTCACCAAATGGGTCGAAGCTGAGTCATATGCTGTGTTGAATGCCAAAAAGGTAGCCATATTTATCCAAAATAATACCATTTGCTAATATGGAGTCCCGTATGATCTAGTATCAGACAACGGGTTACACTTCAATGAAGATTTCACATAATTGGTCAATGAGGACATGATTCAGAGACAAATGTTCTCCCTATTGACCCCAAACCAACGGTACAGTTAAAGACGCCAATAAGAACCTTAAAGAAATCATCACCTAGATGACCATGATTTGTAGATATTAGGCTGATCGGATCCCTTACGCCCTATGGGGATACCACACTTGAGTCTAGGCATCTACTGGGGCTACCCCTTACTCTCTGGTGTACAGAATGGAAGCATTCCTACCCATTGAATTATTAATACTGTCATTAAGCATTATTCTTGACAGAAAATTCAATTAGGAAGACTGGCATCAAAGCCGTTTTGACGAGTTTTCACTCTCAGATGAAAGGAGGCTAAAGGCTCTATATCATATACAAGGGTACCATCGCTAGATAGCGTGATCATTCAATCGAACAGTCATGGACCATGGTGTTCAAGAAGAGGACTTATCCATCAAGAAAATCATATAACCCGTCTGGGAACCCAAAGGGAATTAAGCCAAACTAAAGTGTCCCTTACATCGTGAAGAATATCCTTTCTGGTGGCGTCGCTATACGCACTGACCTTGACGGAGAAGAGATGACACATCCCTAAGAAAATGAATTTGTCCATTTTTTGGGGTCTCAAAGGGGCGTGGAAATACATAAGAACTCTTGAATGGAAATAAATAGAAACGAGAGAATAATAAAAAAAAATGGAAAGTGTTCAATTGGAACATGAAAATGTGAGTAAATTGGTCCTAGCCCTTAGTCCGAAATATCAATGTGCTATGACTCCTCTTATCACCCTTCTATTCTAAAAATAATTTATTCATTTCTCTCTATCCACAATTATGTGGGGGCCTGATCCTCTAAAAACACATTTTTCTTTCAACATAGAACTCATGAATTTTCAATTAAAAAAAATAGAGGTACGCCGGAAACTCATACCCCTTAATTGAGAATGGTCACTTTCTTTTGCGCAAAATGCTATACTTTTCTATCTCCGAGAACGACGGTTAATTTTATCATTTACATTAACAAAATGATTATGTATTCCTTAGCGATTGGTATTGATAATTTAAATGCAAAAATCATCAAGAGGCACGACTAGATGATCAAAATGCTTTTTTTATTTCAAATAAGGGAGTTCGATACTATTACATGAAATATCATCGAAGGGAGTCAAACAACCACCCCTTTTTCCACTGATATATTCCTAAATAAAACCAAGCCCCACAAGTTTATTCCCAAGAACAAAAAATAAAAATAAACATACAAAAACCCCCAATCATACAAAAGCTTCACAAAATAAACTTGGACCCTATACGCAAATGCTGGAAGATCACGCCTCATCATCATCGTCCCTCGTAGGTCCCCAAACTTTACCTTATTGTTTGGTATTTCAAAGACGCTCCATGGAGCAATATGCCCAAACCAGCGAGGAGAAAACCACTACTCCCCCTTCCATAGTGTCAAATAAGACGAATCATCTCTGGCCGATCTCCTCAGCCAAAATCTTCGCCACTACCCTCTTCCACATACATTTCAGATAATCTTCAGAAACATGCCAAAACCTACCAACAGATTGAGATGGACGGATTTCCCATAGATGACTCTCCTACAGAGAACCTAAGCACATGCGTAGGGCATTTAGTCAAATCCTCTACAAGAAAAAAGACTAGGATGCGGGGAGGCAAAATTTCCCCCCATCCGACTTGGAACAAAAGTCGCGAAGGGAAGTAGAATGAAGTTTACAAAAGTCCAACTATTTGGGAATACCGTTATTCTCCTAGCTCTAAAACAGGCTACAAATCTCCCTACCATGGCACTAACCTGCAAAGGCATCGAGCTCTCTCTTTCATGAACCAGTCAACCCATTACTCCTTAGATGGGCCAAAACTGATAATGTACTGAGTAAAGAAATTAAGCATAGCTACCAAGGTATATTCTGGGGGATCGCCAATCATAATCTCTCGGCCAACCACATAAACAGCATCACTGGGCTCCCTCTCAAGAAATCAGAGCGGCCTTCCCGCTAAGCATCTAGACTGTTCAAGGTCTTCATCAGTATCACTGCCACAAAATACGATGATATGACATCCACACTATAATTACTGCCAACTGGGGATACATCATCAAGTCCCATTTCACCAGTAAAAACCTAGAAATAAGGCCCAAAGAAACAACTTCATTATCAGTACAGTCTCTTCAATATACCGAATTCTGCAAAGGCGACAAACTCCGCTTTACAATCGAGCATTCCATTCCCCTAATCCATATACCAACCGAGCCTCCTAGGCCTTCCTCTATTCAAAAATTCTAAAAAACTCATTTTTCCTACTTTTCCCCAAAATAAATCCCTTCAAAGGGAAACTCTTAGCCACCATGCCTCCAAGGCCTCTCTTTATTCCAAAAACACATTCTCTTGCTTTTTCTCAAAATAAAAGCTTAGCAACAAATTAAAGTGCATGTAAAATAAGCCATTAAATCACGATAATCAAGCAAAATATGCATCTATTTTTGCCTTTTTTAAAGTATCTTTTCAAGTGCAATACTGCTATAGAAAGCACGCAATATGTTCAATGCCAAGCCCCCTCAGTCAACGATGAACCTGCAAGAAAATATTGAAGGGAAAGAAACAAAATTGGATGTCACCTCATCTACCCAATAACCCTCTCTCCTAAGTACCATATGTACCCAAACTCACGAGCCCTCGATCGGTGCATCTGCTCATGATGGCCCATCACCCCCGTATCCTGAGGAGCCATCCTTCAAGGGTAAAAGGTCACCTACATCCCAATAAAGATTTAGCAATCCTACTCAACGTCACTTGCACCACCTTCGACGTCACCCTTAACGTGTGATCCAACTCTATATGCACACCCTTTCAATCCATACCCAATAGTTGTTGAACCCCATACCAATCAACACCTGACTCTTCCCCTTCCTTAGGTAGCCCAGAAGATCGTGCAACTACCGAACGACAACCTCTGCCACCCACCGATTGACAGTCCCTCTGAAATTCTCTAGAAAATTCTTAAAATTACCAAATAGATATTGGAACATTTATTCACTAAGAAATCCATTTTTCAAGCTCCCAAAATCCCCAATCGGATTAAAACTACATTCTTATCCCCAATTTAAATCCTAAAAAGGCGTGCTCTCATTCTATATTCTACTACAATTCCCCAGCAGAATCCCAAAACCTCAAGTCATCCCTAACGAAACTCAAAAACTCAAAAAATAAAATGTTTCCCCCATAAGAATACATAATATCTTACCCATTTCCCCAACAGAACTTCCAAATCAACCTTTCTCCCTGAAAAATTCCAACTTCAATAGAGCTATAAGCCCTAGTCGGATATCTCTCCCCGGCGGTGTTTCAGAGAAACACACTCCCTAGTGGAACCACAGGTGCATCCCAATTCCCAAGATAAAATAAAATACTTCGTAGACCAAACCCCCGCATTACAAATTTAGGTCCTCAAAATTGACCTCGACCCGTAGAATAGGTCGCCATAGACATAGGTCCTTAGAATTGACATCAACCCGCAGAATTTTTCGTCCCAACTTTAGGTTCTTAATATTAACCTCGACTCGCAGAATTGGTCGCCCTAACTTTAGGTCCTCGGAATTGACCTCGGCCCACAGAATTGGATGCCATAACTATAGGTCCTCATAATAGACCTCGACCCTTTGAACCGGTCATCCTCGTCCCTTTATGTTCATAGAATCGACTCCTTTCCTAAAAAAATACATGGTGTCTACTCAACAGTTTTCACTTCTTACAACCTCACCCGTCGAGGGGCTCTTTAGCACCTCATTCTAAGACCCCCTAAAATCTTTCCTTAGGCACCTAGAATCTTTCCAATTACCATAAACCCTAAGTCATATTCCGAGTATCGATATATAGGCCACTGGGCGCTCCAAGGACTAGGTTTGACTCCCATTAACTTCATCGTTAGAGAAAAATATCAATGAATCTTCAAAGGGTCCTAAATCCCCTTTCTAATAGTCACACTCTTGTGATAATAGGCATAACGGTTTAGACAAAGAGTTTATTTTATTGTCAAAAATAAATCTAGAGGCCAGCGGGCGCTCCCGAGCCGTAATTTAACCCCAATCAACTTCATCGTCAGAGAGAAAGCTCAATGAATCTTCAAAGGGCACTGAATCCCCTTTCTAACAATCCACCCCGTGTATAAAACGATATAACAGTTCAGATGAATGGACTATTTTCCCCTAAAAATTTATCCAGAGGCCGCTAGGCACTCCTCGACTCCGTTTGATCAAAGTCAAACTCTGCAGCTCGAAGCAGACTTAATGAATATCTAAAGGGCACTAAATAACCTTTCCAACGGTCTACCCCTTGTGCTAATTAGCCTTACGGCATGGACAAATGACACGTTTCACTCTAAGGGGTCACAGGGCACTTTTGAGCCCCATTTGACCAAAGTCAACTCTTTGAACCAAGCGACGCACTTTGAAACATCAAAGTTCCTCACATAATCTTCCTAATGGTCCACCCCATGCGTGATTCGGACTTACGGCTTGGACGAATGATCTATTGGCGTCTATTGATCTCCTATCCAAAGAACTGACGGGTTCTTTTGAGCCCCATTTGAACCAAAGTCTATTCTTGGACCTGAGAGCGTCCTCAATAGTTCTCAAAGGTCTCTAAATAACCTTTCCAACTGTATGTCCCATGCATGATTTGGGCTTACGGATTTCGTTTTGTGATTATGTTTTTAAAAAAATCTGCACAAAACTACCAATTGGTAGGTCCATTTCCCTGCCTATCGGCAGTGTGTCTAGGGTTACTTGCCAATAGGAAGGACCAGGACAATGTCGATCAATAGTACCCTGACCTTATATAAGGAGAACATGTACTCACTTTGAAAGGCGCCTTAGAAACATCAACTTCAGTGATCTCAACAACAGTCTTCTAAGTGAGTGAAGTTTTCTTGTTTAAAACCTCTCTCCACCTTTCATTTCCATCACTTTCACACCCAATTTAGCAAAATCCCCCTACATTCCTCACCCACTTGAAAGGAAGCTCATCAATAATCAAGATCAATATCCAAGTCTCCAAAGAAGGTCCAAACACTCTTCTCTCTCTTTAAATTTCTTTATTTCTTCATTAGTTATATAAATTCTTAAATTATCTTTTACTTTAAATCACAAACATATTAATATCCAATCCTTTATTACTAGTATTGTACATAAAATATTTTCTATAAAAAAACCCAGAAAAATAAAAGGATGGTTACACCTACAAATTCCAAACGGGATTCTTCACTACACTTTCTCAAAACTAAAACACCTTTTTTACACACACATACAATAAAATCCCCATTTGAATTTATGGGATATACCCCACCCTTGTCTCGCATGTGAACTACGTGTACTTTGATGACTTTATACGCTAGGTAGGCATGTCGGGTTAAAACCCGAGACTCGAGTCCTATTTTCCTATTTTCCTCCTTTTCCTATTTTATTCGTACATTATTTATCTATATTATACTTGTGATTCATATGAGCATCTTATCTAACACATATTATCATTTCATCATAATGATCAATATATCGAAAAGCGCACACACCATATTTTTAATTACTATTTTGGAAATAATCCTATGGATGACCTCACTCCGTCTTTTTTCATGACGTGAGTCAAACGATTCTTATCTCCACTTATATATACACGCACACACACTTCACGGAGAAGTTAAGAAGAAGAATAAAATAAGCCCATGAGAGACCCAAAGGGTGGGATAGGTTCCTAACACCTTCCTATTCCGTACCTTAGCCAACAAACCTCTGAATTAATTGGTTTCGCAAGCATCAGTTTATCTTTGATGTCATTCTCTCCAGGTGAAAACATATTCTTTTGCCTGTTTTGTGCAAAATAGGCTAGCAATTATATATCTTTACATTACCCTAAAATCGGCGACGACCGAAGTGCCCCTAGGAAGGGCATGAGACCTTTATATCCCTTTCCTCTCTCGCGCGCTAGAGTCTGGAAGCACCACCATCGCGGGGGAGGGAAGATCTTGAGATGGCCACACACCCTGACCATGAGGAAAAAACCGCCTTCATCACCCCAAGGGGAATCTTCTACTACACTTTCATGCCATTCGGACTCAAGAACGACAGGTCTACCTACCAAAGGGTTCTTATAATCATCCTACATGATCTTATTCATGAAGAAGTTAAAGTCTATGTATACGATATGTTCATTAAATATAAGACTCGGGACCCACCCTCCGAAAGTTTCTCGAGCGACTGAAATAATACTAGATGCGACTAAACCCACAAATTTGTGTTTTGGCATCATGAAAGGAAAACTCTTAGAATTCATGGTCAGTGAGAAGGGAATCAAAGCAGACCTTTCCAAGCTGAAAGCCATACATGAGATGCCACCACCATGGACGAAGAAGAAAGTATAATAATTCCTAGAAAAACTACAATGAATCAATCGGTTCATCTGTCAGTAGACTTCTATCTGCAAGCCCATTTTTAAGCTTCTCATAAAATATTCCACTAAATTCTGGAATAAGGTCAACCAAGAAGCCTTTGATAGAATCAAATGATACCTTACCCGACCTCTGGTGCTTATGCCTCTGCAGCTAGGTGTCCCCCTCCTCTTGTACTTAACTGTGATAGATATAGAAGCAGGGGCTTTGCTAGCCTAATATATTGAAGAAACCTTTAAGGAAAGAGCCATTTCTTATGCTGACCAGAAATTAGTCGGGTACAAAGTTAACTTCACTACTTTAGAGAAAACATGTGTTGCCTGGGTTTGGATCATGTAGAAATTACGGCATTATATGTTTCACTTTCCCATCAGACTTGTTTCCCATACGGATCCCATTAAGTACTTTCTAGAAATGCCCTCTTTGTCCAACCAATTGTCCTATTGGTTGATGTTTCTACCTGAGTTTGATATTGTGTACGTCATGCAAAACACTATAAAATGGAGAGCCATCTCCGACTACCTTGTTGATTACCTCTTAGAAGAAGCCTATATTTGGGTCTCCAAATTCTCGAATGAAGATATTCTCTACACCTATCAGAAGGACCTCCAAGGGCAAATGTTCTTTGATGGATCTTCTAACAAGAAGGGATACGACTTTGGAATACATCTAATCACCCCTGATAACCCTCACACCCTAATTTCCATTAAACTAGATTTTTCCTTCACCAACAACATGATCGAGTATGAGCACGCATGGTAGGTCTCAAGATTTCCCTCCAGAAAGGAATTTAGTACCTAGAGGTCTACGGAGACTCTGCCCTTATCATCAACGAAATCCTCAGAAAATGGAAAGTCAAAGACGAAAAGCTCCTACCCTTCCATGCCCATTTAGAAGAACTATCCTCCCAGTTTAATAATGTCACCTTGACTACTTACCCTGTGAAAAGAATAACATGGTTGATGCCCTTACCACCCTTGCCTCCATGGTGGACATGCCCAAGGGAATAGCAATGGCCCCTTTCCATGTTTAAAAGCAAGATAAGCCTACACTTTGCTACCACTTTGAACTCATTCCTAAGTAGGATTCTGATATGGCTGGGTTATGGTACTATGACATTTGGCACCTCCTTAAACATGGTATGTATCCCCAAGACACTAATAAGAATGACCTTGAAACCCTTCTCAAACTGGCTTCCTAGTATATCATCTATGACAAAGCGTCGTTTAAGATAAAACTTTGATGGAACCCATTTGCACTGCATTGTAGGGGATGATGTTGAAGAAATGATGCAAAAGATCCACAATGGGGAATGTGGGCCCCACATGAACAATCACATGCTTGCCAAAAAGATCATCCGTCAGGGGTACTATTAGACCACCATGGTTTAAGATTGCACTGATTATGTTCGAAGATGCCTCAAATTCCAATAGTTCACCAATCTCCAACCCTTTTCTCCCCGTGAGCTATACAACATGACCTCTCCTTATCCCTTCTCCACCTAGGGCATTGACATTGTAGGGAATGTTACTCCCAAAGCTTAAAATAAATATGAATTCATCCTGATCGCCATTAATTACTTAACCAAATGGGTCGAAGCTGAGTCTACGCGGTGGTGAATGCCAAGAAAGGGGCTAAGTTTATAAGAAAAAATATCATCTATCGATATGGAGTTCCCTACGAGTTAGTATGAGATAACGGGCTCCATGTGTAAAAGGAGGTTACAAAACTAGTCAACGAGTATAGGATTTAGAGACACAAATTGTCTCCCAACTGACCCCAAACCAATGGTGTCGTCGAAGCCGCTAATAAAAGTCTCAATATAATAATCAGCAAGATGACTGAGAGTTGTAGAGATTGGGCCGATCGGATCCCTTAGCCCTATGGGGCTACCACACTTTAATAAGAACGTCTACTAGGGATACCCTTTATTCTCTAGTATATAGCATGGAAGAAGTCCTTCCCATCGATTTGGAAATACCTTCCCTCTGCATCTTACTTGAAAGAAAAATTGACGAAGAAGAATAGCATCAAAGCCGCTTTGATGAACTATCACTCATGGATGAAAAGATATTGATGCTCTGTACCATATATAGGGTTACTATGATCGGATAGCTGGCATCCCAAAAAGTGGCCTTTCCCACAAATAGATCATAGAACCTGTCCTCCAGAGGAAAATTTAAACCGAATTATAGTGGCCCCTGCATCCTGAAGAAGATTCTCTCATGAGGCATCACTATGCTCACAAATCTCGATGGAGAAGAGATGGCGCGTCCAATTAACCTGTCTTAAATCTCGATGCACTATGACTCTTCTTATCCCCCATCTATTCTAAAAAAAATCTTCATTCCCCCCTACCAGAACTAAATGGGACATGATCCTGCAAAACAAATTATCAAAATGAAACTCATGAAATTTTTCAACCCCACCCCCCCCAGAGGTACGTAGGCAACCCATATGCCATACATGGGTACGGTCCCCTTCTTTTTATAAAATGCTATTCTTTTCTGACCTCCGAGAATGGAAGTCCATTTTATCATTTACATGAATAAATGTATTATGTATGACTTAGAGATTAGTATTGATAATTCAAATGCAAAACTCACCAAGAGGCACAACAAAATATGTTCGAAATCAACTTTTATTTCTAATTAAGGAGAATACAACGTTGTTACATGAAGTATCAACGAAGGGATTCAAACCAACCACCTTTCCTTTGACCAAACCATTCCTAAACAAAACCTAACTAAACCAAAAAAAATTATTCCCAAACCCCAAACACAAAAACACCCAATCATCATAGCTTCACAAAAATCACTCAAGCTCCACGGACACAGCCTTTAAAAACTGAATAGCCCCACTTAATCATCCTTACCAGTCCCTGAGGACCCCAAGTTTCCCACTCCTGATTGTAATTACGTATACACTCCATGGAGCTATGCGCCCTGACAAACCTGGATAGAACCACGACGTCGTCTTCTATGGTGTTGAAACTAATGAACCACCTTTGACCGGTATCTTCCATTATGACTTTCTCTGCTACCCGCTTCCATAACCATTTCAGGTAGTCCCTAGAAACATGCAAGCCCCATCCCATATATTATGAAGTACCGATAGACAGTCGATGGGGCTGTCACAAAGAGCCCATCATGATCCTCAATGATTCAGTAAAATCCTCCACTGGGAATGAGTTTGTTATAAGAGAGGGCACAATCTATTCCCCCGACTTAGCGCATGAGTTTCTTGGGGAAATAAAAAGAAGTCCATCGAAGGCCCACTAGTCGTACATACTGATAATTTCCAAGCTACAAGATAGGTAGTAAGTCCCCCTATAATGGCACTGACCAATGAAGATACCGAGCTCAATGATATACAAGCCAGTTTACCCAACTCTCTACAGATGGGCCGAAGCTAAAGAAATTTCAAATAAATAAATTGAGCACAATCGATACTCAAAAGGGGTCTCTAGAAGAAACCTATACTCAAGACTCATAAACAATATTACATGGATCCCCCTCAGAAAGTCAGAACAACCCTCCTTCCAAGCATCCAGACCGTTTAGGGTCTTAGTTATCCCCACCGCTGTGGGATTATGGCGGTAAGGCATCTAGGATGTTATTGCAGTAACCTAGGGATCAACAATTAAGTCCCCCATCACAAATAATAGCCTCACAATAAGGCCTAAGGTGATAGTCCCAGCAAAGCTGACATCCTCAAAACCCTTTAGGCGCATTGAATACATAACCGCCTGAAGGTAAATGGCCCCCGGTAACCAATGGTATATCCACTATGGAAGAAATATGAAGCAACTTTTACAAGAAAACTTGAGAAGAATATGAGAAATTAGGTATAGCCGCCGCCACACTGGGGCTGACCCCAACATGGCCAAAAACTCCTCATAAGGGGGTAATGAGATTTGGGAAGAAAGGGAAGTTGGCTCCGAGATATGTAGGACCATTCCCTATCATAGAGAGGGTCGGACCAGTGGCTTATAGACTTGGGTTATCGGAGCACTTGCATCGTATAGATGATGTGTTCCACATTTTATCACTGAGGCAGTACCTTCGAGATGAGTTGGCACACATTCACATTGTGATTAAGGAGATTGAATTACATCCAGACAGTTCATATAAGGAGAGACCAGTAGCTATCCTAGATGTTAGTGAGAGCAGGCTGAGGTCAAAGGTAGTTCCACTAGTTCGAGTGCAGTGACATCATCACAATGTGGAGGAGTCTACTTAGGAGCGGTAGGCGGATATGCGAGAAAAATATGCAAACTTATTCGTACCACGTATACTTTATTTTCCAAATTTCGGGACGAAATTATGTTATTAGGGGGGGGGGGGGGAAGTATGTAATACCCCATATTTTAATGATTTAAATAATTATGGGATTAATTATTATTGAGGGATTAATTGAATTAAAGTGTGAGAATTTAATTGTTGATTAATCCGAATTTAAAATAAATATTAACTAAGTTCCAGGGTTAATACTTATTGATTGAATATTACGGTGTTATATGTAATATGGAACTATACACTTCGATAAATTGTCAAGAATAAGAAATACGACATTTTAGTAAATTAAATCAGACGCGCGTGTGAGTCGTGTCGGGACTAATTTAATAGAATGTATATTAATTAATTTTAGTAACTCGTATTGTCATTTAGTGTACCGTTGAGTCCGAAAGGGTTGAGATAGTCAAAATAGTATACCCGGGTGTTTAGTTTGGGTCCCGGGGCAATTTCAGGCCTAACCGGCACCCCGAGAGGGCATTATGGTAAATTATATTTTTGGGCTTCATTAATGGACGAAAATTAGGAGTTATATTATTATCCAAGGAAAGTCCATTAGGGTTAGAAGTTATAGGAAGTTAAGAACGGCTATAGAAAGTGTGAGGGACAGCTAATTCCAATATAAAATGCCCAATTTAACACCACATTGCACAACCACCACCACCACCGTGTAGATCGGGACAAGGGGATCACACCCATACCAACAATGTCAAGAAATCAAATGACAAATTCAATGCAAGTGTTTATAATTTGTTGTACCTCAGCATTTATAATACTCATGTTAGTATAGGATTGTTAATAACATGTTTTAGTTCATAAAAATGATGAAATTGGGGAATTAGGATATATAAATTGATTCTGAATTTTGTTAAATTGAAACCCTCCATGTATGTAAACTAGAAATCACGTTTTGATGAACTTATGTGATGAACGAATCTGGAAATAATGTATTCTTGAATAAGAATTTGAAGAACTAGGGTTTGGGTAAATTAATTTGGGGATTCCATGTTTTATTGATGATTCGTAATGATTTGAGGATTCTAGGATGTTAGAATTAATTTATTATTGATGGGATTTGAATTGAAAGTGTTTGTTTGGGGTTTGGAATGTTAAATTAGAGGTTTCAGGGTTAAAAATGGTGGGAAAACGCTAAAATTCTGGGTAGAAGACGAGCAGTGCAATCTCGCACGAAGTCGCTTGATGTCGTTCGAGCGAGATTACATCTCACGCGAAGTCGCTCGAGCAAAACGTGGTAGTCGTTCAAACGACATGCCATCTTGTTCGAGCGACAGGGTGAAATTTCTTAGGGGCAGTTTAGGGATTTCCAGTCTTTACGAGTGAGAGAAATTTACCAGTTAACAGATTTTCAAATGAGGCAAGTCTACAAGAAAGTTGTGAGATTTATACTTTAATTAATTTGGAAAGAAGAGTCATTTTGAAAATTACTAAAGTGTTGTGGAAATTTAGTAATATTATAAAATACATAATAATGAGAAAGAAAATACGTATGGAACATATATAAGAAGGTTGGGAGAATACCTATAAATCTTAATAGGAAGTGTGAAACCTATTACTTATTTAACATTAATTGTATGACATACCTAGCTACTTGTTATCACGGGGGGGGGGGGGGGGGGGTGTAGAGACAGTCTTATCCTGGGTGACCTTCGGGGGGATATTTGACTCGTATCTCAGAACGTAGTATTGTGAAGACTTATTTGTGAGTTGATAAATCAGTTAACTATGAGAGCGTAGGTATGTGCGTGACCCATAGATATGTGAAGTGTGTTCACCGCCACTATGTGTATTTTGTGTATATGGTTCGTGGGAGACTTTTGAACCGATAGTCCTTAATTGAGTAGGAGATGTACTGGGACATGATAGCAGAGTATGCATTGCACTACAGGTTTAGCCTTAGGATGTTGTATTAGTATATGTATATTATAGTGGTGAGTATATGTATATATACTTGTGTTATTCGTACTGTGAGATAATTGTAGGATGTTGGGATAGTATAAATCTTAAGTGACGTAAGATGTGAATCCTTAAGTTAGTGTGATAACACTTAACCGAATTTATAAGTAATGATAATTATAATGAGGAAAACTGGGAATCAAGGGTTGCTACTACGAGTTATAACAAGAAGTCCAAGTCTTTATCTAGTTAGAAGTGTTATGAATGGCTAGGTGGGGATAGATGTACATTAGTCGTGCATAGTAGACGAGAGGTGAGAATCTAATGCGAGAGTTCGAACTAACATGCACTTGATACTTGCTTTATTGCAAATTTTAAATACTTGCTTAAACAAATATTTTTACACGTCGGGCTCTGACCCGTTTCTTGCATCTCTTCTCTCCCTTACTATATATATGTATTATATCAGGTGCTCAGCCAAAGGGACACCGGGCTTCGAGATTTTGATTGCTTGGCGTGCTGCAGCTGTTGTGGAAGCTGTAGGTCTTCGTATTAGACGCCTCCATCATTTCATCTCCACTCTTTATAGACTTTCTATTTAGGGCATGTGTCTCCCATTCCTTAGACAGTTTTTCAGAGATTATGTTCAGTTTATTTTTTATCCATTTTCATTTAGATTGATGGTTACTATGGTTTTTGGTTTGGAGTTTTGAACTGGAATGTTTTAAGTCATAGTTATTTCAGCATGTGATTCTGATTCAGATTCAGTATTTATATTAATTAATTATGCGTGGGTAGATTGTATTAAATTTATTAGATTAATAACTGAATGATTTTTATCAATAAGGAAAATATTTTGACACTGGCTTAATAAAATTAGGGGTCAATAAAGTTATTATGTTTTCTATAGTGATGCTAGGAATGAACTAACCGAACATTCTATTTTAAATTTTATAAAGGATCGATCATCCGATATTTAATTGGGCGGGGTGTCACTATAGGGTAAGTCACAAAATCAAGAAAAATACTAAAAAAGAAAATGCATATTTCTTCACATATATTACTTCACGGGGTTAAATTTTGCAGATAAGAAAAAAAAAGGGCTTCGCTTGAATCCCAACTCTCTCTCTCTCATACTCGCAACCCCCACGGAGGATGTGATTTCCCCTACAACAAGTAGTGGATCATCCACTCCTAAAACCGGAGCCCTCATCAGAAGTGGCAGGAATATTTATCCATATGGCAATGGAATAGGAAAACTTACTAAATTTTCAATATTAATTACTTGTTTGTTATGTTATTATCCATAAAGTTAATAGTGTAGCGTGTACGCTCTTTTATTGAAAGAATGAGTTACATTATTCTTGCCTTGATATATTGGTGGTCCAAATCTTAACAAAGTTTCATTAAATGCTTTACTCTACCTATAAAACTCCTCTACAAATAGAACAACACAAAATATAAGCCTCATAACAAAACTTAAAGAAGAAAATAAAAGGATAACTTAAAACCCATATTTAAACATTAGAATAAAAAAATAATAGCAGTGATTTTCAAAATAGGTAAAATAATTCTCTAGGAATTTGAATTAAAATTTGAAAATTATAAAAATTCATCAAGGTAGAAAATGTTTCGAAGAAAATGTTGTATAGTAACTATGTTTTACTCCCTAAATTTCAAAATAGTGTGTGTTAAAATCGTAACTGACATTTGGGGGTACCCAGAATTAATACCATGGGCCTAGACGAGTAGCCCAATTCTAGCGGCCCAAATTCTAGGCCCCCCACTTCTTATTTTGATGCAGTCTCTTCCCACGTTCCCTTGAAGGGAAGTTATGGGAAGGATGGAAGACGTGGGGAAACCATTACCCCCACTCACCTAAATGTACATGTATATATTAAACCCTAGGTCCGGAGCAAAAGGACAAGTTGTATTCTCTGTAATTACTCTCTGAAGTATATATAAATAATATCGACTGCACCACTGTGGACGTAGGCACATCTTTGCTGAACCACGTACATCCTTTGTTGTGTGATTGTCATTTTATATTCCTTGTTCTTACTTGGTGAATTCTTTTTTCTTATTTATTTGTGTTGCACAATAATTGTCACCACAATTGGCGCCGTCTGTGGGAAGCGTTCATCTTTCCCTAAGAAGAGCCCACACCAAGAAAGGAGTTTAAGATGTCTGGTCACAGCAGCAATGCCCCTCAGGCAGGGGATATTCAAGAACCACCTGCTCCTCGCAGGATTAAGTCTGAAGTTCAACGTTCAGATCAGAGGGCTCTCATGGAAAGGCCAGCCTCAGAAGAATGCTGGGGACCAGTAAGGTCCACACAGATATCCAGATTGATTGATGCGTATGAGGCAAGGCTCCACGAGCAGAGGGAGTCTTCTAGTAGGTACGAAGATGAGAATGCTCGCTTGAAAAGGAGACTGGAAAGACTGGAGAGGGAGCTTCATCCTGATAACAGGAGACATTCATACCGCACTCCTATCCCTCAGGCGAGCAAATCTCGCAGCCGAGGAAGGAGCCCAAGGTGAGGATTTTGAAAGGTCGAGGGAGACGAATCAGACGACGACCTCCTCGAACAGCTGCGAACAGCTCGACGTTACTAGAGCCCTGCTCACAGCAACAAGAACATACGAGATCTGGTCCGCAGGGAAATGGCCAACATCCTGCCCACCATGGTGCCAGATCAACCAGAGAACTCGCAAGGCGAGCTCTCAAAACCCAAATTAAGTCACCCTTCACGAGGGAAATCGAAGAGGAAGAAGCCCCCAAGAAATTTTTCATTCCAAGGTTCAAGATTTATGACGGTAAGACTGATCCCATCGATCACGTCAGGCAATACCGATAGGCCATGGCCCTCTGGAATCATCGGGATGTACTGATGTGCCATATTTTCCCCTCAAACTTACATGATGTGGCGCAGAAATGGTTCGAAAGACTCCCCCACCGATCCATCTGAAGTTTTAAATCCCTGGCTGAACTCTTTACGGCCCGCTTCATTACTAGTAGCTCCCATCCCAAAAGGATGGACGCCTTATTGACAATGAAGAAGACGCCTCAGGAGACCCTCCGAGACTACGCAAAAAGGTATTGGGAGTTGTTCAATGAGGTCGAGGACTGATTGGAGCAAGTGGCGGTGGCCTCCTTTAAAATTGGGCTGCCCAGTTCTTCCCTTCTCTACCAGTCTCTGACAAAGAAGGAAGCTATAACCATCAATGACCTAATTGCTCGCATCGATAAGTATGCCAAGGTGGAAGACATCACCCGCCCCAGTACAAGGGAAAATGGTCGAGTTAAACTCACTACTAAGGGAAGTGATAAAATCGAGAACCAAAAAAAAGGAGGAAAGAACGGGGGCAAAAATGGCTCCAAGAACGGAGGGAACCATGACGCATCGAAATCATTCCAGGCGGTCAACACCATCTTTAAAGAACCAATTTACAAAATTCTCGCGAAGATTAAAGATGAACCATTCATCAAGTGGCCCAAGAAAATGGGAGGAGATCCCTCAAAGAGGAAGAATGCGTTAAGATGCGCTTTCCACAAAGAGGGAGTACATAAGACCGAGCACTGCAAAGCTCTAAAGTCTCACCTCGAGGAGTTGGCCCAGTCTGGGCATTTGAACGAGTTTATGGAAAAGAGGGCAGAAAGAGTGCATACCAATAGAGAGGCGAGACCTGACAACGTGCTGGAAGATAATGCCGGACATGAATTCGCAGTAATCCACAGAGCATCCGACGTCAAGCAGATACAAGGAAACTCAGCTCGAATGGAAATGAAAAAACTTACAGCGGTAATGCAGGCTTTCCAAATCGACCCAGCAAAATCACAGTCAGGAAAGCGTCGACGAGCAGAGGACATCAACTATGACAAGCATATTGTTTTCACGGATGAAGATCTAGTGGGGGTAAGGACCCCACACCATGATGCCCTGGTCACTACACTCAGGATAACCAACTTTGACGTCGACAAGCTGCTCATCAATCAAGGGAGCTCATCCGAAGTAATGTACCTCAACCTATTCAGGAAATTGAAGTTAAGCGTCGCCGACCTAAAGGAAGCTACTGTTCTTTTAGTTTTCTTCGCTGGGAAAATAACTATGCCCCTGGGCAAGGTTGTATTACCGGTGCGTGCTGGAAACGTTTCCAAGATGATCGAGTTTTTAGTAGTCGACATCGATTCGCCATACCAGGCCATCCTCGGTAGGGGATGGCTTCATGCGATAAAGGCAGTCCCCTCGACCTACCATCAGAAGCTCAAGTATGTAACCGATCTAGGAGTAATGGAGATCCATGGTGACCAAGCGATGGCGAGGATGTGCTTCATAGCATCCATCCGACCAAAGCCAGAGAAGAAGGCCGGACAACCCAGCGAGAAAGTTGAAGAAGGTGTGATACCTTCCAAATAGAAATTAAAGTACGAAAGACCCGGGGTAGAGGATACCAGGCTACCCCCCTCCGAGCGTGTCGTCGAGGACCTGGTAGAAATTACAGCTGAAGATGGCAACAGTAATAGAGTGTTCTTGATTAGAGCATCTCTCACCGACCAAGAACGGAAGGAGTTGACAACCTTGCTGAGGCGCAAAGTAGATGTTTTCGCATGGGAACCATACGAATTGCCTGGAATCGAACCTGGTGTGGTATGTCATCAGCTGCACATCGACCCAACATTCAAGCCAATCACCCAAAAGGCATGGCGAACTGCGCCCGAGAAGGCTAAAGCGGTCGAAAAGGAAGTAAAAAACAGTTGGATGCCGGATCCATATGGGAAGTACAATTCCCCAAGTGGTTATCCAACCCAGTAGTAGTTCCTCTAAGGACACAAATTTCCAATTGAGTCCATGTATTGTGTTGACTCAATTCCGAACAAAAACATTTATTCATAGGATAGAATGTAATTGTAATACTCTCAAGCCTATGAAGTGTTTGTTGAAGACGTAGCGGCAAAGAATATAAAGCTTCATCAAATACGCCGGTTTGCGTGCCTCATTTCTACGTCATCAACTATGGTTCCATGCTCCAAAGGTATGAATGCAATTATATATATATATATATAAGAGCTTGGAACTAGTTTATTGGGTGTTAGGTTTAATAAAAACTATGTTTTATTTTCAGAAAAATTTAAATAAGAACTTTAAAATAAAGTATATAAAGTTTCTGGGCCAAAATCGAATTTTATAAACTTTCTGGAAGTCGTTCGATATGTCATTTGAACGAGTTTTTCGTTCGGACCAGATGTCGTTCGAACGAGTTTTCCAATGAGGTTCCAGTATAGGCCTGTGATATGTCGTTTGATATGTCGTTCGAACGAACCTTATGTTCGAACGCGATATCCAACGAGATTCTAACGAGTTCAATCTGGAACATCATTAGAAGTCACGTTCGAACGAGAGTTCGTTCGAACGAAATGTCGTTCGAACGAGATGCCAGGTGGGAACAGTTTTTGACAGTTTATTGGCAGTTTTTCACCCACTTTCCCACTAAGTTTTTAACCAACTTTTTCAGACTTTATCAATAGCGGGAATAACATTTTCCAATCTAACTTTTCCATTCCATTCCATCTCTTAGAGAGAGTTTGAGAGCTAAAATTTTTTAAGGAAAATGTTCAAGTTTTGAGTGCTATTTTTCAAGAGAAAATATTTTATCACTCTAGTTTTACACCCATATTGTTTATCCAAGTTCACATATATACATATCAATTGCTTGGAGTTTGGCACCGGTTTATCTCTTCCGTTTCAAAGAGAAGTTTTGGTTTGCTTCTACATCCATCAAAGAAGAAGACGTTTTGTTGCGATTCTACCCAATTGGAGAAAGGCTCCATGTACGGGTGACGGTGACCATATAAAGTCCTATTGGTGGATTCCGAGACCGCGGTGGTGTTCCAAGGTTATCCGCTAGGAAGAGGTCACTACAAGAAGAAGCGTCAAGTCTTGAGAGGGATCGAGTCGTGTGTTGTAAGTCTTTCTGTCTTGTACTTGTAATTCCGTATCTAGTGGATTTGTGGCTAGGGCCGTCCGAGGTTGTTTCCCGTCTTGGGTTTTTCCTCGTACATCGCGGCGTAGTGTGATTGATTTATTTTATCTTGTAAAATAACGTAGAACTCATGTTTAGAATAATTCAAGATAAAATTTGGTTTAAATTATCACACTCATTTAATTTGGTGCTAAATTAAATATTGGGTAAAGTTTATTTAATTCAAGTCATTTGCTAAAATTTGGTTTCGCCAAATTTGCTAATATTGATAAATATGACTTAGGCAAATTCTAGGACTTGAATTAATTAATTGGTTTAAGTGAATATATTAATTGTTTAATTTTACTTCACTTAATTTAATTTTAATTTGTTTAAGAAATTAAAATTTGTTGTGTTAAAGTTGAACCACCACACCACTTCCGCGTCGATTTACATAAAAAGGAAATAATATTTTAGAATTGGGGCCTCGCGCACCAACAAGTGGTATCAGAGCCGGAGCGCTAAGTTATCGCGTTGAAGATCCGTTTTTTGACTTTTTGTATTTCCTTAGATTTTTAGGTGGTTCTATTTTTTTATCACTCTCATATTTTTTTCCTCTCAATGGGACGTCTTAATGAAAATTTGTCCAATTTTAATGAAAATAATTTTTTTGATTTTCGAGAGGAATTAAATGGGCTTAACAAATGTAACGAAAATTTAAAGGAATTAAATTTGAGATTTGTAAAAAGAATTAAATTTCTTGGAAATGAAAATTCTTGTTTTAAAGCTCACATTGAGTCTTTGCAAATCTCCTTATCTCAAAAAGATATTTTTCGTGAAAAGCTCATGGACTTACATTCAAATTTTGATATTTTAGAAAAGTCCAAGAAAGAGAGTGAAAATCGTGAAAAGACTCTTAGGGACAAGTTTGCTCATATTGAGGGAGAGCGTGTTAACCATCTAGGAATTATTGAAAATTTAAAGAAGGAGTCCCATAATTTTGAGGAATCTAATTTATTACTTGAGTTCGAAATTTTAAAAATGAAAAATGATTTTCAAGACTCTAGTAGTAGTTCTAATGGTTCTAGCACATCATGCTCAAATTCTTCCATTACTAAAGCTAAAACCATTGTTTGTTTTAGAGGGTCAACTTTGTCCAAGGTCTTTAAAAAGGGTCACACCTTAGGTAACATTCCTCGTGTTTACACATGCTTGCATTGTGGTAGGAAAGGTCACGTTAGGTCATTTTGTTTTGATCTTAAAAGAAGTCCAAGGAAATCTTTATCTAGCATTTCATTATTTCCTAATCCCCATCATGTTAAATATAAATCTATATGGGTTAGGAAATCATTATTAAATGCGCTAGATACAAGATTTGTTTATTCTCATTTACTATCACATGAAACCTCCCTTGCTAAATTTAAAGGTTGAATGTGTTAGTGTTTTATGCATACTCTAGATTTTTGTGCTTCATATTATATATCATTGCTAGATGTATTCATGTTTAGTCATTTTCTAGTCATTGCCTTATTTCATATCACATGCTAGAAATTATGACTTGTTTATCTTTTTGTATTATATTTTGTGTTTGAATTAATTAAAAAATATAAAAAGATTTTTTTTTATCATTTGTGTTTTATTTATTTCATTTAAGCTTAATGAAAAATACAAATGATTTTTGTTTATTCTTTTGAGTATATATCTTTATTTTTGGTTAAAAATGTCAAAAACTCAAAAAGATTTTATTTTGTGTGTATTTTAGTTTGACACGCTTTATGTGGCATATATTTGTGTTTGAATCCCATCTTTTACGCTCCCACGTGGCTAGAACTTTTGGTTTAGATTTTCAATCCTTAAAATGTTATTTACCATGTTTTATATGGAGCAGTTGGATTTTGTATTGTTTAAATGGATTCTATTTTTATATGCCTCTTTTCACACATGAACGAGCTCTTTTGAAATCTTAATGTCACATGTTATATTTGATCTTTTTGAGGTGTTCTCCTACCAATCTAGTCATCTACATATCTATGACCTAGGAGGACTAGTGCATGTCACAATCTGTTGCACGTGAGCTTTGTGAGATAAAAAATTATATATCTAAATGTGAACGGGGAAGGGCTCTGAAAGGATGAATTAAATCCTTAGCGATAGTAAGCCACCGTTTATTGGATCTAAAAGAAATACGTGATCCAAAGGCCTAAAAACAGAATATTTGGCATTAAAAAGAAAACAATTGCTAAGGCCCATGTTTGTTTGATATATTCATTCAAAAGCAAAAGAATATATATGCTTATTGAGGGAGAATTGGATGGTATATCAACGGTTTGCACAATGTCCGTTTATCCTAGTTGTCTTTAATGTCATGACTCTACTTGGTTTGTAGAATCATCATCATGTTAGGCTTGTATGCATTGTGTATGTTTGTTCATTGAGTTCAATCTTCATATTGTCATATGAGGTTATATTTAAATGTGATAAAGTTTGCAATCAAATGAGAACTTCGTGAATGTTTATTAAGTGTTTGGGTCTAAATTTAATTGTTGCTAGTTCACACCCCTACACTTACGTTTACATATGACACATTTTTTCCATACGAATGTGCAAACTTATTTTATTTTGTGTTATATGTGTGTTTATATCTATATATATATATATATATATATATATATATATATATATATATATATATGCAAGTGCTTCATTGGTATATTTCTAGTTTATATATATATGATATTTGTTTGTCTTTGCCTTTCTTTCTAGTCCTTCTATGCTTATACTTCATTTTTAGTATCTATATTGGATTAGTTATGCTTTTGTTGCTCATATGTTTTCACGTCTTATCACTTTAAGCTTCACTGTGTTTATTAGTTCTATATCCTTTGCCTATTCCTGAACAAAAAGGGGGAGAATGATAGGGGAAAAAATGGTATCTAATCCTATTTTGATCGTATCTTAGTTTGGGGGAGATTTATCTTAGGGAGAGACGTCTTTCTAAGTATGTCTTTTGTTTGGTAAAGGGGAGAATTAATTTAGGGGGAGTAATTAATTAATATTTTGATATTCCCTATGCATTTGATGAGTTTGCTTAAGTGTGCAGGATTTCTTCTAAAGCGGCATTATTGTTTAATGGCAAAGCGTTTGATCCTTGGGTTGAGTCAAGTTTGGGTGGGTTATGTTTTGAGTCTAGTAGAGCTTGACGGCCCTTTAGGATTTTTTGTTTTGGTTTTTGTCCCGGAATAGCCAAAGGGGGAGATTTGTAAGGACACAAATTTCCAATTGAGTCCATGTATTGTGTTGGCTCAATTCCGGACAAAAACATTTATTCATAGGATAGAATGTAATTGTAATACTCTCAAGCCTACGAAGTGTTTGTTGAAGACGTAGCGGCAAAGAATATAAAGCTTCATCAAATATGCCGGTTTGCGTGCCTCGTTTCTACGTCATCAACTATGGTTCCATGCTCCAAAGGTATGAATGCAATTATATATATATATAGGAGCTTGGAACTTGTTTATTGGGTGTTAGGTTTAATAAAAACTATGTCTTATTTTCAGAAAAATTTAAATAAGAACTTCAAAATAAAGTATATAAAGTTTCTGGGCCAAAATCAAATTTTATAAACTTTCTGGAAGTCGTTCGATATGTCGTTCGAACGAGTTTTTCGTTCGAACCAGATGTCGTTCGAACGAGTTTGCCAACGAGGTTCCAGTATAGGCCTGTGAAATGTCGTTTGATATGTTGTTCGAACGAACCTTATGTTAGAACGAGATATCCAACGAGATTCTAACGAGTTCAATCTGGAACGTCGTTAGAAGTCGCGTTCGAACTAGAGTTCGTTCGAACGAAATGTCGTTCGAACGAGATGCCAGGCGGGAACAGTTTTTGACAGTTTATTGGCAGTTTTTCACCCACTTTCCCACTAAGTTTTTAACCAACTTTTTCAGACTTTATCAATAGCGGGAATAACATTTTCCAATCTAACTTTTCCATTCCATTCCATCTCTTAGAGAGAGTTTGAGAGCTAAAATTGTTTAAGGAAAATGTTCAAGTTTTGAGTGCTATTTTTCAAGAGAAAATATTTTATCACTCTAGTTTTACACCCATATTGTTTATCCAAGTTCACATATATACATATCAATTGCTTGGAGTTTGGCACCTGTTTATCTCTTCCGTTTCAAAGAGAAGTTTTGGTTTGCTTCTACATCCATCAAAGAAGAAGACGTTTTGTTGCGATTCTACCCACTTGGAGAAAGGCTCCATGTACGGGTGACGGTGACCATATAAAGTCCTATCGGTGGATTCCGAGACCGCGGTGGTGTTCCAAGGTTATCCGCTAGGAAGAGGTGTCTACAAGAAGAAGCGTCAAGTCTTGAGAGGGATCGAGTCGTGTGTTGTAAGTCTTTCTGTCTTGTACTTGTAATTCCGTATCTAGTGGATTTGTGCCTAGGGCCGTCCGAGGTTGTTTCCCGTCTTGGGTTTTTCCTCGTACATCGCGGCGTAGTGTGATTGATTTATTTTATCTTGCAAAATAACGTAGAACGCATGTTTAGAATAATTCAAGATAAAATTTGGTTTAAATTATCACACTCATTTAATTTGGTGCTAAATTAAATATTGGGTAAAGTTTATTTAATTCAAGTCATTTGCTAAAATTTGGTTTCGCCAAATTTGCTAATATTGATAAATATGACTTAGGCAAATTCTAGGACTTGAATTAATTAATTGGTTTAAGTGAATATATTAATTGTTTAATTTTATTTCACTTTGTTTAATTTTAATTTGTTTAAGAAATTAAAATTTGTTGTGTTAAAGTTGAACCACCACACCGCTTCCGCATCGTTTTACATAAAAAGGAAATAATATTTTAGAATTGGGGGCCTCGCGCACCAACAGTTCCGAAGAATAATGGGAAGTGGAGAGTTTGCATCAACTTCACTGACCTCAACAGAGCATGCCCTAAGGGTAGTTTCACCCTCCTAAAAATAGACCAACTAGTAGATGCCACTGCAGCTCACGAGCGAATGAGTTTCCTGGACGCGTACTCAGGGTATCACCAGATCCCCTTGTATGCCCCAGACCAAGACAAAACGGCGTTCATCACAACAGCTGGGTTATATTGGTACAAGGTCCATGCCCTTTGAGCTCAAGAATGCAGGAGCAACCTATCAGCGGCTGGTCACTAAAATGTTCAAGGATCAAATGGGAGACACCATGGAGGTCTACATCGATGACATGCTCGTTAAAAGTAGGAAGAAAGAAAATCACCTCTCGGACCTGTCAAACACCTTCGAAATCCTCAGGAAGTACCGAATGAAACTTAATGCGAGCAAGTGTTCCTTCGGTGTCCAGTCAGGAAAATTTCTTGGATACTTGGCCAGTAACAGAGGCATAGAAGATAATCCAGATCAGATCGATGTAATCAAAAGGGTGCAACCACCTCGCACAATCTGGGACGTGTAGAAGCTCACTGGAATGCTCGCTGCCTTAAATCGCTTCATCTCCAAATCCTCCGAGAAGTTCAAGCCTTTTTTCCAGCTTCTAAAGGGAAGTAAAATGATAGAGTGTAGCCCAAATTGCTCGCGAGCATTGGACAAGCTCAAGTCCTACTTAAGCACTCCACCGCTGCTTGTCATACCGTAGGAAACGGATTCTTTGTACCTGTACCTCTCCATGTCCAATCACACTATCAGCTCTGCGCTAATATGCGAGGTTTTAGGAATCCAACACCCCATTTATTACTCAAGCAAGACCTTATTAGACGCTGAGCAAAGGTACCTTCCATTGGAGAAGCTCGCCTTTACACTAGTAATAGCCTCGAGGAAGGTGAAGAATTATTTCGAAGATCATACAATCATCGTCCTTACATCGCATCCCCTTAAGGCGGTCCTAAGGAAAGCGGATTTATCGGGCAGATTATCTAAGTGGTCAGTCGAGCTCGACCGGTTTGACATCCAATTTTAACCAAGGACATCTATCAAGGGTCAGATCCTTGCTGATTTCATAGCCGAATTCAATGGCGAAGAACTCTCCGACCAACCTCAACCAACAAGGCAAGAGAAGAACCAGGCAACAGAGGAAACCTGGAAACTCTTCGCTGATGGAGCCTCCAACTCAAAGGGGGCAGGGGTAGGCGTTGTTCTCATCACTCCAGAAAACACAATCCTTGAGCAAGGAATCAGGCTTGGATTTACAGCCTCCAATAATGAAGCAGAGTACGAAGCCCTAATAGCCAGTCTCCAAAAGGCGCAAACTCTAGGAGCAAAACATTTACAGGTGTTCGGCGATTCTCAACTAGTCTCCAATCAGATAAGTGGAGATTACAATGCAAAGGATGAAAGAATGGCAGCCTACCTTGCCTTAGTGAAAAAATTAATGACAAGCTTTGAAGAGATCAACATTCAGCAGTTTCCCAGTGGGCAAAATAGTCATGCTGATGCCTTAGCAGCCTTGAGTTTGGCAGTTGACTCTGACCTAAAAAGGATCATCCCCATCGATTGCCTTATTTGTCCGAGCATTAACCACAACAGCAAGCTACCAAACGTGGAACAGATACTCCAGGTGGGGTCAGCCCCCCGCTGGATGGACCCCTTAAGGGACTATTTAAAGGATGGCACGCTCCCAGATGATAAGAAAATTGCCCACCAGATAAGAGTCAAAGTTGCTCGCTTTCACTTATCCACGGGAGGCTACTTGTATAAGAAATCCTTCTTCGGTCCTTACCTTAGATGCGTCCACCCAGGTGATGTCGAGCAAGTGCTACACTAGCTTCACGAAGGAATATGTGGAAGTCATGTCGGAGGAAGGTCTCTAGACTTTCGAGCAATGAAAGAAAGCTATTGGTGGCCATATTTGCAAAAGGACTCCGCAGTATATGTCCGCAAATGCCTAAAATGCCAACTCCACGCTCCTATGGCCCACCAACCCACCAGCGACCTAAAGTCCCTGTCCAGCCCATGGCCCTTCGCCCAATGGGGAATGGACATCGTGGGACCACTGCCTATCGCTGCCGGTAATCGCAAATATCTGTTGGTTGTGACTGACTACTTCACCAAATGGATCGAGGCAAAACCCCTGGCGAACATCCGAGATGCCGATATGATAAGGTTCATATGGAGGAATATAATCACTCGATTTGGAATTCCCAGAACCATCATCACCGATAATGGAACACAGTTCGAAAGTGGCCCGTTTCAGGACTTCTGTAATGAACACGGGATCAGACACCATTTTAGTTCGGTGGCCTACCCTCAGAGAAATGGCCAAGCTGAAGCTTCCAACAAAACTGTGTTCGATGGATTGAAGAAGCGATTAAAGTGAGCCAAAGGCGCATGGGTAACAGAGCTACCCCATATCCTATGGGCGTACCGAACCACTCCCCGGTGAGCAACAGGAGAAACCTCATTTTCGCTGACATATGGCATGGAAGCAGTCATCCCACTAGAAGCGGGTTTGCCAACAATGAGATCCAACCTTGTTGACCAAGGCCAGAATGATGAGGCATTGATTGTCAAACTTGACCTAGCCGACAAGCGTAAAGAACTTGCCCTAGTGAAGCTAGCGAGCTATCAGCAATAGCTCGCGAAGCACTACAACAAAAGGGTTAACCCGAGAACATTCCAAGTTGGGGACTATGTTCTAAGGAAAATCCTGGGCAGCACAGTGAAGTCGTCAGACGGCAAGCTAGGCCCAAACTGGGAATGACCCTTTAAGATAATTAAAGACGATCTGCAAGGTGCCTATCACTTGGAAATGATGGAGGGAAGAGAAATACCACGAGCATGGAACGCAGCTAATCTCAAGAAATTCTATTTTTAGATCTTTTTCTTGTATTCTTTTGTTATGAAAATAGAAGTTCATTTCCCTTATTACTAATGAAAGCTACTTAATTGGTTACACTCTGATTGGTAACAGCTGCATTTATTGCACATCTTTTCCAAATAATAGGCACATTAATCGCTATAGCAGGGAAATACCCCTCCTCATGTCATCGTCATAAAACACGAGAGACCTCTTAGCATTGCACCTGGCAATATATCAAGCCCTACAAGGGATCCTTAGGCAATACGACCAAATTCTATACTGGTCGTCAAACCTACTTCGATTGCATAAAATCCTGATCGGATGAAGACATCCAACACCAGGTGTGTCCTCGCCAATTTCCCCACTTAGGCCTAAGGGAGTGTGACGACACAACCTAAAAGGTAAAGTGGAGCACAATGGTATCTTGGTATTATACTGGACTGGGGGGACACTTGCATGATAAAACAAAAAAGATTATAGAGAAGTAAGAATATGAAAAGTATGATGCACATGTTTAGTCGTCAAAATTGCCCAAAACACAAACTTTTCATTAATACATCATACTTTCAACAATGGTAATACATGTTTAGTCGGCGAGCTCGCCCAAAGCATTTACATTATCAAAAATACAAAAAAAAATAACAACTGGAAAAATCTCAATGGGGTGGAAACCTCTGAGCAAGATAATTAGCCACTCGAGCTCTTCGTCCGTCATCAGGAGCAGGAGATAACTCCTCCACAACCTCATTCGCATCCGACTCCAGTAATTGTCGAGAAATAGCATCGATGGGGATCCATCGATCATCCCTCCGAAATGGGTTAGGCGTCAGGGTGGAGGAAGACATCTCATGACGATACCATAGCACCGAGTTCCTCAGGACTTGCAGCTCCTTCAAGGCACTTAGCCACCCCCTGATAAAAGAAAGCTCCTCAAACTCAGACAGCCTTGTTGGAGCATCCGACCAGCCTTGATCATAACCGTCAGCCCACGCTTGCCAAGGGCCTTTCTTGAACAAGTGTCACAACTGAGTAACGTCCCTTTGAAGCCCAGCAGCGATTACATATGCTCGTTGAACATCACCGCGAAGTTCTTCCATTTCCCTATTGCGAAGTTCTTCTGCTTCCCGGTTTTTGCTCCTGATGTTCCTACCAGCTCTCGGAAGGGGAGGGCGAGTGGGACTTCGCGACATAGGAGGAGTAGTATTATGACCAGCTCTAGTTCGTGATGATGAGGAGCCTTGCAATACTGCTCGAACAGTGCTCGGTGCATGCTCCCTGAGTCGTAAGACTTATCTCCTCAGGTCTTCATTCTCCTGCTGAAGAACCTCCCCTATTTGGTTGATCTCGGAGGCCTCTAATAGTTTTGTCCTCGGCACATTGACCTCCTCTTGCACTGAAGCACCAATGTCCTCCATCTCCTGGAGCCTGTCCTTCAGCTTGGCCACGAGCTCAGATTGCTCCTTATACTTCAGATTTCTAGACCTAAGGGACTTGCAAAGCTTAACGAAGGCCTGGAAAACTTCGGGACTCGCTTTGGGACCAAGGGTCCTACCCAACTGGGAAGTAGCAGGAATGTAATCATCCACATCAACAAACTACAAGCAAGAGAAAGAAAAAGGAGAGAAATGGACAAATCAGTACAAGCAGAAATGATGCCTTTTTCATTAATGAAAATTGAAATTACATCGAACTGAAAAAAGAAAGTTTACAGACTGGAAAAAATAAACATACAAAGCAATCCTATCAGATAACAAATTAGCAACCTCGGGTGGCCCAGAAGTTGATGGCCTGTCCCCATATCAGCATTAACAAGAGCACTTCCCTCGGCAGCGGTGGTCTCTATCACCTCAATAGAAGAAACTTCAGTAGGGGACGCCTGAGGAACAGGATCAGATCCTTCAACGGCTGGGGTAGGGTCCTCATCTATGACTGGCCTCGGCCTTGGGTCATGCTCGTCAAAAAGAGGAGATGCAACATCCACTCCAGCAGCAATGAGAGCCTTGTTCCATCCTTTCTTGAAGTTCAGACGGCTAATATAGCCTATCTGAACTTCAGCATCCTCATATGATGTAGCCCAGCCAGAATTGTAAGAGTCTTCCTTGGCGGTAACAGCCTCAGACTCCTTCTTCTTCAGCTCTTCGGAGAGCACCCTGTTCTCCTCAATGACTGTAAGTTTGCTCGAGCAAACCAAGTCATACGCCTACCTCAGCTCCTTCAGATCTTGGACTGCAGCGTCCTTCTCCTTGTTGGCAGTGGCAAGAACCAAGTAGGATGAAATCCGAGCAGCTTCAACGGCTTTGAGGTTGGCCTCGAGCTCTTTACCCTTCAGCTTCAGGGTGGAGCTCTCTTGCTCCAGCTCACTATTCTTCTTCATCAGCTCATCGCGTGAACGATACAGCACGGCGAAGTCAGAAACAAATTGCAAAAAAGAGAAGGCATTAGAAGTGGAAAATGAGGGAAGTCAGAAAAACATAAGAAAAAAGGGAAAACCTAACCAGAGAAAGCCTCTGACTAGCCTTAAGGGCCAAGTGATCTGACTTTACTGCCTTGTGGCGATCAGCCGGGAGGATAGCTCTCTCGAGCAGAGCCGGGGCCAGCTGGGGAGAAATTGCCACGGAGGCCCCCTCGGGCAGAGCAGACACCGGGACTAAGGCCTGCCCAGCCTTCATCCTCGCTTCAGCCCTTCTTTTCTTCTCCTCTTTCTACCTCTCTTTCCTCCTCCTATCCTCTACCTTCCGTTTCTCCCCCATTTTCTCCCTCTATTCTTCCTTTTTCCTCTCTCTCTCTCTCACCTGCTCCTCTTCCTTCCTCTTCCTCTCCTGCTCCTGACCAGAAGATCGGGAACCAGTAGCCACAGCCCCCGAGAAAGATTTTTGTTTCTTTGACCTCTGAGCGAGGAACATTTGGTCTTCATCGTTATCATCCCAGATCAGGTTCTTCTGGGGTGGAACCATTCCTTCACTCGAACTGCTGGAAGTGCTCAATGACCCTCGAGCTTCCGAAACCTCCATACGATCAGAGGAGCTGATACTGCTAGATCTCTCTCCCCGCAAATCACTTACAGCTCCTACAATGTCACTCTCAGAGCTGCCCTCTTCCTCATCCAATTAGATAGGACTTGTAGCAGTCTCTTCAGGTGAACTAAACTCTGGGATACTATCCACAGGCCTTACTATGAAGCTGGAGCAAACGTTTTTGTACTCAAGCTGGAAAGAAGCAGACCGGGGATGCTCGCCGTCACCTAAAGGCTCTCATATGTTCCAAGCCTTTATCAATTCTGAAAGACGGACCTCGCTGAGTGCAGGTTCCAAGTTCTTCGACCTCGCTGTGAAAGAAAAAGCAAAGAAGAGTTAGAAAGATCACAAATCAACAAAAGTCAAAACAACAGTACAATATCTACCTATGTATTCCTCCCCATAAAAGGGAACAGAGAACCTCTCAGACCTCGACCCTTCAAGCTGGGGAGAAAACTGCCAATTTCTAATAAAGAAACCCTCTTGCCAGTAGTCCTTATGGGAATCAGGTAGATTTACTACCAATACGCTGTCAGGGCTCCTGGCTTTGAGGTAAAGGACACCAGAACTAGTCCAATAAAAGGAGTAGTAAAAACAAATTTCGGTGAGCCCTAACCTAGTTCCATAAAATTGATTTATCCTATGTACGCCATTTACTATTTTCCACACATTGGGCGAGCATTGTGCAGGAACAATATTAAAATAGCCAAAGAAATGCAAAAACAAGTCATTAGGAGGAAAAGTGAGTCCCCCCTGGGAAAGCAACAAAACATGGATCCAGTGGGCATCATCTATCTCCTTAATATTTCTAGTAGGGGAGGAACAACACTCAATATCTACCCACTCAAGAATATTGTAAAACTCCCTAAACTCGGAAACCGACCTATGCCTAATCTTCGCCATTGGAAAACCCTAGAAAACTACAAACTCAAAGAGAAAGCACAGAGAAAAAGTATAGGAAACTTACAAGATAGAAGATCAATTCGAACGATGAAGAAGCGCGAGCCCAAACGACGAGAAAGCAACGAGAATAGAGGTTGAGAAGAAGATACGAAGTGCTAGAACTCACAAGGAATGAGAAAGTGCTGGAAAAATTGAAACGATGATAGAAAAGTACCTAATCCAAGAAACCTTTAAGTTCTGCTAATCATAGTGCACAAGATACGAAGCGGGTGCCGCCAAAACCATCTTCACGGTTTCTAAAGAATTATAAAAGAGCCATTATGGCTAATCAATTAAATTTATTAAGCCCATGAACATAGCCAAACTAACTTAGGGGCAATTGTGGGTACCAAGAATTAATACCATGGGCCTAGACGAGTAGCCCAATTCTAGCGGCCCAAAGTCTAGGCCCCCCACTTCTTATTTTGATGCAGTCTCTTCCCACGTTCCCTTGAAGGGAAGTTATGGGAAGGATGGAAGACGTGGGGAAACCATCACCCCCACTCACCTAAATGTACATGTATATATTAAACCCTAGGTCCGGGGCAAAAGGACAAGTTGTATTCTCTGTAATTACTCTCCGGAGTATATAGAAATAATATCGACTGCACCACCGTGGACGTAGGCACATCTTTGTTGAACCACGTACATCCTTTGTTGTGTGATTTTCATTTTGTATTCCTTGTTCTTACTTGGTGAATGATTTTTTCTTATTTATTTGTGTTGCACAATAATTGTCACCACAACATTAGACCCACGAATGCTCTCCTCTAGACCTCAGATGAGTGAGAGAAGAGATGTGTCAATGTAAGAGAAAATGTCTTAAAGGGATTCAAACATCAAATGAGGGTCCTAAGCCCACCATTAAAGGTTTTCCATTGGTATATTAGAATTTAAATGAAGTATTATAGTCTACGATACATCTTGAGCTTTGGTAAAAAGAGTTTGAGGTCTTGCGGCCTTTGTCAACAACACATAGGACCTTAGGAAATAACTGAATAACTTCTCTAAATGTGCCAAGGTAATAAATTAGGTCTCTATATATGAGTAATGTAATTGGTTAAAGTGTGGGATATGAGTGCAGAACGAAGTTTGAAACACTTATAAAATGCTATAACTCTTATGAGTCTGATTGTTTGAATGCCTTAATCTCCCTGAATGCTCAAGATTTCTCCTTTTCACATTCTTCCAGCAATCTATTTATAGGGGAACTCTTGTAAGCATGGTTGGGGTACCCCTGAGGTCTATCGATGTTAGCAAGGTAGTGGACTGTTAGGAAAAGTAATTGTAAGTAGTGCAAGTCAGTTGTTCAGTGCGTTTAGTGTTGATAGGAGCATTCAATGCAATTGGATATGGGTAGTGGAGGTAGGTTGAATAGTGTTCTGCTTCTCACCTACTCCTCCAGACTCTTCGCAATAGATTTACCAAAGGTCCAAAGGGTTTGTAGGAATCGTGGAATTTCTCAAAACTAATCCTCAAGTATCACGTGCTACCACATCCTAGGACTAAGGATTCAGTGATCTCGAGAGGTCATTATCCTTTTATCTACGGTTAGCTCTGAGCACATATTGTAACAAAAAAGTGAGATTGTGATATTTATGCATGATTGGGGAAGTAACCTCAATGACTAACCTTCTTAGGAGGAAGGATGTGTGGCTAAGGTATGCTACAGTTTAATAGCACACCCTTGAGAATAACTGAGGTTTTGTAGAACAAGTGGTGGTCTATTTGAGGTCTGCGACTAGCATTGGGACCTCTTCCTTACTTTCAAGGTGATTTGAGAGTTGAAAGATATTTTAAACACCAAGTGTGAAGTAGGATATCATCAGTATCCCCTTATTTCTTCTTGCAAAGGTTTTAAGGGGAAACACTTATCCTTTGTGGAAATTTGCAGGTGGATTCTCAACTAACAACTGAGATTTTCATCATTATTATACCGTGTTGGGAAGGATCTAGCACGTGGCTAAGGATATCCGCTGGCGACTGAGATTTTTGATGAGGCCAAGGCTTCTGATTTAGTTAGATGTAAGTGGCTATAACCCTAAGCCTTGGGGGATATAAAAGAGACCCTTGGGATGAGACGAGTTCTTCACCGCTAGCTCCCATCTTATCTCTTCTTTTTGAGAAATTCCTCTTGAGAACACTTTTTTTCTTTCAAAAAATGTTTTCCAAAGATATATCCCCTACTTAGGTTTTAGACCCCAAGCCTTAATCCATTATTGGCCCCTGTCTCTTGGCTTAACTTGGCGATCGGCACACCTTGCTAGTGCATCTTTTCAAATTGGCATAATAGTGATGAACTATGGGGGTTTATTCAACACCGAATTCGCTGGTAGGGCTCAATACGCCTCACGACTCACTAAGAACAATCTGTCGAGCTTTGGAAGACTTATAAAATTATAGAGGACCAAAGCTTAATGAGAGGGTCTACTCTATGGTGGCTAAATTTTTATGCTTAAATTAGTGATTCCTTCAATATATGGTCAAATTTTCCCTTCCGCTATCTATGGTTAGTTAGTGGACAACTTCTGCAAGTCTTTGATGGCCATAATCTTGGACTTCAGGGATTCTAGCGGGGGAAGGGTGATGTTTAACCTACCCAGTTCTTCCAACTATACAAAGATCAAGAGTAGAGCTATCCAAATGACAAGAGCCTGAAGTACCTAGCCCTTACCCTAATATAGAGATTATTGGGAGTAAGTGTAATGCCCCTAAGAATTGGAGGGAGAGGTTCTTCTTTGTTAGGAGACCTTAGGCCACTATAGACTCTACTAAGTACATTGGTTGCCCCCCTCTTTGCTCTACTCCTCTGTCGATTTTAAGTTGAAGCTTTACTTCCATTTCTTCACTTGAATTAACCTTTGTTCTGAAATTTTTGCCTACCTTTTGCAGTGGTTCCTAAGCCCACCATATCGGAGTTTAACAAGAATATTGAGGCTCAGAGGTTAGCCTCCACTCCTTTCTAGCTCCTCGTTATTTCCAAGAGCCTTTTTATCTGTGGGCTAAGATTTAAGCCCAAGCCTCTAAAATTTTTAGGGGTACCTGAGGCTCCTAATATCATTATGGGGGCCACGCTAAAGGCTGATCCTTTTGTCTTGACTAGTCGAAAAAGGAAGGTTTCATTTGGAGTTATGGTTGAGGTTATTGAGGCCTCTGAACGTGAGTATCACTGGACCAAGGGTGGAGTTAATCCTCCGAAAGGCCTGTGGGGGGGGGGGGTCTACTTCGGCTGAAAAGCACATTCTGCTTTTTGACTATTCCCCTTGTAAGTATCTTGGCCCTTTCATTTTTTTTCCTTCTTTATTAGTTCCTTGATGGCTGACTTTGACCTTTATTTGATGATAGAGTGGAATACTCTGATACCTATATAATCATGCATGAAGGATGGTCACAAACAAAAATTCTATTTTTGTATTTTTATGAATTTAAATCCCAAACACAAAAATCTAATTTTAAACAAATTTCTATGTTTAATTAAATTAGGTGTGAAGGCGAGTACAGGTTATAAATATAATGATTTAAATGACGCATGTAAAGAACACAAACATTGAGGAAAAATCCATTTTTATGGCAAAACCTTTTAATCAGCACTTTAAAAAGTTTTACAAGACTATCAACTTACCGACTACTTCATACACCCACAAGTATAATGCGCAGTGCCTTCAAAACATCTAAAGAATATTACTCAAATACATAGCATTCCACAGGCGTAGTGTCTTCTAAAGAATACTATATAGTATTTTTAGCCCTATTCCTTCTTCAGCCGTGATAACTCTGGTCACAAAATCAGTCGTAGAGAATCCTCTCCACAAAGTGTATGCCAGATAAGAAACTTTTTAGGTTTTTAAAAAGATTTACAAAATTATTTGGGGATATAAAGTTGTGAATCAAAAAGTTTTTTAGTAACACAAGACTTGAAAACTTCTGCAATAGATTTGCAAAAACGTTTTTCTAAAAGTCTTACGAAATCTGGAGTAAAAAAAGGTATTTATAAATCTGACACAAAATTTGAGGCAAAAAATTCTTTCGAACGAAAATAGAAGTCGTTCGAACGATAAATACATTTCGTTTGAATGAAAACACCGTTTGCTCGAATGAGACTCCAATCTCATTTGAACCAGCTTCTAATGAGCTTTAAACGAATTCAAGTAGAATACCCTCATTAGTAGTTCGTTCGATGTAAGATCTAACGAGCCTTCAAATGAAAAGCTAATTTCGTTCGAATGAGATTATAATCTCGTTAAAATGAAGCCAAAAAAAAATTTAATTGAAAAATCATGGCTCCATTTTTTTATAAAATAACATCGCAAATAAAATTATGAATAATTTTAAACTGCTAAAATCTTTGTATCATTTTGAGATGTAGGGAAGTCTTCAATATTGGGTATGTTGTGGTTCAATTCGACGTGTCAATGTGTGTCGGTTTGTAATGGGATCCGCTAAATATTCCAAAGTAAAAATGAATACAAATAAAAAGCCTAAGCTAAAAAATGTGCGCTTACAAATCTTCCCCTTTGGTTATTCTGGTACAAAACAACCCCAAACCTAAACTACAAAAATTATCCATCTATGACGAAAATTCTAATACCCTTACCAAACCCTAGAAACGGAACGACAAAAGTAGCATTCTCTTCAATCTCCATTTCTACTTCCCTCGGGAAACTTTGTCTTCATCCAGTGTGTCTTAATTTCCATTTTAGATAACTACACACACAAGACAAAGAAATATATTGTGACGCATAGAGTTTGAAATAAAAAAATAAAACTATAAGTAAATTCTCCCCTATAAATCAAACTCATTAAATCTCCCCCTTAATTTGTTCTCCCCCTTTTTGTTTGAAATAGACAAAGGAATAGAAACATAAGCATGAATTTCAAAGCATCATGTATAAAATAAATAAGATATCATCACTAACATATGTAAACAATGCACGTGTAATGATAATCTCAAAGGCTTAACCAATAATTTTTAAAAAATTTTAAATTTTACAAAAAGTGTAAATTTTACAAATACAACATTACAACTCAAATCGAAACTATGATCAAGTATGTGACAACCGTGGACTAAATATAAATCACAAAGATTCAAAACACGAAACCATATATAATATGTGCAAAATAAATCAAAGAAAATATGGCACACATATATAGGTATGAACAACCATAAAACATACACAAAACACATAAGCTTTACACACTAGCATAGTATCGATGTGCCTAAACATGTGGGGTGGAATGAATGACCGCGAACTAGATACAAATGAGTTCTGATCCAAACACTCAAATAAGTTCAAGAAGTTATAATTGGCTGCAAAACTTTATCAAACTAAGCTTTAGCCTCAAGTGACCATATAAAGTGAACTAAATAAAAAAACAAGCATAATGCTCACAAGCCTGGAATATTGATGATTCTATAAATCAATAGCATCATGACAAAATAAGCATAACTAGGATTCATTGTGCAAACCCGTTGATCTTCAACTAAATACCCTCAAAAGATAAACTATTATATTTTATATTTTTACTATTCATGATTCTTTTGAAGTTATTTCTTTTTAATGATCAAACATAACCTAAGTTGGCTCCTTTCTGATAACTTTTTTGTTTTTATTGCTTTCAATCTTTTATTTGCCTCCTGCCAACGATGGCTTTCCAGCAAAGGAGATTTTCTACTTTTGTAGCCCTTTCTCGTGCACCCTCATATTTTTCCAATACTAAATAAAATCTCTCATGAGCAACGGTTCTTACATGCACAAATCTCTCATAGTCACAAGAACATGTAGATGACAAAATTGATAGGAGAACATCTCACCAAGATCAAATATACATGTGAAGCTAAAGTTTAAAAATCTCGTGCATGTGTGTGGGGGGTATATACATAGTCGAATCCTTTAAGCCAATCAAGTTCGAGACAACTCCATGAAAGCATGGTTAAGAACAATATAAATATCTATAACCATAACCAAATGTTCTAGCCACGTGGAAAGTACGAAGTGAATTGGATTCAAACACACCAATAAGCTACACTAAATGTGTAAAACTAAAATACACAAAACCGAAAATCTTTTTTTATTTTGTTAAAAAAATTATCAAAAAAAAATCTTTTTGTACTTTTTAATATGACTCAATAGAAGAAAAATAGAATTGTAAAAGATACACATGTAATAACACTAGCAAACATATATCATGAAGCACAACTAGAATATGACAAACAAAATCATGCAAGCAATCACCTATAAGATATAGCACATGAAGCATCATGTGCAAGAATGTGAGAATTAACCAACCTATCATTTAGCATTTCCAAAATAGATTTACTATACCAAATAGATGCATACCTAACGCGTATAGATTTGGTAATCAAGGTAACACTAGACTAAAACTTCCTAGGACCTCTTCCAATATCATAACAAAATGCCCTCAGGTACCCTTTCCTACAACAATGCAAACATGTGTAAATTGGAGAAAAGTTACCTATGGGCTGACATTCTCTAACATCCTTAGATGTGGTTGACCCTATAAAATAAAAAATAGTCTTGAAAGAACTATTAGTATCAAGGGAGACAGTATTATCACTACCAACATTACTCAAGTCTTTTAAATCATATTTTAACTTCAAAATTTTTTACTCAAGCAAGTAATTAGACTCTTCAAGTTTTATGCCTCCTTCTTTAAATTTTCAATCATTCCTTGAAAATTATCACTCTCCCCCTCAATAAAACTGAACTTTTCCCTAAGATTCTTCTCGCGTGCCTTATAATCATTAATTAATTTATCATTATCCTCATTGGCACGAACATAAACCTTGGAAATTTTAAAGTTTTCCATTTTTTTTTCTAAAAGCCGGACTCTATCGTCACTCACTTTCTTGGACAATTTTAGAATTTAAAAATCACGGTCCATGTTCATAAGCTTCTCACAAAATAAATCTCTTTAGTTTGAACAGTTTGCAAAAGTTCCACAGTAGCTTTAAAATAAAAAATTTCTTTTTTAAGAATTTTAATTCATTTATCAAACTTCAAATTCAAATGAGATAAAGTTTCACTATGGCTATCCATCAAAAGAAAGTAAAAATCAAACCCCAGAGAGAAGGATAAATAACCATCCTAAGAAGCACTAAACCAAGGATCTACATGATAAATTAGTGCAAAACCCGCTCTGATACCACTTGTTATTGTTAGTATCAGCGGGAAAAATTCTTTGAAAATTAGGATCACACGATAATTTGCTATAACCTTCTCTGATACCAATTGTTAGGGAGTGGAATGCTCTAATACCATTATGTAAGAGCGTATGAAAAAGCTCAGTAAGGATGGTCACAGACAAAAATTTATTTTTACACTTTTATCAATTTAAGTCCCAAATACACAAATCCAATTTTAAATAAATTTTAATCTTTGATTAAATGAAGTTTGAAGGCAAGTATGTGTTTTATATATAATGATACTACAAATTCAAAGAACACATATACTAAGGAAAAATCCCTATTTAGGGAAAAACCTTTTAATAGGCACTTTAGACAGTTTTACATGACTATCAACTTATAGAGTACTTGATACCCCCACAAGTATAACGTATAGTGTCTTCAAAACATCTAAAGAATACTACTCAGCTCTAGAGCAGTCCATATCCGGCTTTTCACCCTTGGTATCCATCGATCATTCATCTTATTCCTTCAGTCGTAGTCACTCGGGTCACAAAACCATTCATAGAGAATCCTCTTCACAAAGTGCATGCAAGTTACGAAACTTTTTAGGTTTTCACAAGTGCTCACAAAACCATTTGGGGATGTAAATTTGTGAATCAAAAAGTGTTTGTAACAAAAAACTCAAAAACTTTTATAACAGATATCCAGAAAACATTTTGTCAAAAGTCTTACGAAATTTGGAGTCAAAATAGGTATTTATAGATCTGACACAAAATTCGACACGGCAAATTCGTTCCAAAAAAATAGAATTCATTTGAACGAGAAAAGCATTTTATTTAAATGAAAACATAGTTCATTTAATCGAGACTCGAATCTAGTTTGAAACAGTATCTAATGATCTTCAAACGAATTCAAACAGAATGCCCTCGTTAGTAGTTCGTTCGATGTAAGATCTAACAAGCCTTTAAATGAAAAGATAATTTCATTCAAACGAGATTCTGAACTCGTTAGAACGAAGATAAAAAAAATATTTTTTAAATTAAAAATCCTAGCTCAATTTTTAATAAAAATAACATCCCAAATAGAATTATGAATAATTGTATACTCCTGCAAGCTTTATATCCTTTTAAGATGTAGGGAAGTCTTAAATATTAGAGATGTTGGAGTTCGGTTCGATGTGTCGATGTGTGTAGATTTGTCACGGGATACGTCAAATATGCCAAAGTGGAAATAAATACAAATCAAAAGCCTAAGCTAAAATATTCGCGCTTACGTTTGATTTAATAGATGAAAGGGAGGAATGGAGGATCATTTACGAGGTCATGATCAACAATAAGAGGAGAACAAAAACCACCAAAGGTTTGAAGATTTGTACCCTCGGGGTCAAACTGGTGGAGGTGACCCACTTGGGTCTGGCCTTGTTAAAGGCTTAGGTCGATAAAACCATACCCTTGCCTCAAGTAGAATCAAGGGTTGGACTCCTGGGGTAACCCAGGAAGATGCTTCTATTCCATGGGACTTGTATCTATAGACACCCCATTATATTACCCCCTGCCTCTCCTTAAGTCCCTAGTACCTCCCTTCATAACTGTAAACCCAGGTCATGTCCCGAGTACTGATGTGAAAGCCATTGGGCACTTCCCGGCTCAGTTTGACCCAAAAATCAAACTCTTCATCTTGACCGAGACTGAATGAATCTTCGAAGGGCACTGAATACCCTTTCCAACGGTCTACCCCGTGCGTGATTTTGACTTACCATAAGGATGAACGGTCCGTTTGCGTCTGAAACCTGACTCAGAGGCCACCGGGCGCTCCCGAGCTCTGTTTGACCTATGTCAACTCTTCAGCTCGATCAAAGCTGAATGAATCTTTAAAGGGCCCTGAATACCCTTTCCAACGGTCTACCCCATGCATGATTTTGACTTTCCATGCGGACGAACGATCCGTTTGACTCTGGGTGGCCACCGAGCGTTTCCCGAGCCCGGTTGACTAAAGTCAACTCTCCAAACGGGGTCAAGATCTCTGGAATGTCGAAGTACATCTCCTACCTTTCCAACAGTATGCCCCGTGCGTGATTCATATTTACCATGCGGACGAACGATCCGTTTGCATCCGAATGATTCCCCATCCAATGGACCGACAAACGCTTCCGAGCCATATTTGACCCAAAGTCAACTCCCAAACCCGGGAGAGGTCCAAAGTACTTTCGAAGGTCTCCAAATTACCTTTCCAACGGTATGCCCCATGTGCGATTCTGACCAACCGTTTGCCCTCGGCAGCCGATTTTCCAAAAAATCCTGAAACACACTACCAAACGGCAGGTTCCAGAACCTGCCTATCGGCACCTGCCTGCCGAAAGGAAGGAAGGGCTCTATGTCGATCGGCACTCACCTGGGACTATAAAAGGATACCTTCACCTCATTTGCAAAGGGAGCCCAGATCTGATAAAAATCCCTCTCAACGAATCCCAGAAACATCTCTCGAAGGCAACGTGATTTCAACTTCCAAATCCCCTTTTTACTTCCACTTTTCATCATCCCTTTCATCAAACTTGGTGAATTAGACACTCTCCATTATCATCCAAAGTGCAAGGGCTGCTCCCCAACAGTTAACATCAAGCTAAAGATCTTCAAGAAGGTCCAACTTTCTCAAACTCTCTCTTTTGAATTCTCTTGAATTCTCAATAACTTGTTTTCTTACTTAGCACTTTTATTATCTCATTTCACACATCCTAATATACTTTTTACTTAGTATTATTGCACATCCTTTATTTTCATAAATCCCAAAAAACAAGAAAAATAGGGTTTTGCTCATAAATTCAAATAAGGGATTCTCATATTTTCCTCACACTTTTCTCACAACTAAAACACTTTTTTCTACCCACCCACATACACACTCACAAATAAGAGATTCCCCATTTTGGATTTATGGGATAAACCCCACCCCTCGTTTTACATGCAAACTACGTGGACTTTGATGCCTTTATAGGCTACGTAGGCGTCTCGAGGTAAAACCCGAGACTCGAGTCCTTTTTTTCACTTTTTCTCTCATTTTATATCTTCTCTAAATCCATTTTTCTTATATTATACATATACTTGTTCTTAGTGACGCATTACCCCATATGCGTTATCGTTCCCTTATAATAATCAACGTAGGGGTAATCGCGTAAATTTCATTTTTCTAATATTACCCTTATATCTTCCTACGGATGACTCGCTTTATCTTTTCCATGATACAAGTTAAGGATTCCTACCTCCATTCTATATATATATACACATGCACACATATCACGGGGGGGAACATAAAGGAAAATAGCAAATATTCATGAGAGACCGAAAGGGCGGAATGGGTGCCTAACACCTTCCCATTTCGTAACTAAGCCTCCGAACCCTTCTCGAATCATCTTGGCACCAGTATGTCTTTGGATGCCACTCTTCGGGGTGGCTTACCCTTTTTCTTTTATCTGTTTTGAGTAAAATAGACTGGTGACTCTGAATCTCTCTACATTTTTCACACCACAAATGACGCCGGCCTAAGCGCTCCCGAGAGGGACGCACGGGGCCAGAAGGATCCTTTCCTCCATGTGCCCGCCCGCAAGGATCAGGATCAGGATCAGGGATGGCCACAGTATCGCTTGGTATAAATGGATGAAGTTGTATGGAAGGTGGTGCCCCCTCATGGGTAGGGGAATTTACAAAGGGAGACTGAGGTTCCCACTTCATTAGATAAAATAAACCTATATATATTAGCGATAGATGGTCTTCTTGCATTAGAAAATATAAATAGCTCTAACATGGTGGCTACTTTGAGGGGAACAATTACCCATGCCAATGTCGAGGATCTGGTCCCCTTGATGGGAAATGTACTTGTTTATTTTTCTGATTCCTTCCATTAACCTTATTGCATTTTATTCTGTTTATTATTCTCATATTCCTTTTCCCTTGTATGCTCCTCACTTTATGGAAGCTCTTTTAATCTATGCTCTTAATGGCAGTAGGGCATTGAGGTAAGTTGTTGAAATGGATAGCAGTTAGGACCTCTCTTGGAAGAACTTGGACCAAAGATACATGCCCTTGATCGAATTGAGATCATAATGACAATAGAGGATCTTCAAGGCCAAAAAAACTGTCTCTAGAGCTTTAAGGGTAGAATCTTTTGAATGGATGATGAGGTGGAGATCTTGAGGCAAATGGTCAAAGACTTATCCGTCGAAATGGAAAAGTTAACCTCTCAAGTTCAGGATCTTAAAAAAATCTATGTTGAGGTGCTAGTCAGACATGAGGAGCTTCTAGAACAAGTCTGTACTATAGGTCAGAGGCAAAGGGAAGCTTATCAAGAGTCCAAGGTCTTTAAGAGGTACTGCTTCCATAACTTCAGTTTTAGCTTTAAAGTTTATAAGGCCAAAGTTCAGGCACTATTCCTTGAGGTGGATATCTCTGGTCTATTTCGTTAAGCCCCTCAGTCAGAGGAAAAGAGCTCAGATAACGAAGGCAGCGGTGGTCATGATGCTAAAGTTACCTCTGCTCCTAAGGCATGGGAGGGAAAAACCATAAAAATGACCTCTGCCTCTTTACCTTCCTCCAATGAAGCCCATGTGAATCCCCAAACACCTAAGCCATGATAATATTTCATGTAATTGTTTTGGTAACCTACTAACTTTACATGGGCCATTTTAATTTAATATCCATCTCCACCCTTAGTGAAGATGTGTTTTTTTAATGAAATTGTGTTGTTATTTTCTCTATACTTTGTAATTTCTTTACTTTTTGCTTTGCCAAGGTATTTTTGTGTTATTTTTGTATTTTCAAGGTTTTCTCAGCATGTAATGCACCCTTAGCCACCAATATTTCTTGGTAAAGAGAAATTATTGAAGCGGCCTTGGGGGTCTTAAGATCTGAAGCCATACACTTGTTGAAGTTTTTAAAGTTGAGACTAAGATTTTGTAATGGTCCCTAAGACCTTAAAACCATGGAACACTCGGTGATTATATTTTTAGACTATAAGACCATAATTTATTGTTCAAACACTTAACCCCTCACCACCACAAAAAAAAATTGGGCGTAAAGACTTAAAATTAAATCTGTAAAGAGTCCCAAGACCTTAAATTTAAAACATGAATTTGAACCTTTAAATTATGAAGTCCTTTTAAGGTACCTAAGACCTCCATACTTAAAATTTTGGAATCTAAAGTCCTTATAAGGGTCTAAGACCTCTAAACTTAGAGATAATTTAAAATTTTAAGTCCTTATAAGGGTCTAAGACCATCGAACTTAGAGAAAATTTAAAATTTAGATGTCCTTATAATTGTTTGAGACCTCCGAACTGGAAGTTTTTGGAATCTAAAGTCTTTGTAAGGTCTAAGACCTCCGAACGTAGAGAAAATTTGAAATTTTAAAGTCCGTACAAGGGTTTGAGACCTTCGAACTAAAAAATTTTGGAATCCAAATTCTTATGAGAGTCTAAAATCTCTATAGACAATTTGAAATTTCTAAGTCCTTATAAGAGTCTTAGACCTCTAGACTAATATTTTTTGGAATTTAAAGTCCTTATAAGGTTCTAAGTCCTATAGACTTTTAGATTATTTGAAATTTTGAAGTCCTTGTAAGGGCCTGAGACCTTCGGACTAGAAGTTTTTAAAATCTAAAGTCCTTATAAGGGTCCAAGACCTCCAAACTTAGAGACAATTTAAAATTCTAACTTCTTTATAAGGGTCTGAGACCTCTTGATTGAAAATTTTTGGAATCTAAAGTCCTTGTAATGGTCTAAGACCTCCGAACTTTGAGATAATTAGAAAATTTAAAGTCCTTATAACGGACCTATGGACTGAAAACTTTTTGGAATCTAAAGTCCTTATAAGGATCTAAGATCTTTGGACTTAAAGATAATTTAAAATTTTAAAGTCCTTATAAGGTTTTGAGACCTCCAGGATGAAAATATTTTGAATTTGAAGTCCTTATAAGGGTCTAAGTCCTCTAGATTTAGAGATAATTTGAAATTTTGGAGTCCTTATAACGGTCTGAGACCTTCAGACTGGAAGATTTTAGAATCTAAAGTCCTTATAAGGGTCTAAGACCTACGAACATAGAGATAATTTGAAATTTTGAAGTCCTTATAAGGGTCTTAGACCTCTCAATTGATTTTTTGGAATATAAAGTCCTTATAAGGTCTAAGACCTCCGAACTTTGATACAATTTGAAATTTTAAAGTCCTTATAAGGGTCTGAGACCTTCAGACTGAAAATATTTAGAATAGAAATTCTTTATAAGGGTCCAAGACTTCGAGACTTAGGGATAATTTGAAATTTTAAAGTCCTTATAAGGCTCTGAGACCTCCAAACTTAAAGACAATTTGAAATTTTAAAGTCATTATAAGGGTGTGAGACCTCCGAAATGAAATTTTTTTGAAATCTAAAGTTCTTATAAGGGTCTAAGACCTTTGGACTTTTGGGCCTTTCACCCTTATTTCGTTAAAAAAAATTGGATAATTTTTTGTATTTGAATGCTTAGGCCCTAAGACATTTTGAAAACAGAAGTTTTTGTTAAAAAAATTCAAAAGTTATGTCTAAGGGGTGTAAGGTTTGTGTAATTTTATGAAGAAAAGATTTTAATGTAAGGAAATAGGTTGCTTATGGGTCCTTAGAACTTATCCTCTTGGAATTATGGATGGAAATCTCATTAATCCCTCTAGTCTTTTATGGGTCTAGAGACCTTTGACTATGATTTTTGGGTTATTCAAATCAGAGGATTGTAGTCTTTTTTAGGTCAGACGACCTTTGACTGCTAGTCTTAAGTCAAGGATGAAATATTTGTTGCTCGATTTATGGGTCATAAGACCTTAGTTATTAAAGAACGCAACTATTTAAAAGATTAAGAGTACCAAATTTTATTTCATTTAAACACTAGTGTACAAGGTTTATAATTTTTCCCAAGGGATGGCTTACACCTCTTAGGACCTCCGTTACTTTTGATGGTTAGCCTCAAGTTGTACTTTTTAGTTGGGGGCGGGGTGGGGATTCCTTTATCTGATGGAGTGGAGATGTTGAGACTCATCAACACTATGCTTAGGATTTTTAGAGGGATATTGTATATTGGTGTTGGTGGAGGTAAGACTTTTGATGATACCTCAGAGAGTTTTGGAGCTTTGTCAGAGCCTTTACTAAGCTCGGTGGGGGGCTGAGCGACTTAGTCTTGTCTTTAATGGAAGTGATATAGCACCCAAATACTTCTTTTGGTATCCAAAGACCTTTCCCACACCCTTAGAGGTTGGGAACCTCATCACTAGCCTGCAAGTTGAGATCACAGCTTCCAATTCATTGAGAGATGGTTTGCCCATGATAACCTTATAGGTTGAGGGGAGGTACACCACTATAAACTTGTTCCAAATGGTCATGAAATAATCTTTGAAACTAAAAATGAAGGGAAGAGTGGCATACCCCAAGGAATAATTTTGTTGTCCATTGAACCTGATGAGAGAGGTAGTGGATGACTGCATCTGCTTTGTGTCAAGGCCCATAACTTCAAATTCTTCTAGTAATAGGATGTCTATTGAGCTTCTCATGTCGATCAGGATCCTCCTCATATTGGCATTTACCATGACTATTGTGATCACAAGAGGATCTTAATGAGGTAGGTGTACCCTATCGAGGTCAACTTCTGGGAAGACCATTATTGTAACCTCCTAAGGGGCTTGATATAGGAAAGAGACATGCTTTACCTAAATTCCTTCATGTTGGAGGCTCATGAGGTAGGACTTTCTAGCTATGATAAAGAGCCCTCTTATGGAAAAGCCCCTATAAATGGATTGGACGTCAATTAGAGGGACATCATCTTTATTCTTATTATTGTTGTTATTACACTGACCTCGACTTACATCTTTGGCCACAAATTCTATTAGGCAACCTCTTTTCATCACCCCCTTAATGGCTTTTGTATTGTGTAAATGGTCTCTATGGAACCCACAACAATTGGACTTACCCCTTTTGTCATCCTAAGTCCTCATAGGCTATGGATGAGGCAAGATGCTGTAGGATTTTGCGGCTACAAAAACTTCTTTAATGGTGATTATGAGGGGCGTGAAGGTCCTGGACTATGGAGGCCCACTTTTCTTAGCCCGATCATTTTTCTTCTTGGCCTCACCTGATCCTGTGGTCTCCACAATGTGGAATAAGATCTTTCTTCTCTTTCCTTGTTGGGGAGAAACCACATCTTGCCTTACTGAGATTTCATCCTCAATATTCATATACTTCTGAACTCTTTCGAGTAGCTCAATCATGGATTTAAAAGGCTTATTGCTAAAGGACCTCAGTAGTTCCTCCATGGTGATGCATGAGATGAAGGTGTCCATACAAATGGTGTCGTTCAGATCATCGACCTGAAGATCTTCCTGGTTAAAACTCTTATCATAATCCCTAAGGGATTCCCCAGCCTTTTGTCTAAAGTGGAGGAAGGAAGTGACAAGCTTCCTCATCTTTTGAGCTCCAATAAAATTACTAACAAAGGATTTTACCAGCTTTGTGAAGTTGGTAAAGGTCTCTAGCTTGATCTTGGAAAACCAGTGCCAAGCTGTCTCCCTTGGTAGCACAAAAATGTAGGCATAAGACCTCATTCGGGGTGTCTTGGAGGATCATCAGCCACCTATAGGTTATAAAATGATCAATTGGGTACTTGTAACCATCGAATGGCTTAATATTAGGAATCTTACACTTTGGGGGAATACTTCAATGTATAAAGTAATTAGAAAATGTATACAACGTCTTTAGGAGAGCCAATTCAATGGTGTTAGGTGTTTGAGTTTTCTACTGGTTGAGAAAATTCTCAGTCTTACATCTTCTTTATCTCACCATACCAAAGCCTAGTTGCCCTAGAATTGCTCGTCGAATCAGTCTTGCATCTTCTAGTTTAGTTTATAGTATATCATTACCCGATTTATGATGAGAGAGGCCATATGACAAGCTAGGTCATAGATTGTGTTGATTTTTTCAGTAGTATGAGGACGCTACGGGTGATACATTCTTAGACTTTCGATTAGGAGTATAACGAATTCAAATTTTAAGGACAAAATTCCTTGTTTAAATGGGAAAGAATGTAATATTCCATATTTTCTGTGAATTAGTGAATTGAAGAAAATTAATTATGTGTGCTTGGTTATGACATTAGATGTCACTATTTACATTTTAAGCATTATTTAATTCAGATTTGAAATCATATTTAATACACGATAATTCATAAATTAAATAATTTAATATTTGAACTCATACTAGTTGATTATTAAATTAGTGGGTTGTTATTATTTGATTTGTTATATTTTGTATTGGTATTTTGGGGCGCATAAAATAGTTGTTATTATCTTAAAATGTTGGGTTTTAAACCTGTTAGATTGGTGAAGGGATTGATTGATGTTTTAAGTCATTTGGAGGAAATTTTCAGCTCTTTTTCTTTTAGGTGAAGACCATTTAGGAACCAAGCCTCATTTCATGGATTAAGGATTTTCGTGAGTCATTTAGTGAACTCATAAATCACATGACATAATTGAGGAAGCTCTAAGAGAAAAAGAAGGAACTTGAAAAGAAGAGAAGGAATTTGGGGTTATTGGAATGGTTCTCTCCACTAGATCAATTGAGGCAAGTTTGTAAATAATTTGATTATTCTTAAATGTGTGTTAAGATTATATCTATTCACTGAACTTTGAAACTAGTTATGTTGTAAATTTGATTTTAGATGATTAAAAAGTTCATTTTCGTAATTGATCTAATCAAGATATTAATTAGGTTAATTTTCCCTTATATTGTTTGATTTTCCTCATGAACTTGGATTTAAATTGTTAGAAGATAATTGGGATTTACTTCTATTGTAGTTAATTCAAAAGCCCCCTGATTATGTTTATAAATCTAGTAAAATCATAAACTAATTGAAGAAATTGGTATATCTAGGATTCTTGAATGAGAAATTTAGTTTTCCTTTTGATTATAAACTTAGGGATTTGATGTTAGAAATAGGTTTCAATTATTTATATGAGGTGTGTTGAATGTTGGGAAGCTAGTAGGGGGTTTGGATGAAGATTTTTATTTCACCAATGGAGTTTAGAGAGAGATATTTGAGGTTTGGAAGGGATGAAACTCGTAACCATCAAGATACTCCAAGACCTGTAGTAGTCGATCAAACAACAGGGGTCGATCGATGACCACCCTTAGATTTTGTGCCCTTTTGGTTATTATTTATTGGATTGGATGGTTGGGTTTGGGGGTTTAAGGCTAGGATAGTTTGTCCTTAGGATGCTTATACTAATAGAATATATGAGAATTCTAATTTTTTTAGATGTTGAAAATTGATGTTTGGGTTATTTGGATAATTATGAAATTAGTTGGTCTAAAGGGGTTAATTGAGTTCAGAGCATTAGTTTTCAAACTCGAGGGTGGGATGGGTTATTTATTTGGGATATTAAAAGTGTAATGGATTGGGATTGTTGACCGATATTAATAGAGTCTTAGTGATAGTCTAGTGGAGATTTTATCCTTTGGGGTGAGATTTGGATTGAGTTAAGAAACCCTAGAGTATGATAGTTATCTTATTCGATGGTTTTATATAAATTAGGTGTGGATTGAGACATACGCGTGATGCCTTAGGAGATTGGATAAGGGTTAATTAAGATTGAATATACTTGATGTGTGAATTTTAATGTATGGTTGGGTGAAACTATCCCTAAACTTGGTAACTCGGGATTTTGGGTTAAATTAGTATGAGATGAATCTTGGTTTAAAGATGTGCTTTACCTTTTTATGATAATGATGTTAAATGTGACCTAGTAGCATTTTGATGGTTTGTATATACATTTATTTAATTCAACTACTTAGCGAGGGTTTTATTTAATTAAATGGTTTATGTGAAATGTGTACCATATGTGAGTGCTCGTGGTGATAGTATATGGAGGGATTTTATTAAGGGGCACATGCAGTTTCAATCACGATGGTTCCTCGATGAGTATACGAGTTTTCCATGGTTATTTTACCCCTAGGTCCTACGTCTAAGTATTTGTGTACTAAGATGGTTTCACGGAAAAAGTTCATCGTATAGTCTTGGGTATGATAGGCTATATGTATGATGTATATGCCCAACTATTTATTCCTTGATCATGATGAGATCTTAGGTTTAGGGAAGAATAAGACTATACCTAGTACACACGAGTGATCCTCGAAGGTGATAGGGATAGGACTTGGTTATATGAGGGCGTACAAGAAGCCCATTTATTTGTACTTATCGAGGAATGTATCTATATATGAATGTTAGATTAAGAGATTGCCTTTATCCTACCTCATACGACAACATGTTATGGTACTATAGATAGTTGTACCCATTGATGTGCTATGCTAGAGATGTATATGAATTATAGTAGGGATGCCTACCTACGTACTTATGGCTCGGATTTGCAGATTATATATACTAGACACGTGTGTATTGCATTGTTGGCATGACATATTCAAAAGTGAGTATACTTGAGATATAAGCCTCTTACGGTATCGTGGTAATTTAGTGAGACGTATCTTAGGTTTGAGACCTAGTACATCACGTGGTTCATAATGAAAGAGATTAAACTAATATTGTAATGGTAAATATTAAAGAATGAATGGATAAAACTTTAATCACAGTGGCTATATAAAGGTTCGGTGTTTATAACTGCATGTTATTTTAGGTTGTAAGGTTGGGTAACTAATAACTTAAAATTTACTAAAAGAGGAGAGGAAGATGTGTACCTATAATATAGCCCAGGTTTAATTATAATATTATTATACATAGACTTGTTGTTTATATTTTTATTATATTTGTATTCATAGTTTTTATGTTACAGTGGTACTTGTAGACCGAGTTTGTCGGATGATCATCTCTACCGACGTTTCATTCATTACTCCTAGGTTGTAGGAGTTGAGAAACATTTTTTAGTTTCAGTCATCTTTTACACGCAGTAATTATATTCAGAGTTGGACTTTTGTATGGATATATTTTATATGTTAGAATTGGTTTATGTTGTATTAGCAGTGATTGGTATCAGAGTTAGATTTGTGCTACGATACTTCATTATCTTGTTATTACTTGTTCAGTTTTAGTTATTTTAATTATGATGAGAATGTTACCAAATGTTTTTTATTCCCCTATTTTTTTGTATTAAACCTGATAAATCTATTTGAAACTTTTACGGCATGTCACAGTTGGTATCAGATCTGGAAGGTTCTAGTGTCTTAGGTATCTTGAGTGCGTTTATCACTTTTTCACATTGCATTCTTTGATTACTTTAGATCTTTACTGTGTAGGACTTGTATTCTGTTTAGCGACGCCCACCTAGGGGTTTCTCTCCATTTTTTCCTGATAAATGACTCGTATTAATCAAGTGTATCAGAAAGGTTCCTTGTTTGGATTTTGCCTACGAGATGTCCTACACAAGAGCTCGACTTCAGTCAAGAGTTAAGGGCTTTTGGATGTGAGACCTTTAAGAAGTGTTTAACATATGGTTCGATGGGAAATGTTTTCATTCATCATCAATAATGGTAGTAAATGTATGTTTTCAAAAACCTCATTTGTCCCACCATGTGTAGGACAGTATGAGGAGGAGTTTAACTATCCACTGGAAGAGATTAATAGGAAAGACAAGGTGGATATTCACATTATCGGTTACAGTGAGAGAAAGGCTATTTTCCATTTACAAAAATCTTACATGAGAGGTTAGGAAGGTGTTACTAGGTAATCCACTCTTCATCACTCGCGTTTAGGTGGTTGAAGTTACCTTCCTATAGTAGTAGGTGAATTATAACTATTATAGGGATAGAGTCCCTAATATTAGGAAGACCGTGTCCAAAGTAAACCCAATGAAGATAGATGATGTAGACTGGACCCGAGTAGGGGTACCTCAACAACAGAAGGAACCTCATAAGAGGAGCTAACCCAAGAGGTTTTTGAGATTAGGTAATGTGATATGTTTTTTCCACTAGGTCTAGGACAAACGATGCAAATTTTAGTAGAAACAACGAAAGAATTAAGGTCAGAAGGGACATTAGTGAGGCTACCATTTCAATAATTCCTTTAGAGGAAGGTGTACACTCATAGAAAGTGAGTCCACCTAGTTATTAGATGCCTCAGTGGAGGAAAAAAACTTTTGGCGTATCTCTAAGGGATGGTTATGTGTACGTTTATGGATCACGCGCATGGGTCTATATAAGACATCAAGGTCTTATTATTCTTTATTAGTAGTGTATTTACAATGATTACGAAGCATATATATTTTACCTATGAGATTTTTGTATATGTAGATACCCCAGCCGATAGGGGTAGTTTACATCGTGATTATAGGGACGTGTCAGTTTGTTTAGTCAGCTTGGTTTTAGTCCACTTTGTTGTTTTTTAAATAAGATATCAGCACATTATTAGTAAGGTTATATGTATAGAAATATTTTACGAATATATTGACTCCGAAGGATAGGCTTTATGTGCCATTTTTTGGCCGGGATTTGCTTTGGGTAGTTATGTTTAGGCTCGAAAGAAGGTCTAATAGACTTATTTATGTATGGATGTGAGTATATTATAGGGAACTACAGTTTCATAAAGGTTTCACCTATAGCCTGAGGTTCTTATAGTCTTTAGTTATATGGGTGTTAAGTTATCACCTACATAAGAGTATAGTTTTGCCTTGGAGTTGGCACTAGAATTGGATCCACCGTGAGGGCATTTATATGGGATTAACTTTGTCAGAGATAGTAGGGGGCCCTGGGAGATGACACCATAATATTTAGCCAGTTGAACATTTAGGGATGGCATTACTTCAAGGAATATCCAGAAGAGGGATGGGCACTATGTGTATGTGTGGACAACCAGGAGCAGGTTACGGTCAAGATACATAAGGAGTGTTTATCGTCATATGGAAATGACATGTTAGAACACTTAAGGAGTGTGTTTCCTCCAAGAAAATGAAACTTGTGCAAGTTATCATCAATGGTGAAATCAGGTGGAGAATATCTCGAAGGAAGCTTTTTAGAATAATATGGAGATAGTAGATTTTTTACGGCGTAAAGGGGTAGTTCATTATGATTCATGATGAAATCTTGTTAAGGAGGGAATGATGTACTAGTAGTAGTGTCTTCTATACCCAAATGAGAAATTAAGGGAGGTTTATGCCCTAGAGTTGAATTTTATCGAGAGCGGGTATGTAAATAGTATTGGGAATAGGTACTTTCTTCATTTGATAACGGGAGAGGATTATATTTTTCAAGGAAACAAGTTTTCCAAGTGGAGTCCCAAACTGTGAGAACTATTTTTATCTGAGGCACGTGTTTTGTGATTTACAATACATTCCAAAATCAATTAGATGTATAGTAACTGGAGGAGTCCATATTATTGATACGATGAAATGATTATTGGTATGGTTTGTTCCAAGATGGTGCTCTTACAGACGGAACTCAAAACGTGTCTCTAATGCGTGTAAATGCGGTTCAAGTGTAAACCGGTCGCTCAAGTAATAATATGGTATATTGGGTGTCAAACTCGGGGAGTAAGACGATCGCTCATGACAACTACCAAGTAAGAAGACTAACACTAATGAGTAACTCACGAAAAATAAAAATAAAAGATAATTATGATGAGAACCTGTATCCTACTTCTAATAAAAGATATTAAATCCTCTCTAAATTAACTATGAATGCAAGATTAAATATTAACTGATTAATTAATATGAAATAAAGATAAGGTCGGAATACAATCCCCCAACCCCTAGTAATTTCCCCGGATCCGAAACTAGTCGAGAATTAAACACTTAATCAAAACGAATACTTTATTTATTTCAACCATTAAATATATGAAGGAATTAACCTGCATAATATGTAATCAAGAATAAAAATAAAGTATGTGATGAGATTGTTAACACACGCGTCGCATTCTTAAACACTCCGATTACCTAGGGCAAATGGAGTTTAAACTTCTACGACGGTTGTATTAAAAAAATTCCACGTTTTCAATTAATTATATAACTGAAGAACATATTTTATATCCATGCAAAAAACATAGGTTCGGTTCATGCATTCCAACCCTCGAAAACCTAGCCAGACATGATATTGCTAATTAACGACATTATTTTTACGTTGCATGTGAATTTAGTCTTCAATAATGTGTGTCTAAGCATGCAAGAATGAATTCCTAATTATAAACAATGGAAGAAAACCAGAAAAATAACTAAAATCAAAGATCGAAGGAGAAGAAGACAAACTAGTTATAGTATTGCATGAGAAAGATCCACAAATCATTAACTTGGTGCCAAAATAATCTCTTATGTTCTTGACCATTTTTCTCCTCTCCCAACTAGGTTAAAACTATGTTAGATATGTCTAATATTGAGTTATAACTCAATGAAGTTGTTTCTACAAGAGTCCTAAACCCATACTACTCAAGGGAAAAATTAGAATAATTAAAAATTCGCGCTCAGGTGAACCGAACCAGTTCCCTTGTAATCCGAACTGGTTCAGAGGTACATATTTATGAAATTCCTTTTTTGCCCTTAGATTTTCTTCTCAACTTTAAATTCGTGTAAATTCTTCATCGTAGCTTGGATTAAGGCATTGTTTGTTTCAGTATTCTTGTGCTTTAATATTTTTCAACTTTCCAGTTGGCTTCGCCTCCAGACTATGGCTGCAAAATTACAAAAATGCCCTTCAAATTTCTTTCCTTGGTTTGTTTCACTATCTTGGTTCCTCTCTCGAATTTACTTGCATGAAATACCTGCAAAACGCATGAAAAATAAACAAAACAGGAAATACTCGCCAAAACGTATTACTTGCATAAATATTAGATAAATTCAACTAAATTACAATGAACGGTACCATAAAAGAATAAAAATTAAGGGGATAAATATATAATATTCATGCTGAACTGAATCCGCCTAACTTAAAACGTTGAGCCTCTCGAGCAATGTAAAAGAATGATAGTATGAGCTAAAGAAAATTTCAAAAACTTTATTAGGATATAATGTCTCTTTTTCGGGCAAGCGATTGCATTTAGAGTATACAACAAACCCTTAAAACCCTAAGTTACCCTAGTAGGACGAGTAATGTCTTGTGAGGTTTTGCACTGAATTTATCCACAAAATTCTTTTTTTCGACTCAGAGAAAAAATATCAAAATAAAATAAAACTGCAAAATTTAAATTTGTTAAAAATAGTCAATTTAAATTTTCATTCAAGAATCTCAATTTATAGTGTGTGTGTGTGTGTGTGTGAACTCGAAAATCAAACCGTTAACTTCCACCAATAGATCATTACGTTACTTTTTTAAAAATTTGTTTTGATTCAAATTCTCATAGGATGCTCTCACGAACGAATCACTCAAAATGTGGCTATTTCACTCGGTATATGTGAAATAAAGAGTAAATATAATGGACACAAAGTCACAAATACAATTAGAAATACGAAATATTTGAGGTGAATAGATCTCATGATCAGAATACGATTGTTGAAAAATGGGAACATCGACTCTTATCCGCGCCAATTAGTCTCTTTTGTTATCTTTCATGTCTTGTCTTTTCACACGATAATTAATTCCATTATTCGGACTCAGTTAGGATTTTCTCGAGTTATAAGATGTATTAGGTAAAGTGGGAATATCTGGGAAATTCAGAGTTGAAAGTTTTTCTTGTATAGATTGTCCTTAGGCACCTTTTCGGGTTGCTCATTTTTTCTTCTTGTTCTATTTTTTTCCATTTTTACTTGCGCTTTTTGTTGAGCATTTTTCCATTTTTTTCTTGCCCATTTTTATTGAACCATTTTTGACTTAATTAATGGATTTTTATTTTCACAAATCCATGCTAAATGTTTTTTGGGGGTTAACAAACGAAAATTGGAAAACTTTATTAGGCTCAAAATGGCGAGCAAAAGGATAATCTTTTTATGGCTAATATTTTTGGATAACAATCAATGTCCTAACTTCATTCGTTCGAATTACAAATTATTTTACCATATGCGTATCGAGATTATATTTAATTTAGAGATATTCTTAGTATGTTTTTAAGACAATATCTCACTTGTTTTCCTTAACCGATCAAAATAAAAAATTAGAGGTCTTCAACGACTTTTTTAACTCTAGATTAAACTTTGAGTTAACCATTAACTCGGATTTATTTAATTACTTGCAAAAGATTATAGTCTCAAAATCTCCCCGGATTAATAATCTCCACACTTATTCGTTAAGTCGTCAATTTTCGCTCAATTTCTGTTTTTGGTTAATTTCGGCTTTGTGCATTGAGTTTTTACAAATTGTGACTTCAACAAAAAATTTAGTGATAATTTTGAAAAAATTATATTCAAAATTTTATTTATTTTGAAGAAAAATATTTTTGAGCTTTTTTTTTATTTTCATTTTTTTTTTAAGTTTTCTAATTTGTTTTTTGGAACTTTTTGGCATTTTTCAATTTTTTGGGAAATTTAAAAATTTCTGAAGTTTTTTAAAAGACTCACTAGTTACCCCCCCCCCCCCCCCACCCCACCCACCCACACACACACACACAATTTAGACTTTCGTATTGTCCTCAATCAAATGGACTAAAATCTAAAGAAGAAAAAGAATAAGTGCGAAAATAAAACGAGCCAATATTTAAAATGAAAATATTTCATTAAAAACACCACATAAGCACAAAAAGAAAGGATAGAGAAATTACATAGTTCTTACAAGAGAAATTGCATTAAAACCCAAGAACTACATAAAGATAAACCACAATTAACCCATAAATATTTTTTGAGGCGACCTAGGAGCATTGGGATCACGAGTGTAGAGGTCGTAGAAATAGGATGGGAATTATGCATCGGACCCCAATTGCAAGCGGTACATCTCCACTTATAGTCACATCATCATACTTGTGTCCCACCTATAGTCGTTAGGGAACTCAGTGATGAACCCATCAATGCGTAACTCCAACTCATCAATTCGACGATTAATGACCGTCGTTTGAAAATTACTTTCGTTAAAATCAGGCTCATAGTCCGAGTCACCCTCTTCATCCCCCTCACCCACTTAAATATCCTCTCCCCCTTTGTTCATAGGGGAATCCTCTTCCATATACTCCTCTTCATCCACGATCGGGGGTGGAAGGTGGTCCACTCGCATTTAATGGACACTCCAATTAGTGGAAGATAGCCCAATCGGATTTGGAAACTTGGTGTGCGAGTCAGGGCCCTGCACCCCGGCATCATGCATAAATTCAGTGATGAGGTGCGCATAAGTAAGAGAAACTTTCCAGGTAGTGTCGTACGCGGCATGTAGAATATTCATGTAAAAGATTTGGGTGTGGTTGATTGCGCTCGCCTCATGGAGAAAATGATATAAAAAGTTACCATGTCTGAGACGTACCACCGAGTCATTAATGTTTTGAAGAATGTACCACAAGTGATAATATGGTCATAGAGAATCGGATCCAAGATTTTTCCCATCGAGAAAGTGTCTTGAATCCATTCCTCATTCGACACCATGCGAGCAATGCATTCGAATTTAGTGCGGGGGTGCCCATTAATCAGGTAAAGGATTGGGGAAGAATCACCCCTTTTTCACGCATTTTGCTTTGGATAATTGCAAGGGATAATGGAATACGTATCTCATCCACATATGCTTCATGGATCATGGAGTATTCAGGTACGAGTGTCGCATAGAACATGCGGACTTCCTCATCATAAACTCGATCGAGCGATGGGCTGAAGAAATTGCACCACCCTCGACGGTTGAATAGGGCGATGACCTCGATGGGGACCTCCTCCCACTTGACATGAAGCTCGGTGTGAATTGTTCATGTTGGCTGGAAGAAGGTATCATTACAATCTCATTCTTAGTTGGAATAAAAATATGGTCACCTCCTCATCGAGGATTTTAGCGGAGTCGTAATTGAGAAGGCAAGGGGCGCGATGTAGTGCCATGGAGGATTGGATAAGGGGATTTGACAGCAATTGAGAGAAGAAGAGAGTATGAGGTTTTGGTGTGGTGGAAATGGCGGGAGGGGGTATTTATAGGTAGAAATAGATGGGGAAGGATGGGAAATGGAAAAGGTGAGGTGGGAAAGGGTGGAGGGAATGGGAAAGTGTGAAAATTTGGGTGGGGGAGGTTTGGGGCGGGATTTCATATGGAGGGAATGATGAAAAAAATGGGGATAGAATTTTGTGGGAATATAAAAGGGGGAAAGAATCCGCAAGCAGGTATTCCGAACCAGTTCGGAGGTGCAAGCGAACTAGTTCGGCCAATGTGGTCTGCCTCAAACAACACTTTTTCAATGTTTCTCATATTATAAGTGTTTCCACCCCATATCTCTCATCTTTAATGAATCTCAAACCTTCCTCAACACCTCGGTACCTGGAACACCTCAACCTCACTCTCGTATGAGCATTTACTCTCCCGTGTGTGAAAAGCCAACGTGGTGCTCCGAACTCCTCTAAATTATGAAATCTACTAACCTCTAAAATACCTTAAAATGGACTCTACTCACTAGTATACAACACCTACTCACCCCATATGCATCGGGGTGCAACAAACTCTCTTTCAAATTCAAGCATCCTTATAGACAGGGTCCGATAACCAAATTGTGTCGACTTCCTCAATATACGCATCAAGATATGGCTTTAGGCATTGTCCATTCACTTTAAACAAATCCCCCACCCTTCGGATTTTCTAATTCAATAGTACTGTGAGGAAATACCTCTTTTATCACAAACGGACAGGTCCACCTTGAATGCAACTTACTGGGAAATAAGTGTAAGTGCGACTTGTAGAGAATCACCTTTTGACCGGGACGAAACTCTTTTTGATGGATAGTGAGATCATGCACGAGTTTCATTTTTTCTTTGGATATGCGGGCTCTCTCATACGCATCGTTAAGCCTTTCTTTTGACTCATGCAATTGACATTTTGGCACTCCACCGGCTTTATCTAAGTTTTATTTCAACCTCTTGATTGCTCAATACGCTTTATACTCAATCTCAACGGGGAGAGGGGAAGGCTTTCCATAGACAAAGAGGAATGGGAACATCACTAGGGGTTCTTGTAGGCGGTCCGGTAGTCCCATAGCGCATCGTCCTATTGTATAGACCAATCCTTTCGGTTAAGATCAAAGGTATTATAGATAATGTGATATATCTCACGATTCGCTAACTTGGCTTGCCCATTTGTTTATGGGTGATAAGTCATCCCAACCTCATGGACGATACCATACTTTCTCATTAACTTCTCAAACGGCCTATTGCAAAAGTGCTTGTCGTTGTCACTAATAATTGCTTTCGGAGCACCGAAGAGAGAAAGTATGTGTTTTTGGATGAACTTTATCACTATCTTGTTGTCATTTGTCCTAGTAGCTATGGACTCAACCAATTTCTACACATAATCTATCGCAAGAGGGATGTATAAGAAACCGAAGGAGGGAAGGAGGGGTCGTACGAAGTCGATGCCCCAACAGTCAAATATCTCGATAACGAGAATAGGAGTAAATGGCATCATCTCTCGTAGAGTTATGGCTCCCATCCTTGGCATCTAACGCATGATTTGCAATGAGAGTTTACATCCCGAAAAATTATGGACCAATAGAGGACCGCTTTGAAGGATCTTAGCGATCGTCTTATTTGTGAAAAATGTCCTCCACACGCTTCCGTATGACGAAACTCGATGACACTAGGAATCTCGTCATTCGGCACACATCTTTGGAAGATTTGATCCGCGTAATATTTGAACAAGTAGGGATTATCATAAAAGAACATGCTCGACCAAGGAAGGAACTTCCTCTTCTCTTGTGGTGTCTAATCGGGGGGGACGAACCTCGTAACAAGATAATTTACTATATTCGCAAACCAGGTGAGAGAAAAAGTGGAAAATAATTTATCATCCAAAAAATATTCATCTATGGGTATAGGATCTCTAGGTACGTCGATCTAAAGCCTCAATAAATGATCCGCGGTAATGTTTTCTACTCCTTTTTATCTTTAAAGGAAATATCAAATTCTTGGAGGAGTAGGATCCACATAATGAGGCACGAATTCACATCCTTTTTAGAAAGGAGGTATTTGAGAGCTGCGTGGTTGGTGAAGCAAGTAATGGGTGAACCAATGAGGTAGGAATGGAGTTTATCTAAGGCAAATACTACCACAAGCAACTCTTTCTTTGTGGTGTAGTAGATAAGTTGGGGTCTAGTTAAAGTCTGACTATTATAGTAGATGATGTGGGCCTTCTTATACTTTCTTTGCCCCAAAACAGTACCAATCTCATAACCACAACCATCACACATAATCTCGAATGCAAGGGACCAATTCGTATCTTGCATGATGGGAGCGGAGACTAGCATGTTTTTCAATTTTTAAAAAGTTCCTTGACATGCTTCGTTCCACTCAAAGGGAGCATCCTTTACTAGTAGGTTTCTTAAGGGCCTTGTGATGGCACTAAAATCCTTAATAAACCTAAGATAGAAACATGTGTGACCCCAGAAAGAGTGCACATCCTTTAGTGACTTAGGTGGGGGAAGATCGACAATGACGTAGACCTTTGCCATATCTACCTCAATACCTTTGGAAGAAATGATGTGGCCAAGAACTACGCCTTCGGTAACCATGAAATGGAACTTCTACCAATTCAGTACCAAGTGCTTTTCTACACACCGGGATAACACATTATCATGATTAGTGAGGCAATGGTCAAAATAGGGACCAAAAATGCAAAAATTGTCCATAAAACCATCAAGTCCTCTCTCGACCATAATTCTAAAAGGACTAAGCACGCACCGTTGGAAGGTCGCAGGTTCATTAAATAATCCAAATGGCATAATTTTATAAGTAAACATGACAAACGAACATGTGAACATCATCTATTCTTGAACCATTACATCCACCTCGATTTGGTTATATCTGGAATAACCATCTAAAAAGAAATAAAATTGGTGGCCCTCTATGCTCTTTAGCATTTTATCAATAAACCATAAGGGGAAATGATCTTTTCTAATGACGGCATTGAGCTTCCGATAGTCAATGCAAATGTTCCACCCAGTGGTGGTGCGTTTTGGGATAAGTTCACCCTTAGCCTTCTCAACAATAATTATCCCCAACTTCTTCGGGATGACTTGGATATGACTTACCCATTTTCAATCCGATATGGGATATATAATGCTCGTGTCCAATAATTTTATAATTTTTGATCTCATGACATCCTTCATCAATGTGTTCAAATGCCTTTGCATCTCCCTCGAAGGCCTCACGTCCTCATCGAGGTGGATTTATAGGTACAAATTCGGGGACTTATACCCTTCAAATACATGATGCTCCAACCAAAATCACTTCGATGCTTCCTCAAAATGTCCATAAGCTTTCCTTCTTTCTCTTTAATTAGGCTTGAGGAGACAACAATAGGAGATGTCTCATCCTCTCCCAAGTAAGCATATTTAACGTTCGAATGAAGCTTTTTCAATTCGAGGATAGGAAATTTCTCATAGAAGGGAACCATGCGCGACACCCTCGATGGTAGTTCCTCAAATCTAGATACCTAACTAACATCCCTCACGTCATCACCGCTCTTACTCACCTCTAATAACTTTCCTATCTCCATCATCTCTCCCTCGAACTCGGTGTACGCACTATCGTCCTCGCTCACCGTAACAAAATATGCCTCTAACGGAAACCTCGTGTGATTACCCTCAAAATGTTCATGTACTACCTACTCAGTAAGATCCATCTCGCATAATTTGTCCTGATCACCCATTTTTTTGGTGATGTTGAAGATATTAGTCTCGAGTGTTATATTCCTGAACGTGAGTTGCATTTGCCCATTTTACGTGTTAATCAAAGCATTATCCATAGCTAAGAATTGGCGGCCAAGGATCACAGGAACATGATGGCTCAAGGGAGAGGGGGTATCCGTGTCCCAAATGTAAAAATCTATCGAGAAGTATAAAGTGTTGACTTGGATGACCACGTCCTCACTTATTCCCCAAAGTATCTTCACAGAATGATCTTCGAGTTTGAGTGTAATTTTTCTAGGATTAATGTTCCCTAAATCAAGATTTTAATAGATGGAGTAAGGGAGAATATTAACAATCACCCCTAAATCTAATAGCGCTCTCCCAATCTTTTTCTCTCCAATGGTGCATGAAATAGTGGATGCACCCGGATATTTATACTTTAGCAGGAGGTCACTCAAAAGTTTCAAACTTACATTTTGAGTTATAAATACTTTATTATTTACCTTTAGTCTAAGTTTCACTATTAGCAATTCCTTAAGGAACTTTTCATGGTGGGGTAATATACTTTGTTCTCGTCATTATAAGCGCTAACAAAATTTTAACCTTGGGGAGGTATTTGACCTTGGGCAGGAAACTTGCCCTTCTCTTAGACACTTAGGGAGGATTGCAACTTAGATAATGATGCCTCTAAGTTGACATAATTTGGGTAATTTGTCGTTGACTGAGTTTGCATGAATCGATTTAAAGTGCCCTCAAGACTTCTTCGTTGTGGGGTAATATAAGACGCGAGAGGTGGTCCTTGTATGGGTGGAGCTTGTTGGAAAGGATGGAGTGGTGACGGATGTTGAGCAACCGTTGAATTTGGATTCAATGCAATGTTTGGTTGCCCATAACTAAAACCCGAATGGTTCCACCACGAAGGGTTATAAGAATTCCCGTGTGGGGCATTAAAGCTTCCATTAAAAGATCCTACGACTTCCACTTTCTCTTAGAGAATCACTTAGTAGGCGGGTATCATCGAGCATTCCTTCGTTGAATGTCCCACCTCACAAATAGTACACCCCTTATCTCTCAATGCTAGAGTGGAGTCGGATATGTCTCTCCCCCTATCCTCGATTACGCCCTCTAAACTCTTTGCTAGTTGATTAATTTGGAGTTATAATTCGGTTTCCTTATCCAATTGATATATTCCCGATGCAGAAGTATTTTTGGATGCTTGTCTTGGCTTGGGTTGGGTACTTGGGTCCAATGTGTCCCATGCTTGAGTAGTCTCGATGACATACTTAAAGTGGGCCTCTGTATTGTTCGCATATAACCCTAAGAACTCTCCCTTGCACAAGGTCTCTCAACGAGTGGTTTGGAAGTTAAGCTTAGCCCATGATGGAAGTAGGAGATGAGTCTCCACTTCTCAAAACTGTGGTGTGGGAAAATATTGACTAACTCAATTAAATGCTCCCAACATCAATCAAAGGGCTCATTCTCGTTTTGTCTAAATGTTTGAATTTGAGCCTCAATCGCATTAATCTTATGCACAGGAAAGAACTTTTAAAGAAACTTAGAGTGAATATCTCTCCAAATGGCTATCAAGTTCAGTGATAATGGCCAAAGCCATGTCTTTACCTTATCATTTATGGAGAATGGGAAAATATTGAGATGCACTACATCTTGAGTGCATGCTTGGTCCATGAAAGTATTGCACACCTCCTCGAACTCTCGAATGAGAATGTCGGGATTTTCCAACTCCATACCGTGGAATGTTGGGATAATCTTGATCATCCCATTTATAAAAGGAAATTTCCCTGCATTATATGGGAGTATAATACATCCTGGAGTAACGGTTCTCTCGGGATATAAGAGGTCTCTTATAGGGCGATACGGCAACTCACCATCATTGGTACCATTACTATCGTTGTCTGACATTTCTATCACTCTTAATGACTCAATATCCTCACTAGGCGCCCTAGACACGTGACTCGCAGTGTGACTCACGATGGGGTTGGGCGGTGTAGGAGGTGGAGCCCAGAAATTTGGAGCATTTGGGGTGCGTGGGCTATAGGAGTTAAGCTCTATAGCAGGATTCTCGTGTAATATAGGAATGATGGGATTAGGATGAGTGTTTTACATTTAAGGATGGACAAAATATTTTCCTAATTTTATTTTATTTTTTTGATTTTTTAAGAATAAGAGTCAAATTAGGACTAATTCGACCTAACCTAGTATATCTACCTAGTCCCTAATAACAGCACCAAAAACTTGACGCGACTCAAAAAGTTTCTTTAACGAGTGTAAATGAGGTTCAAGTGTAAATCGGTCGCTCAAGTAATAATTCGGTAAATTGGGTGTCGAACTCAGGGACTAAGATGATCGCTCATGACGAATACTAAGTAAGAAGACTAACCCTGACGAGTGAATCACGAAAAAGAAAAATAAAAGATAATTATGTTGAGAACCTGTATCCTACTTCTAACTAAGAAATTAAATCCTATCTAAATTAACTATGCATTCAAGATTAAAGATTGACTCATTAATTAATATAAAAGAATGATAAGGTCGAAATACAATCCTCTAACTCCTACTAATTTCCCTGGATACAAAACTAGTCGAGAATTAAACACTTAATCGAAACGAACATTTCATTTATTCCACGCATTACATATATGAAGGAATTAACCCGCACAATATGTAATCGAGAATATAAATAAAGTACATGGCGAGATTATTAACACACGCATCGGATTATTAAACACTCCAGTTACCTAGGGCAAACGGAGTAAAAAGTCCTACGACGGTTGTATTAACAAAATACGACATTTTCAATTAATTATTTAACTCTAGAACATATTTATATCCATCTGAAACATATAAATTTGGATTCATGCATTCCAACCCTCAGAAACCTAGCCAAACATGATATTTTTAATTAACGACATCATTTTTACGTTGCATGTGAATTTAGTCATCATTAATGTGGGTCTAAGCATGCAAGAATGAATTCCTAATTATAAACGATGCAAGAAAATATGAAAAATAACTAAAAGAAAAGATCGAAGGAGAAGAATACAAATTAGCTTTAGTATTGCACGAGAAAGATCCAAAATTCATAAACTTGGTGCAAAAATAATATGTTATGTTCTTGCCCTTTTTTCTCCTCTCCCAGCTAGGTTAAATCTGTGTTATATATGTCTAATGTTGAGTTACAACTCAATGAAGTCATTTTTGCAAAAGTCCTAAATCCATACAACTTTAGGGAAAAAATCAAAATAATTAAATATTTACGCTCAAATGGACCGAACCGATTCCTTTAGAATTCGATCCGGTTCGAAGGTATACATTTATAGAATTCCACTTTTTCCCCTGGATTTTCTTCTCAACTTTGAATTTGCGTAACTTCATCACCATAGATCAGATTAAGGCGTTGTTTCTTCCATCGTTCTTGTGATTTCATATTCTTCAAATTTCCAGTTGGCTCCACCTCCGGACTATGGATGAAATTTTTTTAAAATTCCCATCAACTTCTTTTCCTTATTTTTTTTTACGATTATAGTTCCTCTCCTGCATTTACTTGCCAAAAATACCTGTAAAATACATGAGAAATATACAAAACAAGAAATACTCACCCAAAAGGGATAGTAGCATAAAAATGAGATAAATCTGGATTAATTACAATGCACAAGACCATAAAAGAATCGAAATCAAGGGGATAAATATGAAATATTTACTCAGAATCACTTGCCAATGATAGTACACCTGAGACATTCGAGGAGGTGTAGTGTTTGAAATCCAAACGTTAAAATGGAAAAGTAAACCAATTGATTTTAATGGGAATCGGGAGTCCTAAAAAGGGCATAGGACAGTTTGGTGTCTTTAATTTAGATTGACCTAACAGATTAGAGGTATGAGTGATAAGATATTCTTATTAGTCCATGTTCGAAAACCATGAGGACAAATTGTTCATATTGCAGTGTGTGAACTTTGTTAGAGAAGGATAAGGAATAAGAGGACGAGTGGAAGCACGGGTTAGAACTTTAAGGAAACATCAAGTGTTGTTAATGATCTCTCCAGTGTTGGAATTAAGCAGTACATGTTCCAATAGAAGTGGGAAACCTAATGGGAAGTTCCTATTAAAAGACTTCGATAGAGCGAGGATGGTGTCATTTGACCTCACCTTATCAACGAAAGTGTGCACGATGTTTTCCACGGGTACATGACGGAGGGAGTCCTTCAGTGATAAGTTGATTTTCTAACGATTAGACTAATTTGGTTTAAAGTGTAGTCGAACGCAATTTATGACAAGAGAGGTCCAAGAGGATATGCTAGGTCATAGATCAAATAGATTTTTTTAGTAGTGTGAGGACGCTAAGTGTGAGACATTCATAGAATTTCGACTAGGAGTATAACTAATTCGAATTTCGAGGATGAAATTTCTTATTTAAGGAGGGGAGAATGAATATCATGTATTTCCTTCGAATTACTAAATTGAAGAAAATCATTTGTCTGTGCTTGTTTTTTACATGAGATGCCACTATTTACATTTTTATGCCTTATTTAATTCGAATTTCAAATTAGATTTAATACACGGTAATTCATAAAGTAAATAATTTGATTTTTGGACTCGTACTAGTTGATTATTAAATAATTAGGTTGCTAGATATTTCTTTTGGTATATTTAGTATTGGACTTTTTGGATGCGTAAAATATCTGTTATTATCTTAAAATGTTGGTTTTTAAACTTATTTGATGGGTATAGGGTTTGGTTTATGTTTTAAGTCATTTGATGAGATTTTGGACTCTTTTAGGTGAGGCCCTTTTAGGTCCCCAAGCCTAATTTCGTGGATTAGTTGTTTTAATGAGTCATTTGGGGACCTCATAAGTCATATAACATAATTGGGAAAGATCCTTAAGATAAACATAAGGAACTTAAAGAGAAGAGAATGAATTTGGGGTTATTGACAATGTACTCTCTAACAAATCAATTGAGGCAAGTTTGTATAGAATTTGATTATGATTACATGTGCATTAGAATTATATCTATTCATTGAAAACCAAAACTCAATATGTTGTAAATATGATTTTAGATAATTAAATAGTTAATTTTCTTAATTAATCTAATTAAGGTATTAATTAGGTCAATTTCTCCATATATTGTGTGATTTTCTCATGAACATGGATTAAAATTGTTAGAATATGATTAGGATTTGTATTCTATTTTAGTTAATTCAAAAGCCTTATGATTATATGTATAAATCTATTGAAATCATAAGCTTATTGAATAAATTAGTATGTCCGGGGTTCTTAAATGATAAATTGGGTTTTCTTTTAGATCTTGATATAAACCTCGGGATTTGATGTTACAAATAGGCTCCAACTAGCATGCAAAATGCGCGAGGCGCGGGCGCATTATAATTTTTTTGTGATACATATATAATAGTACCTATAGACGCATTTAACTTTACAATGATAAATGCATAAGAAATATAATTCAAGATAAGAACATACTCTATTGCAAAAAGAATCATGTGAGGTATATATGGGGAAGAAACATCTTCTCAATTTAAAAAGTATGAAAAGTCTAATAATGATTTGAAAGGACAACGCATCATTTTTCAATCTGAAAATATATTCAATATAGATCTAACTACAATTTGAATTGACAAAGAATGTGAACTAAAATGCAACAATCAAAAAATGGAATTGCATACCCTATATATTCATAACCACAAAACTGAAGACAACGAAAATAATATGAAAATGTAATAACACAAATATATAGAACTTACTTATTTTGTACAACATATCCATAACTTGATATGACAGCTTCGCGTGCCTGAAAAAAAATATGTGTTAGCCAGAATTTGAAAAACAAAAAACATAGATTTTGGTATGTGGTCTAGTAGAGATGATCAAATTTGGTTTCGTAACATGGAATTGTGAAATAAAAATTGGAGAGACTTATAGAGTTAATAAATAAATAACGAAAAGGAGTAAGAAAATCCCAAAATAATTATACATCATACATGATTATGGTGGTAATATATCGACAAATATAACTGGATTCACTTCTTCCTCCACAACCCACCTCTTGTGATTCTCTCATTCCCTCTCTAATTTTTATTTCTACAAATTCTTTTAAACGGGAACATACTTATAAAGATCAATGCCCTAATCAACTACTTAACTACTATGCTTGAATCTAAAAATCCACTCCAAATCGAAAAGTAATGAAAAAAATACACTACAATTTGTTATATGTTTAAAGAAATTGTAACATATTTTTCTTATGATTTTATTTATAGTTTCGAAGACCAAAAATACGATATTGTGGGATTTTAGAATCATATTATGTGCATTGATTTATTATTTTTTGATACATGTATGTTTGCCCCGAGTAGGTATCTATGTGCTGCTAGAAGTTGGAATTCAATTTTTTTTATCATATATACTACCATGAATAGTCAAATTTAATTCCTAACAAACTAACACACACACACATTATATATATATATACACACACACACATACACACACACTACAATAAAATTTGTTTCTTCACAACTATTCTTGCGGGCATGTTCGTAAGAAAACCAAAGCCATCATTTTTTAAACAACTCCAAAAAACTACAAACCAAAATAAATATATAAAAGTGAATGTTAAAACAAAGAACCGGGGAAAAGATTGTGGGAGGGGAGAGGGAGTTTAGATTCTGACTGAAGCCAACATAAAGTTTTGTGTTGTGAACTATTTGTATACCCAATAAAGAGTATCAATTAAGTTAAAAAATAATGAGTAGTTTGATCATTAATGGGATGGTGACAGGGATGCCAAGAGTGGGAAAGTAAGATTGGAAGGAAAAGAGATCAACGTGGAAGTCAATTGGAAGTTGGAGAAAAGAAAAACGCGTGTATGTCAAAATCACAATTCACAAAAATTAGAAAAGACCGTCGGTTATTAAAAATCTACATCTACAAAGACGTCTAAAATGAATATATTTTTTGGGAAAGGTAAAAAAATTAAAAAGGAGAATATTTAAGAAAAGTTAATGCAAATCTATTTTGGGTATCCAGGCACTTAAGAGCTTAGATAAGAAAATGAGTGGAGGACAGAAAGGTAATTAAACCATTTATGAAGTGTACACGTGTCATAATATGGGGGCAAAAAATATCGACGATGTGTTCCGCTGTCAATGTTAGTTATATAATATAATTATTCATATGAGGTGTTTTTATTTTTGGGATGTTAATTGGCGGTTTGGAGGAAATTTTTGAGTTCATTAATGGAGTTTAGAGAGAGCTATTTAGTTTTTTGAAGGGATGAAATTCGTAAGTGGGATGATTGACCTGTAGGGGTCGATTGATCGATTGGGTTCGATCAATTGACACCCCCAAATTTTGTGACCTTTTAGTTATTATTTGTTGGGTTGGATTGGATGGTTGGGTTTGTGGTCTTAAGTCTAAGATAGTTTGTCCTTAGGCTAATTATAGTTATAGAATAGATAATAACTCTAATGTTTTGAGATATTGGAAATTGATGTTTGGGTTATTTGGGGTTAAATTTGTTTTAGGGCATTAGTTTGCAAACCCTAAGGTAGGATGGGTTGTTTATTTGGAATTTTGGAAGTTTAATGGATTAGCATTGTTGATTAGGATAATTGGAGTCTTGGTAATAGTCAAGTGGGGCTATTATTCTTTGGGTGAGGTTAGGATTGAGTCAAGAAACCCTAGATTGTGGTAGTTATCTTATTCAACGATTTTACATAAATTAGGTGTGGTTTGAGACCTAGACATGATACCTTGGGAGATTAGACTAGCGCTAATTAAGATTGAATAAAGTTGATGTTTTAATTTTAGTGAATGGTAGGGTGAGACTATGCCTAAATTAGGGAACCCAGGATGTTGGGTTAAATTAGTATGAGATGAATCAAGGGTTAAGGATGTGCTTTACCTTTTTATGATAGTGGCACTAATTGTGACCCAGTAGCGTTCAGTCGATCTGTATATATGTTATTTTATTCAACCTATTAGCGAGGGTTATATTTGATTGGATGATTTATGTGCTATGCATACCGTATGTAAGTGGTCGTGGTGATAATACCTTGAGCGATTCCATTAAGGGGCTCATGTGATGTCGACCACGATGGTGCCACTATGTGTAGACGAGTTTTCTATGGTTATTTTACTCGTAGGTCCTACGTCTAGGTATCTGTGTACTGAGATGGTTTCACAGAGAGAGTTCATCGTATAGTCTTGGGTATGGTAGACTATATGTATGACCTGTCGGCACAAAGATTTATCCCTTGATCATGATGAGGTCTTAGGTTTGGGGCGGACTAAGACTATACTTACGCACGAGTGATCCCCTCAGGAAATAGGGATAGAGCTTCATTATATACGGGCATGAGAGAAGCCTATTTATTTATAATTTTCAGCGATGATATATATATATAGAGAGAGAGGCAGGCTCCTGTGCACACTAAGTTTGCACACTAACTTTGCACATTACCTTTTAAAAGTGGTAAAAAAAAATATTTTTTAGTTGATTTTTTTTGTGTGATATTTAAACATTTCAAGGAACCCATATAAAAAAAATCAGCTCAAAAAAACTTTTTCTGCTATTTTTAAAAAATCGGTCAAACTTTCGCAGTTTTTAAGCCCTTTAAAAACTGCGAAAGTTTGACCGATTTTTTAAAAATAGCAAAAAAAGTTTTTTTGAGCTGATTTTTTTTATGTGAGTCCGTTGAAATGTTAAAATATCACATAAAAAAAAATTGGTGTGCGCCAGCACTAAGTTTGCACACTTTTAAAAGGTAATGTGCAAAGTTAGTGTGCAAACTTAGTGTGCACAGGAGCCTGCCTCTATATATATATATATATATATATGGATGTTAGATGTAGAGATTATCTTTATCATACATTATCTTTATCCTACCTTATGCAATGATGTGTTATGGTATTAGAGATATTTGTACCGGTTTATGGTTGTAATAGATAAGTATATGACTTATATTAGGGATCCCTACCTACATACTTATGACTCGAATTTGTGTATTATTGTTATTTAATGAGAAGTATCATAGGTTTGAGACCTTTTTACATCATGTGATTCATAATGAAAGAGATTAACCTAATATTGTAATGGTAAAGATTAAATAATGAAGAGGTAAAACTTTAATCACATGGGCTACATATGCGTTTGGGGTTTAAAATCGCTTGTTATTTTTTGTTGTTGGGTTGGGATACTAATAACTTAAAATGTACTAAAAGATGAGAGGAAGATGTGTAGATATAATGTGTCCCGGATTCAGTTATAATCTTATTCTACAAAGACTTGCTATTTATGTTGTTAGTATATTCATTTTCACAGGTCTCAGGTTGTGGTGGTTCTTGTAGACTGGCTTTGTTGGAGGAGTATCTCTAGTGACATTTCATTCATTACTACTAGGTTGTAGGAGTCGATCAATTGTACATCATCCTCTTCTAATAGTTTTTAGTTTCAATTAACGTGTATATGTGCTACTTATATTCAGAGTTGAACTTTTGTATGGATACATTTTATATAGAAGAACTGGTTTGTGTCGTATTGGTATCAGAGTTGGATTTGTGTTGTTTTATAGTTCATTATATTGTAATTACTTGTTCAATTTTAGTTTTTTTCATTATGTAAAGAATGTTACCAAATATTTTTTATCCTGTGATTTTTTATTTGACTTGATCAATCTATTTATAAATTTTAGGGGGTGTCTTAAGTAACAGGAGAGATTTATTAATGTAAGATACAATGGTTTAAAGTGGTTCGAACCTCAGATTATGGTCTTACATCCACTGTCAAAGGTCTTCCACTAGTATATTAGAAAGTAATGAGGAAACCTTTTGAGCTTTGGTCAAGAGAGTCTTAGATCTTTAGGCCTTTGTCAACAATAAAAAAGGACCATAGAAAGTAACTGGACCACTTCTCTAAATCTCTCGAGGTATTGATCTAGGGCTCTATAACTTATAAAAAGTATGTAAGCGATGAAACTGGTCTAAGTTACAATTATAAGCCAGCACCACTAGGTTGTGAGTGTGGAATGAAGTGTGAAAAACTTGTGAACTACTAGAACTCTTGTCAGGATGATTGTTTGAATGCCCTAGTTTCTTCGAATGCTCAATTTTCATCCTTTTCACCTTATGCTAACTTCCTATTTATAGGGGAACTCTTAAAGAGAGAATGAGTGATCTTCCACTACATGGTTGGGGTTTCATCGGGGTTTATCAGTGTCAAAAGGTAGTGGAGTGTTAGGCAAAGTAATTATAGGTGGTGTAAGTCAGTTGTTAAGTGAAATTAATGTTGATCAGAGCATTCAATACAAGTGTAGATGGGTAGTGATATTAGGTGGAATAGTTTTATGTTTATCACCTATTCTTTTAGAATGTTCCTAAGAGCTTTACCAGAGGTCCAAAGGGTCTGAAGGAACCATGGAGTTGCTGGAAACTAATTTTAAAGTATCACGTGATACAACATCCTAGGACTGAGTGTTGGGTGAACTCGAGAGGTCATTATACTTCAATAAGAGGTTGGTTCTAAATGAAGATCATGATGAAAACTTAATATTGTGGTCTCTGAGCTGGCTTGAGGAAGTTGGATGGAATGACTAACCTTCCTAGGAGGAAGGATGTGTCATTGAGTTATGCTACATTACCATAGCACACCCTTGATAATAGTAGAGGATTTGTAGGACAAGTAATGGGTTATCTGAGGTTTGGGGCTAGCTTGGGACCTCTGCCTTACGTCGAGGAGATTGAGGAATTAGAAGATATTTTAAACACCAAGTGTGAAATAGTTTATCATCACAAGAAATCCATAATATCAAATTTTCAAACCCATAAATTTCAAGAGAAGACCCAAATCTAATTCCATATATAAAACCCTAAACTTTAAGAACCAATAATTTCGAAGCCGTATAGAGGGAAATTATAGAGGCTTGTGTTGTGTGCATGTGTGTGTAAAGAGGGAGAGAAAGCGAGGGAGATAAAGGGAGATTATTGCGACAACCCGCCTAATAAGATACCGAGCAATCACTGATATATCAAATTAAAACAGGAGTCTCATATGGATCATTCTTAGCATCACTGTTGAAAATCCAATTAATTACTAATAACCTATTAGGCTAGCGTCAAAATTTTACTTAACTACTCTTTTTAACAATTTCAAAATTAAAACATCCACACAGTTTTGCGTAAATGAAGATGAAATGAAATAAAATAACAAAAGACTCGGTCAAAATATACAACAATATCGAATGTTGTACTAAAAGAATAAACAAATGCAATTGGGACATTGGCCCGAATATTTATACAGTACCTCCTATCTAGAGTACAAGGATAGAAGCATCTATCGAGAACCTGCATGTATCCACAGCTACTGCAGTAGACGTCTGACTCGAAAGAAGTGTCATCCAGGCTTCCCAGTGTCTGGACACCTATATATATATATATATATATATATATATATATAGGTGTCCAGACACTGGGACGCCTGGATGACACTTCTTTCGAGTCAGACGTCTACTGCAACAGATATATATATAGGTGTCCAGACACTGGGACGCCTGGATGACACTTCTTTCGAGTCAGACGTCTACTGCAGCAGATATATATATATATATATATATATATATATATATATATATATATATATATATATATATATATATATATATATATATAAACAAGAGAGGGAAAAGTAGATAAACGGGTCAGAGCCCGAGTTGTGAAAATATTTAGCAAGTGCATAGATGATATATTTTAAAAATATGTTTTATCTCATATTTAAATTGGTATCGGACTCCCATGAGATACCCCTCACCTTTCTTCTAATAGTGCACACCTAACGTATTTAAATTCTAGTTAAGCTACCCCGCCTAACTAAGCTAATTCCCTCGTCTACTAGAAACCTCTACCTCCGAATACTATGAGCTAAACTTCCCTCCATTCTCAACACTGCGCTAAGTTCGTGCGTGGAGTGTCTCGCGAAGCGAAATCCAAACAAGGAACCCCCCTGATACACTACTACTAGGCAGGGTTAATGGTAGAGATCCATTAGGCCCGTAGCACAAAACAAATGTATAAATGCGTACTTATATATTAACATACATATCATATTTATTCTCATATATACATCTTACGATATACATCCGGATAGTATCTCCCGGACTGAGGTTTACCAATTCAATTTCATCTTTATAATACACATCCGTATCTATCTCCCGGACTGAGGATTCATTTACAAAATACTTACCAATATTTGTCATTTTTTTTTATCTCAAAACTTTCCATTTCCTTTCTTCTATCCAGGAAATGTATTTAAAAGCCAATTTTATTATCATAAAAATGCTTTTTTCATATTATATGCTTCCATTTCCCTTCTTCCATCCGGGAAACGTATCCGAAGCCAATTCATTTATCCCATTTCCCTTCTTCCATCCAGGAAATGTACTTAAAGCCAACTTATTATCATAAATTTCTTTAACATATACCATAACGCATTCTAAGACCGCCCGTCCGGGTTTCCCCACTGTGCGCGCCCCTAAATGGCTATCATCTTCCGGGGGCCTATCATCAAGACAACCTGGGATCCTACAACGCAAGACGTCGGGAAGCGGTCATATGCCTGTGGGATAGTCATGACCACACCCAGAATCACCTAACCAGCGCAGAAACATACAATAATCGCTCATATGACCTATAGGACTATATCCACCATGCATTCATTAGCCATGGGGATTCACCATACGTACGCAACTTCCCTTATGATAGCGCTTTAGAGAGGTGTGTATCCATAAATTATTATTTATGAAAATCATTTCTTTTCCATTTTGAAAACATTCATATTTTATTTTCAAAATCATTTATTCTCATAAACATATATACCTTGTTCTCATACACAAGGAATACACTATATACTACACATTTGTATCATATTTCATATATATACTTTAATCACATAGTATATATGTACTATATATTCCTCCTCGAATATATATATATATATATATATATGGCCATAATTGCCAATCACGTAATAATATTTAAGTATTCTCTCTCTTAAATATTCTCACACCTAGATCGATATTTAAGGACTTGTGCATAAACCCGAATGTACCAATTTATACTAATTGGATAAGTGTACCATCGACCTATCCTTAGTTCCATAAGTATACACCACTAACTCCTCTTTAGCCCATATCCATTCTAACCGCATTAATATATCATTACACGCTTGCCGACAGATTTTCCGGCATGTCTCTTGTCCCAAAACATTAATTAAATTCATCCCCCGGATCATACTCTAAATCAATTCTAGGTTTAATTATCCTCAATTCATCATCTAGGAGTCCTAACATCCTATTTAGAAACTCCTATAATAATCTCCAAAATCATAATTTAAGTCTCCCTAAACTTAAAAGGAGAAAACCTCAAAATTTTGCCAGGACCAAATAGATTCGCCCTGTCCGAATCGATTCGAAATGGTTCTACTTTCAAACTGTCTCTTACCGAATCGATTTGCCCTATCCGAATCGATTCGGCTTGTCCAAAAATCCCAAATCTGCTTAGGGTCTTATATATAACCCAAAATCCAAAATTTAATCCACTCACCATTCAAACTATAACTCGGATTTATTCCTACAAACCCAAAGTTTCCATCTCTCATCAAGTCGTTTAGAGGTCCTAACACTCTATATGAGAACCCCTAATATTTATTTCCAAATAATTCTAGCCTTAATTTCTGACTAACAATTTCGATCTCGGACAGCTTTCCGTAGTAAAATCACTATAAATACAAAAAAATAAAAAAAAACTACGCGGTCGGTGCCCACGCGAACGTATCGAAAAGATCTACAAATTTCATTTTTTGACCAAGAGACGAATCGATTCGCCCCTAGCTGAATCGATTCGGTTAAGGCCCAGGTCACTATTCATCATCTTCAAAAAAATCCAAACCTCCATTATTCTCCATTTTTGTTGTTTCTAAGTTCATCCAACAACTCAATAAACATCTAATTTATGTTTTAAAACTAACACATCAATTTATTTGGGGTATTAAACTATTTCTCTTAGATTTAAACCCTAAAACCACTAAAGCCCCAACTTATGATTTTAACCCATTTCAATCCATTTCTTCACTCCATTTACATGGATTTAACACTAGAAATCATTAAGAGTTTACATTACATCAATATGTAAACTCATATTCAAGTTTTTCCAATTTTACTTTAAGGGTTCTAACCCAAAATCATATAGTTTACCAACTATAATATGAAATAAATGGACAAAATGAAATAAAGCAAGTACGCACTTGCCTGGAGGATGAAATCTGACGACCCCGAGTCGAACTGGCGGAGTTTGGCCCGAAATCTCCATTTCTCTCCTCTTTCTTCCCTCCTCTCTCTCTTCTCTCTTTTCTTTATCTTTTCTCTCTAATCTCCCTCTCTCCCTCTTTATGTAGAAAGAAAAAGGGTTTAACGCCTTAAAACCCGAAAACGACTCGTTTACTAAATTACGAGCCATTTTAACTCCAAAATTTCCCCAAAACTCAATTTCGACAATCGGCCACTCTTTTCCGACTATCTCGGCCATTCCGAGACTCACGGCGCAGTCAAAATTTTCACCTGAGGTACTTGGTCGCAAATCACTATTTCAACCCAAAATAAATAAATGCGAAATTCCCATTAAAATATTATCCTCTGTCGCTTTACCCAGTTGCAACATATAATTAAAATATTCCGGTTCATTTACTTAATCCCAAAAGTAAATATAACACCCATCGAAAATCATTAAATCCTTGAAAACCTCAAGAATTACTATTCACAATGATTTCTTAAATTTCCAATTTACTCTTAATTATTAAATTTAATTGGCCATAAAAGTGTGGGTTGTTACATACTCCCCCCTTACAACGGAATTTCGTCCACGAAATTCAGATACAACCGATGCTACCACTACTAACCTAGGATCGTGAATCACTCCACATCCTAATACCTCAAAGTGGAATGGTACTACCCCATATCTCTTAACCATATACTCAATCAGCACTCACCTCTATCAAGGTTTATACTATACTTCCATCCCAGCATAAACTTAAAATCTATATACTACGTCCTTTCTATTTTAGGCGGCATATAAAGCCAACTTACTAAGGTGCCCATATACCTTCTTAACCCGTGCACATCTGCACCTCTATTGTGTACGTTCGACACGTAACACTCTCTCTAAATAAGGGTCTCCTTTCCTCGGTGTAATACTCACACATGGGTCCTCCCAACCCACGAAATTCAATTCTCCTTACATCGGCGCCACTAACTCTATTAAACTTACATCCTAATACTACTACGGTCTATGTGTTACCCTACCTACGCGAAACGAGTACAATCCTAAATATGTCCCTAGTGCCCGAGGCCTTTCTCAATTCCCAACATTTTCTCGGTTTCATGCGTGGGACGTCTCGCAAAAGCGAAATCAAAACAAGGAACCCTCCCAATACACTACTCCCTCGCGTTGTCGGTCATTGAGATATAGCGACCTAAGGCACACCAGCGGGATGTCCTAATTCGTACCACGCTAACCTACTAACCCATTCCTACTATTATATCCACTCCCTACAAAGCGTTACAACCGCCATACACAAAACATACCTCCTCAAAATTTGCCTTTTCATTAAGTCCTGACTATAATCCTTGAATCAATTTCTCTAAGTCCTACTTCACCCACCCTCTTGTGGTGAGAGGACCACTTTAGTGCTTTTCCATAGCACAATATTTCCATAAGTATACCATCATCACATGGCTCATAGTCTATTGTGCTTCATCCACACTATATGACTTATCCACAAAACCAACATCCTTGCATCCTATAACATTTTTCCATTCCCGACGCCGTTGAGGTTCATGTGTGGAGCGTCTCGCAAAGCGAAATCCAAACAAGGAACCCCTCCACACACTACTACTTAACTTTGTCGGTCATGGAGGTCCGTTATTTACACATATGAAACCGGGATAACCCTATCCCCACTATCACCAAAAATGTGGTATGAACTCCCGACTCTATCTAGGAGCTACACCACTAAGCGCATCGCATTACACTCAGTCTTTGCGCAATCAATAATGAGCTTAGACTCACAGCTCAGCAATAATCCGGCGCACCTCAAATCGTATCTATAAGGTCGCCACATACTCAAATCACGATAATGAAACCTCTGCTCATCGAAATTCCATCTATGCACATAATAAAGGCGGACTCAACCTATATCTAGGTGAGATATCGCAAAAACAACCTGTTCCACCCTGGAACCGTGGACACGATAGTTTTGACATCCTTAGCATGTTATCGCTCCGAATAACCAATAACATTATATACTCATAATATTACCATACTCGTATAAACATATAAAACGAGTATCACAAGCCAAATATATATATATATATATATTCAAAATATCAACACCCGTTTTTATATAGGGAATGAAGGAAAATAAAACTCCGCTACCACGGAAAACACCTAGGCATACATGATATAATGTTATTGATACCGCCATAAAACTCAAAATACACACACGAATCTAGGGCTAACCAAACACCACGACTTTATCTAACCACGCTAATTATACCTCTTCCTTCTGTGTTGAAACTTATAACAATAACTTTGCTCGGCTCCTTACAATCATCTTACTAGTCCTCTTAACTTCTTCGTTAAAAGGAAACTCCACTACGAGCTTCAACCTGAAATCTCCAACTAAGCCCCACCTCCTGTCGCCATCCAAGCCCCGCACACGATTCTCGAACGAGCGTACAAAATATTTACATAATCTTATACTATGGCAGGAGAATGAAATCTCATAAGAGAAATAAACAATCCTAATCCTGAGGCTCTATATCAAATCGAGAGAAACGCTGAAAGCGTAGTACGTCCGCACAGATTCCTAAGGACACTAGAACCTGATGCTCTGATACCATCTGTGACAACCCGCCTAATAAGATACCGGGTGATCACTCCTATATCAAATTAAAACAGGAGTCTCATATGGATCATTCTTAGCATCACTGTCGACAATCCAATTAACTACTATTAACCTATTAGGCTGGCGTCAAAATTTTACATAACTACTCTTTTTAACAATTTCAAAATTAAAACATCCACACAATTTTGCGTAAATGAAGCTAAAATGAAATAAAATAACCGAACACTCGGTCAAAATATACAACCATATCGAATGTTGTACTAAAAGAATAAATAAATTCAATTGGGCCATTGGCCCGAATATTTATACAGTACCTCATATCTAGAGTACAAGGATAGAAGCGTCTATCGAGAACCTGCATGCATCCACAGCTGCTGCAGCAGACGTCTGACTCGAAAGAAGTGTTATCCAGGCGTCCCTGTGTCCGTACACCTATATAATATATATATATATATATATATATATATATATATATATATATATATATAACAAGAGAGGAAAAAGTAGATAAACGGGTCAGAGCCCGAGTTGTGAAAATATTTAGCAAGTGCATAGATGATTTATTTTAAAAATATGTTTTATCTCATATTTAAATTTGTATCGTACTCCCATGAGATACCCCTCACCTCTCTTCTAATAGTGCACACCTAACGCACTTAACTTCTAGTTAAGCTACCCCGCCTAACTAAGCTAATTCGATCGTCTACTAGAAACCTCTACCCCTGAGTACTAAGGGATAAACTTCCCCCCATTCGCAACACTGCGCTAAGTTCGTGCGTGGGGAGTCTCACGAAGTGAAATCCAAACAAGGAACCCCCTCCCCCCCCCCCCCCCCCCCCGATACTCTACTACTTGGCAAGGTTAATGGTAGAGATCCATTAGGCCCATAGAACAAAACAAATGTACAAATACATACTTATATATTAACATACATATCATACTTATTCTCATATATACATCTTACGATATACATCCGGATAATATCTCCCGGACTGAGGTTTACCAATTCAATCTCATCTTTATAATGCACATTCGGATCTATCTCCCGGACTGAGGATTCATTTACAAAATACTTACCAATATTTTTCATTTTTTTTTATCTCAAAACTTCCCATTTCCTTTCTTCTATCCAGGAAATGTATTTAAAAGCCAATTTTATTATCATAAAAATGCTTTTTTCATATCATATGCTTCCATTTCCCTTCTTCCATCCGGGAAACGTATCCGAAGCCAATTCATTTATCCCATTTCCCTTCTTCCATCCAAGAAATGTACTTAAAGACAATTTATTATCATAAATTGCTTTAACATATAATATAACGCGTTCTAAGACTGCCCGTCCGGGTTTCCCCACTGTGCGGGACCCTAAATGGCTATCACCTTCCAGGGCCTATTATCAAGACAACCTGGGATCCTACAACGCAAGACGTCGGGAAGCGTCCATATGCCTACGAGATAGTCATGACCACACCCAGAATCACCTAACCAGCGCAGAAACATACAATAACCGCTCATATGGCCTATAGGACTATATACACCTTGTATTCATTAGCCGGGGGCTTCACCATACGTACATAACTTCCCTTATGATAACGATTTAGAGAGGTGGGTATCCATAAATTATTATTTATGAAAATCATTTCTTTTCCATTTTGAAAACATTCATATTTTATTTTCAAAATAATTTATTCTCATAAACATATATACCTTGTTCTCATACACAAGGAATATACTATATACTACACATCTATATCATATTTCATATATATACTTTAATCACATAGTATATATATACTATATATTCCTCCTCGAATATATATATATATATATATATATATATATATATATATATATATATATATATATATATATATATATATATATATATGGCCATAATTGCCAATCACGTAATAATATTTAAATATTCTCTCTCTTAAATATTCTCACACCTATATCGCTATTTAAGGACTTGTACATAAACCCGAATGTACCAATTTATACTAATTGGATAAGTGTACCATCGACCTATCCTTAGTTCCATAAGTATACACCACTAACTCCTCTTTAGCCCATATCCATTCTAACCGCATTAATATATCATTACACACTTGTTACTTATCAAAAATATATCATTACACACTTGTCGAAAGATTTTCCCGCATGTCTCTTGTCCCAAAACATTAATTAAATTCATCCCCCGGATCATACTCTAAATTAATTCGAGGTTTAATTATCCTCAATTCATCATCTAGGAGTCCTAACATCCCATTTAGAAACTCCTATAATAATCTCCAAAATCATAATTTAAGTCTCCCTAAACATAAAAGGACAAAACCTCAAAAATTTGCCAGGACCGAATCGATTCGCCCTATCCGAATAGATTCAAAATGGTTCTAGTTTCAAACTGTCTCTTACCAAATCGATTCGGCCTGTCCGAATCGATTCGGAATGTCCAAAAATCCCAAATCTGCTTAGGGTTTTATATATAACCCAAAACCCAAAATTTAATCCACTCACCATTCAAACTATAACTCGAATTTATTCCTACAAACCCAAAGTTTTCATCTCTCATAAGTCGTTTAGAGGTCCTAACACTCTATTTGAGAACCCTTAATATTTAACTCCAAATCATTCTAGCCTTAATTTTTGACTAACTATTTCGATATCGGACAGCTTTCCGTAGTAAAATCACTATAAATACAAAAAAATACGCGGTCGGCGTTTACGCGACCGTATCAAAAAAATCTACAAATTTTATTTTTTGACCAATAGACGAATTGATTCTCCCCTAGCCGAATCGATTCGGTTAAGGCGCAGGTCACAATTTATCATCTTCAAAAAAAATCCAAACCTCCATTATTCTCCATTTTTGTTGTTTCTAAGTTCATCCAACAACTCAATAAACATCTAATTTATGTTTTACAACTAACACATCAATTTATTTGGGGTATTAAACTATTTCTCTTAGATTTAATCCCTAAAACCATTAAAGCCCCAACTTATGATTTTAGCCCATTTCTTCACTCCATTTACATGGATTTAACACTAGAAATCATTAAGAGTTTACATTACATCAATATGTAAACTCATATTCAAGTTTTCCCAATTTTACTTTAAGAGTTCTAACTCAAAATCATATAGTTTACCAACTATAATATGAAATAAATGCACAAAATGAAATAAAGCAAGTACACACTTGCCTGGAGGATGAAATCCGACGACCTCAAGTCGAATCCGACGGAGCTTGGCCCGAAATCTCCATTTCTCTCCTCTCTCTTTTCTTTCTATTTTCTCTCTTATCTCCCTTTATCCCTCTTTATATAGAAAGAAAAAGGGTTTAACCCCTTAAAACCCGAAAACGACTCGTTTACTCAATTACGAGCCATTTTAACTCCAAAATTTCCCCGAAACTCAATTTCGACAATCGGCCACTCTTTTCCGACTATCTCGGCCATTCCGAGACTCACGACGCAGTCGAAATTTTCATCCGAGGTACTTGGTCGCAAATCACTATTTCAACCCAAAACAAATAAATGTGAAATTCCCATTAAAATATTATCCTCTGTCGCTTTACCCAGTTGCAACATATAATTAAAATACTCCGGTTCATTTACTTAATCCCAAAAGTAAATATAACACCCATCGAAAATCATTAAATCCTTGAAAATCTCAAGAATTACTATTCACAAAAATTTCTTAAATTTTCAATTTACTCTTAATTATTAAATTTTATTGGCCATAAAAGTGCGGGTTGTTACAATTATATACCTCTAGCAAAATGGATAAAAACCATTAAAAACTCACTAGACGATATCACTAACACAATATAAATCCTAATCTGTAAAATAATCACGCAGAGATACAATACCACTGTGTACACATTCTTAGGACACATTTATAGACAACTAGTTTATTCAAATACAAACAAAATAAATTTAAAACATCACTAAAGAAAATAAAAATCCAAAATTGGATAAACCTGAATCAACTAAATCATAAAAAAATGATTCCTTACATATAGTGGTATAAATTGAAAACCAACTCTACAAAATGTAAGGACATAATTTTATAAATGTCCGGGTAGAATCTAGGAAATTTCTGTTTTTCTAAGATCACAGTTTGTATGTCTGATACTGCTACATTAGGCATGTCATCACGATCATCCTCGACGACCTTTATCCGAATCCATGCCTCCATCATCTTCACACGTGCATCATTGATACATTCTACGTACTGCTCAACCATTTCCCACAACTCCACGACGCACAATCAGTAAAATGATTAATTGGAGTTGTTTACATTTGCATAAATATTTGGGAATTTTTTAGAAAATATTTTTTGAAGTCTGGAATTATTTTTTATCAAATGAAGAATTTTTTCTAAGCTAAAACGGACTTTTTTGGACAGCGTGCTCGTTCAAACGAGATACACTACGTTCGAGCGACATAGGTATCTTGCGCGATGTCGTTCGAACGACATGTGTCCTCGTTTGAGCGACATCCTATGTCGTTCGAATGACGACGACGACCTCGGTTTTTGTGCCATTTTCTGTCACTTTCTACTTGAGTGGCCAACTCATTTTTCAAACACTTTCGGCTAAAGCAAAGGCACCGAAATCAGCACTCAAATGAGACTTCACTTTTTGGCTTTTAGCTTTCTTTATAAGCACACTTCATTCCCATATACATGTGCAAATGTTTAAACCTTCAAAGGATTTATTTTACTCATTTGGAGTATTTTGTGGAGAAGCCGGTATCATCTTCATTGTTGCCCATCTGGAATTCTTGCGGGAGATTCCAGCCGACGACATCGGAACCGACACCTGCGGATATTTCGTATGTCACACTTATCTTCATTATAATCCTTGTAACCGTTCTTTAAAAATTATAGTGAAAATAATATGGTTTTGCCCTGTGGGGATTTTTCTTGATATTTTGTGTCCCATGCTTTATTTATTTATTGTTCAACACACGTAGGTGCATGTTTAGGGGTTGTATTTAATTTGTTTAAAAATAGACTATAATTAAAAATGGTTTACTTGGAAACTTGCGAATAATTTTTATTCGATATCATACACCGCATGATCGCACTTTTCAAATTGGTATCACAGCGAGTTGCACTAGTTTATCGCGTATTCCTATTTTCCGCAAAATCGTGTGATATTGATTTTTTTTTTAAATCTATTTTGTGTTTATTCGCAATTTTTCCAATGGAACATTCATTTAATATGATGCCTATTTTTGACGGGTCTAATTATGCCTACTAGAAAGCTCGTATGGAATCTTGTTTAAAATCCATTGATGAGCGTGTTTGGTTACTTTGTAAAATTGGGTGGACACCTCACACGGTCACCGTTGATACTATCACCTCTTTAAAAGCCGTGTCAGCCTGGACTGAAGATGATTTTAAAATATCTAATTTTAATTCCCGTGGTCTGAGTGCTATTTCTGGAGCTGTCACTCCCGACGAATTCCGCCGAATTATGGCGTGCACCACGTCTAAAAAGGCATGGAATGTTTTGAAACTGACACATGACGGTACGAACGTGGTAATCAAAGTTACAAAATTTGGCCACTCAATTTGAGACTATCACCATGTCTGAGTCTGAATGCTTTGATGATTTTTATGCACGTTTGTCGGACATTGTTAACACTAGTTTTAATTTGGGTGAGGTGATTGATAACACGCATACCGTTAAAAAGATTTTGATATCTCTCCCAAAACGGTTTATTCCTAAAGTCACTGTTTTGAACTCTTTGGGAAATTTTAAACACTTAAGCTGGAAGAACTTGTAGGAGATCTTCAAACCTATGAGATTGACATGTTTCCCAAAACCATTAAGGCTTAGGATAATGGCGTTGCTTTAAAGACTCATTTTAAGAAAAAGAAAAAAAGTTTGTGAGTCCGATTCTGAGGGAGACTTTGATGATTTGGCCCTCTTTGTGAAAAATTTCAAAAAGTTTCTCAAAATTTCTAAAGAAAATTCTTCCAATAAAAAGAGATTTTTTGATAAAAATAAAAATAAAGGAAAGGCCAAAGAAAGAGGTGAGAGGGAAAAAGAGAGTGACTCAGATGAGGAGTGTAAGGAGGAGTTTGAGAACGTGATTTGTTTTGAATGTGGGGGTAAGGGGAATAAATCGTTTGAGTGTCCTACATGGCTTAGAAAGAAAGAAAATAATGTATCCATGCCCGCCACACTTAGTGATAGTAGTGAAAGTGAGAATGATAAGACTAGTGGTGAGAAGTTTGTTGTTTTTCCAAGTTATGTGAGCACACCCTCTTTGTCACACAATTGTGCACACGAATGCGATAGTGATATTTTGAGCACTTCAAGTGAGGAAGAATGCGAGAGTGAAAGTGGATATTTGTACAACGAGACCTTGAAAACAAAGAAGTATAATAGAAATTTAGGCCGCCGGATTTTAGATTTGGAAAGAGAGAATGAGTTTTTAAGAAAGGAGTTTGCACTTCTAGGTGAGCAAGTTAAGTTTTTGGTCAGTACTTCACAAGATTTGACGAAGGTTTTTCATAAGTTGACACCACCTTTTGAAAACCCCTCCGCACCTAATGATTGAGGATTGACTTGCTTGTTTGTTTAAATTTTTTCTTTTTTAAAAATTAAAAATATACAATAAGATTTTATTTTGATAAATTTTTTTAGAAAAATACAAAACGATTTTATTTTTGATAAAATTATTTGAAAATCCAAAAAGATTTTTCAATTTTGTTTGCACCTTTTATGTATGGACACTTAGGATGACCAAGTCACAACATCTTTCCATATTTTTAATGTGACTATTTGATAGTGTTTTTGAGACAATATATCATGTCATCTTTGTGCTTTATAATGTTTGGAGTCATTAAGATGTAATTAAGTGCTACGTCCTACATGTTTGACTTATGATTTCTTTTATTGCACACATGCACGGATTTGTTTGATTATTGTACTTGTCTTATCACATGTTGATTGGGTATTTTCACTTCAATCATGTCCTTAAAACGAACCAAGCGTGATAAACTTGATAAGAAAGGCGTGACTGTAAAAACCGTTTGGTGAGATTGTGTGGTATTTTTAAAAACTGGGAGGGGCTATGAAAGGTAATTATCTATCCTTTGCGCTAAAGCCACCGTTAAATCGGACCTAAAAAATTGAGGAATTTTATTATTCGGGGTCCAAAGAGGTTAAAAGAGCCCGAAAAAATTTAAAGGCAATAAAAAGCAATACATGCCAAATATGGGCCATTAGGTTTCACCATTAATTCTCCAAAGTTTCAGAATTTAGATCACCTCTATTCAATATATAAACCTAAGGGAGTTTGGTTGGAAAATTTAAACGGGTTTGCACGTCCTTGAAAATCTTGAAAAAGCGCTAAATAGTTTTGGACGTTATTGGTATGGAAATCACTTTGACTTTGATTTGTTGATTTGATTAAGACGATGTCCTCTAAATCCAATAATTTTTACACCTAAGGATACTTTTGATGTTCATTTGTTAGGGGTACACGTATGCATCGTGCACATATGATTGATTGAGTTTATTTACCTATCGAATGTGTTCACACCCATATATTCCATTTCCATGACTTGGTTATTTGAGTTTATATCCATGGTGTGATTTTTTTTATCTTATTTTTGTGTAAATTGTTTTTTGAAAAATTCAAATATAGAAGATTTTTTTTTGTGATAGTTACCATAGTCTTTATTGTATATTTTTGGGTAAAAAAATTATTAAAAAAAAGAAAAATTTTGAAAAATTCAAAAATAGAAGATTTTTTTGTGACATTTTCCATATTTATGCTTCTCATATCTGTCTATTTGGGGATATCATAAAAAGTGTGAGAATGAATTATGGGGGAGAAATTCTTGTTGATTTATCTATGATTTGCTTAAGATTAATTGATCTCTTTGATTTTTGCATATCATTATATTTCAAATTGTTGCGTGTCATAGGTATCTGCTTTATCTCATGTGTGTAGGTTCAAAGTTGGTATCTATTGGATTGCACACCTAATGAGAAAAGCTTTGGAAGTTTTTAAAGTGTTGAAGATTTGAAGATGTTGAAGTTTGATTAAAGACATGTCATTTAATATTCTCAGTTTGAGGGTTTAATGGGGATATTATCTTATTTGTCATTTGTTTTGGGGAGTTTGCATAATTTGGATTTTTTTATGTATGTACCGGCATAGACATAGGGGGAGATTTGTAAGGACATAATTTTATAAATGTTCGGGTAGAATCTAGGAAATTCTTGTTTTCCCTCGATCACAGTTTGTATGTCTAATACCGCTACATTCGACACGTCATCATGATCATCCTCGACGGCCTTTATCCGAATCCATGCATCCATCATCTTCACACGTGCATCATTGCTACATGCTACGTACTGCTCAACTGTTTCCCACAACTTCACGACGCACTATCAGTAAAATGATTAATTGGAGTTGTTTATATTTGCATAAATATTTGGGAATTTTTTAGAAAATATTTTTTGAAGTCTGAAATTATTTTTTATCAAATGAAGAATTTTTTCTAAGCTAAAACGGACTTTTTTGGAAAGCGTGCTCGTTCAAACAAGATACACTATCGTTCGAGAGACATAGGTATCTTACGCGATGTAGTTCGAACGACATGTGTCCTCATTTGAGCGACATCCTATGTCATTCGAACGACGACGACGACCTCGGTTTTTATGCCATTTTCTGTCACTTTCTACTTGAGTGGCCAACTCATTTTTCAAACATTTTCGGCTAAAGCAAAGGCACCGAAATCAGCACTCAAATGAGACTTCACTTTTTTTCTTTTAGCCTTCTTTATAAGCACACTTCATTCCCATATACATGTGCACATGTTTAAATCTTCAAAGGATTTATTTTACTCATTTGGTGTATTTTGTGGAGAAGCTGGTATCTTTGTCATTGTTGCCCATGTGGAATTCTTGCGGGAGATTCCAGCCGATGACATCGGAATCGTCACCTGCAGGTATTTCTTATGTCACACTTATCTTCATTATAATCCGTGAAACCATTCTTTAAAAATTATAGTGAAAATAATATGGTTTTGCCTTGCGGGGATTTTTCCTGATATTCTGTGTCACATGCTTTATTTATTTATTGTTCGACACACATAGGTGCATGTTTAGGGGTTGTATTTAATTTGTTTAAAAATAGACTCTAATTAAAAATGGTTTACTTGGAAACTTGTGAATAATTTTTATTCGATATCATACACCGCATAATCGTACTTTTCACAAAACTATACCTAGTCGACTCTCATTAGTAAGCCCATAATATTCCTAGCAATCAATCCCATTCGTAAATCCATTTCAGCCAAAAAAAATAAGCAAACCTATTTTAGCTAAACAATGAGTAACCACTACACCAAAACTGGCGATTGGTCACGGCCAAAATCCCTGACCAAATCTGTGGGTCGCGGACTTGGGCCGTGACCATTTCGGGCGTGACCATTTTCGTGGGTCGCGGCCCAAGTCCGTGACCAAAAAATGGTCACGGCCGAGAGGGGTCACGGCAGATGGTCGCGGACTTAGGCCGTGACCCATGCCGTGATGGGTCGCGGCTCTAATCCGTGACCCATAACCGTGACAAATTGGTCGCGGCCAAAGTCCGCGACCCATGTGCGTGACAAAAAAAAATTAAAAAAATTGGTCGCGGCCCTTGTCCATGACCCACAACCGTGACAAATTGGTCGCGGCCAAAGTCCGCGACCCATGTGCGTGACAAAAAAAAATTAAAAAAATTGGTCACGGTCCTTGTCCATGACCCACGACCGTGACAAATTGGTCGCGGACTTTGGCCGCGACCCATGTGTGTGACAAAAAAAAATTAAAAAAAATTGGTCGCGGCCCTAGTCCGTGACCCATTACCGTGACAAAAAATAAAAAAAATGGTCGCGGACTTTGGCCGCGACCATTTTTAAGCGCGACAAAAAAAAGTAAAAATGGTCATGGACAAAGTCCATGACCATATTTATCTGTAATTTAAAAAAAATGTATTTTTTTTTGCCCAATCCTAAAATTGGGGTTCCTGTGAGTGCATCATCGGTTGCTACGAGGTGTTACAAATATTTATTATAGGCAAAACAATAAAAAAAAATCACAAATTGCGAATTGAGAATGTTGTTAATAAACAAATATATATACAAACATAAAAATATTACACGTCTTAATAATTCACAGACCAAAAAAAAATTGGGCAGAGTTTCCTCTATTTTCTTGACATTCCAAAACCTGTAAATGAAAAACCTGCTTATTATAAAGCCCGCACGGCTATAAAATTCAACAATCAAATTATAAAAGCCCGCACGGCCATAAAACTAAACAATAAAAGCCTGCACGGCTATAACACATAAAAAACATTATCCTGAATGTCCACAACATATAAATAATCATCATGTTGTAAAACATTGCCTCCTTCATTTGATCCACGCGCAAAAATCCTACAAATGATAGGATACAAAAAATAAAAGTATCAGTAACCAAGTAATTTTACAAAAAAATTAATTAAGCTGAAAAATTGCATATATGAGTTAAAATTATCAGTAACCAAGTAGAAATATAAAAATTAAGTGTGGAAATAAGCAAATTATCATCGTACTCTCAAACCGGGACACCCGCGGCTGCGGGGTCAGTTCCTACGAGTTACGTTGGTCCCGTGGGAGGTGTTGGTGCCACCCACGGGGCCGTTCGGGGGCTGTTTCGAGTTCTCACCCTCTAACGCCATGTTTTTAAGCCTAAGTGTGGAAATAAGCAAATTACCGTCGTACTCTCAAACCGGGACACCCGCGGCTGCGGCGTCCGTTCCCACGAGTTACGTTGGTCCCGTGGGAGGTGTTAGTGCCACCCACGGGGCCGTTCGGGGGCTGTTTCGAGTTTTCACCCTCTAACGCCATGTTAAGCCTAAGTGTAGAAATAAGCAAATTACCGTCGTACTCTCAAACCGGGACACCCGCGGCTGCGGGGTCAGTTCCTACGAGTTACGTTGGTCCCGTGGGAGGTGTTGGTGCCACCCACGGGGCCGTTCGGGGGCTGTTTCGAGTTCTCACCCTCTAACGCCATGTTTTTAAGCCTAAGTGTGGAAATAAGCAAATTACCGTCGTACTCTCAAACCGGGACACCCGCGGCTGCGGGGTCCATTCCCACGAGTTACGTTGGTCCCGTGGGAGGTGTTGGTGCCACCCACGGGGCCGTTCGGGGGCTGTTTCGAGTTCTCACCCTCTAACGCCATGTTTTTAAGCCTAAGTGTGGAAATAAGCAAATTACCGTCGTACTCTCAAACCGGGACACCCGCGGCTGCGGGGTCCGTTCCCACGAGTTACGTTGGTCCCGTGGGAGGTGTTAGTGCCACCCACGGGGCCGTTCGGGGGCTGTTTCGAGTTTTCACCCTCTAACGCCATGTTAAGCCTAAGTGTAGAAATAAGCAAATTACCGTCGTACTCTCAAACCGGGACACCCGCGGCTGCGGGGTCAGTTCCTACGAGTTACGTTGGTCCCGTGGGAGGTGTTGGTGCCACCCACGGGGCCGTTCGGGGGCTGTTTCGAGTTCTCACCCTCTAACGCCATGTTTTTAAGCCTAAGTGTGGAAATAAGCAAATTACCGTCGTACTCTCAAACCGGGACACCCGCGGCTGCGGGGTCAGTTCCTACGAGTTACGTTGGTCCCGTGGGAGGTGTTGGTGCCACCCACGGGGCCGTTCGGGGGCTGTTTCGAGTTCTCACCCTCTAACGCCATGTTTTTAAGCCTAAGTGTGGAAATAAGCAAATTACCGTCGTACTCTCAAACCGGGACACCCGCGGCTGCGGGGTCCGTTCCCACGAGTTACGTTGGTCCCGTGGGAGGTGTTAGTGCCACCCACGGGGCCGTTCGGGGGCTGTTTCGAGTTCTCACCCTCTAACGCCATGTTTTTAAGCCTAAGTGTGGAAATAAGCAAATTACCGTCGTACTCTCAAACCGGGACACCCGCGGCTGCGGGGTCCGTTCCCACGAGTTACGTTGGTCCCGTGGGAGGTGTTGGTGCCACCCACGGGGCCGTTCGGGGGCTGTTTCGAGTTCTCACCCTCTAACGCCATGTTTTTAAGCCTAAGTGTGGAAATAAGCAAATTACCGTCGTACTCTCAAACCGGGACACCCGCGGCTGCGGGGTCCGTTCCCACGAGTTACGTTGGTCCCGTGGGAGGTGTTAGTGCCACCCACGGGGCCGTTCGGGGGCTGTTTCGAGTTTTCGCCCTCTAACGCCATGTTAAGCCTAAGTGTAGAAATAAGCAAATTACCGTCGTACTCTCAAACCGGGACACCCGCGCCTGCGGGGTCAGTTCCTACGAGTTACGTTGGTCCCGTGGGAGGTGTTGGTGCCACCCACGTGGCCGTTCGGGGGCTGTTTCGAGTTCTCACCCTCTAACGCCATGTTTTTAAGCCTAAGTGTGGAAATAAGCAAATTACCGTCGTACTCTCAAACCGGGACACCCGCGGCTGCGGGGTCCGTTCCCACGAGTTACGTTGGTCCCGTGGGAGGTGTTGGTGCCACCCACGGGGCCGTTCGGGGGCTGTTTCGAGTTCTCACCCTCTAACGCCATGTTTTTAAGCCTAAGTGTGGAAATAAGCAAATTATCATCGTACTCTCAAACCGGGACACCCGCGGCTGCGGGGTCAGTTCCTACGAGTTACGTTGGTCCCGTGGGAGGTGTTGGTGCCACCCACGGGGCCGTTCGGGGGCTGTTTCGAGTTCTCACCCTCTAACGCCATGTTTTTAAGCCTAAGTGTGGAAATAAGCAAATTACCGTCGTACTCTCAAACCGGGACACCCGCGGCTGCGGCGTCCGTTCCCACGATTTACGTTGGTCCCGTGGGAGGTGTTAGTGCCACCCACGGGGCCGTTCGGGGGCTGTTTCGAGTTTTCACCCTCTAACGCCATGTTAAGCCTAAGTGTAGAAATAAGCAAATTACCGTCGTACTCTCAAACCGGGACACCCGTGGCTGCGGGGTCAGTTCCTACGAGTTACGTTGGTCCCGTGGGAGGTGTTGGTGCCACCCACGGGGCCGTTCGGGGGCTGTTTCGAGTTCTCACCCTCTAACGCCATGTTTTTAAGCCTAAGTGTGGAAATAAGCAAATTACCGTCGTACTCTCAAACCGGGACACCCGCGGCTGCGGGGTCCGTTCCCACGAGTTACGTTGGTCCCGTGGGAGGTGTTGGTGCCACCCACGGGGCCGTTCGGGGGCTGTTTCGAGTTCTCACCCTCTAACGCCATGTTTTTAAGCCTAAGTGTGGAAATAAGCAAATTACCGTCGTACTCTCAAACCGGGACACCCGCGGCTGCGGGGTCCGTTCCCACGAGTTACGTTGGTCCCGTGGGAGGTGTTAGTGCCACCCACGGGGCCGTTCGGGGGCTGTTTCGAGTTTTCACCCTCTAACGCCATGTTAAGCCTAAGTGTAGAAATAAGCAAATTACCGTCGTACTCTCAAACCGGGACACCCGCGGCTGCGGGGTCAGTTCCTACGAGTTACGTTGGTCCCGTGGGAGGTGTTGGTGCCACCCACGGGGCCGTTCGGGGGCTGTTTCGAGTTCTCACCCTCTAACGCCATGTTTTTAAGCCTAAGTGTGGAAATAAGCAAATTACCGTCGTACTCTCAAACCGGGACACCCGCGGCTGCGGGGTCCGTTCCCACGAGTTACGTTGGTCCCGTGGGAGGTGTTAGTGCCACCCACGGGGCCGTTCGGGGGCTGTTTCGAGTTCTCACCCTCTAACGCCATGTTTTCAAGCCTAAGTGTGGAAATAAGCAAATTACCGTCCTACTCTCAAACCGGGAGACCCGCGGCTGCGGGGTCAGTTCCTACGAGTTACGTTGGTCCCGTGGGTGGTGTTGGTGCCACCCACGGGGCCGTTCGGGGGCTGTTTCGAGTTCTCACCCTCTAACGCCATGTTTTTAAGCCTAAGTGTGGAAAAAAGCAAATTACCGCCGTACTCTCAAACCGGGAGACCCGCGGCTGCGGGGTCAGTTCCTACGAGTTACTTTGGTCCCGTGCGAGGGGTTCGTGACTCTTACGGGACCGTTTAAAGGCTGTTTTACGTTTTCACCCTTTGATGGCATGTTTTTAGGCTTAAGTCTATTTTTTATCAAATTTCCGTCATACACTCAAACCGGGAGCCCCATGACTACGCGGTTCATTCCTATGAGTGACATTGGTCCCGTGCGAGGTGTTCGTGACTCTTACGGGACCGTTTTGTGTTTGTTTTACGTTTTCACCCTTTGATGGCATGTTTTTATGCTTTAAGTCTAATTTTTTTTCAAATTTACGTCGTACACTCCAACTGGGAGCCTCATGACTGTGCGGTCGGTTCCTACGAGTTACATTGGTCCCGTGCGAGGTGTTTGTGACTCTTACCGGACCGTTTTAAGGCTATTTTACATTTTCACCCTTCGATGGCATTTTTTATGCTTAAGTTCATTTTTTTGCAAATTTACGCCGTACACTCACCCGGGAGCCCCGTCCCTACGCGGTCGGTTCCTACGAGTCACATTGGTCCCGTGCGAGGTGTTCGTGATTCTTACCAGACCATTTTTTGATTTTTTTACGTTTTCACCCTTCGATGGCATGTTTTTATGCTTAAGTCTAATTTTTTGCAAATTTACGTCATACACTCAAATCGCGACTCCCGTGACTACGCGGTCTGTTCCTATGAGTCGCATTGATCCCGTGCGAGGTGTTCGTGACTCTTACGGGACCGTTTGGTCTTTGTTTTAGGTTTTCATCCTTCGATGGCATGTTTTTATAATTAAGTCTAACTTTTTGCAAATTTACGTCGTACACTCAAACCGGGAGCCCCGTGACTACGCGGTCGGTTCCTATGAGTTGCATTGGTCCCGTGCGAGGTGTTCATGACTCTTACGGGACCGTTTTGTGTTTGTTTTACGTTTTCACCCTTCGATGGCATGTTTTTATGCTTATCGTCGTATTATGAAATCGGGAGTCTAAAATATTTTCAACATATTATCCAACAATCAAACCAATAATTATCCCGTACTCCTTCTAATTATCACATATTCCTTCAAACATACTATCCAACAACAAGCCAACAACCAATAATTATCCCGTACTCCTTCTATCATCTAAAAGATTTAATAAATAATGCATATCAATTATATAACTACTTTAGTTAAAGTAAAGAGTACCTGGCGTGTAATGAAGAACTGGTATGTAATGAAGAAGTGGTATCTAATTGGTATGTAATAATGTATGTGAGCATTCAATTTCTATAAAATTGGATAAACAAATAAAAAATATCATAAAGTTTACCATGATATGTGTAGGTAGTAGCGTTGCACCTCTATCCGGATGCTCACTTACTGTGAAATACCAAATCTGAAAAAATATTTACACTCCGTTAAAATAATGGGTTAATTTAAACACGCCGTTAATTTCAGGGACAATATGCCGTTAAAATATGAGGGTCACCCAAAGTCGATTAATATTAACATCCGAAAATCTAAATATGTGATATAAATTGGCTTACCCAAAGTTTTTTTTACTAATATTAACAACCTAATAGGTTGTAAGACTAAAGTTTCAAAAACATTATCTCACACTATTTATACTTTTACATTAAATTATCTATATATACTATATATATAGATAAAAAATATTATCCCAAATTTAAATCATATAAATTATCTATATATACTATAAATACTGTGTATAAATTGTAAAGACATGTAAACTATATATACATATATTAATGGAATCTACATAAATTAATGGAGAAAAAGAATAAAATTTACTTGGGAGAGAGCTGGGGTTGGGGCGGAGCTGGGGCTGGGGCTGGGGCGGAGCTAGGGCTGGAGCTAGGGCGGAGCTAGGGCTGGAGCTAGGGCTGCTGCTGCTAGTAGGTTGAAGCTGAGGAATACTCCAACTGATTGACGAGAGAGAATCGCTAGGTCATCAACATCTGACGAGAGAGAGAGAGAAGCGGGCAAATGAAAAAAAGAAATAGCGCGCCTCTTTATTTTTTAGGAATGACCTGGTCACGGCTTTAGGCCGTGACCCACCATCGCAACACACCACACCCTTAGAGCTCTGCCTGCGACCTGATTGATGAATAATGGTCACGGCCTACAGCCGTGACCCCCTTGCGCGACCTACAGCAGCTACCAAATGAGGTATGGTCACGGCCCATAGCCGTGACCCATACCAAGACATGGTCGCGGCCCAAAGCCGTGACCCTCGATCTGTGATGCGCGGCCATTGTCATCCAACCTATAGTGCTTGAATAAGGTATGGTCACGGCCCATAGCCGTGACCCACGCCCAGAAATGGTCACGGCCCTAAGCCGTGACCCTCAATGTGTGTACTCACTTCTTCCTCATGCCATGGGTCACGGACTTGGGCCGTGACCCATCCGCGACCAAGCTTGGAGGGAATTTTGGCGCGAGTTTGGCGCCAAGATGGTCACGACCTGGTCACGGCCCAAGTCCGCGACCACTGTGGTCACGGCCCAAGTCCGTGACCACTTCCAGAGCATCGATAATTTAGTGTGGTAATTAATATGGTCACGCCAAATATGGAGTGGGTCACGGCCCAAGTCCGCGACCAGCTGGTCGCGGACTTGGGCCGTGACCCACTGGGCGTGACCATTCGCAGGATTTGGTGTAGTGCAATGAAAAAATTACAAAAGAACAAACTGAGAGATATAAAACATTTTGTTATCAACAGCCCTATTTCATTAAAGGAGTAGAGGCAATGGCAATGAAAGAAGCATATGTGAAGAATTAACCTTAACCGTGACGATGGTCAGATGAACTTGTAGGACCTTTAGGTCATTTCGTGCTAGGAGTTATAAATTTTATGTCTACCCATTTGGGATTGAAATTCCCCTGAGTCCAATTTATTTTTTAAGTGTGTTATAAATTTGTTTCCTTTCTCTTTTTCACTTTTAAACTTGTCAATTGAAGTTAGTAACGTAAATATTAGATTAGTAATGGTAAATTATAGTAAGAAATTAGTAACAATATACTACCATTATAATAAGAAAATTGGTCTGTAACTAAAAGAACATTTTGGTGTAGTGAAGACTATGGGAACTACATTTGTGTTCGACAAACTTCTCAGTTAGCTGCCTCTTAAAGCAGGTTATTTCCTCGCCTTTTTCATATATTTTTGTTCTTTCTAAAGGTTGACCATTAATGATGGTGTTTTCCTAACGAGGGACTCTGTAGAGGGAGTGTAACGTAGAGGTATAGGTCCAAACCTTCGTGTTGTTAGTCTCTATAACTTGTTTCACTCAAGGTAGAGGGGACCTTAAAGGAATTTTATCCCTCCTTACAACTCGTATTTCAGACTGGATGAAGCTCCTTACATGAGAACAGTAAGACCGGTGAGCACTCATATTGAATGAGAATTGGTATTCTCTAGTGGTGTGGGTTTGGACTATTAGATTTCTCACGGATAATGCCAAATTGTAAGGGATATCAACCTATAATAATATTAAATACCAATTCCGCTCCAAAATATAAGTACAGTGCAAAAAGGAAAGTAAATATTTGTGTTGTTCGATAGGTCGATTTGCCTACATCCAGGGGAAGGGAGTGTCAAGATTTATTAATATAAGAGGGGGAAGAAAATTACTTAAGGTGTTAGAGTTGCCAGCTTGGAGTCCAAGATGTAAGACATAAGAGTGTGATCATCGATGCCCCAACTCATTAGAGTCATTTCTATTTATAGATACAAGTGTCCTATAGTTACATCTATTTTTCATAGTAATGTGAAGGTGCAAAAGTTCCCTAGGGTTTATATGGATTGTCAAGCACACACCAAATTTTAATTTTTTTCAAAACTAATTCAAACTAAACGATTACCTAAATAAATTTGGAAAATTAAATGGATTGTTGTGTAAACAATTTACCAAATTTTATCTTTCCCTAAAACATGCTTCTAAATGAGTATAACAAGAGTAAAATAAAATCAACAAACCATAACAGGACGATGTACAAGGAAAAAAAATGAAAAAAATCTCGAACGACCAAGCCACGTAAACTCACTTTAATATAGGAATTACACAAGGACGATATGACTTAGACAACCGATTTTACTCCTTCAAGCCTTGATGCGTCTTCGTTCCTTCTACCGTCTTCTCAGTGATAACTAAGAGTCTACCTACGCACTACCACAACGTGTGATCCTCACATGCCTCGGTATCCATCGATATTATCTTAAAAAATCATCAACAGATTGAACCTTGGGTCCACCGTTTCAAACCTCCACACAAACATGTTCCACTGTATGTAAACAACAAACAAGAATAGAAACCACCACACAAAATATACTCAACAAAAATGAAGAGTAAACAAGCTCTGCTGTCAAATTAGAGATATCAAAGAAGCATATTTTGATTGAAACCTGGATCTCAAAATGACTAGGTGAAAACTAGGGTTTTGACGCACATGATATGTTCTTGTAAATTAATTTCGCAAAGACCTCTTTTGAAAATAAGTTGTGAGTACTTCCATTTATTAAAAAAAATGTTGAGGTGACACAAATGACGAGGCAGCTCATTTGAATGAAAAATATAGGCTCATTCGAACCAACTTACCATTCTTGTTTGAACCAAGAATAACCTCGTTTGAACGAAATAGTTGATCTCATTCGAGCAAACATTGTTTCGAATGATATTTTCATATTAAACATATAATTTCGTTTGAACTTCGTTAGATGGTCATTTGAAAGAATTTCAGTAACTAGTTCAAACAAACTTAATGACCTTGTTCAAATGACTTTAAAACCACACAAAAAAATTCTTTTTGAAATATTTTTTATGAAAAATGGTCTCAAACATTCTCAAACAAACACCCATGTGAATCCAAGGATCAAAACTAATACACATTCATACCTTTGGAGATCCATAAACTTTGCAGATGAAACGTGACACGAAACACGACATGATGTTGTAGATGTTTTAACTTGGACGCTATGATCTTCAATCACATGTCATAGGCTTGAAGGATAAACAAACTTAAATCCTAACATATGACTCAAATGGTTTTGTCGAAATGGAATTAAACCAATATATATACAAATTGACTCAATTGGAATTTTGTCCTTACAAATCTCTCCCTTTGATTATTCTATGACAAAATTCGAGAAAAAAAAACCTATGGATCGTCAAGCGCTCTAAAGACTCAATCCCAATCCCAATCCCAATAGGAAAAAGTAAAGACACTTGAGAGACTTAAACTTTGAGAAGCTTTGCTCTTGTGAAAACTTTATCACATTATTGCAAACATGGACACTTAAACACACCTTTCAAATGCAAAGAGAATATATAACAAATATAAGTCTGCATATGAGAAACCCTCCCCCTTTGTCTAACAATCTTCGCCTATGGTAAGACATCTCCCCCCAAGGTAAAAATTCATCCCCCCTAAATAGAGTTAAATACCATTTCTCCTTCTTTTTATTTAGTAATACACAAAGATAAAGGTGCACAATATGAAAAAAAATTCCTTCAAAATATAAAAAATGTAAATATAAAGTAAAAAAAGTATATCATGTAATTATGTGAAGTGAAATATGCAACGACAAACAAACTCGATAACACTAGCACAAATAATCCAAATAATGAATAAATGATACCAATTTTGATACATAAATTGAAGCATAAGATACTAATGTAAACATGCAACAAAATATACCGACATGATCATAAAACATGCCAATTTGAATTTAAGATCAAATATATGGAAAGCATAGATTAAATGCAAATGCAAAGATTCAAAAATACACACACACACACACATATATATACACTAGTGGTGACCCGTGCGATGCATGATCGGGTGTAACGCATTTTAAAATATCTATTTAAATATATAAAATAGTATGTAATTATTATCAGTATTTAAAATAAAAGATCGCAGCTATAACAATGAGCAATTAAATGTAAATAATGTGATGAATAGAGAATATGACTTAAAATGAATATAGACATGTGTTAAGCTTTTCGATATCATCGTTTACATATCGTACGGTTCAAACTTTATGTACATAAGTATTCTTATTATTATTTTGTGTTTATAAGCATTGTTGTTGTTAATTAATTTGATATCTTTTTAATATTTCTCTACGTAACTTATTTCATTACACAAATTTTATTTTAATATAAATAAGTATGATACTTTACTTATGGTTTAGACACACTTTAAAAAATGTGGTGATCCGTGTGATGCACGTTCGTGTGTAAAGCGTCTTGAAATATTTTATTCAAATATATAAATTAAAATATTAGAAACCCTACCATTGACATGGATATTTTCTAATTTTATAACATTATGATAACAAAAATCCAAGCTTCTATAATTTTATTAGGATAGGGGTTTATCAAATAGCAAATATAAAATTGAGATATAATATAATAAAAGAAAACAAAACTTGATGTTTAGTGACAACACGAAAAATTACAAACCCAAGCCAACAGAAAGGTAATTATCTGAGATACACACTTCAATGATCATTAAAAAAATAAGTAAAGAAAAACTCAAATAAATTATGATTGCATGCTAATAGTTATTGGTTGCAATTTTTTAAAATGCACGTGGCACGAAAACATATGAAATTGGTATAAAATTGAAATAATTATTCATGTTTTAAATTGATCCTTTTATGTTGAAAAAAACACTAGACTACTTATAATCACACTTATTTCTCATGTTTTGAAATTATGGAGACCCAAACTAAAAGAATACAATATAAACATATCCTTCTTTGATTGTATTTAATATCTAAACCCATTCAAAATGTGATAAAGAAAAAATAACCACTATTCTATGTACCGTAACCTATGAATCTTACTTACTATTTATAACACTTAACAAACACCCATCAACCCACCCCAAAACAAAACAAAATGCAGTCATAGTCTCCTTATATCCTAAACCTAGCTACTTGTACCTTACACCAAAAATGATAATCTGGTACGCTGAGTCAAGGAGATTCTGGCACGGTTTAAAAGCATGCCAGAATCTGGCGCGGTTTAAGCATAATCTGGCACAGGTTAAATCTGTGCCAAATTTTGGCAGAGGTTAAAATAGTGCCAAATGTGGGTACGTTTTATTAAAAAAAAACCAAAATTTCAAGCAGGGACCGAAATTTCAAGAGGGACCAAATCATTCTACCCTAAGTCTCTTTCTCTTTCTCTCTCTCTATCTCTTACCCCACACTACCCGGCCTCCTCCACGATCCACACTACCCGCGATTCATCATCGCTGCCCATCGACTCCTCCAAGAGTCCACACTCTTCGGCGCCTTCATCATCCATGAACTGTCATCATCCATAGACCTCTATCCATAAACCTCTATCCATGAACGGCTATCATCCACCATCCACCACCGGCGGCGTGACACCTCCACACCTCCACTGTCTCACACCTCACTCGCAAACGCTAGGCGGCGGCTGCTGCTGCTGCTAGCCAACGACGACCACACAACCACAAGTCCACCTATGTTCCTTCCTTTTGAGTTACTCAATAAGTTTTTTTTCCCCAATAAATTTCATTAGTTGTTATTGTTTCATTAAATATGAAATTATTTTTAGTTCATAATTTTAAAGTTTAATAGCTTTTATTTGTTATTTTTGCTGTAATTATTGCTGAAATTTTTAGTAATTATTGCTGAAATTAGTTGTTGTAATTGCCATTGTTGCTGAAATTAGTTGTTAATTTTTAGTTGTTAAATGTTGCTCAAATTGTTGCTAAAATAAAATTATTAATTATTTTTTTGAGTATGCTAAAATTAATTGCTGAATGAAATTATTGTAATTTGAGTATACTGAAATTATTGTCTGTTTGTAACATCTCTTATGTCTGGTGCATACAAAATGATGGTATAACTGATAAATGATATAACAATTATAACTGATCTAACAGTTATAACTGTATAACTGATCTAACATGTTATAACTGATATAGCATGGTATGTTGGGTCTCTCATGGTATGTTGTTTTTACTGCTACCTTATAGATGATTCGAAAAGCTATAAATGTATTTTGTTTTAACATAATTAACTCCAATCCTCAGTTGATTGCATAAAAAAACAAACAACCAGGTGAGGCATGTGGAGAACACACTTATTAATTGGAAATCCCCTTGCGCATGTCAATTAAAGATCATTACATATGGGAGCTCAAATGGAAACTTGGGACTAGCAACTTTGGGGGTCTTGTTCGAAATGGCTTTTATTTCATTGACTACTTCCCACTTAATATCTTTTTCAATTCCTCATGCTTTGACAATACTGTGCAAATGTTTTGTTATACTAGTCTTTTTTAATCAGAAATGGGAGGCCCCACCTGGTGAGAAGACATAACTTGTGAAAACTCACCTGCGTAATATGATTATTGTACCCAAGATGATTGGAAGCATGGTTGGTGTTTACAATGGCAAGACTTTCAATCAGATTGAAATCAAGCCTGCAATGATTGGGCACTATTTTCCTGAGTTTTCGATATCGTATAAGCCAGTCAAGCACGGACGCCCTGGTATTGGTATCACCCACTCGTCGAGGTTCATTCCTCTCAAGTGAAAACTTCTACCGAAAATCTGGATACAAAAGTCATTTCGTTTTCAAGGACTCTCTACTTATGTAATGTGAGTACTAAGAATCATTTATCAGATTATCTTGTTATTATGTATGTTTATGCTTTGATTGTTTGTGCGTTGATTTTTTTATATTTATGTTGAAATTAAATAACTTATATAGTTTAAATTGTAATCACTTCCCTGTGTTGACGTAGGGAAGTGATCTTCAAGGATGCACAAGTCCTATGGGACACTTGCCAAGGGAACCAGATAAAGATCGTTTATAACGAAAATATTTTAATGCATTTGTTCAAACGAGTGTACAATGTGGAATGGACTCCAATGTTTTGACCGATAGTTCATGCACCCAAACATCTTTCTCTCATTGAAAACACAAAAATAGTTTTCAACCATAAGGAATATCTATCGAGTATGAAAAAGTGTGGGAAGTGAGTAATTCCACTTGTGACAAACAATATTTATTGGTTGTGCTTTTCTCCTTGGATAGTATAATTACACTTGATTGATTTAGTAGATACTATTGGTATGTTATTTTGGTGCTCATGTTGAATTTTCTAATCATTTTGCAGAGGAGGAGCTTTAACTAGTTGGAAATTCAGTCCCAGATTTTGAGGCAGAGGTTATATTTAATCAAGAATTCATCAAGGTAATGTATAACATAATTACGAAATACTAATTTCCATGTCCTATGAATATAAATAGTACTTTTTATTTAGTTAAATAATGGTTTTTCACTTGGGGACCTAGTTACATTATAGGCCCAGAAACAGCCACGGACACCTCGCACGGAACCAATGTAACTTGTAGGAACTGAACGCGTAGTCCCGGGTCTCCCGGTTGGAGAATACGATGATAATTTGTAAAAATCAACACATAGACTTAAAAACAGGCCGTTAAAGGGTGAAAACACAAACCAGCCCACAAACGACCTCGTAGGAGGCACGAACACCTCGCACGAGACCAATATAATTTTTAGGAACTGATCGCGTAGTCTCGGGTCTCCTGGTTTGAGAGTATGGCGATAATTTGTAAAAAACAACCTTAGACTTAAAAATAAGCCGTTAAAGGGTGAAAACCCAAACTAGCCACCAAACGACCCCGTAGGAGGCACGAACACCTCGCACGGGACCAATGTAACTTGTAGGATCTGACCGCATAGTCCCGGGTCTCCCGGTTTGAGAGTATGACGATAATTTGCAAAAATCACACTTTGACTTAAAAAAGATCGTTAAAGGGTGAAACCCAAAACCAACCCCCAAACGACCCCGTAGGAGGCACGAACACCTCACACAGGACCAATGTAACTTATAGGAACTGACCGGGTAGTCCCGGGCCTCTCGGTTTGAGAGAATGACAATAATGTGTAAAAATAACACTTAGATATAAAAACAGGCCGTTAAAGGGTGAAAACCCAAACCAGCTACCAAACGACCCTGTAAGAGGCACGGGCACCTCGCACGGGACCAATGTAACTTGTAGGAACTGACCGCGTAGTCCCGGGTCTCCCGGTTTGAGAGTATGATGATAATTTGCAAAAGTAACACTTAGACTTAAAAACAAGCCGTTAAAGGGTGAAAACCCAAACCAGCCCCCAAACGACCCCGTAGGAGGCACGAACACCTCGCACGGGACCAATGTAACTTGTAGGAACTGACCGCATAGTCCCGAGTCTCCCGGTTTAAGAGTATGACGATAATTATCAAAAATCACACTTTTACTTAAAAATAGGCCGTTAAATGGTGAAAACACAAACCAGCCCCCGAACGACCCCATAGGAGGCACGAACACCTCGCACGGGACCAATGTAACTTGTAGAACTGATCGCGTAGTCCCGGGTCTCTCGGTTTGAGAGTATGATAATAATTTGTAAAATTAACACTTAGACTTAAAAACAGGCCGTTAAAGGGTGAAAACCCAAACTAACCACCAAACGACCCCGTTAGAAGCACGGACACCTCGCACGGGACCAATGTAACTTGTAGGAACTCACTGCGTAGTCCCGGGTCTCTCGGTTTGAGAGTATGACGATAATTTGCGAAAATCACACTTAGACTTGAAAACAGGCCGTTAATGGGTGAAAACCCAAACCAGCCCCCAAACGACCTCCTAGGAGGCACGAACCCCTCGCACGGGATCAATGTAACTTGTAGGAACTGACCGCGTAGTCCCAGGTCTCTCGGTTTGGGAGTATGGCGATAATTTGCAAAAATCACACTTACACTTGAAAATAGGCCGTTAAAGGGTGAAAACCCAAACCAGCCCCCAAACGACCCCGTAGGAGGCACGAACACCTCTCACGGGACCAATGTAACTTGTAGGAACTGACTGCGTAGTCCCGGGTCTCCCGGTTTGAGAGTATGACGATAATTTTCAAAAATAACACTTAGACTTGAAAACAGGCCGTTAAAGGGTGAAAACCCAAACCAGTCCCCAAACAACTTCGTAAGAGGCACGAACACCTCGCACGGGACCAATGTAACTTGTAGGAACAGACTGCGTAGTCCCGGGTATCCCGTTTTGAGAGTATGACGATAATTTGAAAAAATCACACTTTGACTTAAAAACAGGCCGTTAAAGAGTGAAAACTCAAACAAGCCACCAAACGACCACGTAGGAGGCACGAACACCTCACACGGGACTAATATAACTTGTACGAAGTGACCGCGTAGTCCCGGGTCTCTCGGTTTGAGAGTATGATGATAATTTGCAAAAATAACACTTTGATTTAAAAACAGGTCGTTAAAGGGTGAAAACCAAAACCAGCCCCCAAACGACCCCACAAGAGGCACGAACACCTTGCACGGGACCAATGTAACTTGTAGGAACTGACCGCGTGGTCCCGGGTCTCCCAGTTTGAGAGTATGATCATAATTTGTAAAAATAACACTTAGACTTAAAAACAGGTCGTTAAGGGGTGAAAGCCCAAACCAGCCACCAAACGACCCCGTAGGAGGCACGAACACCTCGTACGGGACCAATGTAACTTATAGGAACTGATCGCGTAGTCCCGGGTCTCCCGGTTTCAGAGTATGACGATAATTTGCAAAAATAACGCTTAGACTTAAAAGTAGGTCGTTAAAGGGTGAAACCCAAACCATCCCCACAAACGACTCCGTAAGAGGCACGAACACCTCGCACGGGACCAATGTAACTTGTAGGAACTGACCGCGTAGTCCCGGGTCTCCCGGTTTGAGAGTATGATGATAATTTGCAAAAATAACACTTACACTTAAAAACAGGCCGTTAAAGGGTGAAAACTCAAACCAGCCCCCAAACGACCCCGTAGGAGGCACGAACACCTAGCACGGGACCAATGTAACTTGTAGGAACTGACCGTGTAGTCCCGAGTTTCCCAGTTTGAGATTATGACAATAATTTGCAAAAATAACACTTAGACTTAAAAACAGGCCGTTAAAGGGTGAAAACCCAAACCAGCCCCCAAACGACCCCGTAGGAGGCACGAACACTTCGCACGGGACCAATGTCACTTGTAGGAACTGACCGCGTAGTCCCGGGTCTCTCAATTTCAGAGTATGATGATAATATGCAAAAATAACATTTAGACTTAAAAATAGGACGTTAAAGGGTGAAAACCCAAACCAGCCCCAAACGACCCCGTAAGAGGCACGAACACCTCGCACGGGACCAATGTAACTTATAGGAACTGACCGCGTAGTCCTGAGTTTTCCGATGTGAGAGTATGACGATAATTTGCAAAAAACACACTCAGACTTAAAAACAGACCGTTAAAGGGTGAAAACCCAAACCAGCCCCCAAACGATCCCGTAGGAGGCACGAACACGTCGCACGGGACCAATGTAACTTGTAGGAACTGACCACATAGTCCCGTGTCTCCCGATTTTAGAGTATGAGGATAATTTGCAAAAATAACACTTTGACTTAAAGACAGGTCGTTAAAGGGTGAAAACCCAAACCAGATCCGAAACGACCCCGTAGGAGGCCCGAACACCTCGCACGGGATCAATGTAACTTGTAGGAACTGACCGCGTAATCCCGGGTCTCCCAATTTGAGAGTATGATGATAATTTGCAAAAATAACACTTAGACTTAAAAATAGGCCGTTAAAGGGTGAAAACCCAAACTAGCCCCCAAACGAGCCCGTAGGAGGCACGAACACCTCTCACGGGACCAATGTAACTTGTAGGAACTGATCGCGTAGTCCCGGGTCTCCCGATTTGAGAGTATGATGGTAATTTACAAAAAACACACTTAGACTTAAAAACAGGTCGTTAAAGGGTGAAAACCCAAATCAGCCCCCAAACGACCCCGTAGGAGGCACGAAAACCTCGCACGAGACCAATGTAACTTGTAAGAACTGACCGCGTAGTCCCGGGTCTCCCGGTTTGAGAGTGTGATGATATTTTGCAAAAATAACACTTAGACTTAAAAACAGGACGTTAAAGGGTGAAAACCCAAACCAGCCCCCAAACGACCCCGTAGGAGGCACGAACACCTCGCACGGTACCAATGTAACTTGTAGGAACTGATCGCATAGTCCCGGGTATCCCAGTTTGAGAGTATGACGATAATTTGTAAAAATAACACTTAGACTTAAAAACAGGCCGTTAAAGGGTGAAAACCCAATCCAGCCCCCAAATGATCGTGTAGGAGGCACGAACACCTTGCACGGGACCAATGTAACTTGTAGGAACTGACCGCATTGTCCTAGGTCTCCTAGTTTGAGAGTATGGCAATAATTTGCAAAAATAACACTTGAAAATAGGCCGTTTGTGGGTGAAAACCCAAACCAGCTCCCAAACTATCCCGTAAGAGGCACGAACACCTCGCACGGGACCAATGTAACTTGTACGAACTAACCGCGTAGTCATATTTGCAATTTTTCTGCTTGTATATGCAATTTTTCTGCTTGAATATGATTTTTTTTAAAATGACTTCGTTAATAATATTGTATCTTTTTTGTGTCTTGTTTTTTTTGTAGGATGACCTTCAATCGTTAGCTTTTATCCAATATGAACGCACGAAGAAGTCAATGCTTTACAAAAAGGGGATTGTTTATTTAGTGTCGTTAATATTCAGGATTCTATTTTTTGTGTTATGGCCGAGCAGGCTTCAGTAGTTTAATGGTTTAATTTTATGGCCGTGCTGGCTGTAGTAGTTTTATTGTTGACTTTTATTGCCATGCGGGCTTTATATGGGCAGATTTTATATTAGCAGGTTTTGGAATGCTCAAAAAATAGAGGAAACTCTGCCCAATTTTTTTTTATATGGGAACTATTAACTCTTGTAATTTTTTGAAGTTATTGTCGACTTTTATGCTCATATGCGGCTTTATATTGGTATTAACTCTTGTAATTTTTTGAAGTTTGTATGCACATTAGTTTATCCACAACCCGCGATATTCATAATTTCTGAATTTTCTTGATTTTTTTTTTGCAAATAATAAATATTTTTCCTACCGGATTCAGAATTTCCAGATTTTCCAGATTTGTTTCCTATTATTTTTTAATCAACCGAAAAATCTGGCACGGTTTTAAATCGTGCCAAAACCGTGCCAATGTATAAAAATGAGAATGCTTATAAAACAATCTGGCACGCTTTATAACCGTGCCCAAAGCATGCCAGAAAATAGACAATTTTGCACGGTTTCGGCGTGTGCCAAAAGCGTACCAGATTTAGCATCTAGAACGGTTTAAAAGCGTGTCAAAAGCATGCCAGATAAAAAAACTGGGACAATTTAAAAGCGTGCCAAAAGCGTGCCAGTTTGGGAAATCTGACACGGTTTTAAACCGCGCCATGTAAGGACACAAATTTCAAATTGAGTCCATATATAGTTTTGGCTCAATTCCGGACAAAAACATTTATTCATAGGATAGTATTCAATTGTAATATTCTCAAGCCTATGAAGTGTATGTTGAAGACGTAGCGGCAAAGAATTTAAAGCTTCATCAAAATGCCGGTTTGTGTGCCTCGTTTCTACGTCATTAACTAAGGTTCCATGCTCCCAAGGTATGAATGTAATTATATTTATATAGGAGCTTGGAAAAATTTGTATTGGGTGTTAGGTGTAATAAAAACTGCATTTTATTTTCAGAAAGAATCAATTAGAACTTTAAAATAAGTATATAAAAGCTTCAGGGCCAAAATCGAATTTTACAAACTTTCTGGTCGTTCGTTAGAAATTTCGTTCGAACGAGTTTTTTCGTTCGAACCAGGTGTCGTTCGAACGAGTTTTTCGTTCGAACCAGGTTTCGTACGAACGAGTTTGCCAACGACCCTAAACTGGCCAGTCGTTCGATATGTCGTTCGAACGAGTTTTTCGTTCTAACGAGGTATCTAACGAGATTCTAACGAGCCCATGCTGGTCGCTCGTTAGAAGCCTCGTTCGAACGAGAGTCAAGTTCGTTCGAACGAGACGCCAGGGCGGGAACAGTTTTGAGCAGTTTTTTGCAGTTTTCTCCCACTTTCCCCACTTGGTTTTTAACCAACTTTTTCAAGACTTAATATGTGCGGGAATCACATTTTTCCAATCAACTTTTCAATTCCATAGCCATCTCTTAGAGAGAGCTTGAGAGCTAATTTATTTAGGGAAAATGTTCATGTTTTGAGTGTTAATTTTCAAAGAAAAATTCATACACACTCTAGTTTACACCCAATAGTTGTTTATTCCAAGGTTCTATATTCATATTCTTTACTTGGAGTTTTGCACCGGTTTTCTCTACCGAATTGAAAAAGAGACGTTTTGGGTTTGCTTCTACACCCCATCACAAAGAAGACTTTTTGTTGAGATTCTACCCACACGGAGAAAGGCTCCATGCTTGGGTGACGGTGACCATATAAAGTCCCATCGGTGGATTCCGAGACCGCGGTGGTGTTCCGAGGTTGTCCGCTAGGAAGAGGTTTCTACGAGAAGGAGCGTCGAGGCTTGAGAGGGATCGAGTCAGTCGTTGTAAGTCTATCTGTCTTGTAATTGTAATTCCGTATCTAGTGGACTTGTGGCTAGGGCCGTTCGAGGTTGTTTCCCGTCTTGGGTTTTTCCTCGTACATCTCGGCGTAGTGTGACATTGTTTATTTTATCTTGCTCATTAATTTAGAATCCATGCTTAGGATAATTTCAAGATAAAATTTGGTTTAATTATCACACTCATTTAATTTGGGACTTAAATTAAATATTGGGTAAATTTGGTTTATTCAAGTCATTTGCTAAAATTGGTTTCGCCTAACTTTGGATAATTGAAAATTATGACTTAGGAAAATTCTAAGACTTGAATTAGGTTTTAATTTGTTTTGAGAAATTACAACTTGTTGTTGTTGTTTTGAAAGTTGAACCATCACCTGTTTTACAACGCTTCCGCATCGATTTACATAAAAGGAAATTAAATAAATTTTAATCGAGATATAATTATTTAAATCACCGGGGATTCAGCGTTTTCAAATTGGTATCAGAGCCAAAAATGATAAATTACTTCGTTAAGATCCTTTAATTTTTGGCTAAAATGGATTTTTCCCCATTTTCAAAATTTCCTATTTTTGATGGTTCAAACTACGCGTATTGGAAAGCGCGAATGAAGTCAGCACTTAAATCTATCGATGAACGTGTTTGGATGTCTGTTGTTAACGGTTGGACCCCACCAACACATTTAATTGAAAATGAACATGTTCCCAAACCCGTCGATAGATGGACTGAAAATGAGTTTAAACTAGCAAACTTTAATTCCCGAGGTTTAAATGCTTTATTTAGCGCTGTCACACCAGATGAATTCCGACGCATTATGACGTGTGAGACCGCTAAAGAATCTTGGGATATTTTACAATTAACTCATGAAGGAACAAGTGTCGTTAAAGCTTCTAAACTCCAAAACCTCGCCACTCAATTTGAAACTATCAAAATGGATGAATTAGAAACTTTTGATAAATTTTATGCTTGACTTTCTGATATTGTTAATTCATCTTTTAACTTGGGAGAGAAAATACCTGACGACCGTGTTGTAAAGAAAATTTTAAGGTCCCTGCCCGATAGATTTATTCCAAAGGTGACCGTTTTAAATTCTTTACCCACTTTAGCCTCTACGAAATTAGAAGAGCTTGTAGGTGATTTACAAACCTATGAACTAGATATGTTTCCCTCTAAAACTGAAAAGAAAATCAAAAAGGGCGTTGCTTTAAAAGCCCGAAAAGAGGTCAAACAAGTAGTAGAGAGCGATAGTGATAGTGACTCGGAAGATATGGCTTTGTTTGCTCGTAAATTTAGAAAATTTCTTAAATTTAACAAAGATAAAGTTAAAAATGATTTTAAGAAATTTGATTCTTCTAAACATGATAAAAGCGAGAAGTTTTCTAAAGCCGAGAAGATCCCTAAAACTAGTAATGAAAATCTAGATAGGGACGAGTCTAATAAGTGTTTTGGTTGTGAAGGTTATGGCCATAGGGCTTATGAGTGCCCCACTAAACTAAGGAAAGAGGTTAAACGATCCACTGCATATAATGCGACACTTAGTGATAGTGATAAGCAAGAGAAGCCAGATTCCACCACTAAGAAAAATTTTGTGGCTTTTATGGCTAGACATGTGAGTGATAGTGAGAACTCATCGAATGATGAAATTATAGCACATGTCACTTCCAAGGTCATTGTACATGATTCTCTTATTTTTAATGATAATGAGAGTGAAGAAGAAAGAGAGAGTGAAAATGAAGAAGAGGTTGATGAGAGTGAACTTCAAAATGCTTTTCATGAATTATATAAAGAATCTATTAAATTGAAAAGAGCTAATTTGAAGTTAGAAGCGAGTTTAAGAGAGAGTGTAAAGGTCATTGATGAAAGTGCCTTAATATAAGACCTTAGGACACATGAGAGGACTCTTCAAGAGAAGCTTAACTATGTAGAAGGCGAGAGCGATAGCCTTAGGGGTTTAATGGAATCCTTAAAAAAGGAGCTTCTTTCTTTTGAAGAGCGAAATGTTTTACTAGAATCTAAAATTTTAGATTTGGAAAATAAATTAAAAGATTCTAGTAATGTCAAATTTGATTTGGAGTGTCGTTCGGAAAAACTAGATAAAATGTTAGGAACGGTCCAAATTAAAAATGACACTTTTGGTTTAGGCTTCAATTCTTGTAATGAATTTAACCCTAAAGTCAAAACCAATGTTTTAGGAGAATCTTCTAGGAATGCATTTAATGATCACTCCTTAGATAAATCTTTTCGACATTTTCTTACTTGTACACATTGTGGTCGAAAAGGTCATCTTAGGCAATTTTGTTTAGATCTTAAACGAATTCCTAGAAAATCCCATAGTAAAGTAACCACGATAGCTAACGTTCCTACACCCCAAGATAGTAATTCTTCATTAATTTGGGTTAGGAAATCCGACTTGGTTGCCTTATAAAATAGGGATTTTGATTCTCATTTACTTTCACATGCTTTCTCTCTTGCTAAATCTAAAGGATAAATGTGTTAGTGTTTGCATGCTTTAGCGTTTGTACTTCATGCCATATTCATATGCTAAATGTATGCTTGTTTAGTCATTTTCTAGTCATTGCCATATTTCTTATCACATGCTAGAAATTATGACTTGTTTATCTTTTTGTATTATTTTTTGTGTTTGATTTAACTGCAAAATATAAAAAGATTTTTGTTTATCATTTGTGTTTTATTTATTTCATTTATGCTTAATGAAAAATACAAATGATTTTTGTTTAGTCTTTTGAGTATATATCTTTCTTTTTGATTAAAAATGTTAAAAACTCGAAAATATTTTGTTTGGTGTGTATTTTTGTTTGACACACTTTATGTGGCATATACTTGTGTTTGAATCCCATCATTTACGCTCCCACGTGGCTAGAACTTTTGGTTTAAATTTTCAATCCTTAAAATGTTCTTTACCAGGCTTTATATGGAGTAGTTGGATTTTGTGTTGTTTAAATGGATTCTATTTCTATATGCCTCTATTCACACATGCACGCGCTCTTTTGAAATCTTAATGTCACATGTTATATTTGAGCTTTTTGAGGTGTTCTCCTACCAATCTAGTCATCTACATATCTATGACCTAGGAGGACTAGTGCATGTCAAAATCCGTTGCATGTGAGATTTGTGTGAAAAATGAAAACATGATAACTTAAAATGTGCACGGGGAAGGGCTCCGAAAGGATGCATTAAATCCTTTGCGATAGTAAGCCACCGTTTATTGGATCTAAAAGAAATACGTGATCCGAAGGCCTAAAAACATAATATTTGGCATTTAAAAGAAAGCAATTGCCAAGGCCTATGTTTGTTTGATATATTCATTCAAAAACAAAAGAATATATATGCTCTTTGAGGGAGATTTGGATGGTATATCAACGGTTTGCACAATGTCCGTTTATCCTAGTTGTCTTTAATGTCATGACTCTATTTGGTTTGTAGAATCATCATCATGCTAGGCTTGTATGCATTGTGTATGTTTGTTCATTGAGTTCAATCTTTATATTGTCACATGAGGTTATATTTAACTGTGATGAAGTTTGCAATCAAATGAGAACTCCGTGAACGTTTCTTAAGTGTTTGGGTCTAAATTTAATTGTTGCTAGTACACACCCCTACACTTCCGTTTCCATATGACACTTTTTTTGCCATACGAGTGTGAAAACTTATTGTATTTTGTGTCATGTGTGTGTTTATATCTATATATATATGCAAGTGCTCTATTGGTATATTTTTGGTATCTATATATATGATATTTGTCTTTGCCCTACTTTTATTGCCCATATGCTTTCATATCTTATCACTTTAAGCTTTCACATGTTGTTTATTAGTTCTTTATCCTTTGCCTATTCCCGAACAAAAAGGGGGAGAATGATGATAGGGGGAGAAATGATATCTATCTAATCCTATTATTATCGTATCTTAGTTTGGGGGAGATTTATCTTCGGGGGAGACGTCTTTCTAAGTAGGTCATGTGTTTAAAGGGAGAATTAATTTAGGGGGAGTAATTAATTAATTGCATTTAATATTTTCATATTCCCTATGCATTTGATGAGTTTGCTTAAGTGTGCAGGAATTATTCTAAAGCGGCATCTTTCTATGGCAAAGCGTTTGATCCTTGGGTTGAGTCAAGTTTGGGCGGGTTATGTTTTGAGTCTAGTAGAGCTTGACGGTCCTTTAGGATTTTTGTTTGGTTTTTGTCCCGGAATAGCCAAAGGGGGAGATTTGTAAGGACACAAATTTCAAATTGAGTCCATATATAGTTTTGGCTCAATTCCGGACAAAAACATTTATTCATAGGATAGTATTCAATTGTAATATTCTCAAGCCTATGAAGTGTATGTTGAAGACGTAGCGGCAAAGAATTTAAAGCTTCATCAAAATGTCGGTTTGTGTGCCTCGTTTCTACGTCATCAACTAAGGTTCCATGCTCCCAAGGTATGAATGTAATTATATTTATATAGGAGCTTGGAACAATTTGTATTGGGTGTTAGGTGTAATAAAAACTGCATTTTATTTTCAAAAAGAATCAATTAGAACTTTAAAATAAGTATATAAAAGTTTCAAGGCCAAAATCGAATTTTACAAACTTTCTGGTTTAGAAATGTCATTCGAACGAGTTTTTTCGTTCGAACCAGGTGTCGTTCGAACGAGTTTTTCGTTCGAACCAGGTTTCGTTCAAACGAGTTTTGCCAACGACCCTAAACTGGCCAGTCGTTCGATATGTCGTTCGAACGAGTTTTTCGTTCTAACGAGGTATCTAACGAGATTCTAACGAGCCCACGCTGGTCGCTCGTTAGAAGCCTCGTTCGAACGAGAGTCAAGTTCGTTCGAACGAGACGCCAGGGCGGGAACAGTTTTGAGCAGTTTTTTGCAGTTTTCTCCCACTTTCCCCACTTGGTTTTTAACAAACTTTTTCAAGACTTAATATGTGCGGGAATCACATTTTTCCAATCAACTTTTCAATTCCATAGCCATCTCTTAGAGAGAGCTTGAGAGCTAATTTATTTAGGGAAAATGTTCATGTTTTGAGTGTTAATTTTCAAAGAAAAATTCATACACACTCTAGTTTACACCCAATAGTTGTTTATTCCAAGGTTCTATATTCATATTCTTTACTTGGAGTTTTGGCACCGGTTTTCTCTACCGAATTGAAAAAGAGACGTTTCGGGTTTGCTTCTACACCCCATCACAAAGAAGACTTTTTGTTGAGATTCTACCCACACGGAGAAAGGCTCCATGCTTGGGTGACAGTGACCATATAAAGTCCCATCGGTGGATTCTGAGACCGCGGTGGTGTTCCGAGGTTGTCGGCTAGGAAGAGGTTTCTACGAGAAGGAGCGTCGAGGCTTGAGAGGGATCGAGTCAGTCGTTGTAAGTCTATCTGTCTTGTAATTGTAATTCCGTATCTAGTGGACTTGTGGTTAGGGCCGTCCGAGGTTGTTTCCCGTCTTGAGTTTTTCCTCGTACATCTCGGCGTAGTGTGACATTGTTTATTTTATCTTGCTCATTAATTTAGAATCCATGCTTAGGATAATTTCAAGATAAAATTTGGTTTAATTATCACACTCATTTAATTTGGGACTTAAATTAAATATTGGGTAAATTTGGTTATTTCAAGTCATTTGCTAAAATTGGTTTCGCCTAACTTTGGATAATTGAAAATTATGACTTAGGCAAATTCTAAGACTTGAATTAGGTTTTAATTTGTTTTGAGAAATTACAACTTGTTGTTGTGTTTTGAAAGTTGAACCATCACCTGTTTTACAACGCTTCCGCATCGATTTACATAAAAGGAAATTAAATAAATTTTAATCGAGATATAATTATTTAAATCACCGGGGATTCAGCATTTTCACGCCAGAAAATCTGGCACACCTGATTCTAGCACGGTTTTGAACCGTGCCAGATTGCGTCTGGCACTGTTTTAAACCGTGCCAGTTTCCTGTTTTTGGTGTAGCCCATTGCCATGCCACCCAATTCATTCTCTCTCTCTCTCTCTCTCTCTCCAATCACATGCATCCGTATATCATTCAAATCGTAAGACATGTTGACCTATTAAAAAACTCATGAAGCAAAACACATCAAACACAAAGTTGTATGCACACGGATGTATTTTTTTGTTATAATGCACACTATACATCACCCAAGAGGGAGAGAGATGAGAAAAAAAAAAGAAGCAAAGAGAAACTAAGACAGTATATAATACAGATGACAAATGTGAAAGTTATTTATTAATACCAACGAAAATCACCAATTGATATCATAAGTGAAAAAAAACATTCATATAGATTTACCAAGTGAATATCAGATGAGAAAATTAGAAAATCAATGTATATTTTTCATATCTTATCCTGACCCAATAGAATAAAAAAAAGGTATTAACCCAAACAACCCCAGTCCCATCATCTTAAACCATATACAGTGACTTCCCTTAATACCTAAATAATATCACAAATATATGAAACTTCCTTTACCGTGTTTTAAAAAATCCAATATATTACAAATAATATATCTCTCTAAATATAAGCACAAAAACTATAGGAAATATTATTGTAACTTGTATATACCTATCATTTATATAAATACACAAACAAATAGTATATATATATATATGTAAAGATAAACATCCACACAACCCCACAACCCCACAACACTGCTAGAAGATAAAGAAACTCAAAGATGGTATTTTTATCAAGGATATAATTTGAGAAAGTTGGACTATTTATCTTATGTATTAGTTATGTTCTAAAAATTTAACTTCAAATATATAAAAAGTGGATTCAATGGGGAAGATATTTGGACTATATATACTCATAAAAACACAAACTGTGTATAGAGGGGAATTGTTTTTTACAAAATCTGAAATGTTTGTAATATATATACCGATTCAAACACATAAAAACAATCCCATCAACAATGAGATACATATAGATCTTTGGTTTGGATTGCGGTTCATCCTGACGGTTAAAGGTTTATCATCTTCGCATATGGTGATGATTCTTAGTCTTTATTGTATTATGATTTTGAGAGTAAGGAGAGATGGGGAAAACTTTCTCACCCAACACCACCATTCCTGGGTGCGGTGAAATATACATATACAATTATAACTGATTTTCATGCATGCATATGAAAATGTATGCCTGTGATTTTCTCGCCCATAATTTTTTTGAATTCGACTTCCTTGAGATTTTCCAATCTCAGTTATTCTACTGCGATGGAGTTCCAACTATGCTTCTTCGTTCTGATTCCCAATCCATCCACCGAAGACGAAGACGACCCTCATTTGAAAATATGTATGGACAAAATGCAAATTTCCACGGGCAATGCCAATGAACCACTGAAGGTTTTAGTGCTGTCTAATCTATTAAGGATCTGGTGCCTAAAGTGCTGAGTGGGTGTTGCTTAATTGGAGAAAGTAACCCGAAAATTGAGAAAGTAAATACCGTGGGTTGGATGCTAGACAGGAAACTATATGCATTCAAATTTATAAACGCAAAAATTCAAATTAATATGAGTAAGACTCCAAGATCATAACTTCTTGCATTCAAATTCTTGTATTGGAAGTCAAGGTTGATATGAAAATGAGAGAAATTGTGAAAAAAATAAAATAAACAAAAACATGTTCCGAAATAAGGATACATTTTTCTTTTTTTATAACCCATGAAGACTACACATAACCAAAAAAACATTAGCCAAGACATGAGTATAGTGAAAAAAAAATTTAAAAAGTGTATGAGAAAGCAAAGCACAATGCCGAAACACAAATAGAAAGAGAGAGGGAGAAAATCATTCAAGAGAGAGCCAGATAATAATACCCATTTGTGTGTGCTGCCGTGAGAGAGACGTGATATAGAGAAGTTCTTTGATGGAGATAACACCCTGTTGCTGTTGTAGCTTTCACCTCAGTTATTCTCTTCACATACCTACTTTCTTTACTTCTTAACTGGGTGTTATCTCTACATTGAATTGGATGTAAAACTTGTATTGAAAAGTCCTTGGAGATTGGATTTGGTACGTGGGTTCTTGAGAGAAATGGTTTTGATGTGTTTTTTGAACTGCAAATCACATTTGAGGCCATTTTCTTGGACCAATACTTGTAATTCTTATTTATATACACACACTGAAGCTCAAAATTAAAAAGAAAAAAAAAAAAGTGGCACTTTGGTGTGTTGAATTAAAGAAGAGTAGAGGGTGGTGCTGGGTAAGAATGATTATGAGCCAAGAAACCTAAATTTGGTGCACCATTGGTGGATTCTCATGGCTATGTGGAAATCTTGTGTTCTCCCACCTGTTTGACAAATTTCAAGCTAAGAAAAATTTGAGAATCACACTGTGGTCGCTGCTAATTTTGTTATACATTTCTCTCTGTTCGGATAATATTGCAATGACTTTTCACTTTTTAAGTCAGAAATTTTGAGATTTTGAAAAAAAACGTGCCCATATCATGGTGGGTTGGTTTATGTGATTTCTCAATTGTGGGGAAGGGACATTTCTTTTTAATAATTTGAGAATGTGGAAAACTATCCCCAGATCTTGTTGGTTGTTTTACAGTATTAATCAATTGTGGGGAAGGGACATGTGTTTTTTTATTTATTTAAGAAACGCAAAATTCTATAAAATTAGGATGACTTATTTGGAGGCTTGAGAGTGTTCCAACTACATACGTATATAAAAAAAGATATATATACATATATACAACCCCAGCTCTCCAACGGACTAAGGTAGTGGGCTTAAATGATGAACTAATATCGTGCACAAATTTATACGATTGTTTTGTCTTTCCAGGGGCCACTTTTAGGGACTACTTTGTCTTTTGTATACTGTTGTCCTTTTCAAAGGTTTTCAGAATAGAGTTTTCTGCCCCAAGAGATTCTAAAATCTATTAGGCTTATTTTAAATTCAAATTAATCCGTAAGTCTAAGTGTAGAAGGTTCAAGGCTATCTCTTAAGCTTTCTCCGTCACTATTATACTGTATTTCCGAACAGTGAGGATTATCTATCCAAATATTTTCCTTATGGTATTTAGAAATTTCAAGTGGTCTTGAAGGAAAATAATCTAGTTTTAAACACCTTATGCGATATTGAGATTTTATCCATCTAGTCTCTTTATATGTTTAGTTAATAATATATACTAGGTTGTTGATTAAGGGTGAAAAGTAGCTCGTGTCAAACGCCGATCGTTGTTTTCTGTTCACCGCCTTAATACAAAAAACCTAAATTACGACTGTACTTGTGATACAAGTATAGCGATAAGTCAGGTATCAAAAATTCACACAGACGAGTTGCTAGAATTTATAGGATTTAATACTCCTAAAATAAAAGTGTAAAAGGTGATAGGTTGGAAATAAAGAAAAGGAAAAAAATAAGAAGTTAAGTCTAAACTAGAATTAATAAAACGAGAGTCGGGATCGTGTCCCCACCATGGGCTAAACAACTAATAATTAGAATTTCGATTCGAAAACATTTAATCGAGCATTTCCAATTAAGTATAAACATCACACAATAAGGAATTTAACCCAAAGTTGCGAGATTAAACATTTAACAGAAAATGGCCACACGCATCTTAAATTCGGATTACCGCTATAAACACTAACGTTGCGTGACAAAGAAAATTAAACGCATACTAATCCGACTTTAATACGCGAGGTTTCAATTAAATGCAATTTTCTCCAAAACCTAACTTTCGGAGCTCGACGCCCATTAATGGTGGAAACGTAATCCCAACCCGTTATCTACGGACAATACATGGATTAAACTACTTTAAACAACTAATTAACTAATTAAAGCAAGAGATAAATAACTACAATTAATTATCTAGGCAAGAAATGGAATGACATCAATGGAAATAAAGCAAGAACAGGAAATACAACTATATTAATGGAGAAGAAGATGAATAGTATTACTTACAAACCCAAATGGTGCAAACCCTAGAGAGAGAAGCTCCGCCACCAAAATCCCCCTCTTCTAACCTAAAACGAATTATATATCTTATAAGAAAAGCCCCAAACATTCTATTAATACCCCAAAATAAACACCCAACAAAACCAACCCAAAAAACCCAAAATAAGTCAAATTTTCATCCATATCTTATGGGACCGGTCGACCGCACTTTTGGAATTTGCCGTGGACTGGAGACAGCCCACTTTTCCCTCCGAATCAATTTTGATGCGTTGCACGGAAACGGACATAACTCCCTCATACGGAATCGAAATGAGGCGTGGTAGGAACCGACGCGAAGCTAATTCAATTCTCTACATGATTATGTTTTGAAACCCTCCAAATTATGCAGTATGAAATTACCAAAATGACCTTGAAATAAAAGAAAATACTGAAACCTTCCGAAAATGGGTATAACTTCCACATACGGAGTCAGAATGACGCACGGTCAGTGGCCATGGAAAGATAATTTGATGATATACATGTTGATAACTTCATTCCATAAAAAATAGTGAGTTTGAAAAGACCAAATTGCCCTTGAAGTAGCATTCGACGACGAAACTTCTCCAAAATGCAACCGAACCTCACCTTTAGCGTTCCAATACCTATAAAAGAACAAATAACCCCTGCAAAGCATGTATATATCCAAATCCAAGGTTGTCTAGTTAATGAGCATAATTATAGGCATTTAGGACCATAAAAGTGCTAGAATGCATAAAGATAAAGGGTAGAAATATGCAATATTCGATACGAATCACACCCCTAACTTAAACATTGCTAGTCCCTAGTGATGAAACAAACAAAACCAGTCTACAGAAGGAAATACAAAATTCATATACGCATCGAAATATAATTGCCACTTTCGTATGGAACACGATTGCATTTTGCATATGCAATAAGCCGTTAAACCCCTAAGTTACCCTAGTGGACGAGTGTCGTCTCGTGAGGATTTTCAGGGATGATACCCACAAACATCATATGATTTCCTCAAAATATGCCCAAACCAACATGCGACAAGCCCAACAAAAGTGAAAAAGATTTCATATGCATTATTAGCAAAATGAATGAATTCACACAAAAGTCTGAATCTTTAAAATTATAGAATGTAACTCATAGAATTGAAACCTTAAAATGTGGGAGGGGAGCGAGCACATGCAAAGTGTGATTTAGCAAAAACTTATATAAACCGAATAAACATTAAAGCAATCATATATTCAATCCTCATGGGCATTACACTCATCAAGTGAATTCACTCGAAACAAGGAACTAACACACGGAACATGCGGGCTAAAGAGTAAATGTAAATGGAAACTAGGCCGCACACATGTCACAAACGAAGAACGCTATATATAAACTGAAAAATGTAATCTCAATGAAAGGATACCGCGCATTAAAGGAGGCGAAATGCATTTTCACATATTATCACAACTATTATGACTTTTAAATTACATCAACCTAAGATCACATAGGGCTTTAATAGGGTTATAATGTAGGTATGGCTAGGGTACGAAACGAAGGAATGTATGTACGGATTCAACGTGTTTGGGATGAAAACTCGGGATAATGGGAAAATGCGGGAAATATCAAAATTGAAAAAACAAGTTCCAAAACGGCATTAGATATATCATCGGGGAGAGTAATTAAAGCTCATTGAACTATATACAACATTTACAAACTTCTCTTTCTTTTTCTTTTCTTCTTTTTCTCATTTTGTCATTTGTTTTCTTTTGTTTTTTGCTTTCTCTTTTTCTTCACTTTTTTCACTACTTTCTTTTCTTTACTTGTCAAACTCCCATATGCCTAAATTGCAACCGACATCATAACAACAACATTCAATCCCAAGTAACATTCCAAACAAAGGTATGGAAAGTGTATGTATGGTATATAACTCCAATTTAGAGTTGGTTATGGGAATGGGGTTATGAAACGAAAGGCTATATTTAGGCTCAACGAGGTTAACGAGGGTAAACATATAAGGGTGAGCTCAAGGCTAATATGGGGGATATAATAAAGAATGCCTATGATCATTTCACAAAGTTTACGCAATTCTCGAGTCAAAACAATATATGAAAATCATGATCAAGTAACACAATTCAAGTATGAACTCAATTAATGAACGATCAAATGAAAGAATAGAGAGATTACCAACAAATTCAACGTTTTCAATGAGAAAAGAATAGTGTATATACTCACAAACGACGAAAGGTACAAAGCTTACTCGGTGCAAGTATATACAATGCAACAAAAGATTACCGAGTTATAAAAATCTTAAACCAAATCAATATAACCATAAAAGTGCATGTGCTCATGGGATTAAAGTTTAATTCATAAAGTTATTCACAATATCAATAATCGAGACTAAAGTCTAATAACTTCTAAAATCGAGAACATGCATCGTTGGGCTGTCTATTGGATCGGGCAATTATTAAAATTTGTCATCGGAAACAAAGGCAAAATGGCCAAAAAAGGAGAAAAAAGAAAGAAAATCTTTTTGAAATTTTTGAATTTTTCTAAGAAAAACATACTAAGTAACTAACATATGAGCAAAAACATGGAATAAAATAATAAATGGATAGAATATCCCACACCCCCTAACTTAAACTTGACATTGTCCTCAATGTAAATTAAGAACCAAGTCAAAGAGAGGAAAATAGCGATATTACCCAAAATTGAAGCGATCCCCATAAGAACAAGTCCAAAGAATCTACAAAACAAGTTAGTAGCGAGCATAGCAAAAACAAATAACAAAAAGTTAACTAATTACACTAGACTAAAATAAAAAAGAAAGAAAAATAAAAAGAAAGAAAGAATAAAAAGCTAACTGTATACAACCTACTATTTAGGCCTTACACTAATTGTACACTAGAAGTCTAAATAGCCGAGGGTCCACCATAAGAACGATTTGACTTTGGAGGATAACCAGTGTACCCTCACATACAAGCATGCCTTCCGAAAAATATGAATTTCGTTTGAACAACGGAAGGCATGTGTAAGGCGGAAGAAAGGAACCATCGCCAATTAAAAGTTTTGGAGGGAAGATGGGGGGTTTGGATTGAATGGGTGACAAAAACATGTGGGGACCGAGAAAGGATGAATATCCTCCCAATGATTTTAAAATTGGAATGGGAGGCGGTGCACACAAAGGCAAAGATGCGATTGTGGAAGGCGACTCGAGCAAGTACTCCTCATCGGCGATAGGATTTAAAACATTAAAGTTTGAAACCAAATCATCGGGTACTTGTTCCGGTGGGGTAATAGAGAATGAAAGTGGGGATGAAAGAAATTCAAACTCATGAGCTGAATCATCATCGCATGAAGTTGGAATTTCAAAGGAAATAATATCATTTTCAATGAAATGTTCTTCTTTGGGGGCCAAAGAAGAAATTATTTCATTGCAAATAGATATTACGTCATTGTCATCCTCACTTTCAATATCTATTACGCAATGGGCAAAGTCTAGAAAGGCTTGTTCCAAAGTAGGCACAAGTACCTCGTTTGGTTCAAAACATTCCTCGACCTCCAAAGTCTCGGAAGCAAAATTGTCGTCGGACTCAAATAATAAATCCAACTCATGTTCCCACGAACGATTTTCTTCCCGATAACGAGTTTCAAGTTTCTCATTTTCATACATACGCAAACCCTCACTGAATGTCATGGGTCGAGGTGTGGATGCATGAAAATGGGAACTTTGAAAATTACCATCGGACTTAAACAAAAACTCATTATTATAGGAATTTTGAAAACTATTCGAATTCGTTTCAAAATTCCTATTATAAGGAGGTAAAGGCCCAAAATCATTATCATCATCATCAAAATTTTGACTTTCGTTATACTCTCCCAAAGTCATGTTTGCATTTGTTACACTTTGGGATGCTAAGTATTCACCGAAAGTCATAGGCCTAGAATTTTGAGAATTATAACAAGGATTACCGAAAGAATTAGAATAAGACATGCTTACCCCAAAAATGGTTCAAATGGCGGATTCCACAAAGTAGGTGCGCGCGGGAACAATTCAAGTGTTTCTAAGTGCTCAAATGTGGAAGTCCTACAAAATATTAGCAAATAATACAAATAGAAAGAAAATACTATGAAATACTAAATCAAATAAAGTCTAAAACAAACTAGTCCCCGGCAACGGCGCCATTTTGATTAAGGGTGAAAAGTAGCGTGTGTCAAACGTCGATCGTTGTTTTCTATTCACCGCCTTAATACAAAAAACCTAAATTACAACTGCACTTGCGATACAAGTATAGCGGTAAGTCGGGTATCAAAAATCCACAAAGACGAGATGCTAGAATTTATAGGATTTAATACTCCTAAAATAAAAGTGTAAAAGGTGATCGGTTGGAAATAAAGAAAAGGGAAAAAATAAGAAGTTAAGTCTAAACTAGAATTAGTAAAACGAGAGTCGGGATCGTGTCCCCACCATGGGCTAAACAACTAATAATTAGAATTTCGATTCTAAAACATTTAATCGAGCATTTTCAATTAAGTATAAACATCACACAATAAGGAATTTAACCCAAAGTTGCGAGATTAAACATTTAACAGAAAATGGTCACACGCATCTTAAATTCGGATTACCGCTCTAAACACTAACGTTGCGTGACAAAGAAAGTTAAACGCATAATAATCTGACTTTAATACGCGAGGTTTCAATTAAATGCAATTTTACCCAAAACCTAACTTTCGGAGCTCGACGCCCATTAATGGTGGAAACATAATCCCAACCTATTATCTACGGACAATACATGGATTAAACTACTTTAAACAACTAATTAACTAATTAAAGCAAGAAATAAATAACTACAACTAATTATCTAGGCAAGAAATGGAATGACATCAATGGAAATAAAGCAAGAAAAGGAAATACAACTATACTAATGGAGAAGAAGATGAATACTGTTAATTACAAACCCAAATGGTGCAAACCCTAGAGAGAGAAGCTCCACCACCAAAATCCCCTCTTCTAACCTAAAATTAATTATATATCTTATAAGAAAAGCCCCAAATATTCTATTAATACCCCAAAATAAACCCCCAATAAAACCAACCCAAAAAACCCAAAATAAGTCAAATTTTCGTCCATATCTGATGGGACCGGTCGACCTCTATTTTGGGACCGGTCGACCGCACTTTTGGAATTTGCCTTGTACTGGAGACAACCCACTTTTCCCTCCCAACCAATTTTGACGCGTTGCACGGAAACGACCATAACTCCCTCATACGGAATCGAAATAAGGCGTGGTCAAAACCGAAGCGAAGCTAATTAACTTATCTACATGATTCTGTTTTGAAACCCTCCAAATTATGCAGTATGAAATTACCAAAATGACCTTGAAATAGAAGAAAATACCGAAACCTTCCAAAAATGAGCATAACTTCCACATACGGAGTCAGAATGACGCACGATCAATGGCCATGGAAAGATAATTTGATGATATACATGTTGGTAACTTCATTCCATAAAAAATAGTGAGTTTAAAAATACCAAATTACCCTTGAATTAGCATTCGAAGACGGAACTTCTTCAAAATGCAACCGAACCTCACTTTTAGCGTTCCAATACCTACAAAAGCACAAATAACCCCTGCAAAGCATGTATACATCCAAATCCAAGGTTGTCTGGTTAATGATCATAATTATAGGCATTTAGGATCGTAAAAGCTCTAGAATGCATAAAGATAAAGGGTAGAAATATGCAATATTCAATACAAATCAGTTGTCTTCTATGAATTTGTTTAAATCACTGTCACAATAGGATGACATAAAATTTTGATAATTTTTAGGTGAAGCTATTTCTACGTATTTAAGAAGTAGACAAACTCCTCTTGATCTAATCAATATAGTTCTTGTTTCGGCTAATCTTTTTCTTCTAATATATTTTAATACGTCTATAGTATTTCTAAGTATCCCAGTATATTGTTGATATTTTTCTAGTTCTGAAAGTTCTTCTGCAAATTCTTCAGTTCTTAAATCTTTCTTGAAGAGATCACGGATCTTTGTTATATTTATTTCTATTCTATGTACTTCACATGTTAACCACTCAATAATTTGGTCTATGTATTTATAGATTCCTCCTCCATATATTAAAGAAGTTTCCATAAGTAGTCTTTGTGAGGGGTCTGAGAGAGTCAACTCGTAGATTTCTCTTGTTAATTCTGGGTTTGTTTGATTAATAAATGTTAAAAAGTTTGTAGTTATTTGAAGGATCATACAATTGCTTTTAAATTTGACAATAATATTTGAAATAGCTAGGGGTTTGGTTTGAGTTTGTACCTTCCTTCTGGTCTGTAATTACTTTATCGTCTGCCCTTTATCGCTTCAATGTGTTAGTATCCTTCTCCGATTTGTACCTCATGCAACTCTCTTTTTATGTGTTGCACCTCAATTATCTATTAACGCTGGACCTATATTCTACATGTATGCCACCATGCCTAATGCCCACCTGGATATCGGCTCACAGTAAATCAGCACTTGATGGTGATTCAGCAGTATAACACCTACGTGCAACACTCGAGGTTCCACACATTAGCCATTTATGAACAGAAATTTGGAGATGTATGGAGTATAATAACAACGTAACAGAAGAGATTTTTAGAAAAGGAAAACTTTTATTGCTTAGCATCAGTAAATACAACTCTTACCTCTCCCCTAACTATGAGAGGTTTACTCACTCAGTAGTTTAATCTAATTTCTACAAATTATTCTCTCTCTCACTTCTTATTTTGCCTCCTCACTTTCCTCTGCCTTTAACCCAATGATTGACGCTCCCTTTTATAACATAAAGGAACTATAAATGACTGATAACCGGTTGTAAAAATCTAATCGGTGAAAGAAAAATCAATTAATAAAGTTTATCTTTTCATAAAGAAGCTTTGGCGTCTTTTGAAATGTCTGAGTCTAAACTTTTTCTTTTCAAAAAGTAGTCTTGGCGTCTTTTGATAATTTTGTCTTTTATGTTACACATCTTTCGTCTTCAATAATTCCTCAAATAAAGAGGAATCCTTTTATTTTGGCATGGGGCCCATCTTTGTCTTATCGATGTCTTCTTCTTCTTCTTCTTCTTCTTCTTCTTCTTCTTCTTCTTCTTCTTCTTTTTATTTGTTTTTATTCTTTCATGGAGCATTATTGTTACATAAATTTTCATCAATGAGACACACCACTCTAATGCTAGCTTGCAAAAGCTACCTCTACCACTTCTTTGGATAATTTCTTGAGCATTCCGTTGATTGGCTCATCAGCTTGGAAGATTAAGTCTTCCTTATAGTATACGTTTTCTTGGCTTGTCAATAGCTCCATAATCTCAATTTTTTCATGGCTTGGACAATCTGAAATTTGTACTTGTCAATAGATAAGTCTTTGGTTTCGTCTTCAAAAAGGATTTCAAAGTCTTCAAACACGAAAGAGGAAATTCTAATAAGTCTAAAAACTTTAACCCTTTTTCCCCTGCAAGAACTTGGAGGAATTTGATAAATTCTAGAAAATGAGGGAAAAAATTCTTCTATTTTCTTGGCATGCTCATGGACTATTTTTTCCAAGAGTAATAGAGTATTCTACAGTCTGTATATGGATTAGTCCAATGAACTCATAGTCTGCAAGAGTTATATGTGCCATTTTTTCTTCTCCAAAAAGATAAATTTTTGGAACTTCTTTAAAAAAAGCCACTAATTATTACGACATCTCGATTAATCTCAGATAATAACATATTAAAATGATCAATAATGCTATCACCCTCTTTCTTACAGTATCCTCAACTTAAAAGATTATTATTACCAAATGGTATAACAATCTTAGTCTTAAAAGTCTTTTTCTCACAATTGAAATTATCAACAAGTCTAGCTTTGGAGGTTTTCCGAAGAGTCTGAGCATATGTCTGAGTCTGAGGTTTAGGAATAGAGGTACCGCTGAGTTGAGTAACTGTAAGTCATTGGGTCCTCATGAATCTAGCAGCATCCATTAAATCTTGCTTGAATTCTACCCATAATTTCTTCTTGACATTCCAATATATGGCATCTGTAAGAGTATTTTCATCATATGAAAATTCCCGTCTATATTTTATTAAGTCTGAGTATCTTTGGTTTGGTCTATATTGAGGAAAATACATCATCCAAGTATCATTCTACCCCTCATGTCTCTTAAGACCGTCTGACTATCATTCTCAGATAGCCTGTACCAAGGAATCCTATGTTCTAGGGTACAAGTCAATATCCCCAATAAAGGTCCCATCGAGATAAGACTGTCCCGTCGTGGCAACCTCCGTGATAGTAAGTAGCGTGGGTATGATTATTCACAAATATAATATTTATTATATGCACACAGTCACATGGCCATATATATAAATATTCACATTTTCCAATTAGGTTCGCCCGCGACCCATAATAATATTATTAACTGTATTTAGTACAATCTTACCCAATTATCTCACATAAAGGATTCATCTCTTTTATTCTCAATTATAATCATTTTATACTTACTTCTCATCCCTCGAAGTATTCTCTCTTGCTAAAGGTAATTTATGTAGGTACACCCTCTTTAACATTCCGGTCTTAGTCTTTCACGAGTCTCTAAATTCCTTAGTGAACGTACGCACAATTTCTAATATCCGACGAAACCCCCCTTTAACCCATGATTTCATCCCATATAAAATTTCACTCAGCGGTCTCCACTTAAACCCTACTAGTCCTCTTCATGACCCATTATGTTCTATAAATGATATTCAAAGGTTCCTATGTATTTTATCCGGATTAAACACAAAAGGAAAAACATGCAATTTTCCAGGAGGGATTGATCGATCAAGGAAAAGGGTCGATCAATCAAGGAAAAGGGTCTATCGATCGACACTCTTGGGTCGATCGATCGATCAAGCAGTTCTCGCCCAGAAACTGTAAATTCAACTTACGGGTTTCATCCAAAAAAATTCTCCAAAACACCATTAATGATCCCCAGACTCCCAAACAAGTTTACTACTGATTACATAGACATATATACATGATTTCCTACGTGAAGCATGTACAAATTCATCAAAGGTATTGAATTAAAGGGGTAATTCATCATAATTATCAAGAACTCTATTTTTACATTAAACTTCCATTCTTCTAATTCTTTTTCCAGATTTCTCACTTCTAAAACAATACAATTTCGTGGGTAATCCTCTACATATGTTGAGATTTCCATAATATACTTATTTCCTCTAAAGCATGTAATTTAAGTTCCCTAAATCATCAAATTCTTCCATAAACCATATGCTTTTCAATCCTATTCTAACATGGGTGAAACATTAACTTGAAAAGAAGCAAGATAAATACTTTCATGGGAATCAAAGCTCTGATTTGTTGGTGATAAGGATATAGTTGCATTCCTCGTCTTACGATTTATGTTTTGGGGGTGGTGGTGGTGCAATTGAGTTGATTCTTGGCCTTGAATTTCTTGGAAAGCTTTTCCTTCCTTCCTCTCACTGTCGTTCTATCTTTTTTAGAGCGTTAAACCTATAAGACTCTTTTAATAACTGATAATAATGTCCCATTTTTCGTCATTTATTTAAGGCCTAATTTGAAAATGACTAAATTTCCCCTCGGGGGTGCCGGTTAGGCCTAAAAACGCCCCGAGACCCAAACTAAACCGCCAGGTATAATTTTTTGACTATCTCGACCCTTCCAGACACGTTGGCTCACTCAAAATGACCATATAGGCGACTTATAATTTATTCACTTTTTATAATAATAATTTAGTCACGACACAGGCGCGTCCCGACTTAATTTTCATAATTGTTATATTATTCACTCGTGAAAATTTTAATAAATTCAATTATACATATTACTTTACCCATTAAGTAATATTCAACAAATTCTCAATAATTACTAACTCTCATCACGCTAGTAAAAATTTAAAATAAATCTTCGAATTTATATTAAATTAATATCTTAATTTAAATTTAATAAATTCTCAATTTAAAATCCATAAAAATACAGGGTATTACATGTAATTCGGAACTTTCTTATTTATGTTGGTATTTTTCTTAAAATACCATCTTTGGTTAAATCTATTTTTCTTGGCTCTAAAATTACTTTCCCTAAAGGTAGTAAATGGTTCGAATTTATATTTCTTTGGAACCTAGGCCCAACCCTTTGTTTCCAATCTGGTTTACTCTTTTTGGATTTCTTTTTATTTATATTCATTAGCACATCCCCCATTGGATTGGAGCAATGTCTCTTTCGTCTTTAATTGGATGAATCTGTTTGAAATTTTCTTCAATTAACTTTTCTTGAGTTATATATCGTCTTTTAGATATAATTTAGTCTTTGGAAAATTTAATTCTTTAGCCAAGGGAGTTACTCTTGATTCCTGCACTCCTAGCCAAATTATGTATTCATTAATTAGGATTTTTCCAATAGCTGGTATTTTTTCAAAATATTCATCTTTTAAGGTCTCACTAAATTCTTTAATTTGGTAATATAATTGTTCTAATTATTGCAATATTTGTTGATCTTATCTAATTTGCAAATACTAACAAGAGCTAGCTTAGTTTTTGCTAAGTCTTGTTCATTAATTTGAGCTAGATGTCCAGCTCCAATGAATTCTATTGAATATATTCTTCAATTTATCTTTCTTCTGGATGTTCTTTCATTTTTTTCAACTTTAGTTATGGATTCTGCATCTGTAGCTTGTCTTAGACTGTTCAAATAATTTGTAGCAATTCTTCTAATGGATTGCTCAGTGTATTGTTTACATGAACTTGCATCTCATTGTTCATTAGATGCAAAATATATATTCATTTGATTACACCATTCATCTAAGGCTTTCTTTCTATCTTGAACATTATCCAAATTAAGGTATATTCCAACTAGGTTTATGGCTTGACTTGCCATGGTCTTAACTTGAGTAAAACTCTTGTCACTAGTTAGAAAATATTTTATATAATCAGGTTTGGTCTTTACTAAAGTATTTGAATAAATAGGAATATTAATTCCTATTAGTTTACTAAAGATTCTAGGGGCATTGTTTAGCCTACTATAAGGACCTTCCTATGTAGTTGGCATTAATATTTCTTCTCCTTCTTCCATTAATCTAAGGTTTCCAATAAGTTGTTTGGTATTCTTAAATTATTTTAATTTTAATATATGGTCTTAGGATATCATATTAAATCTATCCTTGTCTTGGAATCTAATAGAATGACTTCTTTTAAGATGTTCTTTAAATGTCTTCATGTCCAATTATGAGGGTTCATGCCCAAAGTTTTGGATTCTAGCTTTCTCTTTGACTAATTCTTTTTGCTCAAATGATCTTCTAAATCTAATTGTTGGAGCTTATCATAATAAGCTTGAGCTAGCCTTACTACTACATTCTCCTTCTAAGGGATCACTAAGTATGGCTTCTCCCATATTTCTAAATATAATTTCTTCATTATGGAGACTTTTGCTAGTAGTATTAAGAGGACCAAAATAGATAGTAACGTTTCTAGTGACATCGCCTTGATTAATGAATAAGGGTTTATTTTGTATAGTATTAGTTTCTTGAAATTATGGCAATTGCCAAAGATTATTGTTTTTTTCTTTCATTGGTCTAGTATTTCTAGTAGTAAAAGTATGGATATAATCTGAATTATTGGTTTTAACCAATATTTCTTCATTAAGTCTACTACTAGGAATTTCCGGTCTCATTTCTTCATAGGGGAATTGGGAAAATTTTACATAACTTTGGAATTATATATTGATATTATCATCTAGGATAATATAGTCTTCATAGCCACTTTCATATAGGATTAACTTAAAATGTTGGTTGTGTCTACGGTTATCGTAAATGCCGAAATGATATTAAAGTGTCCTATATTGTTTGACATTTTTAATTGGGTTATACCAATAATGCTTTTCTCAAAATATTTCCATCTTTTATCTATTAATCAACATAATATGTTGATATTATTTAGAGTTCTATGTTAACCTTGGATTCTTGCTTGAAAGAGTCTAAAGGTTAGGAACTTGAATTTTCTATCAGCTCCCCTTGATCTTAGTCATTCTGAGTTAAAAACTTGAAGCTCGGTATAGGACTTTTCTAACACATGATTTCAACAATGATAAGTTATGTTATAATTAGGAGTCTTGGGAGTGGTTCCTTCTTTAAATAAGTCTATATATCTAATTGATATAAGTTGTCCATTATGTATGGAATCTTCTATAATTTTTCCATCAATTTCACCCCATTCTTTCCATTGAAGAGGGATGGTGAAATTTCTTTCTTTCCACCATGTTCTAACATTGGAGGATGAGTCTTAAAGTCTTCGAATCATATAATTATTATGTACAATATTTGGTATATGGATAGCTATTTTACTAGTCTTATCTAATCCATCATTTATCATTCTTCTAGATATGATTTTTCCTTCCTTAGATTCTATATAAGGGGATTCTCTAAATTTACAGGTGATTACGTGTTTTTGTTCGAGTTTTTTTTCAATTCTTTTTAAAGAGTCTGAATAATCTTTTTTTACTTTTATCTGACTAAGGATTTCTTTTTTAAAAAACTTATTTTCTCTTCTTGCATTTTCATCAATATCATCATTATGCTTGTCTAGAGAATTAGCAATCTTCGCAATATAGTCTTTTACCTCGTCATCTTTTTCTTGTTTTTGCAAAGATTCTTGTGTTATTCTTGCTTCTATAAATTCTACAAATTTTCCTATTTTATCTATACGTGTTAGAATAAAGAGAGAGTCCAAAGCATTCTTGGGAAGGTTGGTCATATATAAACTTAATTCCCTCTATAATTTCTTCATGTTTTGCTTCCGCTTAAGCTATATTAAGTCTTAGTTCATTAACAATACTATCCATATTCGATAAGTTATGGATTTTTATATTGTTAAGATAATTGGCTAAAATCTGTTGAAATTTAACAAAGTTTGTATAGAAGATGGTTAACCCTTTTGTCTTTAACTTTTAAATATAATTATAAGTATTTAACAAATGTACTATTGTAGTCTAGTGTGGCTGCTATAGATGTTGAGAATAAAAATTTAATCTCTAAAGTATAATTTTTTATGCTTTAGTAGTTTTCACAACCTCATTTTCATTTATCTGGTAGTAATATATTTCATCACTTATCTTTTCTAGAATTCTTTGGTGAAAATATACTAAAATCTCAATGGAGAGGTTTTCAGGTACCTTTTTCCGTTCGATTTAACTATTTCCATTAGGAAGATAATTATCTAATCATGGGATTAGTTTACCTTATTCTTTAATGAGTTTAACTAACTCACTTTCTTGGTTTTTTGTCAGAGCTTTAAGTTAAAACATTTTCTTGTTAAGGAATTCTATGTGATTAGTCTTAGCATTTATATCTTGTAATACTTGTACAATGTCTGTAGGGATTTGGTTGTCTATTTATTGTATTTCTTTTAAGATATTTATTATCTCTATTTCTAGGGATTTGAATTTTGTGGATAATTATCTTAAAATAAGGAGGATACACTAATTTTGGTCTAGTATGCTATTGATAGGACTACTAGTAACTTGCCTACTGTTTGCGTGTTTGGTTGGAACGTGTTCAACGTGTGAACAACCGTCTATATGTGAGGTTAAGCAACCTTATGGCTCTAAATCAGTTGTAGGGAAGGGTTGGTAGTCTGGATGGGTTCCAAAAATATCTTTGTAAATGCGTGGGATAAATTCTAAGGGCATTAAACTCTTTTACTATTGTAGGTATGAAAGGAGCATCTTAGCTCAGATACCAGATTTTGGTTCTCACTGCTTTCTTAAATTTTCATGGTCTAAATTATAAATCTATGATATTTTTATTCTTAAAATAGAGTTTCACTATAGGATAAGAGGGGACCACTTAGGGAATATGATAAATTTGACTTTGAGACCACAAGGGGACCACGTTAGGAAAAGGAAAAAAGTCCGTTAAATCCATTCTTTACGAAGTCTGTTTTAGAGAATATCTCCATATATAGGTATAGGTATACGTGTAAACACCACAAAAGACACAAAATATATAAGCTTTCCACACTCGTACGACATAAATATGTCTAAATTAAAATGTGATATAGAGTGAAGGGGCGTGAACTAGAAACAAAAAAAATATTACCCAATCACTCAAAATATGTTCAAGGATATCTATTTGACCACATTAACTCATCAAACTTTGGTTTAGAGTCAAGTGATGAATAAATAACTCATAATAATCAAACATACACAATGCTCACTAGCCTAAAAATCTTGATGATTTTCAAATCAATAGTGTCATACAATTATATTAATATAACTCATTTTGTAAACCCATTGATCTTCAACTTTAACACCCCAAAAATTAAACATATGTTCAATTTTTTCTTTCTCTTTTCATTTGAAGATATCAATTTTGAAGCATCAATAAAAACATGGACTTGGCAATTTTTCTTTTTATTTTTCCTCACTTTTCTTTTAGGTTCTTGCCAAAAGTGGTCTTTCATGCAATGGAGATTTAATACCTTCATAGCCCTTTTTCATTTCACCCTCATATTTTCAAACAAAACAAACTCAAGCAATGGTTCTTACATGCCCAAATCACCTATAGTAAAATAGATATGTATATGAAAATATTGATAAGAGAACAGCTGATTTAGCTCATGCAATATAGGAAGTTATAATCTAAAAGAGCTCGTGCAAAGTGTGTGTGGAGACAGATGCAATATGAGTCCATTAAGTAAATCGAGTTCGAACAACTCCATGTAAACATGATTAAAAATAATCTGAAGCACTGTAAATCATAATCAAATATCCTAGTCACATGAAAAATATGGAACGAATGTCATTCAAACACACCGATATGCCTTACAAAATGTGTAAAACCAAACTACACTAATAAAACATAATCTTTTTGAGTTTTTTAATTTTTTAATTTTTTTTTTTCAAAACGACTCAAAGACAAACAAAATCTTTTTTGTATTTTTCTAAATAGGACCGAAAAAAAAGAAAATAAAAATAAAAAGAATAAAACATCATACAACTAGCAATAATATATATTATGAAATACAAATACTAATGTATGAAAACATGTGAACATAATCAACCATTAGATTTAAACATAGAAGAATCATGTGTAAGCTTGTGAGCTCAATCAACAAGTCTAACATTAATTGCCTCCAAATCCAATTTCCTAACCCACATAGGTGTAACACGATGATCTAGGGCTTTAGGAACATTGGTGACACTATATTTAGACATTCTATGACCTTTTTGAAGATCAAAATAAAAAAATTTAAGGTGAACTTTCCGACCAAAATATGTGCAAGCGTAGACGTGAGGAATGTTACTATTGGGGTGACCTTTTCTAACTGCCCTAGCAATGTTTGACCCTCTCAAGATGTTGGTCTTGGATTTAGTAGCGGAAGCAATGAGATCATCAAAGACAAATCCAAAATGGTTATTTTTTTATTTAGACGATACATAAAATCTTATCTAACTTCTCCGACCTAGATTCTAAATAAAATTTGATACAACTCGAGTCTCTCAATCTCTCTTCAAACTTCTCAATCCTAGAATGAGAAAAACTACGAGACTCATCGTGACACCCCGTCCAATTAAATATCGGGTGATCATTCCTTTATAGAATTTAAAACAGAATGTTCAGTTGGTTTATTCTTAGCATCACTGTCGAAAAAATAATAACTCATTTAAACACCTAATATAATTAAGCTAAGTGTTAAAACATTTTTTTCCTTTTTAAATAAAGCCATTTAAATACAAATCCAAGAAATTTAATATAAACCATCCATGCAATATTAATTAATAAAATACTGAATTAGAATCACATGCTGAAATAACTAAGACTAGATAAAACATTCCAGTTCAAAACTCTAAACCAAGCACCATAGTAACCATAAACCAAATGAAAATGAACGAAAAATAAACTGAACATAATCTCTGAAAAGCTGTCTAAGGAACAGGCGACACATGCTCTAAATAGAATGTCTATAACGAATGGAAATGAAATAATGGAGGCATCTAATACGAAGACCTACAGCTTCCACATCAGCTGCAAAATGCCAAGCAATCCAAGTCTCTAAGCCTGGTGTCCCTGTGGCTGAGCACCTGATATAATACATATATATAGCAAGAGAGAGAAGAGATGCAAGAAACGGGTCAGAACCCGATGTGTAAAAATATTTGTTTTAGCAAGTATTTAAAATTTGCAATAAAGCAAGTATCAAGTGCATGTTAGTTCAAACTCTCACATGAGATTCTCACCTCTCGTCTATTGTGCACACCTAACGTACATCTATTCCCATCTATCCATTTGTAACCTCTAACTAGATAAAGACTTGTACTTCTTATTATAACTCATTGTAGTAAACCGTGATTCTCAGTTTTTCGCATTATAATTATTATTATTTATTAATTCAGTTAAGTGTTATCACACTAAGTTAAGTATTCATAACATACGTCACTTAAGATTATACTATCTCAATATCCTACAATAATCTCACAGTAGGAATAACACAAGTATATATATATATATATATACATATTCACCACTATAATATACATATACTAATACAGCACCCCAAGGCTAAACATGTAGTGCATTGCATCTCTACTATCATGTCCCGGTACATCTCGTAATCAAATAAGGACTATCGGTCCGAAAGTCTCCCACGAACCATATACACAAAACACATATAGTGGCGTCGAACATAGTTCACATACCTATGGGTCACATGCACACCTACGCTCCCATAGTCAGCTAACTTATCAACTCACAAATAAGCCTTCACAGTACTATGCTCTGAGATATGAGTCAAATATCCCCCTGAAGGTCACTCAGGAAAAGACTGTCTCCACACAACCCCCCGTGATAGCAAGTAGCTACGTATGTGATACAATTAATATTAAACATGTAATAGGTTTTCACACATCCTATTAATACTTATAGATATTCTCCCAACCTTCTTATATATGTTCCATACGTATTTAATTCTCATTATTACGTATTTTAAAGTATTACTAAATTACTACCATTTCTTAGTAATTTCATAGTAACTCTTATTTCCTGATTTATTAAAGTATAAAACCCACATACTTCCTCGTAGACCTGTCTCGTTTTACATCTGTTAACTGTTAAATTTCTCTCACTCGTAAACACTGGAAAAATTCCTAAACTGCCCCTAAGAAATTTCCCGGAAAGTTGCCCTATCGCTCGAACCATATGGCATGTCGTTCGAAAGACTACCACGTATCGCTTGAGCGACTTCGTGCGATATGTAATCTCGCTTGAACGACTTCGCGTGAGATCGCGCGAGACTTCACTATTCGTCTTCTACCCGGAATTTCAGCGTTTTTCCACCATTTTTAACCCTAAAACCTTTAAATCAACATCCCAAACTTCAAACAAACAGCTCCAATTTGAATTCTATCAATTATATATGAATTCTAACATCCTAGAATCATCAAATCATTACGAATCATTAATAAAAACATGGAATCCCCAAATTAATTTACCAAAACCCTAGTTCTTCAAATTCATATTCAAGAACACATAATTTCCAAATTCGTTCTACACATAAGTTCATCAAAATGTGATTTCTAGTCTACATACTTGAAGGGTTTCAATTTAATAAATCTCAGATTCAATCTACATATCCTAATTCCTCAATTTTCATCACTTTCATGAACTAAAACAAGATTAAACATCCCTAAACTAACATGAGTATGATAAATGCTACGGTACAGCAAGTTATAAACACTTGCCTTGAATTTGTCATCTTATTTCTTGACGTTGTTGGTATGGTTGTGTTCCCCTTGTCCCGATCTACACGGTGGTGGTGGTGGTTGAGCAAGGTGGTGTTAATTTGGGACTTTTCTCTTGGAAATAGCTCTCCCTCACACTTTCTATAGCCGTTCTTAACTTCCTTTAACTTTTTAAACCTAATGGGCATTCCTTGGCTGATAATATAAATCTTAATTTTCGTCCATTAATTAAGCCTAAAAATCCAATTTACCATAATGCCCTCTCGGGGTGCTGGTTAGGCCTAGAATTGCTTCGGGACCCAAACTAAGCACCCAGGTATACTATTTTAACTATCTCGACCCTTCTGGACTCAATAGTGCACTCAAAATGACCATACGAGTTACTAAAAATAATTAATATAATTATTCCATTAAATTAGCCCCGACATGACTCACACGCGCGTGTGACTTAATTTACTAAACTGTCGTATTTCTTATGCTTGACAATTTATCGAAGTGTATAATTCTATATTACATATCACACAGTAATATTCAATCAATAATTATTAAACCTGGCACGTTAGTTAATATTAATTTTAAATCCGGATTAATCAACAATTAAATTCTCACATTTTAATTCAATTAATCCCACAATAATAATTAATCCCATAATTATTTAAATCATAAAAGTATGGGGTATTACATACTTCCCCCCTAATAACAGAATTTCGTCCCGAAATTCTGAAAATAAGGTATACCTGGTATGAATAAGTCTGGATACATATCTCGCATATCCGCCTCCCGCTCCCATGTAGACTCCTCCACATTGTGATGCTGCCACTGCACCCGAACAAATGGAACTACCTTTGACCTCAGCCTCCTCTCACTATGATCTAGGATAGCCACTCGTCTCTCCTCATATGAACTATTCGGATGTAACTCAATCTCCTCAATCACAATGTGAGTGTGTGTCAACTCATCCCGAAGGTATCGCCTCAGTGACGAAATGTGGAAGACATCATGGATACGATGCAAGTGCTCCGGTAACCCAAGTTTGTAAGACACTGGTCCAACCCTCTCTATAATAGGGAATGGTCCTACATATCTCGGAGACAACTTCCCTTTCTTCCCAAATATCATTACTCCCTTCATCAGAGATACTCTCAACAAAACCTGGTCCCCCACTGCGAACTCTCGGAAGGACCTGTTAGCATCGGCGTAGCTTTTCTGTCTGTCCTGTGCTATCCGTATGCGATCCCGAATCATCTCGATCCTGCTCGACGTATCCTGAATCACCTCTGACCCGAGTAGCTTGTTGTCTCCCACCTCTAGCCAATAATCTCGAGAACGACAAGATCTACCATACAATGCCTCGAATGGGGCCATGCCAATCATAAACTGATAGGAGTTGTTATAAGCAAACTCCACCAGTGGAAGATACTTCTCCCAACCTCCCCCAAAATCAAGGATACACATACGCAACATATCCTCGAGCATCTGATTAGTGCGCTCAGTCTTCCCATCGATTTACGGGTGATACGATGTACTCAACCGCAACTCGGTACCCATAGCCTCCTGTAAGCTCTCCCAAAAATGAGAGACAAATGTCTTGTCTCTATCCGAAACGATGTTAAGAGGCACACCATGCAGTCTCACTATCTCTGCAATAAATAGTTGAGCATATTGTCCCGTTGTATAGTCTGTCCTGACAGGTAAAAAATGGGCTACTTTCGTTAACTGATCTACAATAACCCATATAGAATCGTACCCTCTCTGTGAAGTGGGAAACCCGATAATAAAATCCATAGAAATGCCTTCCCATTTCCACGTAGGAATCTCCAACGGCTGAAGCAAACCTGGTGGTCTCTGATGGTCCACTTTTACTAACTGGCAAGTGGTACACTTGGATACGAACTCTGCGATATCCTTTTTTATCCCGCTCCACCAATACAGCCACCTCATATCCTGGTACATTTTGTCCCCACCGGGATGTACTGCAAATTGGGACCCGTGCGACTCCGTCATCATTGCATGTCTAAGGTCCTCCCCCTCTGGAACAACGAGTCTCCCATTGAAGCGTAAACCATCCTCGAAACTCACTGAATAAGACTCGGCTCCACCGGCTAAAATCTGCCTAATTCGATCTTGACAGAACGAATTCGCTGAATGTTCTTGTACTATTCGCATAACAATCTAGGGCATAACTATCATCGCAAACATAAATGATCGGGCCACGACATTCTTCTGTCCCAATTCCTTCCACTTCGCTTTCCACACCTTGGCCCTCTCATCCACTAGCCTGCGGCTCAATGCGTCTGCTACCACGTTAGCCTTTCCTGGGTGGTATTGGATATCGAACTGATAATCCTTTATGAATTCGAGCCATCTACGTTGACGTATATTCAGTTCTTTTTTCGTGAAGAGGTACTATAGTGACTTGTGATCCGTGAATAAGTGAAATTTCTCCCCCAGGAGATAGTGCCTCCAAATCCGAAGTGCAAATACGACTGCCGCTAACTCCAAGTCATGGGTGGGGTAGTTCCTTTCATGAGGCTTAAGCTTACGGGAAGCATAAGTTATAGCCTGATCCTCCTGCTGAAGCACATCCCCAAGTCCTAGTAAGGACGCATATGTATAGACTAGATACTCAACTCCTTGCCTGGCTAGTGCTAATACCGGTGCTGAAGTCAACTTGTCTTTCAGCTCATCGAAAGCCAACTGACATGCATCGTCCTAGATAAATGGCACTCCTTTGCGAGTCAAATGAGTCAATGGACCCGTTATCTTAGAGAATCCCCGAATGAACCTCCTGTAGTATCCTGCCAAGACCAAGAGACTACGTATTTCTGTCGGTGTTGTGGGTTGTCCCCACTCTCTAACCGCTGACACCTTCCCCGGGTCTACGGATATCCCTTTATCCGAAATAATGTGCCCCAAAAACTGAACCTTTTTCAACCAAAATCCACATTTCTCATATTTTGCATACAACTCGTGCTGGCGCAGTGTCTGTAAAACCCGTCTCAAATGTTCGGCATGCTCCTCCTCAGTCTGGGAGTAAATCAGAATGTCATCAATGAAGACAATGACAAACTGATCCATAACTCTCTGAACACCATGTTCATCAGATCCATAAACACGGCTGGGGCGTTGGTTAGCCCAAAAGGCATAACCCTAAACACATAGAATCCATATCTCGATAAGAAAGCAGTCTTCGACACATCCTAATCCCTGATCCTTAACTGATGGTATCCCGATCGAGAAGAAGGCAGCTCCTCTCAACTGGTCGAATAAGTCATCGATTCGGGGCAACATGTATTTATTATGTATCGTGACCTTATTCAACTCTCGGTAATCAATACACAACCGTAACGAATCATCTCTCTTCTTAACGAACAGCACAGGGGCACCCCAAGGTGAATTACTACTACGAATGAATCCCTGACCCAACAGCTGCTCTATCTGGTCCCGTAGCTCCTTCATCTCGGCTGAGGCCATACGGTACGATGCCCAGGCTGTCGATCGAGTGCCCGGCATCAAATCTATAACAAGTCTATCTCTCTATTAGGTGGCAGTCCCAGAATATCTTGGAACCCATCAGTGAATTCCCTCACCACCGGTATCAAATCAAGCGCTATCACTACCTCCTTAGAGGTCTCCTCCTCTATATAATACAAGTTAGTGTACGATCCTCCCTCTGGATGTGGCATCTCCACTAGGAACATCTCCTGATCGAGTATAGAAAAAATAATAGTCCTACTAAAGCAATCGATAATGGCCCTATATGTAACAAGCCAATCCATACCGATGATCGCATCATACTCGGACATCTCTAATATAAGCATGTCGATTGGTAAGATAAGTCTCCCAATCTCTATACCCACCCCTCGACATATAAAATGAATTAGGGAAACACTACCCAAAAGTGAATCTACGAAATTAACAGTACTCTCTGTTGTAACTAATAACCCCAAAGTACGTGCAAAACTCGTGGCAGTAAAATAATGTGTGTCCCCATATTAAATAAAATGCGCCCCATAGTCCCCTAGATAGAAAACATACCCTCAATCGCGGGTGGAGCCTGTGGGGCTGCAGCCTGATGGAGGTTATAAACCCGTCCATATTGAAGTTGTCCCTGCTGGAATGGATCTACTGGAATAGATGGCAACACTAGCATCTGAGGTGGCGCTGGGAGGGCGGAGAGAAAGATCGGTCTTTGGGGCTCCTGTCGAGCACCCTGTTGCTGCTACTGTGGGGCCCTTCCCCTCTCAGGACAGTCATGTCGCTTGTGTCTAGTCTTGCTACATACAAAACACTTCCCACCAAAGTTTCCCCCTCGCTTCCCCTGCTGTCCTCGACCCTGCTGGGCATTCCCACCTCCCCCTTGGCCCTGCTGGCCCTGATGCCCCTGTTGGCCCTGATGGCTATGCTGACCCCGCTGGCCGAGCCTAAAACCTCCTAGACCCTAACGAAAACCCCGAAATCTGAATCGCTTAGAATCTCCATACTGGGAACTCTGATCAACCTTCCTCTGCTGACCCTAATTTGGTTGTGCCCCGCTGGCACCATTACCTCCAGTCCTGCCCGGCTGGATGAACTCCCCCGCTCGTTTGCTCCCAGTCATATGCAAGTGGTGGTCCTGGCAATGCAGCAGTGCTACATTAAGCACATCAGAATAGGTCTGCAATGAGAGATTACCCAAAAGATGTTGCCTGATCCTCCAGGAGAATCCATCCATGAACATTTGAAACGCTTTTCCTCAATAGGCACCTCCTCCGGTACCAAGTTTACCAAACGCGTGAACTCCTCCTCGTATTCTGCAACTGTCCTCCCTTCCTGGGTGAGGTTTATAAGTTTCTGCCTCATCTCAGTCTTGATGGAGGAAGGAAAATATTTACGATCGAACCGCACCCAGAAATCACTGATCATCATCAAATCTCACTCCTCGGCAGTAGTAGTGGACTCCCACCACTGTAAGGCTGCCCCTCTCAGCTTGAAGGTAGCCAAAACTTGCCTTTGTACCTCCGTGCACTCATGCATATGAAGGTGTCGCTGTATGTCCTTCGTCCACTGACTAGCAATAACCACATCCGAACTGCCCATGAACTCTGGGGGACATGCCCTCTGAAAGGACTCTCTCACTCTTTCCCATGTAGTGGGAAACGGATGCACTGGAACTGGTGCTACTTCCTGAACCTAGGGTGGGGCCTGCTGCACCACCACTAAGGCTGCATTCACTTCTTGTGCAACTATCGCGGCGACCTTTGCTGCGTTCATTGTCCCCTGAGCCTGCTCTGGCTGGACATGTCGATCTCTTGGTGCACGTCGAGGAGGCATCTGAGACGAGAAAGAATATTATTAGTCCACAGTTATTACTAAATCTAAAATAGCTGAAGACGTAAACGCAAAAAATTAAGATCACAACAGTCCTAAATATAGGGCTCTATATCAAAGGACGTAAAGCTAAAAACATAGTAAACCGTACAGATCCTAAAGGACTCAAGAACCTGATGCTCAGATACCACCTGTGACACCCCGCCCAATTAAATATCGGGTGATCAGTCCTTTATAGAATTTAAAACAGAATGTTCAGTTGGTTCATTCTTAACATCACTGTCGAAAACATAATAACTCATTTAGCCACCTAATATAATTAAGCTAAGTGTCAAAACATTTTTTTTCCTTTTTTAATAAAACCATTTATATACAAATCCAAGAAATTTAATATAAACCATCCATGCAATACTAATTAATAAAATACTGAATCAGAATCATATGCTGAAATAACTAAGACTGGATAAAACATTCTAGTTCAAAACTCTAAACCAAGGACCATAGTAACAATAAATCCAAATGAAAATGAACGAAAAATAAACTGAATATAATCTCTAAAAAGTTGTCTAAGGAACGGGCGACACATGCCCTTAATAGAATGTCTATAACGAATGGAAATGAAATGATGGAGGCGTCTAATATGAAGACCTACAACTTCCACATCAGCTGCAACACACCAAGCAATCCAAGTCTCTAAGCCTGGTGTTCCTGTGGCTGAGCACATAATATAATGCATATATATAGCAAGAGAGAGAAGAGATGCAAGAACTGGGTCAGAGCCCGATGTGTAAAAATATTTGATTTAGCAAGTATTTAAAATTTACAATAAAGCAAGTATCAAGTGCATGTTGGTTCGAACTCTCACATGAGATTCTCACCTCTCGTCTATTGTGCACGCCTAACGTACATCTATTCCCATCTAGCCATTTATAACCTCTAACTTGATAAAGACTTGTACTTCTTGTTATAACTCATAGTAGTAACCAGTGATTCCCAGTTTTTCACATTATAATTATCATTATTTATTAATTCGATTAAGTGTTATCACACTAAGTTAAGTATTCACAACTTATGTCACTTAAGATTATACTATCTCAATATCCTACAGTAATCTCACAGTAGGAATAACATAAGAATATATATACATATTCACCACTATAATATACATATACTAATACAGCACCCCAAGGCTAAACCTGTAGTCCGTTGCATACTCTGCTATCATGTCCCGGTACATCTCGTACTCAAATAAGGACTATCGGCCCGGAAGTCTCCCACGAACCATATACACAAAACACAAAAAGTGGCGGAGAACATAGTTCACATACCTATGGGTCACGCACATACCTACTCTCCCATAGTCAACTGACTTATCAACTCATAAATAAGTATTCAGAGTACTATGTTCTGAGATACGAGTCAAATATCCCCCCGAAGGTCACTCAGGATAAGACTGTCTCTTCACAACCCCCCGTGATAGCAAGTAGCTAGGTATGTTATATAATTAATATTAAACATGTAATAGGTTTTCACACATCCTATTAATACTTATAGATATTCTCCCAACCTTCTTATATATGTTCCATATGTATTTCATTCTCATTATTATGTATTTTAAAGTATTACTAAATTACTACCATTTGTTAGTAATTTCATAGTAACTCTTCTTTCCGAATTTATTAAAGTTTAAAACTCACATACTTCCTCGTAGACCTGCCTCGTTTTACATCTGTTAACTGTTAAATTTCTCTCACTCGTAACGACTGGAAAAATTCCTAAACTGCCCCTAAGAAATTTCCCGAAAATTCGCCCTGTCGCTCGAACCAGATGGCATGTCATTCGAATGACTGCCACGTGTCGCTTGAGTGACTTCGCGTGAGATGCAATCTCACTTTAACGACTTCGCGCGAGACTGCACTGTTCATCTTCTACCCAGAATTTCAGCGTTTTTCCACCATTTTTAACCCTAAAACCTCTAAATCAACATCCTAAACTCCAAACAAATAGTTCCAATTCAAATTCTATCAATTATATGTGAATTCTAACATCCTAGAATCATCAAATCATTACGAATCATCAATAAAACATGGAATTCCCAAATTAATTTACCAAAATCCTAGTTCTTCAAATTCATATTCAAGAACACATAATTTCCAGATTCGTTCTACACATAAGTTCATCATAATGTGATTTCTAGTCTACATACTTGAAGGGTTTCAATTTAATAAATCTCATATTCAATCTACATATCCTAATTCCACAATTTTCATCACTTTCATGAACTAAAATATGATTATAACATCCCTACACTAACATGAGTATGATAAATGCTAAGGTACAGCAAGTTATAAACACTTGCCTTGAATTTGTCATCTTATTTCTTGACGTTGTTGGTATGGTTGTGTTCCCCTTGTCCCGATCTACACGGTGGTGGTGGTGGTTGAGCAAGGTGGTGTTAATTTGGTACTTTTCTCTTGGAAATAGCTCTCCCTCACACTTTCTATAGCCGTTCTTAACTTCCTTTAACTTTTTAAACCTAATGGGCATTCCTTGGCTGATAATATAAATCTTAATTTTCGTCCATTAATTAAGCCTAAAAATCCAATTTACCATAATGCCCTCTCGGGGTGCTGGTTAGGCCTAGAATTGCTTCGGGACCCAAACTAAGCACCCAGGTATACTATTTTAACTATCTCGACCCTTCTGGACTCAATAGTGCACTCAAAATGATCATACGAGTTACTAAAAATAATTAATATAATTATTTCATTAAATTAGCCCCGACACGACTCACACGCACGTGTGACTTAATTTACTAAACTGTCATATTTCTTATTCTTGATAATTTATCGAAGTGTCTAATTCCATATTACATATCACACAGTAATATTCAATCAATAAGTATTAACCCTGGAACTTTAGTTAATATTCATTTTAAATTCGAATTAATCAACAATTAAATTCTCACATTTTAATTCAATTAATCCCACAATAATAATTAATCCCATAATTATTTAAATCATAAAAGTATGGGGTATTATACTCATCAAACCATAGGGACTCTTTCTTTGAATTCTCCATCAATCCACAAAGGTTGTCTCTGTCCCCCTTAATAAGTACGAGATTCTCCGTAAGAGCCTACTCATGTGCGCTTAAATCTTCAATTAATTTACTATCACCATCACCTACGATGGGTACCTTAAACTTAGCTTCTAACTTCAAGTTGGCCTTTTTCAACTTCAACGCCTTGATATATAACTCTCGAAAGGCAACCCGAAGCTCACTATACTCATCTTCTTCTTCATTATCTTCTTCATCACCACTCACTTAGTAATCACACGACTTTGCCTTAAAATTATCATGCATATAATTATCTTCATCGGAAGACTTTTCATTAAGGCTCACATGGCTGACCATGAACATGGTGTAGTTACACTTAACGGTTGAATCAGGTTCCTCTTTCGTTCACTATCGTTGAGTGTAGCATTGTATAACTTTGTCTTTTTGCCTTACTTCCTTAACTTAGTGGGACACTCAGCTACCCTATGGCCATAACCCTCACACCTAAATCATCTATTCGATTCATCCCTTTTAAAATTTTCATTATGATTCTTAAATAATTTTCAACCTTGTTAAACTTCTTCTTTTCAAATTTCTTTCCATCAACTTTCGAGTTCTTCTTGTCAAACTTGAGAAATTTTCTAAACTTCTTTGCAAACATGGCTATATCATCGGAATCGATGCTAGATTTATCCTTAGAAACTTGTGTTTCCTCCTCCCGGGCTTTCAAAATAATTCCCTTATATTTCTTCATCTTTTTGGAAGAAAACATGTCGAGCTCAGAGGTTCGAAGGTTAAACACACTCAAATCCTACGACTCAAACGATTTTGCTCAAATAGATTTAAGCCAATATACATACAAATTGACTCAACTGAAATTTTTTCCTTACATAATCGATTGTCATCCTTGATCTGTATCCGACTATATCCAATCGTCGTCTTTTTCATTCTCCCTTAAAGACTTTGTGATCTCCTTACTGTTGTAGTCTCTTAATGTCGCGTGGCCCACCTGACACATAATCCCTTCACTAGTATTTTTTTCCTTTTCTTTTATACTATTTTGGAGGTCTCTTACTTCGTTGATTAATTCTAGTTAGTGACATTCAATTTTTTTTACAGTATTTTTCATTAAGCTTATTGAATATTATTTTGTTCTATAATTATTTGTAGCGACATAGAGTTGTTAAGTTATCTAAGTTGGTTTATTTAGTAAATGTGACACTCATATATATATATATATATATATATATGCGCTAGGGTTCCAACTAGAAATGACGCGAAAACTTGGATCTAATATTAATTACAAATAATTTCACACTTATATTAGAAATTATAGGGTGATGTGTATAAAACTAGAACCTGCTAGGTGAGTCAGGTAATTCTTAAGAATGAAAAGGGGTAAATTTGGATGCTTTAGTAGTTTAGGTGGTAAATTGAGACGAAAAATAGTTTGTGTAGTAAACTAAGATCTCGCTAATAGTTTAGGGGTATATTTATAATTTACTCTTTTTTATATGGAGCTGACGTAGTTTAAACATAAATGACAAAGCGGTGTAACATAATCATATTAATATTTATGTGAGACTCATGTAATACACATATTTTGATTGACATTACAATGTTAATTAAAAAATACTAGAAAGATGTATTTTATAAAATAAAGAGGATGACTATGTTTTAATATTCTGGGTTTATATACCCTTCTCATGTGATGTTTGGATTCCCACGGTAACCTAAAGGCGAGGACATTTGTTTTTTCTTGGGAACAACCGTGCAACATCGTCTGGAGCTCCCGATAAGAATTTGGTGTGTTATTTCATCATTTGGGTGTTATGCCACCTCAAAATGCGCAAATGTCTTGGAGAGGATCTTGAGTGACAATATTTTTTCACGAAATATGTGGAAGATCCCACATGTTCTTTTTTTATGCTTGATTAAATATGCTTCGAAATATTTTCCAAATTGGCCTAAAGTACAAATTAATAATTCACGTTTTTGGCATTCATTTGGAATTTTTTACTTTAGGAGAGGTAAGGATTTTTTTTCACTTCCCACCCATTCAAATAAAAAACAGCCTTAGTGGTGAGTCACCACTGGTGACAGATTCTAAGGCTACTTCAATCCTTATTGCTGATTTTTTCCCTTTTATTTAGTCTATCTTGGAAAACTAAGAGAAGGGCAAAAGGTCAGAAACACTTAGGGTCCATTTAGTTGCAAAGTAAGTAAATGGTTTAAATGATAAAATTATCCGTGGCATGACAAAAATTTTCTTGACAAATTCTATGAATGGGTTGTATGATAATAACAATTTTCCATGTGGCAAAAGTGAGATGTTTGATATAATTAACTGTAAAAGTGACAAATGTAAATATATATATATATATATACAGGCAGGCTCCTGTGCACATTAAGTTTGCACACTAAGTTTGCACATTACCTTTTAAAAGTAAGCAAACTAAGTGCTGGCGCACACCAATTTTTTTATGTGATATTTAAACATTTCAAGGAACCCATATAAAAAAAATCAACTCAAAAAAACTTTTTTTGCTATTTTTAAAAAATCGGTCAAACTTTCGCAGTTTTTAAAGAGCTTAAAAACTGCGAAAGTTTGACCGATTTTTTAAAAATAGCAAAAAAAGTTTTTTTGAGCTGATTTTTTTTATATGGGTTCCTTGAAATGTTTAAATATCACACAAAAAAAATCAACTCAAAAATATTTTTTTTACTACTTTTAAAAGGTAATGTGCAAACTTAGTGTGCAAACTTAGTGTGCACATGAGCCTGCCTCTATATATATATATATATATATATACAGTTTTGTTCTTGTGTGGACTAGTCCGCATTTTAAGAGTGCGGACCGAACATGTGTCACCTGGCAGTGACCCAAAAAAGAGAGAGAGTGTGCCTATTATTTAAGCAATAATTTCTAGGCGCACCGTTAGGTAACACATGTCCGGTCCGCATTCTTAAAATGCGAACTAGTCCGCACAAGAGCATTGTTATATATATATATACATATATATATATATATATATATCTATATATATATATATATAAATTGACTTTTAATCAAAAGAACAATTCTTGACAAAAAAGTAGTTTCTAAAAAAATAATTTTAACACAAAAACAACTTCCAATGAAAAATGAAATAGTTCTTAAAAAATAGTCTTTAACAATAAATTCAATTTATAACGAGAGAAAAAACAATTTTTCAAGAAAAATAGTTTTCACTGAAAATTCATTTAAAAAAATAGTTTCTAGCTCAAAAGTGAAGTAATTATAACAACAAAAATATTGTTTTAAAAAAAATTAAGTTTTAACACACAAAAAACATTTTTAGTCCAAAAGTAAAAAAAAAATTAACCAAAAAAAAACAATTTAATAAAAACAATTTTTAAGGAAATACAATTTTTAGTGAGAAACATTTTTTTTTTAGAAAAACAATTTTAACACAAAAAATAGATTTTAGTGAAAAACAAATTTAAAAAAAAAACAGTTTTAGCAAAAAATAGTTATAACAAAAATTATAAAACATTTTTTAATGAAAAATAAATTTTAATAATAAAAACCATTTTTACAAAAATAAAACAGTTTTTTTTAATGAAAAACAGTTTTTAGTGAAAAACTATTTTTTTAGAAAAACGGTTTTGATGCAAATTGTTTTTAGTGGAAAACATTTTTTAGCCAAAAAACAATTATAATGAAAAAAATAAAAAGAATATTTAAAAAAACAGTTTTTAACAAAATAAAAAAAAAAGTTTTAACCAAGATTTACAAGTTTTTTAAAAAATAATTCTCATAACGATAACAAATTTGTAATAAAACTTTGTCATTTTGTATAGGTAAGTAAAATTAGCCACAGTGAAAATGCAAATTTTGATATAAAAAATTAAAATTATAAAATATACAAAATGATAAACAAAATCTTCATTTATAAAGATTTGACATATTTATCATGACAAATGAATTTTTCAAACGAAACTTATTATCGTTTTTTTTTAGTACAAACAAACACTCGGATAAAATCTAACAAGAGAGACCATAGCACACACAAACGTAGTTCATTAAAACAGCACAGCAATGATTACAATGGATTATGGACTCTCTGACGATCATCCATCACAGCCATTCTCTCAAGATTTCACTTTTTTCCTTCCACCGAAAGTCAAAAATATATATGTTACGTTCACACGAACTTATTCAACAAGAATAGAATAAAGTTACATAAACCAGGGGAATCAATCACAGCACATCTTTCTCTGTTAACCATTTCCCTTTCACATCCACTCCTTTTTCTCTCCCTTTCCATCACTTATTCCCTTTATAATCAACACAAAAACATAACGAAAACAACAGCACCAACACGAAACTAAAATGAACTGCTTTAGGCCTAAGCCAAGTTCCAAATCTCCCTCTCCAACAAAAACTCCATTACAGGAGCAAAACCCTGAACCTAAAAAAGTAAGCCACGAAGTTCTCTTGCGTATACCGGGATGCAAAGTTCATCTGATGGAGGAAGGAGAAGCCTTAGAGCTCGCAAGTGGAGATTTTACCCTTGTCCTCATATCAGAGAACAACGTTTGTCTTGCCACCATTGTGAAAGTTGGCGATGATCTCCAATGGCCACTTACTAAAGATGAACCGGTGGTGAAGATTGATAATTTGAACTACCTGTTTTCTTTGCCCATGATAGATGGAAATCCCTTGAGCTATGGGGTGAGTTTTGGGGAACAGAAAAGTGGAGGGAGTTCGTTGGATAAGTTTTTGAATGAGCACTCTTGCTTTTCTAGCTCTTCTTCTTCTTCTTCTTCTTCTTCTTCTAGTTCGAGTAGTGGTAAAAATAAGGGTGTTGATTGGAAGGAGTTTGCTCCGAGGATGGATGACTATAATAGTATTTTGGCCAAGGCGATTGCAGGTGGCACTGGTCAGATTGTCAAGGGGATCTTCAAATGTAGCAATGCTTATACCAACCAGGTCTTTTTCGCTCTCTTTTTTCTTTTCTCCCTCGGGAAATACAACTCTCTATTTACTTTAGAGCACCATTTCGTAAGGGATAACTCTAGGTGGACACAAACTTGTCATATCTTCTCGTGTCTAAGCTCCACTGTTATCATGGGCGGCCTGGCCATGTACCAAATCAGCGATGCCACAGCGTCCATTTTAGAGTGTGCTCCTATATAAATATATTTTAGGAGTCTAAAAATATTTTATGTATATTAAAAATGTCAATTTTTTAAATAAGTTCAATTTTTTAGAGAACCATTTTTTTAACTACCCAAAAAGATTTTGTACAAGGAATGATTCAACTATCCAAAAATTCCACCCAATTAAAAAGGGCCCCTAATTTTTTAGGGGCGCATTTTAAGTATTTAATATCTTTGTACAATATTTTTTTAGAAAGGTCATAAATTGTTTTTTGCACAGGGCACTCCTAATCTTATGACTGACCCTGACTGTTATGAGGCTGTGTGGAGCTCAAACATGATAAATGTATCAAATTTGTGCGTCGAGATAGGAAAACTCTTTTTTGTGAAAGAATAATGGTAGAACTACGTATCATGGACTTATTTTGTATGATATATTAATGTGGTGTGATCATTCCAAACATTAAAGAATTCAAAGAGCTAGAAAAAATCTTTGTCAAATAATAAATAAAAGATTTTTCATTTTTTTCTGAAATATTGTTGTAATTAAAAAGGAAAATGTTATGTATACCAAATATTTATATCAATAGTTGTTTATTAAGTACAGTAAACTGTTGTTTTTATAGTAGTGTACAACATTTTAATGCACTTGATAAACTATTTAAGTGTAAAAATTTGATAAGTATCGCATTACCCAATTAAAAATAACACCCAACTTTTCAAAAAAATAAGCTCAATCTCTACATAAGCCACTATACCAAAACAGATGACTTGTCACGGTCAAAGACCGTGACAAGTTAAAAAAAATTATCACGATCAAAGACCGTGATAATTCTAGTCAGAATTAAAAAAAAATTGCAGGGCAGTATGGCCACAACCACTACCCAGTAGTATATTTGTTCCTGTTATCCAAATAAAATGGAAATAACATACCAAATCGTGACATATATAATCCATATCCATATAAAATAAAAATGCAAATATCCATATCCAAACCAACATGAAACAAAATCAAAAAAATACAAATACAATCCAATATCCAAATAAAAAGTTTGAAATAATGTCATGAAGAAAGAGCAAGTCGGAGGAGGAAGGAAGGTCACACGACATATGAATTGAGACACCCCTCAATATGTTGAACGACGCATTGTTCGCGTAAACACAAAGGTGAATTCTCCTTTTCCTTCACCACATGCGTGACGCACACTCTTGCCTCAATGTCTTGGAGGGGACGCCCATGAACCAGCATACCCGAGAGGAAGCTCGAATCCCCCTCGTTATCGGCTCCCCACAATATATGTCGAGTATAAATACGCTCGACCAACCGATTGTTGCCATAGGCTGCTCGGCGAGGGTCACGATGGAAAATGGATCATCATATGGTGCCGAGTCTGTGTGTGTCGGCGATGAAGCAATGACGTCCTCGTCCTCGTCCACCTCTACCTCCTTCTCCTTCTCCTTCTCCTTGCCCATCTGACACTTTATGAAGGTGTACATATCTAGGACCGTTGCCTCCAACCTTGATAGCTTATCGTCATGGGTGTCCACCTTATGTGTCAACCCATTGTTTCTCGTCTCCATTCCGATGATCCTAGACTTCCCCACTCGCGAGTTCACCCCCTATTCCTTTCCTTGTGATCCTGCTCGAGTACTTGGTTGAGTGCGTCCGTAGCCAAAGATGCTTTGTCGGCATCAGACTGCGACCCATGCACTTCTTTAAGCTTTACCTGAAAATACAAAAACTACACGATTAGTTAATTAAGTACATAAAAAAATTAAAACATAATTAAAAAAATAAAAATTTATAACTTACAATAGTAGTTGCGACGCTCGGAACCACCTCCTTGTCCTTGCCCTTTTTCGTCTGAATTGCCGCATAAGCATCGAGCCTATGTGGTCTACCCCCAGGACCACTCCCCGTGTCTTGAAATAAAATAATAAAGAATTAGTAAGTAACGCAAAGTACTGATAAATTAAAATAACTAAAGATAAAGAAAAATAAAAATTTATCATCCTGTGCTCCACCTCGGCGTAAGACATCGTCCCAGAGTAGTGCACATCTAACTTTTTTGCCTGTTTGTCCCTTCTCAATTGCTGAAATGCCAATTTTCGCTCATTAGTCTCATTATCGATACACTTTTGTCACTGTGCCAATAAGATCGGCTCCTTCAGGAGGACGGTATCACGTAGTCTCATAATGGACTCCTGGGTCTTTCTAAAGTACCATGTCCGTAAATTCTTCTTCCACGTCTTATATTGATCCCTCAATTGCTCCAACGTAGAGTCGTGGAGATATGTGGGCAGGCCGAATTGGTCATGTCAAACAAATACAAACTAAAAAGAAAGTAAGTGTTAGTTGCTTATAAATATAAATATAAATATAAATATAAATATAAATAAACTAGTTGTAGTGCCCCTCAGATGTTGAACTTGAGGTCAATAGGCACGGACCTTCAATCAATGTACCTCGGGCCTACGATCGCCTTCAGAAACTCTAGCGATCTAGCCAATAATCTCGTTTTATTCCAATTTGCTCCATTTTGGGGACTATTGGTTGAGGAGTCCTCATCGCCTCCGCTAACACGCCCGGATGAAGTCATTTTCTACAAAAAAATGTTATTATTAGTACAAACATGTATATGGACTTTGAATTAATGTTCAAATCCAATAATAACAATACATAGCAATACCAATATCAATTTCAATTTACACACACGCACACTACCCCCCCCCCCCCCCCCCAACACACCCACACACACTTTCGGGTCATGGACTTTGAATTAATGCTCAAATTCGATGATAATAATAATAATACATACCAATATCAATTTCAATTTATACCAATACCAATTTCAATTCATACAAACACACACATTATCCCCCCTCCCCCCCCCCCCCCCCTACACACACACACAAACACACACTCCCGACTCATAGGCTTTGAATTAATGCTCAAATTCGATAATAACAATTCATACCAATACCAATTTACACACATCCACATTGCCCCCTCCCCCCCCCCCCCCCCCCCCGACACGCACACTCCCGGGTCATGGACTTTGAATTAATTAAAATTCTAATTAACATATTCACTTGGTTATTACAAGCATTGAAATGATCAATTACAAATAAATAAAAAACATTAAAGTATCATCCTATAATAATAAAGCACTAGAATAATACAGCCACTGGTCATTACAAATAATTTTAATACTTATTACAAATCAAAAAATTGTTTCAAATTCGAAACATGGAGTGATATTCAATAGGTGCAGCCAAGTCATCCACACTAATGTTTAGACCCTTTGGCGCATGTAGGATGATTGACCATGGCTCCTTGTTGATATACTCCGAGTAAAATACTTGGTTGACCTTTTGAAAAGCACAAACAAATGGCCCATCGCTCATGTGTTTATTGCTCTTCAACTTGGACAAGTCAACCATGATCAAATTGGTGCCAGAATCAACTTTACAAGCATTTTTATCCTCAATTCTTATCCAATCACAGTAAAATACAACATCTTTGAAGTTTACATATTCCAATACAAATATGTTTTGAATTACACTATAGTAAGTCATTTCAGCTTCTACGAGATTTTTATCTTTCGCGCTCGCTCGAAAGAAAGTAAGAGCCTTGTTTGAAATGCTCGAGTTCTGTACATTTGTATTTTCCTTGTACACCCTTGCACCGAATATGTAACTGTTCAATCGATAATTTTTGTACTCATGTGCCATGAACAAGGGTCCAGTGGCTAAACGAGCAAGCTTTGATGTCGCATCACCCGTCTTTAAGAGCTGAGAATATAAATAAATTAATTAAGTTAGTTTTAAATCTTTCTTGTAATGAGACATTTAATAACAACCATTTTCAATATAATTACCTCCTGTGACAACCACAACCTAAATTCGCTACCTGATTGTGCTATTATTTTTCGTCTTTTATTGTTCTCATAGGCTTCATATTTTTTGCATAGATCGTGATGAACGTATTAGAAATTTAATCATGTAAAAATTAAAATAATGTAAAAGTTAAAATAATTTAAATTTACTTTTCCCATTCTTCGACATCTTCATGCTTGTCAATTAGATAAAGAGCTACTTGTTCATATTGCAAACTCATTAATTTCACTCGTTTGCTCATCACATAACAACCCTCATCGATGATCTCATCATTGTCATCCATGCTGGTCGAGTCAGGTATATATTCCCGAGTGTAAATTGATGACTCCACGGTAATGTATTCCTCTGCAATTGATCCTTCAATGTATCGTGTATTCTTGACGTAACCTTTGAAAACTTTCATCAATCTTTCAAACGGATACATCCACCGATATCTAACTAGGCCATAATGAAGTGGCTCGTCGCATAGGTGTATCAATAAGTGAACACTTATGTCAAAGAAAAATGAATCACAAGAGAACACTATGTTATCTCGATTGACTACCTTCTCACATAAAAGTGAGAAGCATATACTAATTTGCATAATAGTCCTCCATAAATCCTTGTGCTTGGATAACTAGTGCTTAAACAATAAAGGAACCAATTGCATGATCACATGCCAATCATGGGACTTACACTTATGTAAATCATGAGTAGCATAATTCATAATAATCCTTTGCAAGTTCAACGAAAAATTAGATGGAACTTTCAAATCATATATTGGGTCTAAAAGCACCTTCCTTTCCTCACTCGTCAAAGTAAGCGCACCAAGGGAATTATTATCCTTCCCCTACTATCCTCTTTCAACCATAGTTGTGGCTTAAATTTCAACACCTTAAGGTATTTTAGTGCATTTTCTCCATCCTTAGAATGACTCCCCCCAAGGCATGTGCCAAAATATGTTCAGCGATGTTCTTCTCTGCGTGCATCACATCCAATACATGGCGCACCGGGTTATTCTTTCAATAAGGAAAGTCAAATAAAATTGACCTCCTAGACCATGCCTTTCGTGTCTCAGTTTCATTCCTAGTTAGGGTCTTTTTATGCTTGGCATTCTTAAATTTGAGATTCTTACCTGGCATATTAGAACCACAATCAGAATATTTACTTTCAATTTCTGAGCCTGAAAGTATTCTCAGACGTAGTCTATATTCAACCCCGTCCAGTAAAAAATTGGAACCTTTCTCAAATCTAAAACTACAACGGGGGGGTAAAAACCTCCTATAGGAATGGTATACATTTTTTGAGCTAGCGGGGAGATGAAGAGATTCATTCTCCTCTCCACAAATAAAACACCCCAAATAACCATATACTACACAACTGGATAATGTCCCATAAACTGAAAAATCATGAATTTCCCACATCAACATCGCTTTCAGCATAAACTCTTATTTTTTTAAAGATTCAAATGTTTGCACACCCTCTTCCCACAACTCATTTAATTCTTCTATCAAAGGAGCCAAGTAGACATCGATGTCCTCACTTGGTGCCTTTAGCCCAGGGATCAACAAAGACAACATCAAAAATTCAAGTCTCATATACTGTGAATGAGGGAGGTTGAGTGGGGCTACGATCACTGACCGTACACTCTGATTGACACTTAGATTTTCAAATGGATTGAAACTATTTGCTGATATTTCCAAACGAATGTTACGCTATTCTCGAGCAAAATCGGGATACTTAAAATTCATCCTCTTCCAAGATGTAGAATCAATAGGATGGCGCATGAGATTTTCCCCTACTTCTTCCCTAGCATGCCAAGACATTGCCTTCGCTATACATGGTAGTGTGAAAAACCTCTTTAATTTAGGCCAATTGGAAAATATTTTGACACTTTTTGAGGCACTTTTGAGCTTATGCCTTCCTTTCCAGTGGATTTGACATATCTAGGTTCATCGCATACTACATACTAATCAAGATTTTCACTCCTTTCGGTATAGTATGCAGTCATATACAAAAATATGAATTGATTTATACTTCATTCCCAAACCTTTCAAACTGTTTTTCATAGTAAGATAGCTGTTTAGAAGCGTATTCTGCTTGGGCATCAAGCCCTTCACCCAATTCAAAATTATTGTCACGTTACTGCCAGAAAAACCATATTGGGTCTTCAAACTATGTAAACCAACCATAGCATGTAAAGTTGTTTAATATTTCTCAAAGTCAGAGTATAACGATTGACTCACCTTAAATTTTAAATTGGTAGTCATCGTCAAGGTTTATCCTAATATTTTCATGAGCACCTGAACCTTGTACATTTTCAGTGACCTCATTCTCTTCCACTTAATGAACTCCATACGCGTTATCAACTAAATCTTCTAATATATTATGGTCTACATGGTCATCATCCCCTTATACCTATATCCTATTTGTTGAAGGTCGTTGTGAAGGTTGCTCGGTAATAAAAGGAACTTTCGGTTCCCCGTGAAAAATCCAAATTCGATAACTATATTGCATACCCCATCTTAACAAATGTAGATCAACTATTTTTCACTCAAACACCTTACCATTCTTATACCTAGCACACAGACACGAAAACTATTCATCATTATGGCATCTCTTTGCATATTTCGCAAATTCATTAGCACCTCTGCGAAACACATCCCCTAATATATTTGTTTCACACATCCACTCTTTGTATTTAGGATATACCATCACAGCTACTACAAACAATCACCTATTATGGGTAAGAAGCGTATATTCGTGGATTAGCATAAACAAAAGTGTGAATATTTAGTTCCCATTAGTATAAACAATCACCTATTAAATTCGTACGCATAAGAACTAGAAGGCTAGTTTCTATGCATAAATTTATTCGTGCATTCAAATTCAAATTCAATTAATAATATTAATTCATATTTCCTCCATCTCCTCTAAGGGTGAGTGGTCTTATCCCATTTGAGACCGCATATTTCTATAATATACTTAACAACTCATGCACATTATTCCAAGTTGAGGAAAATTCAGCAATATATCCCCATAGTTCTCCAAGTACACGAAATAGATTTACAAGTGTGAGTGTTATTTCAATTTATCAATTGAAATAACACTTAACATCGCATCATCTAGTATGTACCCATAGAACATTAAGATATGAATGCAGAACTTTCCCTAAAAGTAACAAGTTTAAGCCACTAAAAATATTATTATACAAAAACTATACAGTCCCAAACTGTCCAAACGGGACAATTCGAGAGATCTCATTACATGGGTAATGTCTCTCGAACGGGTATAAGGGTATTGAATGCGTACGCATAAGAACTAGAAGGCTGGTATCTATGCACACTATATGTAATTTAAAGTATGTTTCATTTAATTATGTCTTATCACAATTCGAGAGATTTCATTTAATTATGTAATTTAGAGTATGTTTCATTTAATTTAAAGTACACATAAGAACTAAAACTTATACTAATATCAATACCAATTCAAATTCAATTTCAATTTCAATTTATACCAATATCAATATCAAATAGAATTCAATTTCAATTTATGAAAACATGTCCTATAGAATTACAATGTATACAAATTAAAAAGGTTATTAATGTTTAGAGAATTTCATATGTTTTAGTCCATTTCATAAGGAGCTAAGGGGATGGTAACACTATTTAGGCAAAGTAAAAAGTCCACAAACAACATTGATACTATTTTCAAAATCATACACGCACATGTGACATTCCATATATAGATCACCAAATTGAAAACAACACACTAAAATCTCTTACACCAAAACCTAACACAAATTGATTCTCTCACCTCAACAAATTGATCCCCAAATTGATTCTCTCACCTCCTCACATCACTTCCCCTGCCCCCACTCACCCCCTTTGCCCCCATCACTGCCACCCATTACTCCCCTACCCCCCCCCCCCCCACTGCACGCACCCTCTGCCCCCTGCCTCCCCCCGCCCCCACCCACACATATTATACACATATGCACACACAACACATATACAAAGGAAAGAGAGAGAGAAAACTCACCTGAAAACGTAAATGTAAATATATATATATATATATATATATATATAGAGAGAGAGAGAGAGAGAGAAAGGGGGGAAATGAAAACGGTGGGAAAAAAGGGGCGATAGGGTTTTTTACTGAGAAACTTGTAACGGACGTGTGAAGATCTTTGACCACGATAAAAATGAGTATTTTTTTATCACAGTTAATGACCGTGATAAAGCTGGTCATCCCAAAGGTGATAATTTAGCGTTTTGGGTGTAGTGAGCATCATCCTGTTTGTATTTTATGCATTGAAGCGCTTGTATCTCTTGCATACGGCATAATTTTAATTAATAAATATCTAAGTGTATTTCTAAATACAACATTATCTCAAGGGTAAAAAAAAGTTAAATAGAAAGGAATATAGTTAAAACATACCAGAAAAGAAGAAAGACGAAGAAGATGAGGAGTGATGATAAACACATAAAACATAATATATTGTAACTTTGTAACCATGATAGCTTAGGTCTACAACCTAGGCCAATTGAATCAAGAATCACCCTAAGCCCCAAGTAAATGGGGGTAATGGCACAATTAGTTAAGTAGGTAGAATGCCTACGCCAAACGGTGTCCATTTTTGTAAGGGGAGGGGATGACAATTGTACGACCCTTTACTTATACGCGCGTACGCGTTCTACTCTTCCTTTTTTCAAACTAAGAGAATTTTTTTTATAAAGAATTATTTTTAAATTTTTTATAACTTTTGAAATGCTATACATTCACAATATCCACTTAAAAAGTTATTTATGCAATCTCAACTAATAATAATTTGATAAAATTATATGTAAATTCTATTTGAAAAGTATTTTCTCATTAAGTTCTACTGATTGGTCAACTATTAAGTAAATCTTTTTTTTAAATTTAATAATTTTTTTCTTTACTAATATACTCCTCTCCCTATATTCCCTCTAAATTTAAAGTGGTAGTTATTTTTCATTCCTTTCAAACTTTATAGAAGTATAACTTTTGATATACAAATTCAAAATTTACAAAATATATATTTTTGAAAATTAATGATCAATTCCTATTAAATAAGATCCATATTCAGTATAAAATATAAAAATAAGAAAAATCATGTGTTCTTCGTTTTTTACGCAGATAGTAAATATTTACTGTATGTGTAATATTAGCTTAGTAAAAGTTTATTGTATGTGAAACGTCCAAGACATTAGCTTAGTAAATGTTTATTGTATGTGAAAACGTCCAAGACATAAAATAATTTCATTTTTCGGTGAACACATTAAATATTTACTATCTAAGTAATTTTTTTATTTCTTTAAAATTTTATAGGGTTCACGGATCTTGTTTGATAGGTCTCGATAAGTAGATTTCAAAAATAATAATTTTGTAAAAAGAAAAATGGATTTGTAAATAAAAAGTTATGGTCATTTGAAGATTAAAAAATAGAAAGAAAAAAAAAAAGTTCAACCACTTGATTAACTTTTCCACAACTATTGGTTTAAAATGACTAAATTTATTAAATGAAATTCCCAAAAATTATAAATAAATTTATTTGATGGTTGAAAAGTCAATGAGAAAACTAATATTTATTAATTAGCTAAAACTCATATTTATTAATTAGAGAAACTCATATTTATTAACTAGCGAAGAAGAGGAGAATTTAGCTGCTTGAGCACTAAAATTACTCCATTACCGTTACACTGTTAATTATGTAGTTACTCCATTTCCTTCAAAATAATATTATTTCAATTGAAAATGAGGGCCCGTTTGGTTCGCTACTCAGAAAACTCAATTTAAACGATGTTTTTAAATATAGTTTTAAAATTCAGTTTTTTGTGTTTATAATTATTGGTGAGCGTTTGGTAAACTTATTTTTAAATGCATTTTTTTGAAAATTTGATAAAATTGACAATCCTGTATATTTATATTGTACACATATATATATATATATGTACTTTTATACATAGATGATACATGAATGTATATATACATACATACATACATCATAAATTATATACTTGTACATTTAATATCATGTATTTTTAGGTATATTTAATGAAGTATGTTGGGGAGTTTAACTATATATATATATATATATATACACACACTACATGTATAATTCACTATAAAATTATATACATACATGAATTGATAATATTTTTTAATACATATGTGATATATGTATATTTTATATTATTTCATACATTAATAATACATGTATAAAACTATATATAAGTATCATGTATCTATTGATAATATTATTTAACTTTATATTATTTCATACGTAATTTTGTGTACATGTACATATATATTTTTTGTTTATAAGACTTACACACATATTAATGTATTATGTATGTATATTATATATTAAGGTATAACTGCATTAAAATATTAAGAATGGATAATTTTGAGTTGAAAAATAAAAAACAGAAGTTATAAAACACCATAAACCTGTTTTCTGAAAAACTTGATTATAACACAAAAATATTATAATTTTGTGTTTAAAAACAGGTTGTCAAACGCATATTCTTATCAGAATTGTATTTAAACACAGAAAATAGAATTATAGTTGCAAACCAAATAGGCGCTGAGTAATTTTAATAATAATTTCAAATTTATTATGTAATATTTATACAAAAGAAAATGTCTATAAAAATATCTTTTTATTTCCTCCCTCTTAAAGTAATAATGGCTATTTGAAAGTTAACTATTCATAGATGAGAACTTGACCATTTGAAACAATACTATGCGATTTAATAAACTCTCGATTCCAAAACTTATTCGGGGGAAATATATCTTAAAAAGTGAACAAAACAAAATGTTTTCCCACTCACGTGGGAAAATTTATTTTCGTAGGCATAACCTCAAATGCGTGTCTTGAAAAACATGACACTTGGTTTAAGGGCATATAGAACATAAATATAACATCACATAAAATTTATTTTTACTTCCTTAACACCACATACCGTAAAAATGGGTACTACAATCAAGATTAATTATAAAAATGAGTATTATCGTCAAAATTAGCCGTGAAAATGATATTACGATCAGAATTAGCTGTAAAAATGAGTATTACACACAGTTGTAAAAATGAATACTACGACTAATATTAATTGTAAAATTTCGTTAGATTAAATAGAAGAAAATATGACTTTTTTTCCTTTTCTAGGGTAGGAATATCTACGCCCTAAATATAAGTAGAATATTAGTGGTGCTATAATAAGTACATGCATTTCAGTTGTTCTTGAAGCTAAAAAGTGCTGGGGGTATAAAACAGGTGCAAAAAGCCGGAGGGCAAATGATTACAACTCGTGCGGTGGATGAGAAAAACGGTGTCACATTAGGTGTACATAAAAGCAACAAAAGGAATGGTGGGGAAAAGAAGAACGGAGTCAATAAAAGCTTAAAACGGTATCTTAAAGCAATAATCTTTATCAATGGAATAACATTGTTCAAACAAGCAAGAATATGTTTTTTGCCCCGCCTCTTAAGTGAATATAGAGATATATAAATGTTTCATTTTGATGTTTTCTTTGCATAATTATTTGAAAGTGTGAGAAAGTTGTCGAGGATGACAGAAAAGATGAGCAAATCAATGCTTGATGGTGTGGGGATTGTGACGGGATCAGTGATGGGACCTGTGGTTCGATCCCAAGCAGGGAAGTCTTTCCTAGCCATGGCCCCAGGAGAGGTCCTCGTTGCTTCCCTTGATGCAATTAGTAAGTATATATATAGCGATTGTTGTGTAAGTTATACACATATATCATTTTTCAAACGGTTGATCAGATTGATTGTTCCATGTTGAAATTACAGACAAAGTTTTAGATGCAACTGAAGTTGCTGAAAAACAAGCCATGTCAGCCACCTCGGGTGCTGCCACCAGAATTGTCAGCCAAAGGTAAGAAACGTCGTCTTACACGATATTTGAATAGTTTTGAGGCTTCCACATCATTCCAAACACATTTTGACTAATTGATCCGTGTTTTAAATTACATCTCTGGAATAAATTTGAACAAATATAAATGTTTGAGGTAAATGTTCAACACTTTTTTTTAAGATGAGATATATCGTGCGATGGTGTTCCATAGACCTAACGGTAAACGTCTCACATAATATAACAATCATGATTTATAATAGTAGCATTCCAAATTGTAAGTTATAATCGAACTAATAATGGAAGAAACTCTCTTTTATGAACACGAAAATGACTCACTCTAGACATATAATATCTTAAAAAACAATTAAAAAATAAAATGCAAACCACAAATTTGAACTAATGCCGGTTAAAGACAGTTAAAACTGTCATAACAGTTGGGATAAAAATAAATTAGTAAAACGAAATTAAACTGGGTCAGAATAAATAAAATACACACAAAACCTACAAAACTTGGACTCAAATTGAATAAAAAGCCTAACAAAAATTTGGTCCACAAAATTAATACTTTACCCAACGTCCACAACCCACACCCGTGTCGGACCGGGTCAGGCACGCGGCCACGTGCGCATGTGGATTTGTAAATTAATCCAAGTTCATGTATGTCTTCCCTTCTTCAAAGAGTTGAGATACCTCAAGAGCACCAAGCTCATATACTATATCCACTATTCACATTTTATCTTTGTGGGACTTTGGGTTACACATAACACTTCAACCAAATTCCATGTTTTAAATGGGTACTTTGATAAACAATTTCTCATTCATTAATTTGCAATTCTGTATAAGGCAATATACTAGGTTATACTCCACATAGAGGAGAACGCGTTACAATTTCGAACTATCTCGAAAAACATGTTGGCCCCATATTAAGTTGACCAAAATAATATTCTGTCAACCTATTCAAAACCCATAAATTCCAACATTCAATGATAATCACTCTACCCTAAAGTATTACCAACAAATGCAGATAGGACATTGTGTCACCTAAAATATGTCGGAATCTTGTATCGACTTAGAATTACTCTTCCTAGTTACATCTCTAAATTAATTTACTTTTATCTTTACCTGTGAAAATCACAAATCATCATTCTAACTTTTACATCGTCAATGTATTATGTTCTAGTTATATATGCAAGACGTGTTATGTATTCTCAAGGACCAAAAGAAAGTATAAAGAAATATCAACAATACAATAATGTTAGACTGACACTCAAATATGACACATTTGATGTGATATCCTGACGTGTCGTACTCGCATTGGCTCGTATTCGTCATCCACTATTATTGATCCCGGACACGAGTTAATACGAGTATAACAGTCAAAGTGTCATCCCAAAATGTGTCGATTTTGGGTATCTACGTATAACAACTCTTAATAATATGGTTTAAGGGAAAAAAAAACTCACACATATATATATATATATATATATATATATATATATATATATATATACTCTTGTGCGAATCAGTCTGTATTTTAAGAGTGCGGACCAAACATGTGTCGCATGACGGTGAGCCTAGAAATTATCAGCTAAATTATAGGTCACTCTCTCTCTTTCTGAGTTCACCGCCAGGTGACACATGTCCGGTTTTAAGAGTGAGGATCAAACATGTGTCGCATGGCGGTAAGCCTAGAAATTATCCGCTAAATTATAGGGACACTCTCTCTCTTTTCTGGGTTCACCGTCAGGTGACACATGTTCGGTCCGCACACTTAAAATGCGAACTGATTCGCACAAGAGCAGTATATATATATATATATATATATATATATATATATATATATATATAGGCTCAGGTGCGGACTTCCCGTGCGGACTTTTCATGCGGACTTTGTCCTTATCCTGAAAGTGATCCCCTCGTGGTCCCAAAGACTTTTGTTATTTACTCTAGATGGTCCCCCTCTTGTCTTATACTAAAACATTAGTTTAAGACTATATAATTAAAAGATTTATAATTTAGACCCAAAATTGGTATCAAGACCTTAAAGATTTTAGAACCTCACCGAATTCCGATCAAAACCCAAATTCTGGTATCAGAGCCATAAGACGTTCCTTTTAAACTAAAAAGACTTTAATACCCTTGGGATTTATCCCTCGCATTTACCAAGATATTTTTTGATCCAACCCAGACTACCAATCTATACACATAATTGATTTAGACTCAGTAGGTTGCTTAACCTCTCACATAGACGGTTGTTCACACATTGAACATATCCCAGCCAAACACGCAGACAGTAGGCAAGTCACTGCTAGTGCTATTAATAGCATAATAGACCAAAATAAGTGTATACTGCTTATATTAAGACAATTAATAAAAGACACTCAAACCTTAGAAACAGAGATAAAAAATATCTCTAAAAGATTATTAGACATAGATAATCAAATCCCAATAGACTTAGTTCATGTTTTACAAGAAATAAATATTAAGACTAATCATATGGAAGTCCTTAATAAAGACCTTTTAGAAATTAAGACTTTAATTAAAAATCAAGACAGTGAGTTAATTAAACTTACTAAATAACAAGCTAAGCGTATCCCTAGACTAGATAGCTATCTTCCTAATGGTGATAATTAGTTCAGACTGGAATGAGGTATCAAAAGATCTCTCCATTCAGACCTTATCGGAATTTTATCAAATAATTTTAGAAAAGATAAATGATGATAGATTTTATCATAAGATAAATGAAAATGAGATTGCCAACGCGGCTAAGGCAACTAGACTTATATTAGAAAGATTAAATTTAATTTTTACATCCATAGCAGCTATCCAAGACTATAACTGTAGCTTTGTTAAAGACTTGCATTTAGACTTAAAAGCCAAGACAAAAGGATTAACTACCTTCTATATAGACTTTGTTAAATTTCAATAAAATTTAGTAAATTACCTTAATAATATGGAAAGACATAATCTATCTAAGATAGATAGTATTATTAATGAACTTAGACTAGACATGTCCCAAATAGAAGAAAAATACGGAGAAATTATAAACGGAATTAAGGTCGTATATAATAAACCTTCTAAAGAAGAAATAGACTCTCCTTTTATTCTAACTAGGTTAGATAAAATTGAAAAGACTGTAGAAGCCATAGAAGTTAGAACTATGCAACAACTAGAAAAAGATAATGAAGTAAAAGACTATATCACTAACGTTGGTAAAACCATCGTTAATTCTCTAGCTAGACATAGTGAAGAAACTTCTGAAAAGACTAAAAAAGAGAATAATAATTTTAAAGAAGAAATCCTTAATCAGATAAAAAGACAAAAAGATTATTCAGACTTCTTAGAAAGAATCGAAAAAAGACTTGAATAAAAACAGGTAACCACCTGTAAGTTTAAAGAATCCCATCCTATAGAAACCAAAGAAAGGAATACCATAGGTAAACGAATCATAAATGATGGATTATATAAGACTAATAAGATAGCTAGCTCTATCCCAAATATTGGACAGAGTAATCATATGCTCCAAAGACTTAAGGATTCATCCTCCAATGTTAGGACATGGTGGAAAGAAAGAAATTTCACCAATCCCCTCCAATGGAAAGAATGGGGTGAAGTTGACTGGAAGATTGTTGAAGATTCCATTCATAATGGACAACTTACAGCCGTTAGATACATAGACTTGTTTAAAGAAGGCTCCACTCCTAAGACCCCCAATTATAACATGACCTACCATTGTAGAAATCATGTGTTAGACAAATCCTATAATGAGCTCCAAGTGTTTGACTCAGAATGGCTTAGATCTAGAGGAACTGATAGGAAGTTCCAATTCCTAACCTTTGGACTCTTTCAAGCAAGAATCCAAGGATTACATAGACCTCAGAATAATATTAACATATTATGCTGTTTAGTAGACAAAAGATGGAAAGATTTTGAGAAAAACCTTATTGGGATAGCCCAATTAGAAATGTCAGACAACATAGGATACTTTAATGTCATTCCGGCATTTACAGTAACCGTAGACACAGCCAAGCATTTTAAGTTAATCTTATATGCTAGTGGTTATGAAGACTATATAATCCCAGACGCTAATATAAATATAGAATTCCAAAGCTATGTGAAGTTCTCTCAATTTCCTTATGAAGGAATGCAGTCAGGAATTCCTAGCGGTAGACTTAATGAAGAAATCTTAGTTAGAACTAATGTGTCAGACTACAATCATACTTACAGTATTAGGAATACTGGACCTATGAGAGAAAAAGCTAAGACTCTCTGGAAATTGCCAGAATTTCAAGAAACTAAGACTATACAAAATAAACCCTTGTTTATTAATCAAGATGACATCACTGGAAATGTTACCATCCAGTTGGTCCCCCTAAGATTGTCAATAAAAATATCCAGACCGAAGAAATTATATTTAGGAATATGGGAGAAGCCATAATCAATGATCCTTCAGAAGGAGAATGTAGTAGTAAGACTAGTGTTAGTTTACTTAGACAAGCTCCGATAATTAGACCTAGAAGAGCATTTGAACAAAAAGACTTAGTTAAAGAAAAAGCTAGGATCCAAAACTTTGGACATGAACCCTCAGAATTGGATATGAAGACATTTAAAGATAACCTAAAGAAAAGTCATTCTGTTAGATTTCAAGAAAGAGAAAGATTTAATATGATAGCCCAATACCTCATACTAAAATTAAAAGAATCTAAGAACACTAAAGAACTTCTTAGAAACTTAAGACTAATAAAAGAAGGAGAACAAAGACTAATGTCAGCTACACAAGTAGAACCTGGTAAACAAGAGATAGGAAGTAGTAGTAGGCTAGAAGATGCTCCTAGACTTTTTAGTAAACCAATAGGAATAAATATTCCTATATACTCGAGCACCGTAGTAAAGACTAAACCTAATTATATAAAAGACTTCCCAACAAGTGACAAGAGTTTCACTCCTGTTAAGACTATGGCAAGCCAAGCCATAAATCCAGTAGGTATATACCTTAACTTAGACAATGTTCAAGATAGGAAAAAAGCCTTAGACGAATGGCGAAACTAGATGAACATGTGTTTTGCATCTAATGAACAATGGGATGCAAGTTCATGTAAGCAGTACACTGAGCAATCCAATAGAGGTATTGAAAAAGATTACTTAGACAGTTTAAGAAAGACTACAGACGAAGACTCTTTGGCAAAGGTTGAGAAGATGAAAGAAAACTTAGAAGAAAGATCAATTGAAGAATATATTCAATTGTTCACATCGGAATTCATTGAAGCTGGACATCTAGCTCAGATCAATGAACAAGACTTAGCAAAAACTAAGTTAGCCCTCCTTAGCATTTGCAAATTAGATAAGATAAATGAATATAGCAATAATTACGAGCAGCTATATTACCAAATTAAAGAATTTGGAGAAACCTTAAAAGACGAATACTTTAGAAAGATATCAGCCATAGGACAAATCCTAATTAATGAATATAGGAATTGTCCAGGTGTAGCAGGAGTTAAGAACAACTCCCTTGGTGAAAGAATCAATTTCGCCAAAGACTATATCATATCTAAGAGACGTGATATAACCCAATGAAAGTTGATAGAAGAAACTTTTAAGCAGATCCCTCCAATCAAAGACGAAAGAGGCATCGCTCCAATCCAATGGGGATGTGGAAGTGAATCTAATAAATTCAAAAAGAAATTAGAATGGAAACATAGAAAGTTTAAGACTAGACCTTTAGGATTGCCAAAGAAGTATAAATTTAGACAATCTACTACCTTTAGGGAAAAGAATCCTAAGACTAAGAAAAATAGATTTAACCAAAGAAGATACTTTAAGAAGAATACTAGTAAGTATAAGAAGGTCCCTAATTATAGGAAAGAAAAAGATGTAGCTCAATCTAAGATTGCCACCAAAGAATGTTGGACTTGCGGTAAAGAAGGACACTTTGCTAAAGACTGCCCTAATAAGAAAGATAAAGAAAGTATTAAGATTATTAATACAATATTAGACTATGCAGATCAAGAAGAATTTGATATCCTATATGCTATAAAAATATCAGACATAGAAGATGATGATAATACTAGTATCTATAGTGCATACACAGACAGTGATTCAGAAGACCATAGTGATACTCATGAGTATGAAGACTCTCAGGATACCCTAGACTTATATATGATGCAGACTGATCAAGGCGATCTAGCTGATGAATATATAGACTTTGAAGACGCTTGGTATAAATGTATATTAAGCCCATTCTTGAAGAAAAGATGGTCAGTTAGTAATCCTGAGTTATTAACTTATATACCTAGATGTTACTTTGATGAAAGACATTATTGCACGTTTGAGATGAAATGTTACAAGAAAAACTTTAGATGTGTAGAATGCTTTGAGATTATACAAATGGAATTATTTATGGTTTGTATTATTTGTCAATTGCACTACCATGAAGACTGTTGGAGAATTAGATTTAGAGCAATTTACACTAGCCAGTATGACGCTCAAATAGACTTAGACATTAAAACATATTATCAAGATATTAATAGAAATATAGCCAAAAGATTGCAAGAAAATGAAGACTTCAAAGGAAAAGGAATTTCCTATGATTTAGAAAAATATCATTCTGATAATAGTTTAGAAGACCAAATACCCTTAGATTTTATAGATAAACCTCAGAAAGGAATATCTATCTTAGAGAAGAACAATTTAGGAATTTCTACTAAACCATATACTTGTTTTGTAGAATTATTTGTTCAACATAAAGACTATCCTAAAAGACTTTTAACTTTCATAGATACAGGGTGCTCTCAGAGTATTTGTAAGGCTAATGCCTTCCCTGAAGACTACTTTTTAGAAAGGACTCAAGAAATCTATGGTAAAGTGGCTAATGGAGATCCGTTTACCTTATATTTCCAGACTATTCCTATTTATTTTAAATTAGGAAATCAGACCAACAAAACCGTTAATCATCGGTTTTGGATAATGGATCCTCGTCCTAGTTTCACAGGAAACATTATTTTAGGACAAGACTTTATTAGTAAATATCATCCTTATACTCAGTATAACGATGTAACACCCCGCCTAATAAGATACCAGGCGATCACTCCAATATTAAATTAAAACAGGAGTTTCATATGGATCATTCTTAGCATCACTGTCGAAAATCCATTTAATTACTAATATCCTATTAGGTGAGCGTTAAAAACTTTTACTTAACTACTCTTTTTAGCAACCAAATTAAAACATCCACAATTAAATGCTTAAAGAACTGAAATGGAAATGAAAGGAACTAAAATAACCGAACACTCGGTCCAAATATACAACCATATCGAATGTTGTACTGAAAGAATAAATAAATGCAATTGAGTCATTGGCTCGAGTGTTTATACAATATCTCATATCTAGAGTACAAAGAAAGAAACGTCTACCGATAACCTGCAAGCATCCACAGCTGCTGCAGCAGACGTCTGACCCGAAAGAGTTTCCATCCAGGCGTCCCTGTGTCTGGACACCTATATATATATAGTATAGAGAAAGAAAGGAGAGTACACAAACGGGTCAGAGCCCGAATGTTTAGAAAATATTTTGCAAGTGCATAAATGCTTTATTTTTAGAAAAATATTTTTTATCTCATATTTAAATTGGTATCGCACTCTCATGAGATACCCCTCACCTCTCCTCTAACAGTGCACACCTAGCGCATCCCTATAAACATCCTAGTCAAGCTACCCTGCTAAACTAGTCTAATACCCAACCACCATCTAACCTAGATAGTCAAACAGATGTACTAAGGGCTAGACTTCACTCTAATCTTGACGCTATGCCATGTTCGTGCGTGGGGTGTCTCGCGAAGCGAAATCCAAACAAGGAACCCCCCCGATACACTACTATGCAGAAAGGTCGATCTTTGAGATCCGTCAGTCCCTCAGTACAGAAAGATATATATAATATATATACCATAAACATTTAATAATATTAGAGCACTAAGGATTTAACTTCTCCCCAGTCTCAACACAATGTCATATTCGTGCGTGGGGTGTCTCGCGAAGATAAATCCAAACAAGGAACCCCCCCGATACACTACTATGCAGCACGGTCGATCGTCGGGATCCATTAGACCCTCGGCACTCGATTTATACATATACGTACATCTACAATATACGTCCGGATAATATCTCCCGGACTGAGGATTACTTGATACATATAGTATTTATAACTACTTATCCTTTTCATTTCAAAAACTTCCATTTCCCTTCTCATATCCAGGAAATGTATTTATAGAAGCCAATTCATTATCATGAATTGCTTTAACAAATCATATACTTTTTGAAAGCCAATTTTATTAACATAAAAATGCTTTTCCTTTATCAATTATCCCATTTCCCTTTTTATACTCAGGAAATGTATTCAAAGACATTTTCATTATCATAAAAATGCTTTGATCATAACATATGCTTCCACATCCCTTCTTCCATCCGGGAAGTGTTACCGAAGCCAAATAATATAACCCATTTCCCTTCCTATATCCAGGAAATGTAATTAAAGCAAATCCATTATTATGAACTGCTTTAATAAACGCGTTCTAAGACCGCCCGTCCGGATTTCTCCACTGTGCGCGCCCCTAAATGGCTATCATCTTCCAGGGCCTCCAAGACAACCTGGGATCCTATATCGAAAGACGTCGGGAAGCGACCATGTGCCTGCGGGATAGTCAAGACCACACCCGGAATCTCCTAACCAGCGCAGAAAATATAACAACAAACGCTCACATGGCCTATAGGACTATATCCACCCTGCATCATTAGCCAGGGGGCTTCACCATACGAACGCAACTTCCCTTATGATAGCGATTTAGAGAGGTGTGTATCCTCATTTTTATTATTTATGAAAATCATTTGTCTTTCCATTTTGAAAACATTTATATATTATTTTCAAAAGCATTTTCATCATATCATATATACTTTAATCACATAGTATATACATATACCATATATTCATCCTTGAATATACATAAATGGACATATTTGCCAACTATATATATCGATGACCATTAATCCCAAAGATTCCCTCGAGGAATCATAATCATGCTTTCATATAAGCATGATACTAAACCCAAAGTATTTCCTTACTTTGTTCAATACTAATTACCTCAATCATCTCTTAAAGGTTTATTTATCCTCAAAACCCTTATTTAGGAATCCCCATAAAAATCCCAAATGGTAATTCAACTCCCCATACTCTTAAAGGGAGAAAACTAGAAATTTTGGCCTAAGCGAATCGATTCGCCCCTTTAGCGAATCGATTCGGATGGGCGAATCGATTCGGTTCTCAATTCGAATCGATTCGGAAAGTATTCTGCAAACAGGTCTGTAAATGGCGAATCGATTCGGTCTGTACCCGAATCGATTCGGCCCATTGCAGAAACCCAATTCCCCTTAGGCGAATCGATTCGGCCTGTACCCGAATCGATTCGGCCTGTTCGAGGGTCACAGTTTGGGCGATTTCTCAAACTCCAAAATACCCAAAAATCAATCCAAATTCATTTTTATGGTTTCTAATCTACACCAAAAATCATCCCAAACATCTACACAATAATTTCTAGCCTTTATTTTTCCAATTCCCGATTTGATTTCCGAGTTGGTACTTTCAACCGGGAGCTGTCATCTTGTAAAAATCATATCAAATCGTAAAAAAATCAGAAAAATATGCGGTCGGCGCCCACGCGACCGTATCGATAATATCTACAACTTTCGTGTTTTGGCCGAAAGCTAAATCAATTATTTTCCTGGCCAAAAATGCCCCCTAAGGTGACAGGTTACTATTCATTGTCTCTTCCGAGACGATTTCGGCCATTAAAGCTTCTCCCAAGCTTTTGTCGCCTCACCCAACGTCCTACAACCTCAACCAACTACAACTACACATATATTAAGGGTTCTAAACATCCTAGAACCCAAAACCACCAATTAATTTAGATTAAAACCTAAGTTCCACAAAATTGAAATATTATTGGGGTTTAATTGTTTTAACTCCCCAAAACCCGTTTTATCCACGATAACCCACCCCAAAACCATTAGGGTTTGTGTATACCAAACTACGATATGAGATATTTATGCAAAAAGATAAATAAAGCAAGTAAACACTTGCCTCGTGGATAAAATTCGACGACCTCGAGTCGAATCCGGCGGAGTTGGCCCGAGATCTCCCATTTCTTCTCCTCTTTCTCCTTCCTCTCTCTCTTCTCTTTCTTTCTTTCTCTTTTCTTTCCCTCTCTTCCTCCTTTTATAAGGAGAAAAGGGTTTTAAACCCTTAAAACCCAAAAACGACTCGTTTACCCAATTACGAGTTACTTTTACCTCTAAAATTACCCGAAACTCATTTTCGACAATCGGACACTCTTTTCCGACTATCTCGGCCATTCCGAGAATTATGGCGCAGTCGAAATTCCCATCCGAGGTACTTGACCGCAAATCACTATTCCAACCCAAAATAATTAAATGCGGGTTTTCCAATTAAAAATCTTACCTCGTGTCGCTTTACTCAACGACGACATATAATTAAAATATTTCGACCTATATAGTCCCAAAAATAATTACAGCACCCATCGAAAATCATTCAATCCTCGAAAATCCCAAAATTTACTATTTAGGAGAATTCCCCAAATTGCCACTTAATTTAATTATATGGAATTTAATTGTCTAAAAAGGACGGGTTGTTACATACTCCCCCCCTTACAACGGAATTTCGTCCTCGAAATTCAGGTATAACCTACACCATCTAACTAGGATCACTACAAATCCTAAAACCTCAAGAAAAAGATACTAACTCAATGTTTCCCAACCATAAGCTACATGACTACCACGATCGTAAAGTGACTCTAATACGTCACATAATACCCATCATCTATAATGCCTCTTGGCATGGATTTCAATCTTGCGTACTACTCCTATCTTAACTAGGCGGTATACCAAACCACCTTACCAAGGTGACCATGCACCTTCCTAACTTGTGCACATCTGCACATTCATAGTGAACGTCTGACACGTAACACTCTCTCCCAATAAGGGTCTCCTTTCCTCGGTGTAATACTCACCTATGGGTCCTTCCAACCCGTGAAATTCCAACTCCTAACCTCGGCGCTGCTAACTCTAGCGAACCTACATCCTAACAAGGCTATAATCTATGTGTCACCCTACATACGCGAAACTAATATAATCCTAAGTATGTCCCTAGTGCCCAAGGCCTCTCTCAACTCCCGACAATTGCTTGGTTTCATGCGTGGGACGTCTCGCCAAGGCGAAATCCAAACAAGGAACCCTCCCGTTACACTACTCCCTCACGTAGTCGGTCATCGAGATATAGCGACCCAAGGCACATAGGCGGGACTTCCTAAATCCTACAAGGCTATCCTATGAACGCATTCCTACTATCTTATCCTTCCGCCCATACAGAAGGAAACCTAATCAATCGAAGTGCCCACTTTCTGTAAAAAGTGTCACAAACATAGTACCCAAAATTTATCTTCTCAAAGTCTGCCTTTTCATTAAGGCTGGTTATTATCCTAAAACAAATTTCTCTAAGTCCAACCTCAACCACCCACTTGTGGCGAGGGGACCACTTTAGTGCTTTTCCATAGCACAATATCTCCATAAGTATATCAACATCATGTGGCTCATAGCCTAGAGTGGTTCATCCATACTATAAGACCTTTCCACAAAATCAACATCCTTGCATCCCATAACAGCTCCCCACTCCCGACGCCATTAAGAGTCATGTGTGGAGTGTCTCACAAAGCGAAATCCAAACAAGGAACCCCTCCACACATTAACCCTTGACTTCGTTGGTTATGGAGTTCTGTCATTTAAACATGCAACCGGGATATCCCTATCCCCTAATCCAACAAAAAGGTGATCTGAACTCCTATCTCTAACTAAGAGTCATACCATCCTGCGCTCGCACTCATTTTTAAGTCCTTGCGCAAACAATAATGAGCTTTATGTTCAGCTTAACGAAAATCCTGCGGCCTTAAATCATATATATAAGGTCTCCATAAACCCAAATCACGATAAGGAAACCTCTTCTCACTGAAGTTCCATTAACCCATAACAAATAAGGTGAACTCAACCTATATCTAGGTGAGACATCGCAACAATAACCTGTTCCCTCGAGGAACCATGGACACGATAGACTTGCCATTCTTAGCCTGCTATCGCTCCGAAAATACACCATAATGTATTAGGCTCCTCATACCACCATGCTCGTATAGACATATAAAACGAGCATCACTAACCAGATATGTATATATATATACCATATATCAGTACCCGCCTCTATGGCGGATGAAGAAAAATAAAACTCCGCTATTGCGGACAACACATAGGCATACATGATATAATGTTGTCGATACCGCCATAACTCAAATTACCCACACGATTCTAGGGCTAACTAATACCGCGACTTCATCTAGTCACGCCTAATATACCTCCTCAATTGAGGTAAAACTCATAACCACAATTTCATTATAACGATTTCCCCGAGTGGATGTCCAACCATGGGGTCCTCGAACATACCCATTCTTTAGTGAGCCCATCCTCCTTGGAAAGGACTCAATATTCATTGCACCTAACTCACTTAGGTACAAGGTTCACTTTTCCATAATACTCTTTATTCACCGTCGGCCCCTGGTTGAACCTTAGGCGAATAATTCCCAAAACTGCATTCTTCTCGTCCTGCTGATTCATGGGGACTCACGGTGAGAATTATCCGTAAGATCCCTTTGGAACCCTTATCTTCACGGGGAAATCCAACTTTAGTACCACTTTATATCATAGTAGTACTTGGTTGCTCATAACTACTATACTTTAGTAGTCGTCGCAACAGTCCTTAGCATTTGCCACAAGGAGAGTGGCATCTACTAAGATCCTCGTCCCCGTCTTCTACCAGCTCCCCCAGCTAAGCTCCACTCCTGCTGCCCTCCGAGCTCCGCACACGATTCTCAACGAGCGCGTAACAGATTTCTATAATCTTCTAATATGGCAGGAGATCAAAGTCTCACAATAGAAATCAACAATCCTATTCCTGAGGCTCTATAACAAATCGAGAGCAACGTTGAAAGCGTAGTACGTCCGCACAGATTCCTAAGGACACTAGAACCTGATGCTCTGATACCATCTGTAACACCCCGCCTAATAAGATACCGGGCGATCACTCCAATATTAAATTAAAACAGGAGTTTCATATGGATCATTCTTAGCATCACTGTCGAAAATCCATTTAATTACTAATATCCTATTAGGTGAGCGTTAAAAACTTTTACTTAACTACTCTTTTTAGCAACCAAATTAAAACATCCACAATTAAATGCTTAAAGAACTGAAATGGAAATGAAAGGAACTAAAATAATCGAACACTCGGTCCAAATATACAACCATATCGAATGTTGTACTGAAAGAATAAATAAATGCAATTGAGCCATTGGCTCGAGTGTTTATACAATATCTCCTATCTAGAGTACAAAGAAAGAAGCGTCTACCGATAACCTGCAAGCATCCACAGCTGCTACAGCAGACGTCTGACCCGAAAGAGTTTCCATCCAGGCGTCCCTGTGTCTGGACACCTATATATATATAGTATAGAGAAAGAAAGGAGAGTAGACAAACGGGTCAGAGCCCGAATGTTTAGAAAATATTTTGCAAGTGCATAAATGCTTTATTTTTAGAAAAATAGTTTTTATCTCATATTTAAATTGGTATCGCACTCTCATGAGATACCCCTCACCTATCCTCTAACAGTGCACACCTAGCGCATCCCTATAAACATCCTAGTCAAGCTACCCTGCTAAACTAGTCTAATACCCAACCACCATCTAACCTAGATAGTCAAACAGATGTACTAAGGGCTAGACTTCACTCTAATCTTGACGCTATGCCATGTTCGTGCGTGGGGTGTCTCGCGAAGCGAAATCCAAACAAGGAACCCCCCCGATACACTACTATGCAGCAAGGTCGATCATTGAGATCCGCCAGTCCCTCAGTACAGAAAGATATATATAATATATATACCATAAACATTTAATAATATTAGAGCACTAAGGATTAAACTTCTCCCCAGTCTCAACACAATGCCATATTCGTGCGTGGGGTGTCTCGCGAAGCGAAATCCAAACAAGGAACCCCCCCGATACACTACTATGCAGCACGGTCGATCGTCGGGATCCATTAGACCCTCGGCACTCGATTTATACATATACGTACATCTACAATATACGTCCGGATAATATCTCCCGGACTGAGGATTACTTGATACATATAGTATTTATAACTACTTATCCTTTTCATTTCAAAAACTTCCATTTCCCTTCTCATATCCAGGAAATGTATTTATATAAGCCAATTCATTATCATGAATTGCTTTAACAAATCATATACTTTTTGAAAGCCAATTTTATTAACATAAAAATGTTTTTCCTTTATCAATTATCCCATTTCCCTTTTTATACTCAGGAAATGTATTCAAAGACATTTTCATTATCATAAAAATTCTTTGATCATAACATATGCTTCCACATCCCTTCTTCCATCCGGGAAGTGTTACCGAAGCCAAATAATATAACCCATTTCCCTTCCTATATCCAGGAAATGTAATTAAAGCAAATCCATTATTATGAACTGCTTTAATAAACGCGTTCTAAGACCGCCCGTCAGGATTTCTCCACTGTGCGCGCCCCTAAATGGCTATCATCTTCCAGGGCCTCCAAGACAACCTGGGATCCTATATCGAAAGACGTCGGGAAGCGATCATGTGCCTGCGGGATAGTCAAGACCACACCCGAAATTTCCTAACCAGCGCAGAAAATATAACAACAAACGCTCACATGGCCTATAGGACTATATCCACCCTGAATCATTAGCCAGGGGGCTTCACCATACGAACGCAACTTCCCTTATGATAGCGATTTAGAGAGGTGTGTATCCTCATTTTTATTATTTATGAAAATCATTTGTCTTTCCATTTTGAAAACATTTATATATTATTTTCAAAATTATTTTTATCATATCATATATACTTTAATCACATAGTATATACATATACCATATATTCATCCTTGAATATACATAAATGGACATATATTGCCAACTATATATATCGATGACCATTAATCCCAAAGATTCCCTCGAGGAATCATAATCATGCTTTCATATAAGCATGATACTAAACCCAAAGTATTTCCTTACTTTGTTCAATACTAATTACCTCAATCATCTCTTAAAGGTTTATTTATCCTCAAAACCCTTATTTAGGAATCCCCATAAAAATCCCAAATGGTAATTCAACTCCCCATACTCTTAAAGGGAGAAAACTAGAAATTTTTGCCTAAGCGAATCGATTCGCCCCTTTAGCGAATCGATTCGGATGGGCGAATCGATTCGGTTCCCAATTCGAATCGATTCGGAAAGTATTCTGCAAACAGGTCTATAAATGGCGAATCGATTCGGTCTGTACCCGAATCGATTCGTCCCATTGCAGAAACCCGATTCCCCTTAGGCGAATCGATTCGGCCTGTACCCGAATCGATTCGGCCTGTTCGAGGGTCACAGTTTGGGCGATTTCTCAAACTCCAAAATGCCCAAAAATCAATCCAAATTCATTTTTATGGTTTCTACTCTACACCAAAAATCATCCCAAACATCTACACAATAATTTCTAGCCTTTATTTTTCCAATTCCCAATTTGATTTCCGAGTTGGTACTTTCAACCGGGAGCTGTCATCTTGTAAAAATCATATCAAATCATAGAAAAATCATAAAAATACGCGGTCGGCGCCCACGCGACCGTATCGAAAATATCTACAACTTTCGTGCTTTGGCCGAAAGCTAAATCAATTATTTTCCTGGCCAAAAATGCCACCTAAGGTGACGGGTTACTATTCATTGTCTCTTCCGAGCCGATTTCGGCCATTAAAGCTTCTCCCAAGCTTTTGTCGCCTCACCCAACGTCCTACAACCTCAACCAACTACAGCTACACATATATTAAGGGTTCTAAACATCCTAGAACCCAAAACCATCAATTAATTTAGATTAAAACCTAAGTTCCACAAAATTGAAATATTATTGGGGTTTACTTGTTTTAACTCCCCAAAACCCGTTTTATCCACGATAACCCACCCCAAAACCATTAGGGTTTGTGTATACCAAACTACGGTATGAGATATTTATGCAAAAAGATAAATAAAGCAAGTAAACACTTGCCTCGTGGATAAAATCCGACGACCTCGAGTCGAATCCGGCGGAGTTGGCCCGAGATCTCCCATTTCTTCTCCTCTTTCTCCTTCCTCTCTCTCTTCTCTTTCTTTCTTTCTCTTTTCTTTCCCTCTCTTCCTCCTTTTATAAGGAGAAAAGGGTTTTAAACCCTTAAAACCCAAAAACGACTCGTTTACCCAATTACGAGTTACTTTTACCTCTAAAATTACCCGAAACTCATTTTCGACAATCGGACACTCTTTTCCGACTATCTCGGCCATTCTGAGAATTATGGCGCAGTCGAAATTCCCATCCGAGGTACTTGACCGCAAATCACTATTCCAACCCAAAATAATTAAATGCGGGTTTTCCAATTAAAAATCTTACCTCGTGTCGCTTTACTCAACGACGACATATAATTAAAATATTTCGACCTATATAGTCCCAAAAATAATTACAGCACCCATCGAAAATCATTCAATCCTCGAAAATCCCAAAATTTACTATTTAGGAAAATTTCCCAAATTGCCACTTAATTTAATTATATGGAATTTAATTGTCTAAAAAGGACGGGTTGTTACAAACGATAAGATATTAATTAGTGACCAAGAGGAATTTAATATTAAAGCTCCTCTAATAGACCATAAGACTGCCTTTGACCTTATGCATGTCAAACCCAATTATAGACCCATTAAACATCAGAGTTCTTCAGCTGAGCATGGTGGACCTAGACCTACAACCCAACAAGAAGCCTTAGATATCACTAAACCCTTACAAAAAGAGTGTAATTGTCCAAACCAAAAGTGTTATAAGCAAATAGCGTTTATACAACAAGACATTTTAGATCATGCCTAACATACCTTATTACAAGTTCAAGCTATATCCAAACAGAAGAAGATGGATATAGAAGTAGAAAAGGAAAAGATTAGGCAACTAGTTGAGCCTACTTTAGGAGAAAATCCCATCGCTAAGTGGGATAAAGACTAAAGCTATTGTGAAATCATCCCTATTAACCCAGACGCCGCTATTAATGGTGGAACCTATAAGAAAGGATACTCACAAGAAGATAGGGAAGAATTCAAGAAAGACATAGACGAAATGCTTGAGTTAGGCATTATTAGAGAAAGTAAAAGTAGACATAATAGTTTAGCCTTCTATATTCAAAATGAATCTGAACGTAAAAGAGGAAAAAGACGCATGGTTATAAACTATAGATAATTAAATAAGAATTGTGAATTTGATTCTTATAAGATACCGGACAAGAATAATCTGATTAATTGAATCGATGACAGAACAATATTCAGTAAGTTTGATTGCAAATCAGGCTTCTGGCAAATTAAGATGCATCCAGACAGTGTTACTTGGACAGCCTTTAGTGTGCCCCAAGGAAAATACGAATGGCTAGTAATGCCATTTGGATACTTGAACGCTCCTCAAGTTTTCCAAAGAAGAATGGATAATATATTTAGACCTTATTCAGAATTTTGTCTTGTTTACATAGATGATATTCTTGTAGCCAGTAAGACTGAGATAGAGCATGTAGACCATCTTAAAAAGATTATTCTAGAATTAGACAAACATGGTATTGTGATTTTCGAAAGGAAAATGCAATTATTTCAGACTGAAATAGACCTTGTGGGAATGCATATTAATAAAGGAAAATTATCCTTAGCAGAACACATAACTAAGAAGATTCTTGAGTTTCCAGACCAACTCAAAGATAGAAAACATTTACAATCATTTTTAGGATTGCTTAATTGTGTTGCAAATTTTATTAAAGACATTGCTTCAAAAAAACAAAGCTTAACGGCCAAACTAAAAGGAACAGACAAAACTAATCCCTTTTATTGGACTAAAGATGATTTTCAAGTAATAAGACAAATTAAAGATGCAGTCAAGAATATTTCTTTACTTGAACTGCCTAATGAGAAGACCAGTTTATAGTAGAAGCAGATGCCTCTGATAAACAATGGGGAGCAGTATACTTTGCCATTGATCATCAGACAAAAAAGAAGAAACTTTGTAGACATAGTTCTGGAACCTTTACAGACCCAGAAACAAGATACACTTCCCATGAAAAAGAAGTTTTAGCTATAGTAAGGGTAATAGAAAAATATATGCTGTTTCTTAGACCTAAATATTTTACTGTTTATACTGACTCTTCTTAAGCAGTAAAATTCAGAGATTTAGACTTGTCCAAATGAAGGACTAATAGACTAATTAGATGGCAACAATTGCTTAATGGTTATGACTTCTCTATTATACATATTAAGTGAAGTAAAAATACCATTCCAGACATTATATCAAGAGAACCAATGTTTGCTAACACTAATATGATTTCATGTTTTATGTTGCAAACAGAAGACCTAAGACATGAGTTCCTCTGGAACGAATAGACTGAACAGGGAAAGACGTTGCAGACTATCTTAGACGCGTAAGACCAAATGCTGGTGTAACGTAAAGACCGACTCATATTCAAGACTCTCAAGAAAGACCAATCCTAGAAAACTTTGATGATATCTTAGTTCCTCCTGGAAAATCTAGACAAGAGATTATTTCTCAAAATAAACTCATTGGGAAGATGTATTTTCCCTAGTATAGACCCGATCAAAGATACCCAGACCTGATCAAATTTAGACGAGAATTTTCAGAAGACGAAAATACCCTTATAGATGCTATATGGTAGAACGTAAAGAATAGACTTTGGATCGAGTTCAAACAAAATTTGGTAGCTATTGCCAGATTTATGAGGACTCAAAGACTTGCAGTTACCCAACTCAGTGGTACTGCTATACCTAGACCTCATACTCAAACCTATGCTCAGACTCTTGGAGAATCCTCCAAAGCTAGACCCACTGATAATTTTTGTTATCAGAAAAAGACCTTTAAGACTAAGATTGTTATACCATTTGGTCATAATAATCTTCCATTAACAGAAGACTATAAGAAAGAATCTAATAGCATTATTGAACATTTCAATATGTTATTATCTGAGACTAATGGAGATGCCTTAATAATGAAAGGTTTCTTCAAAGACGTTCCAAAGATTTATCTTGTTGGGAAAGCAGAAATTTCCCAGATAACCTTAGAAGACTATGGGTTCATCGGACTCATCCAAATTGAGACTATAGAAGACTCTGTTGCTCTTGGAAAAATAGTCCATGAGTATGTTAAAAAGGTAGAAGATTTCCTTCCTTTATTTGCTAGAATCTATCAGATTGCTCCAAGTTCCTGCAGAGGAATGAGAGTGGAAGGATTTAGACTTGTTAGATTTTCTAACTATACATTTGAAGATGTTGAGATCCTATCAGAAGACGAGATTAAAGATTTAATTATTGATAAGTCCAAGCTCTAGATTGCTCAAGCCATGGAGACAATTGAAATCATGGAGTTGTTAACAAGATAAGACATGTGGTACACTGCCTACCACAAAGAAAACCTGATAATCCAAGCTGATGAGCCATTCAATGGAAGGCTCAAGAAAGAATCCAAAGAAATGGTAGAGATAGCTTTGCCAGCCAGCCTTAGAACGGTAGGCCTTATTGATGAATTTTTCAATAATAACCTCCTAAACCAGGACAAGGCAGAAGAAGACACAGACACGACAAAGAAGGGCCCCTCAGTGGTGGATGAATTATTAAATATGGAAGAATCGTTTGCCTAGATCATGCTTTCCATAAAGCAAAAAGGATGTCTGCCCCACATGGGCCACCAGACTGATGAAAAAGACAAAGACTTTATTTGATGCTCTTGCATTATTACAAAACGATAAGACCCATGATGAAGACTTGGCACGCCTTTCTTTTCATAAAGAAAGTGGTACCCCCAAATTATCAAAAGATGATAAAAGCTTGTAGACCCAGCTGATAAAGATTCTGAAGATAATGTTGCTTTAATAATTTTCTTTCAATCGGATTGCTTTTGGTAGCCGGTTACCAGTCATATTGTAAGTGCCCTTGTGCTATAAAAGGGAGCGTCCATTTGTGTTTTAGATATAAGGAGTTAGAGAGTGAGAGATTGTGAGACTTTTAGAGAGAGTATGCTTGTACAGAGTAATATGTATATGAGTGAGTAAACCTCTCATAGTTAGGGGAGAGGGGAGAGTTGTATTTACTTATGCAATGCAATAAAAATATTTTCTTTTCCAGAAATCTCTTATGCTAAGTTGTTATTATTTTCCAAATTGTCTCCAACTTTCTATTCATAGAGGACTATTGTGTGGAACCTCTAGTGTAGCACACAAGGTGTTATACTGGTGAACCGCCGTCAGGTGCCGATTAGCCGTGAGCCATTAGCCAGGTGGGCGTTAGGCGTGAAGGCGTACAGGCAGGAAACGGGTCAACCGCCAAAGTAGTGGATTGAGGTGCGACACATAAAGAGAGAGTTGTAGGAGGCCGAGACCCGAGAAGAATAGTGACAAAGCTGAAGAGATAAAGGGAAGAAGATAAAGATATTGCAGACCAGAAGGAAGGTATAAACTCGAACCAAACCCTTAACTATTTTACATATTATTATTTTAAGAAGAATCTTATATGAGCTTACAAATCACTAAAGACTTTTTAGAATTTGTTAATCAAACAAGTTTAGACTTAACTAGAGAAATTCAAGACTGGACTCTTACAGACCCTAAAGATAAAGAATTTATAGAATCTGCTTTAGTATATGCAGGCGGTACTTTTAAATACATAGACCAGATCATTGAGTGGTTAGGAAGAGAAGTGCCTAGAATAGAAATAATTAGAACAGGGATCCGAGATCTCTTTAGACAAAAACTAAGAACTGAAGATTTTGCAGAAGAACTATCAAGACCTGAAAAATATCAAGAATACACTAGGATACTTGAAGACAGTATAGACGTATTAAAATTTATTAGACGTAAAAGGTTAGCTGAAACAAAGGCTACTTTAATTAGAGCCGGAGGAATCCGTCACCTCCTTAAAAACGTAGAGACAGCTTCCCCTAGAACATACCGTAGATTTTTGTCATCTTATGGTGATAATAATTTAGACGAATTTATAGATAACAATATAATTGATATTGTTAATCAAATATATAAAGAAACTAGATAGATAAATCCACGATACCGTATAAGGTATTTAAGACTAGAATATTTTCCATCAAAACTTCTTTCAGTTTCTAGACTCCCTGAAGAAATTATTTATATAGATAATCCTCGCTATTCAGAACTCCAGTACGATAGTGACGGAAGAAGCTTGAGAAGTAGCAGTAGCCCTGAAACTTCCACACTTAGACTTCCAGATTAATTAAGCGTTAAAATAAGCTTAAAAGACCTTAGAAATCATTTGGATAAAAATTGATATTCCCTAAAACTTAGAAGAAGTTAAAAGACATCGCGGTCCCAAAAGGTGGTCCTAAAAAGACAAAGTGGTCCCTAGATAATTCTTGGACGGTAGCGGTCCGTAAACTCGGTCCGTAAACTAGGTCCGTATAAGATCCAGCCTCTCTCTCTATATATATATATAATGCTTTTTGTTCCAAACATCATTTTTGTGTTGCTACAAAGTCTCTTGGAGGACTTTCCAACAAATGCAGAATCTTGAAAATGTTTTTATTATACAAATAATTTGATATGAACACACAATATAAAACAATTTGAAATCATCATTAATAACTGATTGAATTCAATGAAGAGTCTAGACCTTGTTTATAAAAATCTATAGAGATATCCTTATGATCGAGATAAGGAAACGAAACAAAAGGGACAAAGATAAACTAGGCAACTAATATATATTTCATAAACTGATTATATAAATATCCCTTATAAAATAAAGGGTTAAATGAAAATTTGACCCTCGTGTTTGGGATGATTTTGAACTTCGGACCTTCTATTTCAATTTTTTGAATGTTAACCCCAAACTTCACTTTTTGTTGCAATTGACCAAATAGTTAGTCCTTATTAAGGGAACTAATGAAAGTGGTTGAGTCAATCTCAATACATATGGCATAAGACGATTCCACATATCGAGATCAAAATGGGATCGGGTGTTTTCACGTCTCATCGTAGTGTGCGGTTTGTTTTGGTTTTCAATTGATGAACAAGAAAGAAAATGAATCTCTTTCTTTTGTGACTCGGCCCTAGATACGTGTCCTTTGGACCCTTCGCTCGCCTACCACCAGTGGAAGTAAGCTACCCCCTATGTTGGATCCACGGAATGTGTTGATGTTATTAAGCTTTGATCCCGCTCTGATACCATGATAATATATCAAAGATCTACAATCAAATGGAAAAGAGAAAAAGAGGAACTAGAGTTTCATCTTGACATAAACTAGAATACAATACAAATGAAAAGAAGAAGAAGAGAGAATATATGTCCTACTACAACCACCTAATAATAAAATAAAAGGGAAAATACTAAACTACCCTTAATGCTAAATAAAACTCTAATACCCTTGACATGTGGTGCATTAGTGTGGATCGTCAAGTGGTGTGTCTCAAGTAATACCCAACTTTTACTTGGTTTTGGATGTTATGTGACACCACTTCTTGTGATAGAGGAGGCAAAAAAAATGGTACTCAACGGTAGGCTCTATGTCAATGAGTAGGCTTGGTATGAGTAGGGTGGGGGAGCATGGGACAAACCTAAGTGAGTTCACTGGGATATAAAGAAGGGACAGTGGAACAAAGGATAGGCATTGTAAGTGGTTGGGAGGTTCAAAGGGGAAGGTTCAAAAACCAGTGGTGGGTGAATCAGGGATGGTGGTGCAGTCGACTGTTGACTGATGAATTACGTTTATGGGTCTACATATCGCAGCACAAAAGTTTCTCTAAGGCCATTTCCAATGAAACAGGCTGATTTTATATGTTAAACAACAACACAATGGTAATAAGACCATCTTCAATTGTACAATGTCCAAACCTATTTTTATCTCAAGTGTAAACCAACTTTTAGAAAACTTCCATATTTAGCTGGCAAAGTTTTTACTCGAATAGAAAAGTTAGCAAATACACATCCAATAGTTCTAATTTCTATATCTAGTGAGCACCCCTATTCTTCTTCCTCTACCAACTAAGCCATAGTCTCTCTTATCATGTCTCGTTCTTCTCTGAATCCCACCAACTCAAGCCAACACATAACCAATCTATAGCAGAAATATCGATGAGCTCTATTGTTTATTGTGAGTTGGTCCTCGGTAATATTTTTTATTTATATGCAATATCAGCTCATATGTCCTCTTTACAAGTGTTCTAATGGGTTTGAGAGAGAGAGAGAGAGAGAATATATAAAGAATTCTATCATAAAAAGAATCAGGAACCAATTGAAGCGGGACTAATTTTTAGTGAAATTTGGTGAACAAATTATGCCAAAAATTTGAAATGGCGCCAAATTTGACGTTAGATGGAAATTGTGTTGGATAATTTCTACAGGTAGAAATTGAGAGTACAAATATCTATTATATGCCCTTGCCACGGCATATTAGGAAACCTATAAAAAGTGGCGTTGGAGAAGGTTTTTCCCTTCTCAATTTCTAGTATAGAACTTTTCGAGGAAGTACTCAAGGATTGGAGATCATCTAACTCTCCAACCCATCTTTCTTTGTGAATGCATGTGTGATTTAGTTCTTGTGAATGCATATGTGATTTAGCTGCCGAGTCACATTGATCTTTTCTGCTATAATTTATAGATGTCGAAATTGTGTGACAGTTGGACATTGTGACGTGGTGCAAAAGGAGTGGTCATGGGGCTTTTGCATTAACTTCCATTGGTTTAATTTAAATTATACATGGCAACGTGTTATTGGTGGGTCTTTGGTCCCACTGACGTGGACCCCGTCACCTAATTCGATATCTTCACTTTCGATAAAAAAATCGGTTCCAATATCATTTTCCTAAATTATATCCAATGGTTTTGTAATAAGGAGCCATATCACATAAGTACAATGCTTACGTCATAAGTAAGATGCTTATGTCGCAACTAGTTAAGGATATCCTTTTAACTATTCGTTAGAATTAATCTTGGAAACAAGCACGTTGGAGATGTGGGTAGGATTTCTTTAGCCGCGTCATCATTTGTATAAACTACGGATCGACGTAGGCCTAATATCATTTTATGTAAACATAGTATATAAACAAAACACTCTCAAATTCCCTCCAATAATTAATTCATTAAATGTAAAGGGTTAAATCCTTATTTATTCTTAAAGGATCAATTATTATTATGTAAGGATGGGGAATGAAATGAATAAAGATAAACCGCAAAATTAATAATTGTTATCTAAACTAAATAGGAGGAAATATTTTATTAAAGATAACGACTAATAATTAGATAAATAAAATGATCAATTATTAAAAAAATCATTCAAACATTTTTTAATGCATATTTAGTCCATATCTTTTTATTTTGTTTCAAAAAGTCCCTCAAACACCCATTTAACTAATATTCTCTTATTTTTAAAGGTTCGCACTAGCGACACTCTCGCCTCACCTCCTCCCGGTCCCAGCCCCTCACTGTAGGAGCTCCGGTGACCCTCACCGAAGCTCTTTTTTGAGTATTTTTATGTGCTGAGAGACTTTTTGAAACAAAATAAAAAGGTTGGTCTAATCGTGTATTAAAAAATGTTCGAGAGACTTTTTGATATATCCCTCTAAATAAAACTAATATATATCTCTTTTTCCTTGAATTGGCCGGGGGTGAAAAAATTAAGGTCTCATGAGAACATCATTAGACCAAAATCTTTTATGAAAACCATATAATCTTGAATATTTTTTCAACTTTACAAAATTTGTTGACTCTATACCTTTTTTTATCTTTGTGGCCATCACCATTGATAATACAGAAGAAATACATTGGGGGTATGGGTTTTTTTTACTTATAGCACATTACTAGTATTTAATTGCTTAAATTTTAATGATATATCACTTTACCCCCTTCAATATAACAATCCCCAGCCCCTAATTTTGGAAACAAATATTAGTATTAGACTTGATGCCCTTAGGCCATCTCCAGTGGGATGGTTGCAAAAGATGTAAATGTGCATTGTTTGGGATAGATTGTTGGTGTATTTTTCACAGTGGGAGGATGCAAATATGAGGTGGGACGATGCAAATATGAGGTGTCAAGCCCCTGGGCGGGTAACCCTTCCACGCCCATGCCATTTTTTTATTTTTTATTTTTTTGGAAGGGATTTGGACGTACAACATTCTACCGCCCAGCTGTGGGCCCCGCCGACTACCCAACGTGTATCCACAATATACATTTACATTCCCACTAGATTTTCTCTCTCCGAATTGTGCACATTCTTCGTCCCACTGTGAAGCCAAACAATCTAAATGTACACATTTAGATCGCCCATTAGAGATGGCCTTAGTAAAGAAATATGAATCCACAATTGGCAATGTCTAGAAGGGTCTAGAGTAGAAGAATCTTTACCAACTCAATAAAATTTAAAATAAATACGTAAAATTCATCATTCTTACAAACTGTCACGTCAAGATTTATCAAGATCTAATAAAACAACATTCATAATTTCAATATACAATTTAAAAAAAATTATATGAAAACATTACTTTTACACGTGTTAGTGTTCCATTGGTCTTTCTTATACAAAAATAGTAAAGAACATTATTGGAGTATAAATGGAGCTATTATAATTTTTTTTGTTAATTATACATACAATATACATTTAAATTATGTAGCAATATTGTAGGTGATCTTGTTGTGTGTGGACCAAGAATGCCTTTTACATATATTCATGGATAGAACCAGGCACAACTATTCCCTTTGAATTTAGATAAGCTATTTATTTATTAATAATAGTAAATTACATCCAAAATTTGAATACACACACACACACACACACACACACACACAGAAAGAAAGAAAGAGAGAGAGAGAGAGAGAAAGGGGGGGCTCTTATATGTCAGGCTTCATATATCACTTATACATTACACTTAGTTCTAGGGCTTAAAAAACTTTTTTTTCAATTTATTTTTTATTTTATCCATGGAGTTAATGTTCCATCAACACATGTTAAAAAATTATGTCAAAATACAATTTCTAACTATTTTTTCAAAATCCAACAAGAAACTGTTGAAAATACCTTATTTATAAAGCTTACGCCAGAAAATTTTTATGAATATTTTAAAAATAGCTAGAAAATATATTTTAACCTAATTTTTTGAACGTCTTGATTAAAAGGTGAATTTTAATAGAAAAATAAAAAAAAATTGGAAAAAAGATTTTCTGTGACCTAGAACTAGGTGTGATGTATAGAGTGTGATGTAGGAGAGTCTTCCTCTACTATATAAGCAAGGTTGAGTCCTATATATCATGCTTCCTACATCACACCTAGTTCTAGGGCCTAAGAAAAAAAATTAGATTTTAATTTATTTTATCCATGGAGATAACTTTCCAATCAACACATATTCATAAAATTAGGTCAAAATACAATTTTTAGCTATTTTTAAAAATCCAAAAAAAATGGCTGAAAATACCTTACTTATAAGGGTCTGAGCCAACAGATTTTTATATATTTTTTAAAAATAGATATAAAATATATTTTAACCTAATTTTTTGAACATTTGTTGATTGAAAGGTTAATTTCAATATAAAAATAAAAAAATGGAAAAAATATTTCATAGGGCCTTGAATTAGGTGTGATGTATAGAGTATGATGTAGGAGAGTCTTCCTCTACATATATGAGCAAGGCTCCTATACATCATGCTTCCTACATTACTCATTGTATATTCGCAAAAGGCGATTGCTAAGGAACCACAAATTTTATTCTTAAAATGACATTGTTCTTAATAATAATTTTATATCATGTTTAAACAATAATGCATGTGGTGGTAATGAATAATTTTGTTTCCTCTTTTAAAACTAGAATGTAGAAGCCTGACGTAAAAATTAAGAGGGACAATTTTCAAAGAGACAAACCGAATAAAATTGTAGGTATTCATCCATAAGGCCTTAGAGGACCATGGTATAGATGTTTATGGTTCGGGTTATTTCGAAGGAAGCCCCCTCTCCAACTTTAAGGGGAGAGTAATTAAAGCTTGTTTGTTTTTTGAGAGAAAAAGAAAAGCTCAATATTTTCTTCATGAAATTGCTAAAGAGGAAAATGGGATGAATTACCAAATATGTTTTTAGGAATGAAATTTCCCAACACGCCTTCATTCCCAAATATTTCCATTTAATAGAATTGTCTAGTTTTAAAGTTAAATATAGTCCATCTATTGGACAATGTATAGACAAACTTCAGTATATAGCAAGTATACATATCTATGTTTTTAAATAGTAAAAAAATTATGTTTCGGTTTAATTTTTTATAAGACGTTTAAACATTTCAGGAGATCCATATGCAGATAGACTCCAATATATATCAAGTATATATACTAAGGATACATACTTATTTTTTTTAAATAGTGAAAATTATGTTTTGGCTTAATTTTTTATATATATATATTTGTTGTTTAAATTACTTACACTAAAGTGTGAAAAATTCGTTGGTTTAGCTTTATTAAACCAATTTCATCATGCGCTAATTTTTCAATAGAAAACGTTTAAAACCTTTGCGCATGAAACAGGTTTGGAGAAAGTGCAGGAGAAGCCACTGGAGATGTCCTAGCAACTGCAGGGCATTGTGCTGGAACAGCTTGGAATATCTTTAAGATACGAAAGGCTATCAATCCTGCATCGTCTGTCTCATCTGGCGTTCTCAAGAATGCAACGAAAAGTAGAAAATCATAAGGTCCCTTGAAAATAATTTGTTAACTAAAAGATGATGTTATGCGTAGAGTGAGATAATATTGTTCAACCCTTTTTATTTTTCAATAAAATTAGCTATTTAGTGGTAGTTTGTTTATCCAAGTGTAAGCCACTTTTATCATGTTATTGCAAACATCCGTAAAAAATATCAAGATTTCTTATTTTCAATTTGATAGTGTTTTATATCATATATTTTTCATGAAATATTTTTTACTCACCCTTTAGGTACAACTTGGTAAACCATTGAAACTCATTAATGACATTGAAATCCATCAGCGCAATTGAATAACTAGATATAGTTAAGTACAACCGTTTAGGTACAACCGTTTTACTCAAAAGTCCATTTTTAAGTTGTGTGATCAAGCTAAATATAGTTAAGTAAAATGGTCATATCTCCCTCCAAGTCTTGTTAATGAATCGTTGATTACATTGGAAATCCAACTTCCAAATATTTCTTATGGTATGTGGAAGAACTCCTAATCCAAAGTATGCAAATAACTACAAGCTCGTGAATATAGGTCAATTTTTACAACATAAACTTTGTTTTCCTATGAGTTATTCGAACCTAGCATCCATTGGTGGTTGTGATATTTATTATTTATGGTTATCAGATTCATTATTAATGATTATGCATGTCCACATGACTTCAGGGATGTTACCATTCCCCTGTATAAGTCTTAAGAATGTATGGCGCAAAACAATTTACGTAAAAAATTTATAAGAATAAGTGTTCTTATTATCGTCGCTCTTAACCTTTTAGTTGATTTCGAATTGTGACGAGCGTTAATTTATATTTGTGGTGGTTTCCATTGAGTGTCAGTATGTTAACTCAAGTTTTCACTTAATTTCTTCCCTCATCTTCCATTTAAACGTTGTGTCATTGGAGTATGTTTATGATAGGGAGACGAAGATTTCATCGTATTGTGCACAACATCCAAATATCTTAACACGATAAAACAACGAGACTATGAATATTGAGGTGGGTGGATATAAAGAACTAAAGAATCATTAAAAAAAAATAGGCAAGCGAAACACTACACCAAAACTGTCGGATTATCACAGTCATTGATCGTGACAAGTCCAATTTGTCAAGGTCAATGATCGTGACAATCTTTGGGGTGACAAATATTTTTGTCACGGTCTTTGACCGTAACAAGTTCATTAGACTTGTCACGATCCTATCACGGTCTTTGACCGTGATAAATTTTATCATGGTTAAAGACCGTGACAAACCCTAAAAAATTGTCCAGATCAAAGATCGTGACAATTCTGGGTATAATTTTAAAAAAAATTGTTGGGCAGTTTGGCCACTGCCACTGCCCAGCAGTATATTTGTACCTATTATAGCAAAATTATACCTATTCAAGCAGTATATATCCAAATAAAATAGAAAGAATGCTTCAAATCATTGCATATATAATTCTATATCAAATAAAATAGAAATATAATCCATATCCAAACCAAAATGTAACAAATCAAAATAATACAAATATAATCCAGGTGTCCAAATAAAATGGATACAAATACTCAATGCATAGAGTCTGGGGTAGGTTGGAGGAGGAAGGAAGGCCACACGATCTACGCATTGAGACACCCTTCAATATGTGTCATGCCGCATTGTTCACGCAACCACAATACGGAGTTCTCCTTTTTGGATATCACATGAGTGACGAGCATCTCAGCCTTGATGTTTTGAAGGACACATCCATTAACCGTCATACCCAAGAGGGTTCTTGGGTCTCCAACCCCCTCACTATCCGTTGTCTATCATATATGTCGAGTAAAAATACGCTCGGCCAACCGATTATTGACATAGGTCGCTGGACGAGAGCCAATATGGAAACTGGATCATCAATCGGCGAGTCCGCGCCTATCGGCGTTGAAGCAGTGATGTCCACATCCTCATCCACGCTCTTCTCCTTGACCTTTCCCAACTTACGCTTCATGAAGGCGTACATATCTAGGACTGTCGCCTTCAACCTTGATAGCTTCTCGTCAAATGTGTCCACCAGACGAGCCAATTCGGTGTTGCTCGTCTCCATTCCGATGATCCTAGACTTTCCCGACCCGAGCTCACCCCCTAGTTCTCCCCTTGCGATCAACACCGAGCACTTGGTTGAGTGCGTCCGTAGCCAAAGATGCCTTGTTGACATCAGACTGCGACTCATGCACTTTCTTAAGCTTTGCCTGAAACGAGAAAAAAAAACACGATTAGTTAATTAAATAAATTATAACGTAATTAACAAAAATCAAACATTTATAACTTACAATCGTGGTAGCGACCCTCGAGGACACCTCCTTGTCCTCGCCCTTCTTCGTTCTAATTGCCACATAGGCATCGAGCCTATGTGGCCTACCCCCAGGGCTACTCCCCGTCTCCTGAAATAAAATAATGTAAAATTAGTAAGTAACGTAAAATAAAATAAAATAATACAGAATAACATAAAGCTATAATTATAGAAAAATAAAAACTTACCATCCTGTGCTCCACCTCGGTATAAGACGTCCGCTCGGAGTAGTGCACGTCCGTCTTTGTCGCCTCATTTTACCTCCCCGATTGGAGAGATGCCAAGTCATCCACACTACTATTTAGACGCTTTCGTACATGTAGGACGATTTACCATGACTCGTTGTTGATATACTCCGAGTAAAACACTTGCTTGACCTTTTGAAATGCACAAATAAACGACCCATCGCTCACGTGTTCGTTGCTCTTCAACTTGGACAAGTCAACCATTATCAAATTGGTGCTAGGATCAACTTTACAAGCATTTTATCCTCAACTCTTACCCAATCATAGTAAAATAAAACCTTTTTGAAAGTTATGTAGTTCAATTCAAATATATTTCGAATTACACCATAGTCCGTGGTTGTGCCACTCTCGAAAAGGTCGTGACACAAAGTAATTTTAGAAAAAAATTAAAAACTCCCTCCCCCCCCCCCCCCCCATTTTGACATTAATCCAGTGGTCGTGTCACTTCCAAAATTAACCAACCCAACAATTAAGACAATATAATTAGTTAATGATTTATTAGTAACAATTAAATTAAAGATTTTAAAAAAATTAAACAACCAACTTCCATATCCAACCACATCCGTCCAATATAATCCAAGAGCAACAATAAACCAACAAATGTGTATCACGTACTCCTTATAATTCATCTACTCAATTAATTCAACATTAATAATTTCTAACCAATTTTAAACCTAAATAAGAATATACAATAAGATTCAATCAATATTAACAATAACTATTAATTTCAATCCCAACTAACATCACCCAATCAACATTAACAATTAATTTCAAGTCCTAAAATAAAAATAAAAATACCCAATCAATATTTAAAATTCCTAAAATTAAATTGAACCCCCCCACCACACACACACACACACTGAATCACCTTATACTCTTGACTTACTTGAGTCTAGATTGTATAAGTGCTCATTTAGTTTGGAAATTATGACAAAATTTTGAGTCCCATCCCTTAGATACCAAAGAGCCTCAGACTCTACTCTTTATGCCTCAATTGATTCATTTAAAGGTATAATATCAACCCCACACACACACTAGGATTGCATACATATCAAATATTGCATCATTTGATTGTGTGTGAGTTAAATCCCTTTTAAATTGGCTTTTAATAATTTTTAGGATTTTTTAAACATTTTTTACATAATAAAAATTGGATCTTAAAACATTTTGGGTCATTTTGTAATTACTGGTTGTATGGTTTCATACTTGGAAGTTGAGTTGGGTATAATCCGAAAGCGCTTGAGACTTGAAGGTGGGTGTGTTATTAAGTTTAAAACGCGCGTGTGAGAGCTCATATCAGCCCTACACATGTCCATGTTATACCGGCTAGATTTGTGAATGTTTTCACACTCAGAAATTATACGCAATCTCAACCCTTGGATCATTGTTATCAACGCTCTGCATGCGTCCAAATTCAATCCATGTGAACCCTTCTAAGCCAATCAGAAAGCGTTTAAACCACAGCTTCTTTTAAACCGTTGGATGAAAGTCAAACCCTCTAGACCAAATCTCAGCCCTTAGATTTGGACGGATGTTCTGGAATCTTCCTCATTTAGTATATAAGGAGGTTTATCCTCAGCGTTTCAAAAAACTTTTGCCAGTTTGATAAACTGAGAGAAAAAAAAAGAGAAAGAGAGAGAGAGAGAAGAGAGAGAAACTAGAGTTCAAACCCCAAATCGTACAAACCCTAAATCGTTTCAAACCCTAAAATTTTATTTCAAAATCGTTTTAAACCAAACACCATACTTGAGTGTTTGAGAGTTACTTTGGTAGAGTTTTGAAGGCAGATCGTGATTTGAATCCTCTTGAGTTTGAGATCTTGTGTCCAACTTAAGCATTTTAGTTAGATATGTATTTCTTTTTTATAGAAATTAAAGATCCGACCATTTTATGTTATATTACACTTAGATCTGCATTATTTAGTTTCTCATCTTGAGAAAACACATTTGTTTATTACTGTTCTGTAAATATTTTTCAAAATGTTAGAATCAACAAATTATTATTTTTCTGTTTCTAGTTCTTGTGAAACAAGACTCACGATCTAGTTAGAATCGCAATCGGTGGTTTTCAATTTCAAAAATATTTTCAAAACCCTCTGAAATTGATTAAGACCTTGAACCGTCTTTCGAGAAAGGTAACCTTGGATTCTGGGTTAGTTTAAAGATCAAAGAGTCTTTTGTTTCCTAAGAAGAGAGAAACTGAAAATCTAGCGCATTTAGATCTGTTCTCTAATTTGATAGGACTTGTTGTATATATAAGTGTGCGTGTTTTCATGCATATGTTAGATCACTTTCACAAAACACTTGTCACACTGCAACACAGAAGTGTTGGCATTAAGATTTTGAATTAATAAGAATAGACGTAAAGAACAAAGTGGAGGAGTTAGCGAGCTGGGAAAGCCACATCAACTTCAGAACTGCAGAAAAGTTAGAATCAACGAGTGGGTACATATTCTAAACTTGTATAGGTTTGTTTAGTTTGCATGTGTGTTAAATAGCTTGTAACTTGTATATTTTGTTTTAGTGGATTTTTGGATTGTGACTTAGAAGTCACTGTGGATGTTTCCTCAGTTGGTTGAGGTTTTACCACGTTAAAAACTGTGTGTACTTAATCTTTCTACATCTCCTCATCTCATTCTTGTAGGTGTGCTGAATTTAATTGATTTAAACTATTTTTCGAAACCTGTTACAGAATCTTGAACATGTCTCGTACATTTTTTTATTAAACGCGTCTTGTGTTAATCTGTTTGATTTAAAGAAAATAGTTTCCTCAAAAAAGAGTTCGGAGTTATTTAGATAGTTTAATCCTGAATTAAACGGCTTAGGTAACAGTTTTTTCAATTGGTATCAGAGCTTTGGAAATTTTCTTTAAAGATCTTGTGTTTCTAAAATTGTTTTCTTAAAATCAAATAATTGACGAGTAAAATGAAAGATTTGGTAACTTGGCCAAACCCCTTCTCTTTGATGCAAACAACTTTGCTTACTGAAAAGTAAGGATGGTTGCTTTCATATAAGGAACCTAGGGAGATGATGTCTCGGATAATGTTGAAAATGGATATACTTATCCTACAAAACTAGCCATTGAAGGAGGTAATGAGAGGATTAAGAAAGTATTAAGTGAATTCACTCAAGAAGAGAAGCAAGCCTCTTGAAACAATAACAAAGGCAAGAATGACATTTTTATGTCTATAAATGAACCTAAATTCAAAAGGATCTCATCTTGTACCACTTCTAAGGAAGCTTGGGATACACTGATTACTGCACATGAATGTTACACTAGAGTTAAGGTTGCTAAAACACATATGCTTGTCGAACAGTATAACTTTTTAATCATGTCAGATTCTGAATCTTTTGATGACTTTTACATGAAATTGACTGACATTGTGACCAAATTGCACTCTAATGGGATAACCTATGATAGAAATGAAATTGTCTCAGAAATTCTAAGGTCATTGCCACAGAAATTTGATAAAAAAAGATATGATATTGAGGAAATGAGTTATCAAAATCTCACTCCTGAATTACTCAATAGTAAACTGAGAATTGTGGAAATGTAACTAGAATTTAAGAAACAATTGACTCAGTCCCATAGGAAACAGACTAGTTCCAATTTGAGTTTCTCCTCTAAGCTGATGAAACATGAGCTTAGTATTCCCAGTAATGATTCTGATGAGGAATGTTATATAGATAGTTTGGATAATCAAATTTCCTTGATGTCAAAACAGTTTAAGAAAATTGTCAAATTTAGAAATAAAATGGCAACCTGACAAGGCAAGCCAAATTATCCAACTCAGTCTAACCACAAACCTCATGAGAAAGGTCAAGACAAACATCACAAGGACATTCATACAAGACCTAAAAAGACTTCAAGAATATTGAATGTTTTACATGTGAAAAATTGGGTCATATAGCACAAGACTGTAGAGTTAAATTGAAAGCGAACAATAAACATACTAGGGCCAACATTTGCAAAACATGGGATGATTCAAGTGACTCTGATAATGAGGAACCTGAGTCATCTGATGTTTTTTATCCTTGCATGTATTTCTTTGCCAAGATAATATATAATGATGATATGCATGTGCCTATGTATGAGAATGATGATAATAGGTCTAATTTTGTTGTTATGAATCATGCTGATACTGGTTTAGATGCTTTACTTTCTGAGAACATTGATAGTTCTACAACGGGGTGTGTGAGTCAAAGGGAAAGCGATAATAACGATGTCAATGTGTTTGTGAGTTCAAGAAATGAATCCTTAGGGTCACTTCACACACTTCACTTAGTGATTCAGACACTGAAGACCTCCTTGATATTCACATACTTTATGCCAAGACTCTCAAGAAAAGCTCTAGACTAGAGAAAATAGTGAAAGATCTCACTAAGAAACCAGAAGACCTCAGTCTAATGGTTAAACTTAACACTGAAGAGTATACTACCCAATGTCTAACTCATGAAAATGAAGTCAAAATGTTTTATCAAAAACTGAAAGATTTGATTGAAACAAATGGAAGTCTGGTGAAAAAATATAAAGGGACATTACTTGAATTGGAACAAGCTAAAGAAAAGACAGCAACTGTTTTCAAAAAATTTGCTAAGTTTAAAAATAATTCCAATAATTTTGATGACTTTATTGCTGACTCAAAAACCAATTCTGATGATCGAACTAGAATTGAATTTTGCCCAAATTTAAAGACACAAACTAATAACTTTGAAAAAAATCAAGTTTATGTCGGTGGCAAAAGACCTATAGAAACTTGCCCAGATTTTCATTCCCTAAAAAATGAGTTTGATGAAAAACAACAAAAGTTTGGTATTGGGGAATCAAGTTACTCTAAGTGTGATAGTCCACCTAAGGCTAAATACATCAGCCCTCCAATTAGGAAGAGTGACTCTACTTTTCAAACTGTACTCCTTAGGAATAATGTTCAACATCAAAATCCTATAAAACCTATGTTTAGAGACTTTTTAAGGAGATATCCTCTTCAAGCAATTTATATTGCTCATACTGTGACATTGACGGTCATTCTTTTGAAGGTTGCTACTCTAGACGCTTAGTAAAACATGTATGTAATACTCCTCTATACCAGAACTTTAACTACTTTAGGAGAAGCCGTAACAATTATGTCCTACCTAGACAACCAAACAAAAACTCTAACTATAGAAAGAGAAAGACCAAACCTAAAAGATCATTTCCAAGAAGAACTCATAAACACTTTTCTAAACCAAATGCTCAGATTCTCCATAAAACTCAAATGCATGCGCAAAACATGTTTCAACAAAAATATAATGCTCCCAAATTTTATCAAATGAGAGAAAATATGCGCAAAATAAAAACAAGAGCTATTTCGGTTAGAAAATATGAGTTATTACCCCAGATGAAGTGTAACATTGTGATTACTGCTTTAAAAGCTGAACATACCTCTTCTGGTTGGTATTTAGACTTTGGGTGTTCAAAACATATGACTGGGGATGATACAAAACTTTTAAACAAAACTAGCTTTGCTGGAGGAAAAGTTATTTTCGGTGATGGTGTATCATCTCAAATCATTAGTAAAGGAACACTCTAAGAAGAAGGATTACCTATACTTGAAAATATTCTTTTAGTAAAAGGTATTAAGGCTAATCTACTTAGTATCTCGCAATTTTGTGACTCAAATCATACTGTCACCTTTTCAAAGAATAATTGCAAAATTTTAAATGAAAAAGGTGAGTGCATAATTACAGGATTCAGGACTCCTAACAATTGTTATACTATCATGAACAATACTGAAATCTGTAACGTTTTCAGAATGGATGACAATGAAATATGTCATAATAGGATGGGTTTAATACATTACGATAACCTTAGTAAATTGTCTTTACAAGAAATAGTTAGAGGAATTCCAAAGATCAAACCTATTTCTAACATTGTCTGTGGACCTTGTAAGGAAGGAAAAATTATTAGGGCACCTCATAATAAAGTTAAAGATATCCTTACCTCTAAACCCTTGGAACTCATCCATATGGACCTAATGGGTCCCTCTCGAACTGTTAGTCTATGTTGACACAGTTACATTCTTGTTATGGTTGATGACTTCACCAAGTTTACTTGGGTGGCCTTCTTAAAACAAAAGTCTGACACTTTCCAAACCTTTTTGAAAATTCTTCTTCGAATTGAAAATGAGAAGGACACTCAAGTAAATAGAATTCGTAGTGATAGAGGTGGAGAATCCATAGATACAGGTATTGTAGAATATTGTGACTATAATGGTTACAAATATGAATTTAGTGCTCCTAAGACTCCTCAACAAAATGGAATTGTTGAGAGAAAGAATTGTACTCTTCAAGAGATGGCACGTGTTATGATTCATGCCAAGTGTTTACCTAAGTATTTTTGGGTGGAATCTGTTCGCACTACGTATCACATTATTAATAGGGTATATCTTAGAAATAATTCTAAACAAACTCCTTACGAACTATGGTATGGGAAGAAGCCCAATCTTAAATACCTTAGAACTTTTGGTAGTACATGTTATGTCTGCAAAGACAGAGAACACTTATCCAAATTAGAGACTCCTGAAAATAAAGTTATCTTTCTAGGATATTCTCCTGATAGTAGAATATACCGTGTCTATAATCTTCGTACAAAGAAATTAATGGAATCCATAAATGTTATTATGAGTGGCACTACTGTTGAGAGTAAGACTGGAGAATCAACTATTGTGGAAAAGTCTGAAAATGTTTTAATAAATGACTCTCCAGAAATAAATGATTCTTTACTAATTGAGACACCTGAAGTACCTAACTGGGTTTCTAAAGATCATCCCATAGATAACGTTGTTGGTAACCCTAGTGAGACTATACGTACAAGATCTCAATTAAGAAAATATGCTCATTATACATGTTTTGTTTCACTTGTGGAACCAAAAAATGTAAATGAGGCATTGAATGACCCTCATTGGATTTCTTCCATGCAGGAAGAACTTCTTCAATTTGTCATTCATGATGTTTGGTATCTTGTACCTAGGCCTGGTCATAAAAAGGTTATTATCACACGTTGGATATTTAAAAATAAATCTGATGAAAGTGGGATAATAATTAGAAACAAAGCCATATTAGTGGCTCAAGGATACTCTCAAATTGAAGGAATAGATTTTAACGAGACTTTTGCACCTGTTACTCGCTTAGAATATGTTCGTCTTCTCTTTGCAAAAGCCCGTTACTTGCATTTTACGCTTTACCAAATGGATGTAAAATCATAATTTCTTAATGGAATCTTGACTGAAGAAACCTAGGTTGAACAACCCAAAAGGTTTATTTACCCTCACTATACAAACCATGTTTATCATCTTAAAAAGGCATTATATGGCCTCAAACAAGTACCGAGAGCTAGGTATAAGCGTCTTTCCAATTTTCTCTTAGACAAACGTTTCAAGAGAGGTGGAAATAATCAAACCCTATTTGTCAACAAATTTGACAAACATATTATTATAGCTCAAGTTTATGTTGACGATATCATTTTTGGATCAATATCTCCTTCAGAAGTTAAATCTTTTTCTAAAATTATGGACAAATAATTTCCAATGTCTCTTATGGGGGAGTTACAATTTTTCTTGGTTCTTCAAGTGAAACAAAATTCATAAGGTTTATTTGTTTAGCAATTTAAATATGCTTTAGAGATTGTTAAAAAATTCGGTCTCAAAAGTGCCCAAAAAGCTAGATCTCCTTGTCGATAAACTTTTAATACTGTGCTAATGCGATTGGCTCCTTCGGCGGGACGGTCTCACACAGTCTGAAATGGAGTCCCGGGTATTTCCAAAATACCTGGCCCGCAAATTTTTCTTCCATGTCTTATGTTATTCCCTCAATTGCTCCAACATGGAATCGCAGAGTTATGGTGGTAGGCCGAATTATTCCTGTCAAATAAATACAAAACAAAAATAAAGTAAGTGTTAGTTGCTAATAAATATAAATTGAAATTGAAATTGGAATACATTACCTGTAGTGCCGCCTAAATATCAAACTCAAGCTCATTTAGCACCTCCCTCCCAATAGTGTACCCCGGGCCGATAATCGTCTTCACCAACTCAAGGGATCTAGCCAATATTCACGTCTTGTTCTCAACGATCGATCCAAATTTGCCCCATTTTGGGAGCCTAGGGGCCGAGGAGCCCTCGTATCCTTCGTTGCCGCCAAGCCCTGAAGAAGACATTTTCTGTAAAAATTATTGTTATTAGTACAAATCCAAATGAATTAGAAGAATACAAATAACTAACCATATTACAACAAAACACTGACAACTTCGAATTAATGCACTAAACTGATCAAGTACAAATGAATTAAAAGCATTAAACTGATATCCAATAATAATAAAATACTAGAATAATACACCCACTAGACATAGACTTTGAATTAATGCTTAAGAATTAAATCTAAATATTATATGGAGTAAACTGATCAAGTACAAATGAATTAAAATCATTAAACTAATGTAAGATAATTGGAATACTTATTACAATTCTAAAAATTGCTTCAAATTCAGGTTATCATAAAAAATGGATTGATATTCGGTAGGAGCAGCCAAGTCATCCACACTACTATTTAGACACTTTCGTACATGTAGTATGATTTACCATGACTCGTTGTTGATATCCTTCGAGTAAAACACTTGCTTGACCTTTTGAAATGCAAAAAAAAATGGCCCATCGCTCACGTGTTAGTTGCTCTTCAACTTGGACAAGTCAACCATGATCAAATTGGTGACAGGATCAACTTTACAAGCATTTTATCCTCAACTCTTACCCAATCAAAGTAAAATAAAACCTTTTTGAAAGTTACGTAGTTCAATTCAAATATATTTCGAATTACATTATAGTTCGTGGTTGTGCTACTCTCGAAAAGGTCGTGACACAAAGTAATTTTAGAAAAAAATTGAAAACTCCACTTCCCCCACCCCACCCCACCCCATTTTGACATTAATCCAGTTGTCGTGCCACTTCCAAAATTAACCAACCCAACAAATTAAGATAATATAATTACTTAAGGATTTATTAGTAAGAATTAAATTAAGGATTTTAAAAAAATTACACAACCAACTTCCATATCCAACGACATCCGTCCAATATAATCCAACAGCAACAACAAACCAACAAATGTGTATCCCGTACTCCTTATAATTCATCTACTCAATTAATTCAACATTAATAATTTCTAACCAATTTTAAACCTAAATAAGAATATACAATAATATTCAATCAATATTAACAATACCTATTAATTTCAATCCCAACAAGCATCACCTAATCAACATTAACAATTAATTTCAATTCCTAAACTAAAAATAAAAATACCCAATCAATATTTATAATTCCTAAAATCAAATTGAACCCCCCCCCCCACCACCACCACCACACACACACACACACACACACACACTGAATCACCTTATACTCTTGACTTACTTGAGTCTATATTTTATAAGTGTTCATCTAGTTTGGAAATTATGACAAAATTTTGAGTCACATCCCCTAGATACCAAAGAGCCTTAGACTCTACTCTTTATGCCTCAATTGATTCATTTAAAGTTATAATATCAACCCCACACACACACTAGGATTGAATACATATCACATATTGTATCATTTGATTGTGTGTGAGTTAAATCCCCTTTAAATTGGCTTTTAATAATTTTTGGGATTTTTTAAACATTTTTTAAATAAATTTTACATAATAAAAATTGGATCTTAAAAAATTAAGATCATTTTGTAATTACTGGTTGTATGGTTTCATACCTGGAAGTTGAGTTGGGTAGAATCCGAAAGGGCTTGATACTTGAAGGTGGGTGTGTAATTAAGTTTAAAACGCGCGTGTGAGAACTCATCTCAGCCCTACACCTGTCCATGATATACCGGCCAGATTTGTGCTTATTTACACACTCAGAACTTGTACGCAATCTCAACCCTTGGATCATTTTTATCAATGCTCTGCATGCGTACAAACTCAAACCATGTGAACCCTTCTAAGCCAATCAAAAAGCGTTTAAACCACTGCTTCTTTTAAACCGTTGGATGGAAGCCAACCCCTCTAGACCAAATCTCAGCCCTTAGATTTGGACGGATGTTTTGGAATCTTCCTCACTTAGTATATAAGGAGGTTGATCCTCAACGTTTCAAAAAACTTTTGCCATTTCGATAAATTGAGAGAGAGAGAAACCAGAGTTCAAACCCTAAATCGTTTCAAACCCTAAAATTGTATTTTAAAATTGTTTTAAACCAAAAACTATACCTGAGTGTTTGAGGGTTACTTTGGTAGAGGTTTGAAGGCGGATCGTGGTTTGAAGCCTCTTGAGTTTGAGATCTTGTGTCCAACTTAAGCATTTTAGTTAGATCTGTATTTCTTTTTTATAGAAATTATAGATCTTTCCATTTTATGTTATATTACGCCTAGATCTGCATTATTTAGTTTCTCATCTTGTGAAAACACATTTGTTGATTACTGTTCTGTAAATGTCTTTCAAAACGTTAGAATCAAAAAATTATTATTTTTCTATTTCTAGTTCTTGTGAAACAAGACTCTTGATCTAGTTGGAATTGCAATCGGTGGGTTTCAATTTCAAAAATATTTTCAAAACCCTCTGAAATTGATTAAAACCTTGAACTGTCTTTCGAGCAAGGTAACCTTGGATTCTGGGTTAGTTTAAAGATCAAAGAGTCTTTTGTTTCCTAAGAAAAGAGAAACTGAAAATCCAACTCATTTAGATCTCTTCTGTAATTTGATAGGACTTGTTGTATATATAAGTGTGCGTGTGTGCATGTGTGCATGTATGTGTTAGATCACTTTCACAAAACACTTGTCACGCTACAACACAGAAGTGTTGGCCATAATATTTTGAATTAACAAGAGTCGATGTAAAGACTGGAACAAAGTGGAGAACTTAGCAAGCTGGGAAAGCCACATCAACTTCAGAACTGTAGAAAAGTTAGAATCAAGTAGTGGGTACATATTCTAAATTTGTATAGGTCTGTTTAGTTTGAATGTGTGCTAAATAGCTTGGAACTTGTGTATTTTATTTTAGTGGATTTTTGGTTTGCGACTTAGAAGTCACCGTGGATGTTTCCTCAGTTGGGTGAGGTTTTACCACGTTAAAAACTGCGTGTACTTAATCTTTCTACATCTCCTCATCTCATTCTTGTTGGCATGCTGAGTTTAATTGATTTAAACTATTTTTCGAAACCTGTTACAGAATCTTGAACATATCTCGTACATATTTTTTATTAAACACATCTTGTGTTAATCTGTTTGATTTAAAGAAAAGAGTTTTCTTAAAAAACAGTTCAGAGTTACTTAAACAGTTTAATCCTGAATTAAATGGCTTAGGTAACATCTTTTTCACACACACCCTCCCCCACTCACCCCCCCCCCCCCACCCCCCACCCACACACACACCTACCTGCACATACACCTCCCTCCCCCCACCATACACACACGCATGCGCGCACCACCACCCACCTGCACACACATACATATACATGCACATATATACAAAGGAAAGAGAAAGAGAGAAAAAAAACTAACTTGAAATCGTAGAGAGAGAGAGAGAGAGCATTCGTTTAGAGAGAGAAAAATGGAGGGAAGTAAAAACAGTGGAAAAAAAAAGGGGGAAGGGTTTTTTTACTGACAAATTTATCACCTATCACGGTCTTTGATCGTGACAAGTCCGTGATAACTGTACTTGTCATGGTCAATGACCATGACAAGACTTTATTACGAACTTGCCATGGTCATTGACAGTGATAAAAAAAATCCGTATTTTTTTATCACGGTCAATAACCGTGACAAAGTTGATCGGTTGAAAGCAGACAATTTGGCATCTTTGGTGTAGTGAGAAAGCACCACCGTATTTTTCATTCAAGCTCAAATGGACTTCTCTCTTTTTTATTTGTCCCTATATTTCTCTACATGTTCTTGAATAAACACACAATTGTTGAGGAGCCTTAATCCCCAAATCTGGTATAGGCCATTCCTAGCAGCCTCCAAACTTATAACGCAAGGAGACAAGTGAGAGGTTTTACAGCATTTTTTTAGGCCTTTTTTAGAAAGTACAATGTCATGAGGATCAAATACAAAATTTTAATGAATATATAGAAAATGGTTATTTGTATTCTTGTAAAGTTTTGTTTGAATGATTCCAATAGTGCCTTTCATTTCATGGTTATAGAGCGGTTATACAAATGTCTATCTAAGTTATTAATCTCATCCTACTCATCCAAATACCTCGTGTGTTTCCCAAAAACTCCTAATCAAACCATATTGCCCATAATTCTTAGCAAAATTGGGATAGACATATATGTTGAATTATGAGTTCACGTGATTTGGATTGGTTTGGTTTCACTAGTAAACCAGGACCAGAAATGGGGTGAACTGGATTCAAGATTTGGAACCTGAATCAAGACCTTTTTTTATTCGAACCAAACCGATGGTTCATGGGTTGTTTTTGATGAGTTCTCGGTTCTATTCACATTTTTTAATAAAATGTTAAAATATATATGTTTTCCTTAATGTTTTATGATATTATTAAAATATAATTTTTTATTTGATCCTTAATATTTTATCGTATTTTAGTACATAGTCATATTTTTTCCTCATTGACAGTTCACATTACACTTAAAAGAACAACAATAATAATTCCCATTAAACTCATAAAAATAGCATTAGTATTTCACATTATAATACAAAAAAGCATTAATAGATCACATTACACTTAAAAAACAACACCGACTAATTTTTAAAAACAACACCAATAAACAACTACAAAACAACAAAAACATCAACATGATGAGAGTACCCAAACAACCACTTGACAACATCCAAATAGCATCCAAATAACACCTCTTTCACACCTAAAAAATGAAAAGTAGGTAAAAACAACAATTTTACCTTAAGACAAATGATTTGAGAACATAGTAGCTATCTCGAAATCTTCCATAATGACTAAAAATAGCACAAACAAATTATTAATGAGAATATTAATTAGCAACAAAATAAAATTAAATGACATGTTATGTTATGTTAATAAACTTACCGGACTCAAGATCACTCATCTCATCCAATCTCATCTCTACATCTACAGGAATTGGTCATGAATGTAACCAATCGTGTGCACATATTAAGCATTCCGCAATTCTATGATTGAATGAACTTTGAATTTATCAAGAACATGTCCTCCCGTGATAAAATATGATTCCAAAGGTTTTGCAGCTAAAGAGATAACCAAATACCTAGTGCAATTGAGTTTCCATCAATATAAAATATCAAAGTTAGACCCATCCTTTTCTACTCCTTCTTCTAAATATCTTTCAACTTCGAATTTTGCATCAACATTTTCTTTATTTTATAATGATTGAAAAAACTCTGATTGAAGAGACTTAATTTGATCATATTTCTCAAGTTCACCAAATTGATTAACTTCCATTTCATTTGAGCTTTGAGTCCGAGTCACTTTTGTTGGGTGGAAACTCATACTTTTAAGCATTTTATAATGCACAAAAATTCTAGTTGAAAGGTCTTTAATTCAAATATCCAAATTATTAACCTTTTCCCGGTGATACATTTTTAGTAACAAAATTTCTCATATTTCAACTTGTAACAAAGATCTAATACCACCGTAATCAGTAGCATCATGTTAATTTTATCAATGTTCCCTCAATGTTTATCAAAATTTTACTTCATCTTGATTGTCATTGTACTCAATGTTAATAATTATACTCAATGTTAAATCAATATTCCTGCTTCATTGGGAGAAAAGTGCTTCAGTTGAACAAATATCATGAAAATATTGATTTGCGGTAACATATAAGGACCCCAAAAAATGTTCAGTAATGTCGTAAAAAAAACTTTGAAAAACTTTGCCAAAACCCTAACATTTTACCAATATTTATCAATAGGAGCACCTTCCTTAATATCGAAAGCAAAGGTTATTTCATGATCATCCACGATCCTTTCAAATTCCCTTTGAAAATTAATTGATATTTCCAACATGAGGTAAGTAGAGTTCCACTTTGTGGGAATATCAAGGCAAAGTGTGGTATTTGATGGAACGTTTTTATAATACAACTATTTTGAAATTGTGATGCTCTTGGGGTGAACTCCTAATGTACCTCACGGCTCTAGAAATTTTAGCGATGGATGATTCCACATCTTTTATCCCATCGGTTTGAGATTACAATATAACAGATATAAAAAATATCGGTATGAGGTTAAATTGATGGGGAGAAGTTAGATATCATAACGATCTTGAAGGCGGCATAGGGAAGTAGAAGATAGAGAGGTAATGAGTTGCTCAAATAAGAGGGAGAATGTGTGTGAGAGAGAGACCAAATATAGATGGTGGTTTGATGCTGGATAGAAATTAAAAGGAGTGGGTCTCTATCTTGGGTTTAAGACTTAATATATATATATATATATATATATATATATATATATAAAGAGCATATAGTCGGTTCAATTTTGATTTGATCATGTTTCGGTGTTGGTTCCGAATTTGATCGATTTTTGAATTGGATCAGATATTTTTATATTGTAACCAAAAACCTAACTGAAAAATCATTTTTTATCTAGGACCAAACCAAGAACCTAAAAAATCGAATTGAACCAACCCAGTATAGCTGGTTTGGTTCGATTTATTGGATTTCTGGTTCCTCTATACACCCCTATGTTGTAGTCATAGTTTTCGTAGTTTTGGCACTATTAATCCCATTTGACACTTCCTTTATTTCCCCTATTAAGTCCCTTTAGGTCATATAATGGCCACATCATTGTAATGGGTCCTACATCTAGGTATACGGTTAAACTATATCCTACATTGCCCATACGTATGTGATTGTGTACTAAGTAATAGCACATGCAAATGCATTTCAATGATAATATGTAGGGCTTTTTTTAAATTGTTTTCACTATTTATATAAAACTCTATGATTTTTGGATTTCATTTGTAACATACAGGTATCATAGTTGATTTTATTTATATAGATTTACATCCCACTTCGCCTGAGTGAGTAAAGGTCCATATGTGTAATAATTTTCACCCTTTTAATAGTGAGGACTTTTTAGATCAACTGGTAAGTCGTGAATTTGGTGATACCATATGTGAGGGGTTAAAACCTCATTGGCATTAATTTATGGATATGAGTTAAAGTAAAACCCCATACCATTGTGTGTGTCAGTTAAAGTGGGAACAACTTTGATAGTGGAGTGGGGTATTACAATTGGTATCAGAGTTAGTACCTATCTAGAACAAGTGTGTCAATGTGTTGGGTTATGGTTGATTTCATCCCGATGAGAGTGGCCCTCATAATGGGGTGTATCGTAATAGACTAGTATATGGTTGAGCTAATTGAATGAGAGGTATTAACCAAATAACCTAGTTGAGTAGAGACAATATAGGTCGTGGTGGAATGGGGGTATTACATCATTATTTATGATTTTTTTTAAAACAAGTGTGTTACCTCATACATCGTTCATTTTAAGTCTCGTTTATTAACATTTGTTACCTGTTACTCTTGCAGAACAAGAATGTGTGTCCTTTCCAAAACCTACTTCAGTTGTGAAAATTTTAGTTGCCTATAGTCGTATTTCACTCGTGTATTTTCATTTATTAGACCTTGTATTTGACTTGTGTTTTATTATATTCAATTTTTCTACTAATTTCTTTCGTAATATTTTTTTATTAAAAAGATATCATGATCTACTCGCGAGACGATGCATCTTCGTCGAGTTGGTGGGACACTTTGGAGGCATGAGAATCAGACTCTGGCCACATTTCTCTTGCCTAGTTCACACCAACTATTATTTGAATTTATCGTTTATTTGGGTTAAAAAATCCTGTTTTAGTCAACTTGGGGTTTAAGTTAATATAGGATTCACACGTTTTTGGAAATGGTTCCGAGTTAGAACACATTTTCCTCTGTGACCAATATAACACATTATATTCACATGTCCAAATAAACCGATGAGAAATTATTGCCCAAAGTACTCATTTGTAACATGGAACTTGGTTACAGTGTAATGGAAAAGGTAAAGTTCCATATAAATAAATATGAGAAATATGTGTAGTATATTATGACTTGGCTTATGGGTTAGAATCCCTTAAGTTATATCAACTCTTTGAAGGAGGCATGAACCACATGGGCTTGGATTGACATCCAATCCCACATGCGCACATTCCCACTGCTCGTCCGACCCTACTCAATCTATCTCAGCGCGACATAACACGAACGTGGTCCATTGGCCTCAAATTATCCTAAATATTAACTTTGGGGATTAAATTCTATTGGGATTTATATATTTTTGCGAGTCCAATTTTTGGGTATGTCTATTATTTTTAGACCCAATTTAATTTCATTTTTTATTTTAAATTTGTTCAAACTTTATGATAGTCATGAGCGCTCCTAACTGTCATTTGAACAAATATATATTTGACCCTTGTATTCATTTTTTGAAGTTGTATTTTCAAAATTAGTTTGTCTGTTAGAGTCAGTCAATTTCATTCAATAAAAATAAAGTTCTTTCATCATTAGTTCACTTGTATCTTGTAATTTGGAGTGCTGATATTGGTGGGAAAACAAATCGGCAGAGACATTTAAAATGTGAAAAAATTATAGCCTTAAGAATTTTGATTAATCATACATTGGAAACAAAAATAAGAACTAGGTTTAAAGAATAAACCTGTGATTTTAAGAAAGAATACCACATCGAATCATGTTGTTATTCATATGACGAGAAAAAGGTTGAATAAGATGAAGATCTTGCTTCCTCTAATACTCTAAAAACCTTGGTAGAATTTTCTCGAAATTGAGAAGATTCTAGTACATGATCTGCCCAAAGTAAACCATATTTTTGGGTATTCTTAGAGAGGAACCCGTTCTAAAATATGAGAGAAGTTAGTTTCTCTCTCCTCATCCCTTAACAAAAACATTAATAGTGTTTTCCTCTCCTTCTCTATCCCTCCATAATAGATCATTCACTTGAAGCCCTAGCTTATACCAATATATATAAGTCATGGGCTTTAGCTAAGCTGGGATTTCGGAGAGTTTCAGGCCTAGTACTTGGGTATTGGGTTGTACTAAGGATCCAAGATAAATAATTAAATTGTATTTCAAATAATTAATAGAAAATGTCAATTACATTTATCGTAATTTTTTCCTTTCTTTATGTAATCAAGATTAACTCGACTAAATAATCATGACCTCACTCCAATATAATTATCACTAAATCATTCGGAATAAAGAGGTCTTATTTTCAAAGTTTATTACGGTACATAATATGATTCCTCACGTTAAGCTTCTCAAACTTGTTGGTCAAATAAAATTTTCACTAATCATAACTAATCAACATCTAATAAATTCTTTTATTCTCATAATTAACTTATTTTCTACTCGACTGGATTATAAAATAATCCACCGATCAGGTTTTACTGGTGAAAATAAAACATATAAGTCTATTAAGGGGTTATCACAATCCAAGATATCTTTTGGACGTGGATTCCTCCAAATTATTATCTCAGACCCATATACCAAATGATTTCTCAACTTTCAGAGATCTATTGGCCAAATATATAATTGAATAGCACCCTAGCAATCAAAGAAACAACTCTTTAATCATTACAATCCTCACACGGGGTCAATAATCTATGCACCATTTTCATATGGAGTGAGATTACCTAAGTCTAATCAAGACACGGCTTAGACCTAAAACTCATGGTTGGTCCTCTTCAATATGTTCCTAAATATACCAGCCATAATCCTCTCATGAACTATCCAAAAAGTTCTCAAATCATCAAACATATTCCAGTAGTTTGAGATAAACTATTAGGATTATGCACTCAACCATATCAATAAGATCTCAACTCCCTATCTAGGTTATAAACTGGTTAATTGTACAAGAATCAAAATTTTGATATCCTGTGATCAAGCCGAACCCAACAAGCAGGAATTTCTACTAAGTACATTTGGTTGATATTAATATTATATATTTAATAATAAATATAAGTCATTATCGTAACCATAATTCTTATATCAAAATGAACTAACACTCTTTTACTGAAAAGTAAATGGCATACATGGTTGTAAGGAGAAAACCCCCAATAATCTTTCATTTAGTTTTAAAGTCATGCATATATATATCCAACTTCCTATCCATCTACTTGGAAGTTTTCTGACTAATTCTATAAGGACTAAAAAAGTTTTATCTAATACAATCTTCGTCATAAACTTATCACTAACTTATTCGATATCTCAAACTAGGTGAAACCTAATCTTATTGTGATTATCCCTTTTATGTGTTTTGGGTTCTTTTGAACTTGAAACCATACCTCCATGAACACTAAAACGTATAATAGATAATTGCAGTTGAAAAAACCTCACCCAACTTCCTTAGGAAGTCCTTTATCCATATAGGCTCTTTAATTACCTCCGAAGTGGTAACTACTTCGTCCTCCTTAGTTGAGTTAGCAATACGATATTTCTTCATACTCATTAAACTTATAGTTGAACCTCATTAGGTAAACACATATTCTGAGGTAGAAAACTTGAAATTCGTATCTGAGTGAAAACCTAATCTTTGTACCTTGTAGGTATAAGACTATGAGACTACAATCTGATGACCATGCCCATTGTATAGCAGATATTTTATTCAGTACATAATACAATATATACTAGGATTCCCACTACCGAAGTATTAGGTATATTATTCATTTCTTAAATCTAATTAAATTTCCTACAATATTGAGCCCCAGATAGAATTATTCCATAGTTGAAAAGAAATATTTTTATAAAATCCTAGTGTTAATAACGTGAGTACAACATCCATATAAGAAGCTTTGGATAAGCTCTACATTTTTTTGTCTTATCTAAAAACTAGATCATAAGGACGTGATTGGATTGTCTTAAGAACTTTGTATCAAACTACATCAATAACCACACTCTTATGTAAGAAAATACTCCCACCGCGTTCCCGGTTAGGCAGGCTAATAATATCCACAAATTATATTAGAAATACCACCATGTTTTTACCACGCTTTATATATAAACAAGTATTGTTCGGGCTTTAATCAAAATCGCAAGATTGATTTCCTAACCAAACTAAATATTCCAAGACCTTGATATTAGCTTAAATCCATAAATAGATTTTACAAGCTTGCATCACTATGTTTTCCCAATTTCTTACTATGTACATGTCAAGAAAATCATTCGAGAACGCATTCTTAACGTAAAATAAACCTGAAAGAATTTAACATGGATACCAGTGAGAAGGCTTTATCATAGTCAATCCATTTTTTTCTAAGTAAACCATTTCGCAAGCCTTGCCTTGAAGGTTTGCAGCTTCCCATCCATATATCTTTTAACTTCTTATGGATCCTCTTGAGTCTTATGGGTTTTATCTCATTAGCAAGTCTATAAGTCCCAAAACCTTATTCAAATACATAGAATCCTTTTGGTACCCATAGTCATAAGTCAGAGAAAAATTCCTTTCATTTGAATGTCTCGTTGTAGTTCCATTAACTCAGTTCGTGTTTTCCTATGATCATGTCAAAATAATCACCTAAAAAAATTAACCTTTTAAGATTTCTCTTGATCCTCCAACTATAACATGGTATTATTTAGCACTTGTGTATCCTAATGAGTGGTAATATTCCACTATCATTAGGTATTATATTATTCATATCGGGTTGTATTTTACTATGTATGGATGGTCTAGAAACACCATTAGTATGATGTCCCTTTTAATTTTGTAAGTCTAAATTACCCTGGGACCCGTGGTTTATTATATAGTCCCTTTTCAAGAATCGAGCATTGACGAAATCAATAATATTCTTGAGCTTAGAAGCATGATATAAACTACCTTTCGGATAACCAATAAAGAGACATGGCTTTGTCCTTAATTTTAACTTCCTTAGCTCCTTCCACATCATAAGTGTCAGGGACACCCACATCCAAAAATACCCTAGAATGAGCTTGTGTCTACTCCAATGTTAAATGGGATTTAAAGGAACTATTTCAAAATGTATATTCCGTCTCTTACTTAAAATTCCAATGTGAATGTTATAGTCCTGAATAACTAATCAGGGAACTTATCATATATAAAAGCGTCGTATTCCTTAATTTGCTTTACACCATTTCGAAATGGAATACCTTATGCAGACAATGGGATGTAATTCAGACCTCTAATAAATGATTCGTAAACTCTCCCAAGTTGTATGTACCACCAAGATCAGATCGTAGAGTTTGGATTCATTTACGTCACCTTTGATCCACCTTAGTCTTGTACACTTTGAACTAATCAAAGGCTTCCGATATGTAGTGCATAAGTTAAACGTATCCATACCGTTGAGTAATCATCAATAAAATCTATGAAGAACTCAAAAACCACCACTTGACCAGATAGTCATGGAACCATACTAATAAAAAAGAACCATTTTCAACACATCTTTAGCTCTTTAGATTTTATCTATGAACGTGTAACATGCAAGGAAAATAAGCCACGAAAAATTGTAAAAAAATGTGTCCAATTTAAACTTTTGTCAAAACCATTTAACAGTGTCCACCGAATAACTAAATAAATATTTGTGGAATCATAAACAAATAAATAAACTCGTTATTCTCATTAAATATCAAAAGTCCTCATGCAATAGTTTTTGCAATAAAAGTGCAATACTTTAAAAATGAAGTACAAAGTTGTCTACTTCTCCCTATAATCCCATATCCGAATTGCACTGCAAGAATTAATAAATAATGTATTGTTCAAATTAAAACATGTCATGCATATAAAAAATATAGGGGTGAGCAGGAAACTAAGTAGGCATATAAATGCTATAAATGAACTAAACATACTCGTGCGTGTACACATAAGAGTGTATACATATAAACACTCACTATCATTCTAAGAATAAATATCACATCTTATGATCGCACCATATCAATTCACATCCCAAGACCCCCATATATCAAATTCTCTCTCGGCTTCCCTACGCACTGTGTGGACTCTCGATCACCTCTATTATCAATTATCCACGCAACACTCCATGGGACAATACAATCATGGGTAATGATATGGTATCTAACCTAATCGTCCCAACACAATGTCTTAATATCCCATAACAAAAGGCTTAGTATTCCAATGGGTCCATGGCATGACACATAAGATTTCATACTAAAAACTAACCCGAAAGCACACCCCGTCCAATGAGTTGTTTGGCTAAAGGATGCTTTAGTATCACCCAAAAATTATAATATCAAACTTGTAATATATTTTATTTATCAATATTTCAAAAATTGGATAATAATTATTCTACCGAATGAAATGCATTATATTATCTAATTATAAATTTTCCATTTACTCAGCATGAAAATAATAACACATAATCATGCATGCAACAAGGATGATATTTACATACAAGTATAACATATAATTATGCAACACATAACATGGAATATATGTATACAAAGAAGAGTGGCCATGTATAGCACACAAAATAACCACGAGAGAACGGACCTACCTCAATATGCAAAATATCCAACAAATCTTAAAGAATTTTATGCTTTGTGCACCATTGGAAACATATTCATAAGATATTCACGGAAGCTCCAATTATGAAACTAGCACCCAAGCATTCCTAATTCAATTATATATGACCTACAGTGGGCGGGGAAGTTTGATTCATAAATATACCATGTTAAATATAGCCTCAAAATAATGGATTTATTTTAGAAAAGTTCAGCACCTCTTTTATCCCATTCATCTTCTTCTCCAACCCTTAAATTTGTATAAATCTCTTTCTCTTCTATATTCCTCGTGTTCAATCTTTAAATATAATTTTATGTATCCTCTTATAGCCTTCTATCATCCCCTGGGGATATTGTAATGCAATATATTTATATTAAGAGGAGGCCAATTAGAATTTTAAAATTATAAATTCCATTTTTCTCACATGGGCCTACACTAAGTTATTCTAATGGGCTCCAAATACATATATTTATCAACTAATAACTACTCCAAAGGGGTTCAAAACCATGTAACACATTAGAAGGATGCAAACACTTTAGTGTGAGGTAAGGTGAGGGCTAGTTTCCATAATAGCAAACCTCCCACCTTTACTGGTGGATTTGAACCAACGGTCGCTCATCAGTGTAGGTGTGATATGGAGATACATTTGAGAATGGTAGACTGAACAGATGTGCAGAAACAGATGTCGATTTCTTTTAAGATGACTGCAGATGCGTTATAGTGGTGGGAAATTATCATCACACCTGAGGATAGAGATTGTTTGAGCTATGGAGATTTTCTAGTGAAATTTAATGATAAATACTTTCCTAATTCAATTAAGAGTATGAAGAATAAGGAATTTCTGGACTTAGGGTTCAAATTCACTTGTTAGGTATAAATAAGAATTAACTCACCCGGGGGCGATTGTACCTGAAGAGATTAACATTGAAAAGAAGAATAACTATTATATCATTTAGGATCTGACGTGATAGGTGAAGATAATGGGTTTGGGTAATCCTTCGTACATTTTTAACACTCAAGTGGTGGACATCGTGCTACTAATATAGAAAAAGAAGATGAATTACCAAAAGAAGTTGGGTAAGAGGAATGAACCGAGTGATCATGATGGTACCAAGACAAGTGAGGAGAACAAAGGTCTCAATGACCAACCGTGGAAGAGGCAACATATAGGAAAAGGGCTACAGGCCTTTCAGCAAGGCAACTTCATCCCACTAGGCCCGTAGGGGCAACGATGGGGACAACAGGGTGAGCGAGTGATAGTTAGGCATTATGGATCTTTTAGGGGAGTGTGTTTCAATTGTGGAGAGATAGGACAATGAGATTTTAAGTGTACTAAAGCTCAAGGCTAGCAGGGCTAAGGACTTCCAACACCAAGAGCGTATGGGTCACAAAGGGCAATTATGCTGGCCTTGATAATGTTGTGTGTTTATACACTATATATTTGGAATCCCAGGCAAGACAAGATCAGCAGGAGCAAAAGCGTGGCGAGTGGAATCTTGGTGCGTTCATAAGTTTATAGTTATCCATTCTAATTATATAGTGTAATATATATAGTTATTTTAATTGTAGGGTAGGTGTGCATAATGATTGGGTGTATAGGCACCCAATCATGGCATTCTACGAATATGCATATCTGAACCTTATTATTTGTGCGGGTTTATTCTATGACATTTAGGCTATGCCTAATTTAGAGGATGAAATTTGAGTATTAGTTGGGAAAAATGTAATACCCCTCATTTTAATAAATAAACTAACTGTAAAATATATGGACCGCGCGAAAGTTTTACGTAAAGTAGTCACATGTGTTGCGTTGCATGGGTCTTGATAACGTGACTTTTGCGTGTCGTTGTTGAAAGCCAAGTTAGTCAAAATCCTCAAATACCTACAAAATAAAACAATCTCAAGTGTAGCGGTAAGTAAAGGTATCAATCCACTTCCAAGGGGGTAAGCTAGAGACAAATTCAATTGTAGTTCAATTTTATTTTCTTTTTGTGCTTTTTCACTTTTCTAATTTTTTTTAGCTTTTCAATATTAAAACAATTGGGTGAGGTGATGATTTAAACTAAACTAAACTAAAAGTAATATGATAATAACTAACTAGAAAATGACTAAAATGAAAAATAAAGTCTAACAATAAAATAAGAGATAAAGTGAGGTAAATAATTGTGAGAACAATCATGGAATGGGATTACACCATAAATTTTAGCTATTCTAGCTAATTAATTTAATTAATTGAATTCTCCCAAATTAGTATCAAAATTACAAATCAACTCTCATTGCAAATATAATTTTAATAGTAACCTTTTAGAAAATTAAGTTTAACACCCCACAACTCTAGAAAATAGATCCACACTCCTTTTAATTAATCAGTCGTTAGGATCGATCAATTAAAATTTATGTCAATCTTAGAAAATAAATTTAGAGTTGAAATTCAAGTTATAATACCCCACTTAAGAAACCCCTATCTCTAGTTCGAATCTAAAATGGGTATTATAACTAGAATTTCGATTTTCTCTCGAAAATCATTTACCCTCTCTCAAGGCGTGAATTTAAGGGTGAGGGATCAAAATTAACATTCAAAGGGAATTTATAAGTAATCAAACTAATTAAACTAAAACAACATCAAATAAGGATTTCCTCCCACCCCTTGAAAGAGTATTTAGCCTAACATGGTACGAAATTTGACAAATCAATAATCAAAGGCATAAAATAAATGAGAAGAGAAAAGAACAATCAAACTCAATCTCTTGATGCTTAATTGAACTTCAATCCATGAGTTGAAATCAACATCCCCAATTTGAATGATCCAAACAAAATACATCAAATATTTCACTCAAATTAATTCTCACAACAATTTATTTTTCCCTTACTATCCAAAAATAATAAAATAAAAATTTTAACCTAAAACCTACACTAAAATGGTATTTTTTCTCTCTACAAATTCCTATCTAGAAAACTCCCCTTCAAATGGGATCTTCATCTTCATTTATAGTAGATGCATGGAGCATGCGGGGTAAAAATGGGAGGACAAGAATGTATGGAATATGGAAGGTATGGGTGAGGGTTAATTTAGGAATTAATGGAGGGTGCATGTGGTTTGGGTGTGAGGTCATGAGGGTGAGGTGGTAATGGGGAATATGATCAGATTTAGTTTGAGGGTTATTGTTGACGCCACTAAAATGGCCAATCTGTTGAAGACAGAAAATGGCCACTACCATTTTAGTGGCGTCAACAGCAGATAAATGATGAGGATGAGATTGAAGATGAAGATAAACATTCACATCAAACATATAAGAGACAAAGGTTTTTAAAGTGGTTCGGCTATAAGGAAAAGCCTACGTCCACTGTTATTTTATTCCCAGGGGTTTACAATAGCACAATATGGTGTAGAGAGAGGGAGAAAAAGGGTGTGGATCTTGTGTATGGTGTCTCTCGGATCTCCTGGATCTCTCGGATCTCTTGGATCTCATGGATCTCTTGGATCTCATGGATCTCTTGGATCTCTCGGATCTCTTGGATCTCATGGATCTCTTGGATCTCTCTTCATAGTTGTCCCTTTTGGCTAAGGGAATACATGTATTTATAGTGATGGGAGATAAAGAGATTCATTGTATGTAGACATTTATACATTGTGTCTACATTCAACGAATCTAATTGCTTGGTATGCTATGTGTTGTCATCTACAATATAAATGTACATTAATGATCATTAAATGCGTAGTTATCCTTTGATATTCCTGGTTGGTGTGCCGACCAACACTCCTCGGGTGCCGACCAACTCTCCTCGGGTGCCGACTAATACTCCTCGGGTGCCGATCAACTCTCCTCGGATGCTAACTAACACTCCTCGGGTGCCGATCAACTCTCCTCGGGTGTCGAATATTTCCACGTAGGATCACATGTGTCCTTTTCTGATTGGTCCTCGTAGATGGAGAATTTTTGCGTTAACAGAAGCCCCCAATGCTCCATGCTTGATGGTTTACTTGAAATGATGGAGTATTTATTCTGCAGTGTTGCTCGGTGCTCGTGATTTTCTTGATCTACCTTCTTGATTTGTTCAACACAAAGTGCATTATCTCCTAGATGACATATGATGCAGGCTGATCGATGGTTGCTAATCTTTCTCTTGAGGAACTCCGTGTGCTATGTATCACCCCTGGGAATTTGGATGCAGCCATGCCATAATATGCAGCTTGTAGCTTGTCATAATCTTCAAGTATGTTGATTGGTTTGCCAGCCGACCAAATGCTTCCTGTGTCGAGCAACTGAATGCTAACTTTACGTGCTTGATTTTTCTGATTTATGCTCCTCTGAATACTTTGTCGAGTAACATATTAGCTTTTGAATCCAACTCTTCAATTTGATTAGTACCAAGCTAGTGGTGGACTTCGAAATATTTTCATACAACTTCTTCTTCATTATTGGTCGGGACAGTAGTAAAGATCTCAGTGCTGTAGATGCTGATTTTGACTTCTACCTCTGTTCGGGGACGAGCAAGCGGTTCTCGGGGATGAGCAAGAGCTTCTCGGTAATGAGCTAGTGCTTCTCGGATAGATCATCTGTGATGAATATCAGAATGTTGAAAGATCTTAACTTCATAAACTCCCCTTATATTTTAGATGATCCTCTTGCTGACGAGGAACCTGTTTCAAAAGTAGAAGGAAAAGAAACCAATAGAATAGGAATCTCAATGTAATAGTTAGTATACATTTTCATTCTCAATGTATTTTGTTTTTTGGATTTAATGAAAGACTTTCATTTTTATTCGCAATCTTAATTGCTATTGTCTTGTAAATATCAAACACTTTATATTTGTGCATATGTATCTGTTAAAAAGATAACAATATTGTGTTGTTCATAAATCAAGATAAAAGTTGCAAGTATCAATATTGCTCAATCACTTAATAAAGTAATGAGTATAAATTGTTTACAATATTTCCAACCAACCAAGGTTGCTAAATAGTGTTTGTCGACCAACTACCGTTGATGGGTTTTTTATTTCCGACCAGCCATACTTGGTAAATTTTTGTCTTTTTCATAAAATGTGTCCGACCAACCAAGGTAGATAAATTCTCCTCGTCGACCAACTACAATTAGTGGGTTTTTATCCCCGACCAACCATACTTGGTTCAATTTGAAATATTTTGTTCTTCGAGGAACTTTTATATTTTCTGTAATAATCTTACCTCCCGACCAACATAAGTTGGCATTTGAGAGCATATTTTGTTGTCTAACCAACCGAGATTGGCCTTTTTTAAGAATGTTGTTCTTGCCCTTTTACCAACCGGTTGGTCGTGGGTTTTTCAGGTGAGGGGAAATTATTTTTTATATTGATCCCTTCCTATTCCCTATATGGAGAGATAAAAATTTGCTGAATGATAGAAGCTATTACCAAATTTATATAAAAAATCAAACAATTTGACTTTATTGACATAGATGGAAGATGAACCAAATTAAGTATATAGTTCATAACAGTGAATGTAAAGAGACTCAAACTTGAAGAGAGAGAAAATAGATCTGGGTCATGATTTCCATGAGAAGACTTTTTATTGTCTTTAACCTTTTCCCATTCTTTTATTAAAAATATAATGGGAATTTGAATAGGCATCAAAGATCTTACAAAATTTGTAATGAAAATTATCAAATCTTACCACTGTCACATATATTGGTATATGTAATCATTTAAAATATTTATTCCATTATATAAAATTGAAACTTGAGAATCAAGCAAACAATTTATGATTTATGAAATCCATTATTTTTCAGATTTCTAAATAAGGATAAATCTAATAGTTATGATTTAAAAATCATGATATGCAACATTTTGCAGATAAAAATTGGACAATTAATTTATGTATATAAACATAAAAATCATGATTGAATCAAAAGATATACGTATAATATATAATTGATTATACATAGAGAAAATAAAAAACTTAGCTTTTGATGGAGAACAATGGTTGTAACACGCTCCCACAGACGGCGCCAATCTGTTGAAGACAGAAAATGGCCACTGCCATTTTAGTGGCGTCAACAGCAGATAAATGATGAGGATGAGATTGAAGATGAAGATAAACATTCACATCAAACATATAAGAGACAAAGGTTTTTAAAGTGGTTCGGCTATAAGGAAAAGCCTACGTCCACTGTTATTTTATTCCCAGGGGTTTACAATAGCACAATATGGTGTAGAGAGAGGGAGAAAAAGGGTGTGGATCTTGTGTATGGTGTCTCTTGGATCTCTCGGATCTCTTGGATCTCTCTTCATAGTTGTCCCTTTTGGCTAAGGGAATACATGTATTTATAGTGATGGGAGATAAAGAGATTCATTGTATGTAGACATTTATACATTATGTCTACATTCAACGAATTTAATTGCTTGGTATGCTAATCTACAATATAAATGTACATTAATGATCATTAAATGCGTAGTTATCCTTTGATATTCCTGGTTGGTGTGCCGACCAACACTCCTCGGGTGCCGATCAACTCTCCTCGGATGCTGACTAACACTCCTCGGGTGCCGATCAACTCTCCTCGGATGTTGACTAACACTCCTCGGGTGTCGAATATTTCCACTTAGGATCACATGTGTCCTTTTCTGATTGGTCCTCGTAGATGGAGAATTTTTGCGTTAACAGTTATAATGGGTATTGGGGTTAAAGTTGGCAGTAGAATGGGAGAAAGGGTTTAAATGGGTTTAATGGGTTTTAAGCATGTGGCATTTTGTCTTTTGGTTTTATTTGGAATTTGCAGGAGAAAAGAATCGTGGCTTGGGAAAAAATTGGATTTAGCTTGTTGAGTTGGCCGGAGGGGGGTTGGTTCTTGGCTGGGCGGCTTCTCCGTCGGAGATGTAGGGGTCGTCGTCGCCAACGGAGATTGGAAGAAAGGTGTCGGAGTGGGAGCTGGGCAGGGGGTCTGGGTTTCAGGCGAAGAGAGAGAGCCCGAAGTGAGATCGCTGTCGCCGGAGTGGTCGGCGGGGGTTAGAGGTCAGGTGGGCAGGTTAGGTGAGTGTCCGCCGGGGACTGGGTCTGTCGCCGGCGTCAGAGGGGGTTGTTTCTTGATCGGGCGCAAGTTGGTGGGGCTCACACAGATGAGTTGGGATCTCGGGTTTTGTTGGATCGTCGCCGGCGGTTTGGGACAGATCGGACAATGTCGAAAAAGGGGCTGGCCGGCGGTGGGACAGCGCCGGGTTGGTTTATGGGGTTTCCAGGTGAGAGTAAGGGATTTGATGGATAAGGTGGATGGGTGTGTTAATGGTGGAGTAGGAGAGAGGATGTGGGTGAGTGGTTATGGAGGAGAGAGAGGGGTTTGTTGGGGATGGAGGTTGAAGATGGGTTAGGATGAATAAGGTGTGGTGAGGTGTAGGAAATGTTGTGTGTGGCGTAGGGAGTAGGATAGATTAGTTGGGTTTAGGATAAGTGTAGGTGAGTGTTTAATTTGGACCCTTAAAATAGTAAAGACTCAACTAAAATTAATAACACTAAAAATAAAAAATAAAATCTAACTAAAAATAAAAGAAATTAAAAACAAAAAAAAATAAAAAAAATAAAATCCTAACCCTATATAAAACTAAAATAAAACAAAAGACATAAAAACTTAAAATCTAAATTAAAACTAACTTCCTAAATATAAAATATAATAAAATAATAATAAACTCCTAAAAACTAATCCTAATAAAATAAAATAAAATAAAATAAAAACAAAAACTAAAAACTAAAATTAAAATCAAAATAAAATTATACTAAATACAAATAAATAGAAAATAAATCTTAGAAATTCTAAATAAATCTAAAATAAATCCTAAAAAATAAAAATGACTTGAACTGAAAATCTAAAAAATAATAAAAAGACACAAACAAAACACACACAGGTTTTAGGGTAAGGTTACGAGCTTGGTAATTAGCTCCATTTTAACTGCAAATTGCTCCGAAATATAGCTTTTAACACTGCAACTGCAATTAAACCTGCATATTGAACAATTAAGCGCATAAGATCCATATTGCCGAGAATTAGCAACTAAAATACATATATTCGTGGTATAAATTGTACAGTTTTGGGTGTTTATTAGGTCTATAAGTATTAAAATAATAATTTTGGGATGAATAGTAATTTTGGATGAAAATGATTTTCGATAATGGTTTAAATAATGTTTTGATTTAATCATGTTGGCTTTGTACATTTTACTAAATTAACTATTTTAATATTGAACATTTAATTGTGGTATTAATGGTACTAACTACTTAGTATTGGTTGAATGTAATGAATACAATTTTTTATGTCATTTTCGGGTTTGGTTTGGTGCATGAATACAATTTTTTATGTCATTTTTGGGCTTGGTTTGGTGCATGCATGACGCGCATGCCTAAAAAGGATAATAAATGAAAAAAATGGTAATTAACGTTAAACGACAAACTAAAAGTGCATGAATCACTCGTTTTGTATTAATAACATATAATACGTATCACGGACATGTTCTTTTAAAGTTATTTTTATATATGGGTTACAAGTCTCATTTTTTAGGCAAAAATATATTTTGATTTAATTAACAATAATAATAACAATTTAACATGGTTTGGGGAATAGAGCTTTTAAAAACAAATGTTTTTTTTAAAATTAAAGGGGGGAGGGAATGAGGTAAGTGCTCCACCATGGGTTTTATATTTTTCTTAGTTGGGTTGTGTCAACTTTTTTTTGTTCATTTTTAGTATTATTTTTCATTCTCTTCTTATGTATGTGCATGAGATTTAAAGGGGAAGATTGGACGCTTTGGATGTGGGACGCATACAACCCCTAATTTGGGGGGAGAAGTTGACTTGGGTTTTCCTTTGGTTTTCTTTTAATTATTTATATTTTGCCCCTATCTTTTATAATATTAAACAAATAGGAGTCTTTTGACATGTTTTAAAAAAAAATTGACTTTTTCAAAGATAAAACCCACACATGGTTATTTCCCCTAGTTCTCTTTCTCCCAAATACAAGGCAGAAACTTACATCCCATGGTTTTTAACCTTAAACCTCCCGCCATTAAAACAAAACTCCAACCTTTATTTTTAAGTCTTAAACCTCAATTTTTCAAGTAGATTCAAAAAAAAAATTGTTTCTTTTTGCGAGACGAACGCAACTGAGTATTCAGGTTTTAAAAAAAAGTTATTTTTAAGCAAAAATGTCACTATTTCTCCCCTGCAAAATTATTTGAATTAAATATTAATTATACATGTTTTCTTAAAACTATTTACAATTTAATGAGAAAAGTGATAATCTATGTAACGCCCCGTAATTTTGAGGACTTAGAATTTAATTATTTTGGGGAGAAACTGATTTAAATTGGAGAGATTTAAATTTATGATTTAGAGAATTTATTTAAATTGGAGGAATTATTTAAATTTGGTAAATTTAGATTTAATTGTTTGGATTATTGTTGTGTCGCATTTTTTAGATCGAAAATTAGGGGATGTTATAAAGTATTTCGGATGATAATTCTAAGTACACAGTTGAGTCCGGATGGGCCAAGATAGTCGGAAAAGTGTACCCGGGGTGGTAAATGGATCACGGGATGTTTTTGGGCATAACCGGGCCCACATGAGGGTATTTGGGCCATTTTAATTAGGCTCATATAACTAAAAACGGTATTTGGAGATAACAACCTAAGTTTAGGAGTTGTGGACAACCATAACACAATTGGGAGAAACCTCAAAACGAAGATGAGCAAAAAGGGAGAACTCTTGGTAGCCAAAAGGAAGAACAAGGGAAGTGTTCTTCAACAAACCAAATCTCTACACCAAAGGAATAATAAAATTCCACGAATCATAAGGCAAGTGGATAAACTTGCTTTTATATAAATTGTTGATTTCAATTCATATTATGGTAGGTGTTAAACATATGATTTTGGATTGGGTTAATACAAATTGGGTTTTAAACTTGTGGATGTTACAAATCAAGTTTTGGACCGATATAATAGGACTTATGAAATCATATTATACTGTGAAGTAATTGTAAGTCAATTAGAGATGTTATTGACTGCAAAAGTTATGAAAAAATCATATGGATTAATGTCTTTATTAACAATTGGAGATATAAATTGGGAGTTAAAGATATTGGGATTTGTTTTGATTCGTAGAACTGACTGTGTAAACTTTGGGTTTGATTTCTGGGGAAGAAAGGTTACAAGATTTTGTTAATGGTGGAGAACTGATTCTGGATGAAGAGAGAGAAAATGTTGCAGGTCGTTCGAACGACGGTGATTGTCGCTCAAACGACATCACGAGCCGTTCGAACGACGCCGTTTCTCGTTCGAATGAGATGGAAAATCCCACTTTGTTTTTGCTGTACCGATCGATCTGGGTTGAAATTTAAGGGATAATTGTGTACAGTAAGGAAGCGTCTTAAATCTGGGATTGTTTGGGACTTTAGGGACAATTAGTATAAGGTTGTTTTATATTTATTGTGAGAGAAACATTAAGGGAGGAATAAATAAATAAGGGTGCGTCAAACTTATTAAAGGGAATTTGGGCATTTAATTTCGGATATTGAATTTCGGGCCAAGAGAGCGAGTGCGGGTAATTGGTTGAGAGATACCAAGGTATTAATTTAATTATTGAGTAAATTAATTAAATTAGAGTTGGACCATAGACTCGAGAAAATTGTAAAATAAATTAATGGGTAAATTAATTTAATTAGAGTCGGACCACAGGCTTGGGAATATTTTTGGCTAAGTGTTACGGATATTGTACACAGTAAAGTCAAGATTTAATTTAAAGTATATATACGATAATGTGATAGTATATATATATATATATATATATATATATATATATATATATATATATATATTGTGTGCTTAAATATTAGTGATTAGATATTTATTTAATTAGTGCTATCCAGGGAGGTTGCGCGATGTGGGTGAATCCCCTAGATTAAGGAGTAGGGCGAGTATATCCCCAGGTCATAGCGTCCAATTACAGAGGTAGGGCAATGAGATGATGTCCTCATACTCGGGGAAATATGACCTCCTCCATTACGTTTATTATTTACATTCCGATTCGGCGGACCGTAGTTGTCTCGGAACTCCAGGTGGGACTGAGTAGCCTGGGTTGATAGTACTTTAAAGAATACATCTTGTGAGGTATTACTCGGGAGGATGGATAATATATATATTCAATATATGTGTGAATGTTGTAACAGAGTGTTATGTATATAATGAGGGAAATAATTATGTACGGGTAATCTAATACATGCAGGAAAATTGTATTTACTATGTAACTAGTATTAATGGTATATGGACTTAAAGGAAAGATTATTATTTAAGTTAAAGTGATAAATAACTTATTGATCATATTTTAAACATATTCGGGTGAGAGTAGTGTGTCAGGAAAGAATTTTATCAAGATCTAGTTACGAGGTAGGGACTATATGGGATATAAAGAAAGCGTTAGGTGTGCACATTAGTTGAGGGGTGAGTCTGTCCTTAAGAGAGCGCGACACTGACTTAAATATGAAGAGAATACATGCATTTTAAATTTTTACAATTTAATCACTTGCTAAATATTTTCAAAACGTTTTGGGTTATAACCCTTGCTATCAAATATTTTCAAAACCTTTTAGGTGTCCAGCCACAGGGATGTCGGGTGTGACTTCATTCCAGGGATTCGCACTTGCAGCATATGTGGATATTGCAAAATTTGGATAGACGCGTCTATTTTACTATTCCTAGTGTAGGGATTCATATTAGTCTATCTCGATCATGTCGCTCACAATTTTATTTAGTTTCTTTTCAGATTGTATGGGATTTATTACTCTCTATTAGTTTGGTTTGGTTTTGGTTTTTTGCCGATGGTTTATTCGGCAAGACTTTTATTATTCTATGTGATGATTAATTCCATCAGCATTGGATGTTTTATTTTAAATTCCGTACTTATTTTGTCTTGGATTAATAAAGATAAAATTTGACACCAGCTTTTTGAATACTAGGTGGTTAGTAAGTTTTTAAAAAAAATCGATGGTGATGCTAAGAATGAACCAAATGAGATTCCTGTTTTAATTTGATATAGCACTAATCACCCGGTATTTCATTAAGCGGGGTGTCACAATCTATTTTCTTTTTTGTCTTTTTAATAAATCAAAGAATTTGATTTAAGACTTTAACTATCTTATGCTTAAATAGTTGCATCTTATATTCTAGGTTGCCAGGACAAATTACGTGTTGAATTAAAATATTTAATTCAGAAAATTTATGACTTGTAAATTTACGAAATTGATATATATGAATAAGAATGATATTATAAGACGATATATATTATGTTTTACATATATTTAATTCGAATTATGTGATAAATCAATAAATTGACACCCATACTGAAATTATGGAATTTTGAAAACTTGTATAACTATTTCGTTGAACTTGATTATTACGTCATTAAATGGATGTAATTAGAATAAAATTGGATTTGTGTAAATAATTTGAAGATTGTAACTTGAAATTTAAACTATAATTTACGTCGAGATTTCTCTTGTTAAAAAAATTGACATTGTTTGGATGATGGGATTTAAGTAAATAGTTATACTTTCACCCTTATATTGGTATATTACTTTCTAGGTATGGGACTAGTGAGTGATGATGTGAGAAATCGGACACAAGTCATTCTCAATCATCATATCAAGTGTAGAATAAAAGTAAAGCAAGCATTAAGGAAAAAGACACAAAATATAGAGTGGTTCAGCTATAAAAATGAGCCTACATCCACTTTGGGGCTCTACTCTCATTACATGTGTTGTATGATACAAAGTTGTGCCATTAAAGGAATACAAGATAGATAGGATAAGAGAGTACATGAGATTAGCTAAGGTGGCAACCTTAGATGTAGCCTGATTTGAGTGCTTTGGCTGCTGAAGGGGGTGAGCCCCGAGGTATGATGTTCTCTATAGAGAGAGTGAGCCGAGACATTTACAGGTCTTCGACAAGCTAAAATCCCCTGGTGAGCACTTCTATTTATAGAAGTCATAAAGGAGGTGTCACCTTCTCGGAGCACGTGACATGTGGATAAGCTTGATCAGCGAGAAATCCTTCTAGAAGATATATAGTTGTTAAGTGACGGAGATGAGTGACGCGACCTTTTTGACCCAGGTAATGGACGATGCTTAATTGCAGGGAACAACCTGTCTGATCTCAGGCAGCGGTTGGTGCTTGATTATATTAGGACCACGGTCGATTTGAACCCAGGCAACACCCAATGCACGAAGGGGTGTCACAGCCTGTTCGAGCCCAGGCAGTGGCTGGTTCTGACCATGGTCTAGTATGTGCTAAGTATGCCTTGTCATAGCCTGTCTGTGCCCAGGCAGTGGCCTGTAATTGACGACTTCGCGGCGAGGTGAAAATATTGGGCATATCAGTGAGTAAACATATTAATTATTGTGACACTTTTTAGGCATGGGACTTAAGAGTATGCACTTGTGCAGTTTTAAATCTCTATGTATGGGACTAAGGAGAGATTTATTGTGATGCCCGTTATATATATGGGGCTAGTCGTAAAACCTCTGATAAATCAAATATAATTAATGCATAAGAAAATAAATGGGTATTAAAATAGAATTTGTGTCGAATATGTACAGGACTAATGAAAATTAGGTCGACTGGATATATTGACGCGTGTGTGTGTGGAACATCACGAATATGCGCAAAATTAACTAAAATTGGACTAACTGTCTATAGTGAGGCGCCAAGTGTAGAATATTATGAGTATGTGCAGGTTTAAGAAAATTGGACCGACTGACTATAATGATGGGTGTGGAAATGATGTGTTGAGATATTAAGCGTACCCGAATAAGTGAAGGTCTAATAGAAAGGTTGTTAATGTGGTGTCCCATCAATAATAAATGTGTTGAGATGTTAACTGTACCCGAATATGTGCAGGACCAATAGAAAGTTTAACTGGCTAATGTGGTGTCTCATGAATAATAATTGGATTAAATTAAAATAAATTTTGGTCTAATTACATGTAAAAATAAACATAGTTGGATTTAATAATGGGGGCAGCCTAGTTCATATGAGTATTTAGTATTATTTTACTTTACTCGCATCCTATTATATTGCTCCTTAATTTTAAGTACTCTACTATGATATTTATCTCTCATAATGATTATGACCGAATTTACAAATCCTATTTTTGAAAAGTAGCAGGTATTCCTGCAGTGGGCCTTGACCCATTGCATTGACTAACATTTTAGGTTAGATAATTAGTTCTATAGGATTCAAAGATTTGAGGATTTGTACATTGAATTTACTTTATCACTTTAGTAGTTTAATTTCCTTCCCATGCAGTTTTTTTATGAGAGAGTTGTTATGTATTTTCGTGTGTCACTCGACACCATGGTTGTTTATGGTTATTAGAGACTTGTAATTGGATTATTTTATTACTTGGAGTTTCATAATTATTATTGGAGTTTAGCATGCCGATGGATTTTATTCTGGGAGATATTTTATAATCGTTGGATTATTTTAAATTTTTTCTTGAGCAAAGAGTTTTAAAATATCTCATATTTCTTTCAAATTCTAAGAATGGTATTTTATTATAATGCCCAACGTAGTTTTGCAGCGAGACCTGACCAGCTTCAATGTTAAAAGTATGGAGGGTGATAAAGTTGGTATCAGATAATGGTCTTAGGTCTTGAGGGTTTCGAGTCCATTATCGCTTATGCTTTTCCTATCTTTTAATCATTTTAATAAATCTGCACTCTTTAGGTTTCCAAGTCAGATGTTTGGTCCTATCTTTTTAAAATGGCGAACACTACGATAATTGAAAATAGGAGAGAGAGTTCGATCAGTGGTCTCGTAGCTCAGGATAGACTGAGTCAGTTACTTTTGGGTGTTAAGGAGTTAGCAACCATTATTCATGAGGCCACCTCCGAAGGTATAGACAATGTTAGGGAGTCCAAGAGGCACATTATCAGGGTACAACCACTTCAATGTACGATAAGGTGAGGGCCACTTTCCACAATAGCAAACCTCCTATGTTTTCTGGCATACTCGATCTAACGATCGCTCATCAGTGGAGGCGTGATATGGAGAGACATTTTATAATGATAGAATGCATAGAATAAATACTTGTTAACTACTTTTAAGATGATTGGAGATGCGTTACAGTGGTGAGCGAGTATCCCCGCACCTAAGGATAGAGATCATTTGAGGTATGGATATTGTTTAGTGAAATTTAATGATAAATACTTTCCTTATTCATTTAGGAATATGAAGAAGAAGGAATTTATGAACATAGAACAGGGTTCAAAGTCGGTTGTTAAGTATAAATAATAGTTCAATAATTTGTCATTGTTTGTACCTGAAGAGATGAACATTGAGGAGAAAAAGAAAGAGGTATGACGTGGTCACTGAAAATGATGTGTTTGGGGAATTTTTCGTTCATTACTTACACTCAAGTGGTGGATATCGCACTGCTAATATGGAAAGAGAAGATGAATTACGAAAAGAAGTTGGGTAAGAGGAATGAACCGAGTAATCACGATAGTACCAAAGTAAGTGTGGAGAGCAAGGTCGCAATGACCAACCGTAGAAGAGGTAACATACGGGATAAGGGCCTTTCAACAAAAGAACTTTTTAGGGAAGTATGTTTGAGTTGTGGAGAGATAATACATCAATATTTTAGGAGTCTAAAAGCTTAAGGATAATAAGGCCAAGGCCTTCCGGCACCAGAGCTCATGGATTACAAAGGGCGATTGCGCTAACCCCAATAATGTCGTGAGTTTATACACTATATGTTTTAAGATCCTAGGTGGGACAGGCTTAGCAAAAGCCAAAGTGTGTCTAGTGGAATATCCTGGTACGTTCACTAGTTTATAGTTATCTACTATAATTATATAGTGTAATATATATTGTTATTTTAATTATGGGTTAGGTGTGCATAATGATTGGGTGTATGGGCGCCCAGTCCTGAAATTCTACGAGTACGCACATGTGAGCCTTATTATTTTTATGGGTTTATGCTATGACATTTATGCTTTGCCTAATTTTGAGGACAAAATTTCAATATCAGTAGGGAAGAATGTAATACCCCACATTTTAATAAATAAAGTAATTCTAAAATATTTGGATCACGCGAAAGTTTTACAGAAAATAGTCACACGTGTTGCACTGCATGGGTCTCATATGTGCTAAAAATAATAATTTTTGGATGAATAGTATATTTGGATGAGTAGTGATTTTCGGGAATATTTTAAAGAATAGTTTGATTTAATCATGTTAGTTTTGTACACGATAACTTTTACGAGGTTTTGAACGTGTAATTGTGGTATTATTTGTAACAACACGAGGTTTTAGGACGGCTATTTATTTATTTTGGGAGAAATAAATATCATTTTTATTTGGAGAATTATCAAGTCGGCATTTGAGGTCAAAATTTGAAGTTGGCATTTTATTTGGAGAATTATCAAGTCGGCATTTGAAGTTGTTAGAAAGTGCTTCGAATGGTAATTCTGAGGGTGTAGTTGTTTCCAAAAGGGTCGAGATAGTCAAAATGATTGTATTTGGGGCCTATTTAGGTTCCTAAATAATTTAAGCTCGTTTGGCTCGAATTAAAGTTACCGAGTCATTTAAAGTGTGTATTATCATTTAAAGTTGTGTATCTTGGGAGACAAGGCTTAATAAGCCTACGGGAGAAACAATTCTCCTTAGAGAGAAAGAGAAATAGAAAGAAAGAAAGAAATAAATAAAGAAAGAAAGAGAAAAGAAGATGAAGAGAAAGAGAGATAAAGTGGATCTTCAGGGCAATATGCGATCTCGAGGACGAATCAGACCCTAGGAACTTGAGGCAAGTGATTAACTTGCTAAATAATTATTTTGTATCATTTATTTCATGATTTGTGGATTAAATCTTTGGGTTTTAGGTTTAGTTTGATAAAACCTAACTTTTGGGTAAAATCTTAGATTTGTTGTGTGTATAATGGATTTGATGATAGAAATTAGTTTAAATGTGTTCTTGGATGAATATTAATGTTATATATGTGATTGGGTTGAAGAGAAATGAAGAGAAGATAATTAAAATGAATTTTGGGAATTTTTGGCTTTGAAAAAGTAGCCATTTTCGAGCCTTCTGATAGGCCAAATCGATTCGTTCCCTTAGCCAAATCGATTCGAAAAGTTGCAGGTGCCCGGGTCTAAGTGATCGAATTGATTCAGATTCCAGCCAAATCAATTCGACCTGAGACATAATCCCAGGTCTGATGACCCGAATCGATTCTCCTTAGAGGCCGAATCGATTCGCAGGGCCGAATCGATTCGGATTTGGCCCGAATCGATTCGAAAACAGGGCATTTGGGGGTAATGTTTTCTAGGAAGAATTTCAATCCGTTTCGTTCACGGTTATCAATTGGGAACCTCTATAGTAATTATATGAAGTATGTTTTGGATATTTTAGGGAGTCTCCCTTATAAGAAATTATTGGAGTCATATTGACTTAATTTGAGTAATACCCATTAGAGAATATAGTATATAGACTAAGTGGGGAAGGCCTCTATTATTGAGTATTTCGTAGGGAGAGATAATTATGGGTTTATAAGCGAGAGTTAAGATGCGCTTAAAGATAATGAATTTTAGTATTAAATCCGAAATGGGATAAATTGAAAGGTTCATATGATTGATTGAACCACATTATGGATTGAGAATAATTAAATGCTAATAAATGTGCATAAGGATATAGAAATATCCTTCACGATGATTAATTTGGGAGATGCCTCACACAATGAGAAATGCTAATCGAGGTGCATTAGGATAGAGAATATCCTTAACATAAGTAGAATTGAGAGACAATTCATAATCAGAAGTGATGCGAATACTTCAAGTGAGAAATAGTATAGTGTATACTAAGTGGGGAAGATGTGTGAGAATTGACGATTAGTATATCAAGAGAGAGAAATATACTAATTAATGATATTATTTCAATTGCACCTAAGAGCGTAATACAAATATGTAATCAATGTGATAGGTATACCTTATATGATGGTATATCTTTATATGATGTGATGATGTATATCTTATGTGATGATATATATATATATATATATATATATATATAAGTGAAGCACACCCCCTCCTTTCTATCAGTGGGAAGTTGCGCGATGAGGGTGAGCACCCTGGCTCGATGAGCAGTGTGTGGATATTCCCCAGGTCATGTCGTCCATTATGTTGATATGTGATTTATATTATATTTTGGGGGTGAGAAGTCATGGGTATGTGTTGTTCTCACTTTCTGGATAGGAACTATGACCGCTTCCCGGACGTTGTGTGTGTGAGTTGATCACGAGATAGGTGTCGTTTAGTCCTACAGGTGGTCCCCAGTATGCTACGTGGTTTGGGCATTGGAAGATGATAGCATTGAGACCTTGCGTCCTCGAGTTATAGCTCGATTGGATGGTTATTATATTATTGTTGTGCTTGGTACTTGGGTATCGAGGGCATAATGGACCTCAACGACCAACATTGCCAAGGAGTAGTGTAATGGGGGGTTCCTTGTTTGGATTTCTCTTTGCGACACGTCCCACGCATGAAATGCAGTGTAATGTTGGGAGTGGGGAGAAGTTAGTCCTTAATGCTCATATATATATATATATATATATATATATATATATATATATATATATATATATATATATATATATATATATATATATATATATATATAGTATATAGTATATACTTCTCGACGATCGACAGTGCCAGAAGTAGTGTATCGGGGGGTTCCTTGTTTGGATTCGCTTTGCGAGACGTTCCATGCACGAACCGCCATGCACTGTTCAGAATTGGGAATAATAAATTAATTAATTACAAAATAAGAATTTGGGTTACATGCATCATGCATTGAGGGCATAATGAATCTCGAAAATCAATATTGTCAAGGAGTAGTGTAACGGGGGGTTCCTTGTTTGGATTTTGCTTTGCGAGACGTCCCACGCATGAAACGCGGTGCAGTATTGAGACTTGGGAGAAGTTTAGTCCTTAGAACTTGGATGCTAATAACTCATATATAATTATATGTATGATGATGGTATAACTAAAATATAAGAAATTCTAGTAAAGAGAATGTTTATGTATATTGTATGGTGTATTAGAGGAATGTTTATGTAAGCTCTATATGTTAAGTAAGTGAACAAATAAAAGAGAGAAATAACATTAAAAGTTAAAGTATATGATCTAGATGGAATTCAGATAAGTGTAGATTGGGAGATAAGTTAGATGATTTTAATTGAATATTTATATTGGGATTTAGTTAGATTTATTTGCCTAATCAAAATTGGGCATTTATTAAAGATCTCGTGCACACGTTTAGTTGCGCGCTTTAGTTGAGGGATGAGTTGGATATTATGGAGAGTGCGACTCCATTAAATCATGTCATAATGCATTTATAATTATTATGCATTTTAATGCACTTGCTATAAAATGTTTTCACCCCAGGCTCTGTCCCGTTTATATTTTCTCTTACTATGTATACATATATTGTATTATTTTAGGTGTTCCTCCGCAAGGATGCCATTGATGTTCATCCATCCATTGTATTCGTGGAGCTGTGGCAGTAGCGGACTGTTGCGGCACTTTATCTTAATCGATTCCTATCTTTGGTGTATCTAGATTAGGATTCAGTTTGTATATCGGGTTTATACCCAAGTATTGTAGATTAACACTTTTATACTTTCTCTCTCAGATTTTTATATTCTATGTGACCCGACAGCATATTCGGGTATTTTATTGTGTACATTTTGTTGTCCTCTTTTATACATTATTGGAGTATGAGCATCACTCCTCATATTTAGATGTTGTAATGTCGGTTAATGGTTGCATGGTTGGTTTTAATTGGTGTTAAATAACAAGTTTTAAATTTTTGACATTCGCTTTTAATAGTCTTGGGTAGTTAGCCTTATATTATTTAGTATTATCAATTGATGTTGAGACTGAGCCATCTAAAATACCCGATTTAATATAGTATAGGGTTGGCCACCCGTTATTATTTTGAGCGGGTTGTCACAGATGGTATCAGAGCATCAGGTTTAAGTGTCTTTAGGATCTGTGTGGGTTACTATGATCTTCCGTAAGCGTTTCTCATTTAGAGCCTTATTATTAGGATTGTTGTATTCATAAGTCCATATTTCTTCTGTGATGAGAAAACATTTTAAAGGCATTCTGACACAATTGTTCTTATTTCAGATGCCACCGAAGAGAGGTCGTTCAGTTAGGGAAAACAAAGGGGCCGAGAATGTGGAACCCCAATTTCCTCCCAGGACTATAACCACAGATAAAGTTGCCAATATTATGGCACACGCAGTGACTACTGCCATTTCTATGATGGCGCAGCAATCTGCCGTTCAAGCAGCCCAAACCCATTTAGGACTGTCTTTATGGGAAAGAGTGAAGGAAGATTTTAGTAAGGGGCATCCTCCAGAGTTTTCAGGGGGAGTTGATGCAATGGTTGTAAGTCGATGGAAGAATAGTATGCAGAGGCACCTCCGTATGGTTGAGTGTAGTGAGGTGCAAAAGTAATTTTTAGCCACCTTTAAGTTAACGGGTCCAGCTCTCTAATGGTGGGAGTCTGTCACCATATTAGAACAGAGAGATACTTTACATATAATAGATTTTTGGGAACTTTTTGATCGAAGGTATTTTTCTTCCCCAATTCAGAAGGAAATAGGGAGGAAATTGATGGATGCGTTTCAAGGAAATAAAACGGTGGTAGAATATTAAGAAGATTTTACTCGATGGGCGAAATTAGTACCTGATGAGGTAAATACGGAAGATAAGCGTATATCGAAGTTTATTCGAGGTTTAGATTAGAGAATTCGGCAGCATTTGTTAGAGGGCCCCGTGTTAGTGACTTTCGTCGAGGTAGTGAATGCGGCACTGTTGAAGGGCCATGAATATCATCTTCGTTCGCAAGAGGGTAAAGACTTTAGAGATTTGGGTTCATCAAGTAGGTTTAGATAAGGGAATGCCAGTAATGCCAGCGGGAGTAAGTCAAATTATAGAGAGTCACCGCGGCGTTCCCCCAGGTGGGTCGAGAGGATTCGCGGGCAAATGTTTCTTTTGTAAAGAAATAGGTCATAGAATGAGAGATTGTCCTAAAAGAGGTAAAGGACCACATTTTGATGAAGTTTTGGAAGTGCAACCCCTACAGCAGATTCGAGGTCATTTTAGACCAGGGGACTTTGTGTGGGAGCCCAATGATGAGGAAGGGCAATCGGACTAGAGATGGATGATGTAAGTTATTTTTCCTTTGTGAATAAGAATATTAATATATGAAGTTTTTGGATATCGTATGGGAGATAGTTATGAGAGGGTGGTGTTATAACCCTATGATGTATGTAATGATCCGGAAGGGGATTTTGAGCAAGTTAGGCTCTTATATAAATTATCTTTTGAGAGAATAGATTATTTTGCAATGTGCTCGAAGAGAGCTATAAACCTTGTTATGAATGTAAGAAACGTTTTGTGTATTGAGTAGTAATGATAAATCTACTTCTTTGTATATAGTCATGTTAGACTTATATAATTGTTGTATTCCAGTTATGGATGAGCCTAATGAATGGCAATATATTAATATGATATAAGATATTATTATTATTGAAAAGAGTTCAGAATTTGTGGATTAGGGAGGCGCAGGGAAGTTGAGCTCATGATCATGCTAATTTTTATGAGCTGCATGTTATTGTATGTATGATGATTGTTAAGACCCTATGTTATGGGCATAAGGCATTTTATATATGTACCGTAAGATATAAGTTTTTTTTTTAAATAAACTGTTTTCAAAATCAAACTTTTTATAGGCCTTTAGGCCATCTCAAAATGATTTACACAAAAATATTTTCAAAAACTAGTCCGGATCTAACAAACTCTCAATCCCCAACATCGCTACATATTAGTGTATTGGGAGGGTTCCTTGTTTGGATTTCGTTTGCGATACCTCCCCCGCATAAAAGTGGCGAATGTCAGGAATTGAGAGGAGTTACTTCCTTGGACCATTCAAAAAAATTTATACATTATTATTGCTAGTATTATATATACATCTTTAGAATTATGGAACTTTGGAGGCAAATGAAGCCTCACTATGATTGGTACGATTAAAGCCCGAATAAAGGGTGTATGGGAGCCCTAGTTGTTAAAATTGGTTTTATAAAACTTAAAATAAATTCTTCGTGGGAAGTTAGAGGTTTGGGTATGTGACACCCCGCCTAATTAATCCCTGGTGATCAATCCTAAATCAAGTTAGAACAGGTTTATCAGTTGGTCCATTCTTAGCATCACTGTCGTCTTTTTAATTACTAACCACCTAAGTGAGAAAAGTATACTGGTGCCAATTTTTATCTTTCAATTAATTAAATGAAACTCATGGGGAACATAAAATAATACACAATCACAGTTAACTGAAATAACCATCCATAAATAAAATACCTAACCGAATAAACCATCGGTCCAAATATCCAATACAAGTAAAGACAAGAAGACAATCTCAACAAGTCTAATACTAATAAATGAACTGTGAGCGACATGCTCAAATAAGCACTAGAGAGTCCCTACACGAATGAAAGAAGGAGGCGTCTATCAAAAACCCCGCAACATCCATATGTGCTACAGCAACGGATACCTGGAATAGAGTCAAGCCTGGCGTCCCTATGGCTGGACACCTAAAAGGTTTTTAAAAAAATTTATAGCAAGGGTTAGTACCCAACAACGTTTGAAAACATTTAACAAATGACTAACTTGCAGTAATAAATAAATATGCATGCTCTTCATATTTTAGTTTGTGCCGCACCCTTTTGAGGACTTCCTTACCCCTCCTCTAATGTGCACTACTAACGCTTCCATTTGATCTACCTAGGTCCTACGCTCCTGACCCAATACTTATGTTAACCCTTACAATTAACCTACTCTAACCTAGTATGCCTTAAATCATGATTTTTAAGTTATTATAAACGTCAACTTAATTAAATTATTACCCTTTTTAATTTCATATAACACTCTGACCTGTTATGCACATAATACGTTTCACAATATGTATTAAGTATCCCATATATAATTATTTACCTAATTATATATTTAATCATATTGCAGTATTCACAACCATACTTGAAACAACATTTTATACTAATATCCCACCGAGTAAAAATACTCACATAATATAATTTCTCTAAAGTGCTATCCCACTAGGTATATTCACATAACCCAGTTACCCAAATCGGAATCGCTCACTAATTTGGTTACACATACGATTGGAGGCGGTCATATTCCTTCCCTGAAAGTGAGAAGCCCCTCACCCCATATAACGGACGCTATGACCTGGGAATATACTCGCCCTACTCCTCAAGCTAGGGGATTCATCCACTACGCGCAACCTCCCCCTATAGCACTAGAGTATACACTAATAATATTCAATCACTGATATTAATGCACACACACACACTATATATATATATATATATATATATATACTATCCCACTCCGTATATATATATATATGTATAAAAATATAAAATGTCCCGGCTACACCATGTACTAAATCCGTGACACAAGCCTATTTAAAATTAAGAGTTTATGGTCCAACCCTAATTATTAATTAATTCGCACATTAATTAATTAAATCACCTTTGGTGTCGCCCCCACCATAAAATTGGACTTACTCTCGTAGTCCGAAATAACCTCACCCGAGTCTAAATTCCCGACTCCGAATTTTTAATCATGACGTGTCACCCAAAAGCTCCCACAAACCCTAATTAACTTTACTCATGATTAATTAGGTTTAAACTCATGTATTAATTTCTTAATAATTAATTACATAAAGATTATTATATAAATTCCCTTTTATATACATAACTGGGCGAAGCTGCCAAAATCTGCCGACCTTCGATCGATCGACCCCAGACCTTCGATCGATCGATCAAGCAGGTCTTCGTCTCATTCGCGAAGACAGAATCAGCCATGGATGAAATTTCTTAAACCCTAATTTCTTCTACCAGTAACCTCAAGCCCTCTTAGCATTAATACATGTTATAAACCTTATTAGGGATCTCTAAAGTGTCCATACACATTATTAATTTGACCATTAACTACGATTTCTGAAATTTGAACAAAAGTTCATCTTTAACCCATTACCCATTTACATCCCAAATTCCTTCATCAAATTTGTTTCTAATTGTCCAGATATCATCCTAACAGATATGTATTAACTCATAAATATCAGGTTTTACATGAATCCTCACCCAAATTCGTAAATCAGATTATTGTCTTTCAAAATCCCATGTTTATGCCATGAATACCCAAAACAAATTTGAATCAGTCACATCACATGAATATGAATTGAAAAACAGATTCAATACTATTTCAAGTTATCCACTTGCCTTAGGTTTCGTAGTGTCTGATTTGGAGATGAATTCCAAGGTTGAAGATGACTCCTGTTAGCTCTCTAGTGATCCCAAACTGCCTTTAACTGCTAATAGGGTTCCTTAACACACTTAGCCTTTTTCTAAAACTCTATCAGTCGTTTTCTTACTTCTCTTAATTTAACAATTAACCTAAATCCCTCTTTTTGCCTAATGGGCCAAGCCCAAGTAACCCAATTGCCCCCGTGTGGGCCCGACTATGTCTAAAAACGCCCCGTGACCTGTTTACTTCTCTCGGGTATACTTTCTCGACTATCTCAGCCCATTCGAACTCAACCGTACACTCAGAATTGGCATCCGAATTAATTTATAAAAATACTTATCCCCCCACCCCTTTAGTCTATACCGACTCCCGGTTGAGTGCATACCATGTCATTAATACTCGAAATGACTTAAATAAATAATTACTATTCACTTAGTAAATAAATTCCCGTAAATATTAACCATTTACTCCCCGATTAATAATTAAATAATATTTTCCTAATTAATTCAATTACAATTACGACTCACAAGTAATTTTGAATTCCCGAATTAATTAAATATTTAATGCATGAAAAATGCGGGGTGTTACATACTCCCCCCTTACAAAGGAATTTCTTCCCCGAAATTAGGTCATACCAGTGATGAAAAGCTCTGGATATTGTTCTCGCATATCCTCCTCCTGCTCCCAGGTAGACTCATCAATGTTGTGATGGCCCCACTATACTCTAACTAGTGGAACAACCTTGGATCGTAATTTCCGCTCGCTACGGTCTAGAATAGCCACCGGCCTCTCCTCATATGAGATGTCTGGCTGTAAATCAATTTCTTCGAGTGGAATGTGCCAGAAGGCCCTCTCGCTCCTGCGATATTTCTTCAGCGATGCCACATGGAACACGTCGTGTATCCGCTGAAGGTGCTCCGGCAATCCCAGCCTGTAGGCTACAGGCCCCAACCTCTCGATAATAGGGAAAGGTCCCACGTACCTTGGTGCTAGCTTACCCTTCTTGCCGAACCTTATCACCCCTTTCATAGGGAACACCCGGACTAATACCTGATCCCCAACCTCTAACTCCACATGTCGCCGTGAAACATCAGCATAACTTTTCTGCCTATCTTGAGCTATCCGAATCCTCCCTCGGATCATCTCTATCTTGAAATATGTCTCCTGAACAATCTCCGGCCCTAATAGTTTGTTGTCCCCCACCTCTAACCAACAAGGGGGTGAACGACAAGGTCTCCCGTATAGTGCCTCGAATGGTGCCATGCCGATCGTGAATTGGTAAGAGTTGTTATACGCAAACTCTACCAGAGGAAAATATTTCTCCCAACCTCCCCCAAAGTCCAATATGCACATTTTGAGCATATCTTCCAGCATCTGATTGACTCTCTCAGTCTGTCCATCAGTCTGTGGGTGATAAGATGTACTCAAATGCAACTCCGTGCCCATGGCCTCCTGAAAACTCTGCCAAAAATGGGCCACAAAGATCTTGTCCCTATCCGACACAATATTTATTGGTATTCCGTGCGGCTTAATAATCTCTGCTATGAATAGCTGCGCATAACGCATCGTCTCAAAGTCTGTGCGAACCGGCAGGAAGTGGGCCACTTTGGTCAACCGATCCACAATGTCCCATATGGAATCATGACCCTTCTGCGAAGTCGGTAACCCTGTAATGAAATCCATGGAGATTCTCTCCCACTTCCACACGGGAATTTCCAGTGGCTGTAGCATTCCTGATGGTCTCTGATGGTCAACTTTCATGAGCTGACACGTGGCACATTTCGAAAAAAACTCTGTTATGTTTCGTTTCATTTTTGCCCACCAATATTGTCTCTTCATATCCTGATACATCTTATCCCCACCAGGATGTACCGCAAATCTCGACCCATGAGACTCTGTCACAACAGCGTGCCTTAACTCCTCATCCTCTGGCACAATCAACCTCCCATTAAGGCGTAAGCCTCCCTCCGAGCTGATCGTGTAACCCTCTGCTCCCTCAGCTAGCAACTGGCTCACCCTATCCCGGCAGGTTTGATCCTCTGCCTGAGCCCTCACAACCCGTATAATTATCTTAGGTGTGATGGACAATGCTGACATACATGCCCTGGCTACATCATCCTCATATCGAAGTTCTCTCCACTTCGCTTTGCAGACTTCTGATATTTCCCCCGTTGGTCTCCGACTTAATGCATCTGCTACCACATTAGCCTTACCAGGATGCTACTGAATATCAAACTGGTAGTCCTTCACGAATTCTAGCCATCGCCTCTACCTCATATTCAGATCCTTCTGAGTGAAGAGATACTAAAGTGATTTGTGATCCGTGAATAACGTGAACTGCTCCCCCAGAAGATAATGTCTCCATATCCTCAAAGCAAAAACGACCGCTGCTAACTCCAGGTCGTGAGTGGGATAATTTTTCTCGTGGGGCTTTAGCTTCCTGGACGCATAAGCTATAGCCCCTTCCTCCTATTGAAGTACACCCCCCAAGTCCCTATAAGGATGCGTCAGTGTAAACCCGATACTCTAATCCCCCTTTAGGTGACAGTGATCATTCCAAGTGAAAGGTACCCCTTTTCGGGTCAGATTCGTCAAAGGGCCCGCAATCTTTGAGAATCCTTTGATGAACCGCCTGTAATAACCGACCAATCCCAGAAAACTGTGCACTTCAGTCAGTGTCGTGGGTTGTCCCCACTCCCTCACCGCCGATACTTTACTTGGATCCACCGCAATACCCTGGTCTGACACCACGTGACCAAGAAACTGAACCTCCCGTAGCCAAAATCCACACTTACCGAATTTGGCATAGAGCTGGTGATATCGTAATGTCTGTAACACTATACACAGGTGCTCTGCGTGCTCTTCCTCGGTGCGTGAGTAGATCAGGATGTCATTAATGAACACGATAATAAACTGATCGAGAAACTCTCTGAAAACTCTGTTCATGAGGTCCATGAACACTGCTGGCGCATTGGTGAGCCCGAATGGCATCACCCTGAACTCTTAAGATCCATACCGCGACAGGAAACCGGTCTTCGGAACATCCTCCTCTCGGATACATAGTTGATAATACCCTGACCTCAAGTCAACCTTAGAGAAATAAGACGCCCCTCTTAACTCGTCAAATAGGTCATCAATCCTAGGTAACGAATACTTATTCCGTATCGTGGCCTTATTCAGCTCTCTATAGTCCACGCATAACCGTAGTGAGCCATCTCGCTTTTTCACAAACAACACCGGTGCACCCCACGGCGATGTACTTCATCGGATGAAACCCTACCCCAGAAGCTGCTGAATTTGTTCCCTTAACTCACGCATCTCTGAAGGGGCCATACGATATGGGGCCCGAGCAATTGGCCTCGTCCCCGGGGCTAAATCGATTACAAATTCGATTTCCCTGCTAGGTGGCAACCCTGGTATCTCCTAAAACACATCCTCAAAGTCTCTCACCACTGGAATTGAGTCCAACGGAATAGCCACCTCCTATGAAGTTTCCTCCTCAATTTAATACAAGTGTGTGTGTGACCCTCCCTCGGGTAGTGGCATTGCTATCAAGAACATCTCCTACCCTAGAATGGAGAACACGATGGTCCTTTCATAGCAATCCACCGTCGCCCGATAACCTGTCAACCAATCCATACCCAAGATGACATTGTATCTGTAAGGACACAAATTTCCAATTGAGTCCATATATAGTTTTGGCTCAATTTCGGACAAAAACATTTATTCATAGGATAGTATTTATTGTAATATTCACAAGCCTATGAAGTGTATGTTGAAGACGTAGCGGCAAAGAATTTAAAGCTTCATGAAAATGCCGATTTTCGTGCCTCGTTTCTACGTCATCATCTAAGGTTCCATGCTCCCAATGTATGAATGTAATTATATTGATATAGGAGCTTGGAACAATGTTTAGTTGGGTGTTAGGTTTAATAAAAGCCATGTTTATTTCAGAAATAATTTAAAAAGAACTTTATATTAATATATATAAATGTTTCTGGGCCAAAATAGAATTTAACAAAAATTTCTGAAACTCGTTCGAAATTTCGTTCGAACGAGATTTTTCGTTTGAACCAAACTTCGTTCGAACGAGACTGCTTTCCAACCAAACTGGTCAGTCGTTAGATAAGTCGTTCGAATGACTTTCTCGTTCTAACGAGGTATCTAACGAGGTTCTAACGAGCCCAGGCTGGTCGCTCGTTAGAAACCTCGTTCGAACGACAGTCAAAGTCGTTCGAACGAGAATGCCAGACGGGAACAGTTTTGAGCAGTTTTTTGGCAGTTTTTCCCCACTTCTCCACTTGGTTTTCAACCAATTTTTTTCAGACTTATTTATGAACGGGAATCTCTTTTTCTAACTTATCTTTTTCATACCAAACAAACTCCTAGAGAGTGTTTTGAGAGAAAATTTATTTAAGGAAAAAGATCAAGTTTTGAGTGTTAATTTCCAATGAAAAATTCATACACACTCTAGTTTACACCCAATAGTTGTTTATCCAAGATCATTATATACATATCTTTACTTGGAGTTTTTGGCACCGGTTTTCTCTACCGAATTCAAGAGACGTTTCGGGTTTGCCTCTACACCCCATCACAAAGAAGACTTTTGTTGAGATTCTACCCACAAGGAGAAAGGCTCCATGCTTGGGTGACGGTGTTCGTTTAAAGTCCCATCGGTGAATTCCGAGACCACGGTGGAGCTCCGTTGGTTATCCGCTAATTGGAGGTTGATACAAGAAGGAGCATCACGGCTTGAGAGGGTTCGAGTTTAGGAAGTAAGTCTTTTGTCTTGTATTTTGTAATACCATTTTTAGTGGATTTGAGGCTAGGGCCGTCCCGAGGTTTTTTTCCGTTAGTGGGTTTTTTCCTCGTACATCGCGGTGTTGTGTGACATTGTTTATTTTTATCTTGCTCAAAATTTAGAACGCATTCTTAGGATAATTTCAAGATAAAATTCGGTTTAATTCTCACACACATTTAATTTGGGACTTAAATTAAATATTGGGTTAATTTGGTTTATTCAAGTCTTTTGCTAAAATTGGTTTCGCCTAACTTTTGATATAATTGTTAATTATGACTTAGGCAAATTCTAGGACTTGAATTTTATTTTAATCTGTTTCTTTAGATATTAAAACCCGGCCTTGTTTATTTTGTTACAGCCATCATCCTTACGCTTCCGCATCTATTTCAAAAAGGAAATGTTTATTTTAATTGAGATAATTAATCACCGGGGATCCAACTGCATTTTACAGTATCCCTTCATATCTAACACCAAGAGGTCCGCTGCTAAACTAAGTCTTCCAATAACAATATCCACACCCCGACAAATCGAGTGGATCGTAGTCCCGCTGCCTACCGGCGACTCTACACATATCTGAAGACTACCCGCGGTCTCTAGTAGTCCGACCCGTTTAGCAAAATTATTTTTAATGAATGAATGTGATGCTCCCGTATTGAAAAGAATACTACCCTCATAACCATGAATGAGAAACATACCCTCAACTGCTGGCGGTGCTTGCTGCGATGGAGGATTGGGAACATCCCGGACGTTATACATGCATCCATAGTGCATCTGTCCCTGCTGTGGTGGAGCGGGTATTGCTGCTGCTGCTGGAAGCATCTGCTCCCGTTGCCCCTATTGGGCCTCCTGCTGTTAACCTCTGCCCCTTTGTGGGCACTCCCTCTTGAAATGTCCTGGCTAGCCACAGACAAAACAACGTCTCTGACCATCCCCCTGTCGTTAGCCCTGTTGGCCCTGGCGTGGCTGGCCTTGGCCCTGTTGGCCTCCCCCATTGTTCCCTTGGCCCTGACGGCCCTCCGTAACCTGCTGCTGCTGATTTGGGCCCGGCTGTCCCTGCCTAAACCCTTGTCCTCCCAGTCGGAACCCACCAGGCTTAAACTTCTTAGCTTGATTCCCTTCTTGATTGCCCGTCTGCTGCTGAGCACCTCTTGTGTCACCACTAGTAACTGCCTTGCCCTGTTGGCTCGGCTCCCCTGTCCTCTTGCTTCCCTTCGTATGGAAACGATGATCCTGGCAGTGTACAAGTGCAGCGTTAACGACATCTGTATACGTCACTAACGTCGGATTCCCAATCAAATGTTGCCTGATCCGCCAGGCTAAACCGTCCATAAACCTCGATTTCTTCCGTTCCACATCGCTCACCTCATTTGGCACAAAGTTTGCCAAACGGGTGAACTCTTCCTCATAGTCTGCCACTGATCGGTCACCCTGTACTAAATCACTGAATTTCTTTCTCATCCCAGCCTCTACTGTTGGTGGAAAGTATTTGCGGTCAAACCGCACCCAGAACTCTGCTATCGGCATCAAGTCTCGCTCCTCGACAGTGGTAACTGACTCCCACTACTGTAAGGCTGCCCCCGACAGACGAAAAGTAGCAAGCATCTGTTTCTGTACCTCGGTACACTCCAGCATGCGCAGATGGCGCTGAATGTTCTTCTTCCATAAATCCCTTCGTAATTTTTTTTAAATTTGGCATGTGGGACTTGAAAATATTTGTGTGTTCAATTTTACTAAAATGTGCTATATCACATGTGCATTAAATAATTTCACTCATCCCTTAGTAATTTTTTTTTAATTTGGCATGTGGGACTTGAAAATATATAACTGATCAACTCATAACTTGACACTTCATGCAAATAATGCAAGCTTGAGACTATGAATTTTTTACAAGTAATGCTTATATTCTTAATGGCTAAATTATTTTATTTCATATTGCATTCTTTTTCCAAAATATGTTTCATTTATATATTATTTTAAGTTGGTTTTCTAATTTTAAACAATGTGGAAGAATGAATGATAATATTAATACTTCTTAATAATGTGTTTCAAAAATTTTGGAAGTGCTGAAGTATCATACTATTGTAAAGTTAAATTATAGAAAACTTTGGAGTTAGAAATTATTTTAGGATATTACTTGTGGGTAAAATCATGACCAAGTATATTTATATGGTTCTATTTTCCCGGGTTTTTGGCATCGATGGCTACAATCACCACCATTTCCATCTCATTTCATTCATCGTAGGCGACTACCACTATAGTCATTGTTCAAATTTATCCAGGATTTTGTTCATCATCAAAAATCTCTCTATGAGGTAATTCATATTTGTTTTTATTTTGTTTTATATTCTTTTTCTCAAAATATTTTCATGAGAGTTTGTTCTTCTTACCCTTCTTCCTGTTAATCCATCAATTATTTCTTCTGTAATTTTTTTTATAAATTTGTTGACTTAGAAATTTCAATGAGCATTTTGATTTGCATATGTTGCATTTTTATTTTTATTTTTTATGCACTTTCTTGGTTGGGTCGATTATAAGAAAATCTTGGGCTATCTATTCAGTAAAAACCTCTTTTGCTGCTAAGCCTTGGTTAAAATTTCCACTGATGATGATTTCTACAAAAATGTTTCGTAAAAAATGTTTCTCATTTTTTTTAATTCTAAATTTACTAATCTATTTTAACATTTGCTATTTTTCAGTCGCTTAAACTGATTGTTGTAGTTTAAAAAAATCATATAAAGTTGGTTGGATTAGTGGAGGGGGTGTGGTGTTAATTCTACATGGGGCACTGGGCAGAGATAGAGGACGGTGTTCTTGGTTAGGTTAGGGTTTGTTAGGCCGAGTCCAATTATGGTTTCTCTCCACCCCTGTTTCTACGCTAGAAATAAAAAGAAGGTAAAACCATCTCCAATGCATCGTTTCTGCCTATTATTCATCTGATGTGGCTGCTGAGTCATATTGACAATTTCTACCATCATTTCTACATGTAAAAATACAAAAACGGTTTGCCAAAGTGACGTGGTGATCCACATTCTTGTTTGGCGACACTATTTCCCTCCAAAATAAACCCTCCACCTGATCTCTATTTTTTCTACTTCTCCCATTCTGTACGAAATGTATTTTTGTTGTACCAATTGAAGGAAAATTTCAGAGTTAATTGAAGGTATGTTCTATATATATCATGTATTTCATCTGTTGATTTTAAAATTGGAGAAATGCACTGTATTTCATCTATTGATTTTTTTATTGTCAATTCTCTAAATATATAATTGTGAGGGCTAAACCATTTCATGTATTGGTTTGTATTTCATCTATTGATGAAATGCACTGAGTCATGTTGGCAACTCCTAACATTTGTATTTCATTTATTGATTTTTTTATCTCAGTTCTCAAATATTTATAAGTTGCCTTCAAGTTGTTCGATGAAATGAGCTTCACAAATATGATTATTCTCAAAAGGTACTCGAGAATAATCTCAAAAATACTTGCTTCCCCTAATAACTACTAGTTGCCTAATATAATATGTATACGCACTGATAGTAAACATTGTGTTTAGTTTTTATTTAATAGTTTATGAATTTAGGTCTGTGCCAGCGGCTTTATTAAAAAATAGGGACAAAAATTATAGAAGAAATGTTTGTAGTCCTATTTCTAAAATACATATTACAATAAGTACTAAATTTACAAGCCCCTTTATTTAACTACTAAATGGTGAATTGTTGGATGAAATGTTATTTCTATTTTATCCTTGTTTTTTTTCTTAAAACATGATAATGTGATACATTTTATTGATGTTAAGACGTTTTATTTTATTCTTTTTGCAGTTACTAAATGATGGAAATGAATTCAGACGACAATCATGAATTTTCAATGCCTAACCCCAGTTCTAATGATGTCGATCAACGTGCTGATAATGATTCCCGCATTTCTCAATCCACATATAACTCCAGTGATTCTCGATTCAACTCCCATAATTCAATCCCCCCCTTTCCAACTCACTACCCCAACAGTGCAAACCAATTTCAAACAAGTTATGGTCTACACTCAACCAATTTCGCTCCTTATTTACAATGACAATATTCGTTCCAAGGTCTAATGAATGCCCCGCTATTTCCCTTTGAAACTCAAATGCCACCACCCTTAGAGAAGAACGAAAAAAAAACAGAAAAGGAAATTTGAATTCTCGAAGAAAAAATTCTGAGGTACCTCAATCTATTTGACGAAATTGGACTAAGGAGGAAGATGTTGCTTTAACTAAAGCCTGGTTACACAACTCAACTGATATTCTAGTTGGAACAGACCAACCGACGATTGCATTGTGAGCACGCATTAAGCAATCTTGGAAGGAATTTTTAGAGGGTGATTTTGTAGAAGACCGACAATTGAGTGGTTTGTCCAAATGTTGGTGCACAATTCAAGCTGCCATCAATAAATTTCATGGGATATATGAGCAATTGGCTAGGACTCCAAGGAGTGGAACAAATATAGACAATTTGGTGAGAATTATTTTAGTTTGTTAATTGTAATTTAAGTTACTCAATATTGACTTGTGATTTTCATTGATATTAAACTTATATTGTTCTCATTATCATTTGTAGAGGACAGATGCGCATAAAGTGTACAAGGAAACAAATGCCGATAATAAGGCATTTTTGTTTGAACATTGTTGGGTTGAATGCAAAAAAAATGCAAAATGGTGCACCGAATAATTAACCACGAGTGCATCGAAGCGATAAAGACAAAATGGTGATGATCCTGCAGAGGGAGAAGACAGTAGTGCTGATGGGGTTGTTAGGCCGCCTGGAAGAACAACGACGAAAGTTAAAAAGAATATGCAATTACAAGATAAGGGTACTGCTGAGATTCTGAGCAAATTGCAAGTACCGCTACAGGAACAATTTAATCACAACAAAGAAGAGTTGGAGTTAAAGAGGGAGAATACTATAATTGTAAAAAAGAATATGAGTTGCGGGAAAATGCGATGAAAAAGGAATTGGAACTAAAGGAGAAATAATTAGCCTTGGAGACAAAAGCCCAACGATGAAGAGATCAATAGAAAATATTGATTCAAGATCTCTCGAAGCTTACTCCAGTGCCTCGGGCACACATGGAAAAATGCAAGAAAGGATATTGCAAGAATGGGAGGAGAAGGACTTTCAAATGTAATGCTAAGCGCTATGGTGTTTGGATAGTCGAACGTTGTTTTAGTATTAAATTTATGTTTGTCGTTGTTTGATTAGTCATAGGATGCTATTCAGAATTTGTTGTTGACTTTATATGATACTGATTGGTTTTTAACTTGTTGGTTTTAAAATTTATTTCCAATCTCTCTCTAGTTTCAGTGATTTTCATAATTTGGTCCCTATGTGTAATAGACAACACAACACAGAATTCCAGTGCATCTGGAAGCCCCATCCCACTGTATCATTCCAGTTCTTGGATTCGCAAAATGAATAGAATGAGTGATTAGTGTAAATTAGTTGTGGTTCAGTTTTAGATTAGGAATACTGTTTGCAGCCCCATTGATTTACATTGAGGACCTACCATTTGATTACGAGTACTATTTGCAGCCCATACTAGTGAATTTGTATGTCACTGTTAAATTTGAGTGTGTTTGATTGCAGCTCATCAAACACACTCAATGGTCTATCAGTTCATTCATTGTTGATCAGTGTACTTATGTAATACCCCATAATTTTATGCTATATTAATTTGGGGATTTATTAAAGTTAATGTGAATGAATTATGTTATAATTATTAACGTGACGAGAGTTAGTAATTATGGGAAATTTGTTGAATATTACTAATGAGCAAAGTAATATATGTTATTGATTATATTGAATGTCACGAGTGAATAAAATGACAATTTTGGAAATTTGAAACGGGACGCGCCCGTGTCGCGTCGGGACTAAATTTTGTTAAATAAAAAGTGAATATTTTATAAGTTGCCCATAGGTCGTTTTGAGAGCTCCAACGCGTCCGGTAGGATCGAGATAGTCAAAAAAGTGTACCCGGGAGTTTAGTTTGGGTCTCGGGGCGTTCTTAGGCCTAATTGGTACCCTAGGAGGGAAATTTAGGCATTTCACCTTTTTGGGTAATTAAACCCACGAAATTTAGCAACCTATATCAGCCATCTAGGTTAGTCCTTTAGGGTTAGAATATCCAGAAATCAATTGACCACCATTGGAGAAGAGAGGAGAGAGCTCCAAGGCAATTCAAGGCCAAAAAGTCACCGGTTTGCACCGCCGCCACCACCACCGCGTAGATCGCGAGACGAGGAACGCAGCCATACCAAAATCAGTCGTGAATCAGAATACCAAAAATCCCAGGCAAGTGTTTAACTTGCTATTTTCATTGGTGCAATCTTCATATTAGTTTAGGAATGATTAGGGATGAATTATGTATAAGAAAACCCAATTTGTGATAGGAAAATCCATGTAGTATTAGTTATTATGATGATTCTGGAAACCCTTGCCATGTAGAGAAAATTAACGACGAAATTTTGATGATTATAAGAAAGAAATTCTGGAGAAAGATTTGTTAGAAAACTGTTTAAGAAAATTCTAGGGTTCTTGATAATTGGATATAATTTTAGGTTGAAAATCCGTGTTTAAATGATGAATATGTACATGCCTTACGTTAGAATCATATAGTATATTGTTATAATGTTAGTAGTAGAATTCTGGGACGATTGGAACTTGAAAATATGGATTTGGTGTAATTTTGGTGATGAAACCCGTAACTGCATTCTGTAGAATTTTTCGCAGACCTGCTTGATCGATCGATCGAGCCTAGAGCTTCGATCGATCGAGCCCCAAGCTTCGATCGATCGACCCCTCCTGGAAGACTCCTAATTCCCTCTTTAAATGAGTTAAATTCAAATTGTCGTGATATAATTCTTGGGCATTCTTGATAAAATGACTTGGGAGACATTGAGGACCAGTAGGGCATATGAATAAATGTTGGGACCTTTAATCTTCAACGAGAATGGTACTTATGGGACATTTACTTTAGGGTTAGTGAATTTATAAATCTAAAGGGTGAGGTGTGTAAGAGAGTTATGTTGGAACCTAATAAAGACACTTACTGAATTTCAGATTTGTGAGGATATAGTCCACGAGTGTCAGGTAATGAGTGAGAAAACCCTTAGAGTTAAGGTTAAGAATGAAACTTTATACGTAATTCTATAAATGTGAATTTAAGGATAAATGGTAAAATAATGGGTGACGAGAAGAACCTATATTAATATGATAAAGTGGTATATTTATATGACTGTGTGTACATATATTATATACTTGTGAAAATCATGCCCACGCTACTTGCTATCCCTGAGGTTACCGCGCTGGGATAAGTCTTATCTCGATGGGACCTTTATGGGGGATATTTACTTATACCTTAGAAGATAGATATCCTTGGTACAGGCTATCGCTGTGATAGTTCAGACGGTCCTAAGAGACGCAGGTATGTGCCATCCTCTTAGAGACTTGGAATCTATGCTTCGCCTCAATATTGTTTGTGTATTTATGTTAATACAATTCGAGAGTGATTCCGATTGTATTTCCCTTAATATGAGTGATATGGGGTTCTGGATAGTAGAGTATGCACGCACCATAGTTTTATTTGGGGTGCTGTTATTTTATATATATTATTCGAGTAGTTAATATATATATGAGATTTGGAATTTGAAACTGCCTACTGTGATTTGATACGTAGAACATGGTTGATGACTCAAATGGTAAATACTTGTTTTGAGAAAGTATAATATGACACTGGAAAACTTTATTGATTTTATAAAGTTAAAATGGAGAACTTTGATTTCTAATTGAAATACCCTTTTTGAAATGGAATCGTTAAATATTGAATCTTTCGAGTAATCTAAGATTAGTTAAATCATTGGGAAGATTTGTGCGATAAATGATAAGATAACCCGTTGGAAAGGTTAACACGATAGGCGTGCACATTAGAAGAGAGGTGAGAATTTCTCAAGAGAGTGTCGCTCTAATATGTTGTTGCATTGGCATGTATCAAATTAAATACTTGCTAAATGTATTTTAAAATCAAACACACTTTCGGGCTCTGACCCGTTTTTCTCTCTCTCTCTCTCTCTTGTATATATATGTATATATTTCAGGTGCCCAGCCACAGGGGCGTCTTGCTTAGGATCTCTTGAAAGGAACGAGCTGCAGCTTACGTGGGAGTTGCAGGTCACTTGCGTAGACGGCTTCCTTTATTGACTCCACTTCTAGCATTCTCATTTATTGGGCATGTGTCGCCCTTTCCATTATTTCATTGTTATTGGGACATTTGTATTTCCAGTTATTTTCAGTATTGTTACTATGGGTTTTATTCAGTTTGGATTCGTGACTTTAGTTTTCGTATGTGGACATTCGATTGACGAATGTATTATATTATTTGGTTTACTGTGATGTGATTCTTAATTGTAGAAATGTTGTTTTCAAATAAATAAATCTTTTTCTTTAAATAAAATTTGGAAAGTTATGTATGAAAATGGTTTTGACACTTAGCTTAATTATTTAGGGTGTTAACTTGAAAAATTATTTTTATCGACAGTGATGCTGAGAATGAACCAACTGTATACCTTGATTTAATTTTATAAAGGAGTGATCACCCGGTATTTAATTAGGCGGGGTGTCACAGGTGGTATCAGAGCATCAGGTTCTAGTGTCCTTTAGGATCTGTGCGGCCTATTATGCTTTCAGCGTTGCTTTCCTTGATATAGAGCCCTAAATACTAGGAATGTTGTGTTCATCTCTATACATTGGGAATTCGTGCTTCTGCGATTTGTTTATTTGAATGATGAACTCATCCAAATTTATTTAAATTTCCAGATGGACCGTCAAGAAGAACTAGCTAAAACGGTTAAGGGAGTCAACGAACAAGATCGACTCATACCTTGGGTATCCCCAGAGAAAGTATCTACCGCCGAGTTAGCAGGTATCGTGGCACAAGCAGTTGCCACTGCAGTTTTACAATACCAAGAACGCAGCCTATAACTTAAAGGAGGCAAAAGACCTAGAGAGGTTAACCAAATGCATGTGACTAACGCTGACAAATGTGCGAAGACATCGAAATTGCGACAACAAACTACCCAAGATCAAATCAGTTATGGTCAACAAAGTGGTAAAATGAAGTAGTTTCGAAAGAGGAATAAAGTTCCAAGTCGGCAAGGCCGACACCAACAGCAGCAGGGTCGGAGGGGGAGTAACTTCGGAGGCCGATGTTTTGGGTGTGGTAAGCACGGCCATAGGCGCCAGGATTGCCCAGAGAGAGATATGGCCCCACAACAGCAGGGTGCCCGTAATGATCCATAGGGGCCACTTTTCCCAATCGCTCTCCCAGCACCAACTCAGGTACTAGGCCTGCCAACCTTTCCTATAGCTCCAGTGCAGTAGGGGCAGTTACAGTACAGACATATCTATAATGTCCACCAGGCAGCCGCCCCACAGGCACCACCCGCGATTTGGGGTATGTTTTCTATCCGTGAAACTTTGGATCGAATTTTGTTTGTTACTAGGATAACACATTGTTTTATAGCTACATATTTTGCGAAGACCTTAGGGTTATTAACCACAGTAGAGAGCACTGTAACGTAGGTAGACTCACCACTGGGGAATAGTTCACTCTTCTTTATATGCCGGGGAGTGGGAGTAGTGATTGGTAGTTTGGTATTACCTGCAGACATGTTAGTTTTAGACATGCACGAGCATGATGTGATTATTGGTACAGATTGGCTTGCAGCTTATAGAGCCATGATTGATTGCTTCGGTGGAAGCATTGTTTTTGCCATTCCGGGGCAAGAGATGTTTGTAGTGGCGATGCCTCGCCCAGAGATAGGTTCGACCGCTCATTTATATTAAATAGAGGAGAATACCTCTAATGAGGTTGAAATCCCGTTAGACTCGATCCCAGTTGTCAAGGAGTATTCTAATGTGTTTCAGGAAATAGCCGGCCTACCCCCAGTCGAGAGATAGACTTTGTTATAGATTTATTACCAGATACGAGACCTATAACCCGCGCACCGTACCGTACGGCTCCGGCAGAGATGCGAGAGCTACGAGATCAGATAGAGCAGCTGTTAGGTCAGGGCTTCATTCGCAGGAGTACCTCACCTTGGGGCGCTCCAGTTTTGTTTGTGAAGAAGAGAGATGGTTCACTGAGATTGTGTGTGGACTACCGGGAGCTGAACAAGGTCACGATACGGAATAACTATCCGTTGCCTCGAATCGATGATCTGTTCGACCACTTAAGGGGAGCAACTTTCTTTTCGAAGGTAGATCTGAGGTCGGGGTACCATCAGTTGCGTATTAGAGAGCAGGATGTTTCAAAGACTGCCTTTTTATCGAGATATGGGTCCTATGAGTTCAGGGTGATGCCGTTCGGACTCACAAATGCCCCAGCCATTTTCATGGACTTGATGAACCGAGTATTCAGAGAGTTCTTGGATCAGTTTGTCGTCGTTTTCATAGATGAAATTTTGATATATTCACACTCCGAGGAGGAGCATGCCGAGCACTTGAGGTAAGTTCTTCAGACTCTGCGAGAGCATCAGTTGTATGCTAAGTATGAGAAGTGTGTATTCTGGTTGCGAGAGGTACAGTTCTTGGGGCATGTGTTTCTGAGCAGGGAATAACAGTCGACCCGAGTAAATTATCAGCGGTGAGGGAGTGGGGACAGCCCACGACACCGACGGAAGTGCGTAGTTTCTTGGGGTTAGCTGGTTATTACAGGAGATTCATTCGGGGATTCTCCAAAATAGCGGGTCTATTGACCAATCTGACTCGCAAGGGGGTACCATATATTTGGGATGACGCTTGTCAGTTGGCTTTCAACGAGCTGAAAGACAAGCTTACTTCAGCTCCAGTCCTTGTGTCACCGCAGTCGGGTATGGAGTACCTGGTTTACACCAATGCGTCCTTACGGGGACTTGGGGGAGTACTTCAGCAAGAAGAGAAGGCTATAGCTTTTGCTTCCCACAAGCTTAAGCCGCATGAGAAGAATTACCCCACCCACGACCTGGAGTTAGCATCGGTCATCTTTGCATTGAGGATATGGAGGCACTTATTATTGGGTGAGAAATTCCGTTTGTTCACAAACCACAAGTCATTGCAGTACCTGTTCACTCAGCGAGAGCTGAATATGCGTCAGCGCAGATGGCTAGAGTTGGTGAAGGACTACCAGTTCAATATACAATACCATCCGGGAAAGGCCAACGTAGTTGCTGATGCGTTGAGTCGTAGACCGGTAGACGAGGTAGCGGATGTCTGGAAAACAAAGTCGAAGGAGATGGGTCACCAGGACGCAGTAGCACGTTCTTTCATATCCGTGATGTCAGTCACACCCGAGATTGTTACGAGGGTGATATAGGCACAGACCACAGACCCGTTTTGCCAGGACCAGATTGTACGACTTTTAACCGAGGGTGCTGAGTCTTATTTTGTTAGTTCTGATGGGTGTTTGAGGTTTAATGGGAGATTGGTGGTTCCAGAGGGAGCAGAATTACGTCATGCAGTGATGACTCATTCTCACGAGTCCCGATTTGCAGTACATCCGGGAGGCGATAAGATGTACCAGGATATGAGGCGACAATACTGGTGGAGTGGGATGAAGAAGGACATTGCTGAGTTCGTGTCCAAGTGTTCTACCTGCCAGTTGGTGAAGGTGGACCATCAGAAACCATCAGGACTGCTTCAGCCATTGGAAGTACCCACGTGGAAGTGGGAGAGTATTTCCATGGATTTTATTACAGGGTTGCCTACATCACAGCGGGGCCACGATTCTATCTGGGTGATTGTAGACCGTTTGACCAAGGTGGCTCATTTTCTGCCGGTGCAGACAGATTACACCACGGGTCAGTATGCTCAGTTGTTCATCGCTGAGATTGTCAGATTACACGGGGTGCCCCTGAATATTGTGTCAGATAGAGATAAGATTTTCGTGTCACGTTTTTGGGAAAGATTTCAGGAGGCTATGGGTACTGAGTTGAGGCTGAGTTCAGCTTACCATCCACAGACAGATGGACAGACAAAGCGTACTAATCAGATGTTAGAGGATATGCTGCGCATGTGTATTCTCGATTTTGGAGGAGGTTGGGAGCCACATCTTCCACTCGTAGAGTTTGCTTATAATAACTCTTATCAGTTCACGATTGGGATGGCTCCATTTGAGGCTTTGTATGACAGGCCTTGTCATTCTCCAACTTGTTGGCTCGAGGTGGGGGATAACAAGTTGCTAGGACCAGAAGTGATTCAGGAGACCTCCGCGAGGATTGAGATGATCAGGAGTCATATTCGGGTAGCCCAAGACAGGCAGAAGAGCTACGCCGATACGAAACGGTTCTTCTGGGAGTTTAGTGTGGGGGACCAAGTGTTATTGCGTGTATCTCCTAAGAAGGGAGTGATGAGGTTCGGGAAGGAGGGGAAATTGGCTCCGAGGTACGTGGGTCCATTTCCCATCATCGAGAGGATTGGTCCGATTGCATACAAGTTGGGACTGCCAAAATATTTACATCGCATCCACGATGTATTCCACATCTCGTCGTTGAGACGGTACCTTCGGGATGATATGGCCCATACTCACATTGCGATAGATGAGATCGACTTACAGCCTGATAGCTCTTACGAGGAGAGACCAATGGCTATCCTAGATTATAGTGAGAGGAGATTGAGGTCGAAGATAGTTCCACTTGTGCGGGTCTAGTGGGAGCATCATAATGTGGAGAAATCCACTTGGGAGCGCGAGGAAGATTTACGCGAGAGATATCCAGAGCTGTTTTTACCAGGTATGCCTTATTTTCCGAATTTCGGGACGAAATTCCGTTATTAGGGGGGAAGTATGTAATACCCCGTATTTTTATGCTATATTAATTTGGGGATTTATTAAAGTTAATGTGAATGAATTATTTAATAAAAATCCGGAAATTAATTATGTTATAATTATTAACGTGACGAGAGTTAGTAATTATGGGAAATTTGTTGAATATTACTAATGGGCAAAGTAATATATGTTATTGATTATATTGAATGTCACGAGTGAATAAAATGACAATTTTGGAAATTTGAAACGGGACGCGCCCGTGTCGCGTCGGGACTAAATTTTGTTAAATAAAAAGTGAATATTTTATAAGTTTCCCATATGGTCGTTTTGAGTGCGCCAACGCGTCCGGTAGGGTCGAGATAATCAGAAAAGTGTACCCGGGGGTTTAGTTTGGGTCTCGGGGAGTTTTTAGGCCTAATTGGTACCCCGGGAGGGCAATTTAGGCATTTCACCTTTTTGGGTAATTAAACCCACGAAATTTAGCAACTTATATCAGCCATCTAGGTTAGTCCTTTAGGGTTAGAATATCCAGAAATCAATTGACGGCCATTGGAGAAGAGAGGAGAGAGCTCCAAGGCAATTCAAGGCCAAAAAGTCACCGGTTTGCACCGCCGCCACCACCACCGCGTAGATCGCGAGACGAGGAACACAGCCATACCAAAATCAGCCGTGAATCAGAATACCAAAAATCTCAGGCAAGTGTTTAACTTGCTATTTTCATTGGTGCAATCTTCATATTAGTTTAGGAATGATTAGGGATGAATTATGTAGAAGAAAACCCAATTTGTGATAGGAAAATCCATGTAGTATTGGTTATTATGATGATTCTGGAAACCCTTGCCATGTAGAGGAAATTAACCACGAAATTTTGATAATTATAAGAAAGAAATTCTGGAGAAAGATTTGTTAGAAAACTGTTTAAGAAAATTCTAGGGTTCTTGATAATTGGATACAATTTTAGGTTGAGAATCCGTGTTTAAATGATGAATATGTACATGCCTTACGTTAGAATCATCTAGTATATTGTTATAATGTTAGTAGTAGAATTCTGGGACGATTGGAACTTGAAAATATGGATTTGGTGTAATTTTGGTGATGAAACCCGTAATTGCATTCTGCAGAATTTTTCGCAGACCTGCTTGATCGATCGATCGAGCCTAGAGCTTCGATCGATCGAAGGTTCGATCGATCGAGCCCCAAGATTCGATCTATCGACCCCTCCTGGCAGACTCCTAATTCCCTCTTTAAATGAGTTAAATTCAAATTGTCGTGATATAATTCTTGGGCATTCTTGATAAAATGACTTGGGAGACATTGAGGACCAGTAGGGCATATGAATAAATGTTGGGACCTTTAATCTTCAACGAGAATGGTACTTATGGGACATTTACTTTAGGGTTGGTGAATTTATAAATCTAAAGGGTGAGGTGCGTAAGAGAGTTATGTTGGAACCTAATAAAGACACTTACTGAATTTCAAATTTGTGAGGATATAGTCCACGAGTGTCAGGTAATGAGTGAGAAAACCCTTAGAGTTAAGGTTAAGAATGAAACTTTATACGTAATTCTATAAATGTGAATTTAAGGATAAATGGTATAATTATGGGTGACGAGAAGAACCTATATTAATATGATAAAGTGGTATATTTATATGACTGTGTGTACATATATTATATACTTGTGAAAATCATGCCCACGCTACTTGCTATCCCTGAGGTTACCGCGCTGGGACAAGTCTTATCTCGATGGAACCTTTATGGGGGATATTTACTTGTACCCTAGAAGATAGATATCCTTGGTACAGGCTATCGCTGTGATAGTTCAGAGGATCCTAAGAGACGCAGGTATGTGCCATCCTCTTAGAGACTTGGAATCTATGCTTCGCCTCAATATTGTTTGTGTATTTATGTTAATACAATTCGAGAGTGATTCCGATTGTATTCCCCTTAATATGAGTGATATGGGGTTCTGGATAGTAGAGTATGCACGCACCATAGTTTTATTTGGGGTGTTGTTATTTTATATATATTATTCGAGTAGTTAATATATATATGAGATTTGGAATTTGAAACTGCCTACTGTGATTTGATACGTAGAACATGGTTGATGACTCAAATGGTAAATACTTGTTTTGAGAAAGTATAATATGACACTGGAAAACTTTATTGATTTTATAAAGTTAAAATGGAGAACTTTGATTTCTAATTGAAATACCCTTTTTGAAATGGAATCGTTAAATATTGAATCTTTCGAGTAATCTAAGATAAGTTAAATCATTGGGAAGATTTGTGCGATAAATGATAAGATAACCCGTTGGAAAGGTTAGTACGATAGGCGTGCACATTAGAAGAGAGGTGAGAATTTCTCAAGAGAGTGTCGCTCTAATATGTTGTTGCATTGGCCTGTATCAAATTAAATACTTGCTAAACGTATTTTAAAATCAAACACACTTTCGGGCTCTGACCCGTTTTTCTCTCTCTCTCTCTCTCTCTTGTATATATATGTATATATTTCAGGTGCCCAGCCACAGGGGCGTCTTGCTTAGGATCTCTTGAAAGGAACAAGCTGCAGCTTAGGTGGGAGTTGCAGGTCACTTGCGTAGACGGCTTCCTTTATTGACTCCACTTCTAGCATTCTCATTTATTGGGCATGTGTCGCCCTTTCCATTATTTCATTGTTATTGGGACATTTGTATTTCCAGTTATTTTCAGTATTGTTACTATGGGTTTTATTCAGTTTGGATTCGTGACTTTAGTTTTCGTATGTGGACATTCGATTGACGAATGTATTATATTATTTGGTTTACTGTGATGTGATTCTTAATTGTAGAAATGTTGTTTTCAAATAAATAAATCTTTTTCTTTAAATAAAATTTGGAAAGTTATGTATGAAAATGGTTTTGACACTTAGCTTAATTATTTAGGGTGTTAACTTGAAAAATTATTTTTATCGACAGTGATGCTGAGAATGAACCAACTGTATACCTTGATTTAATTTTATAAAGGAGTGATCGCCCGGTATTTAATTAGGCGGGGTGTCACAACTTATTAAAGCATTACAGTGTACCCAAAGCATACTCAGATGAAGATTTTCATTTCAAACAACACTAATATGAGACAAATACTAGCGTCCTAGTATGCACTTTTGGTCAGTAACATGAGACAAATACTAGTGTCTTGCTCATTTACGTTTATTAGTGAGGCTAAGAGTTGTAGTAGCAGACTAACCATTTATTGTTAAAGTTATGGTGTTTGGTCTATCAGTAGACTTCATAGCAAGTTAGCCAAGTTCAACAGTAAAATTGGTTTAGCTTGATATCTTAGTTTGACAGTACTTTGGTGGCTGAACTGGTGAACATTGAAATAAGAGAAGCCATTTGATTTAGCACCTGCCATTTTATCACTAAAACAGAGTACATTACTAAAAGAAATCTTCATAGCAACTGTTTGTAACCCTTAAACTCATAATAACTTAAATTAAGTTAACACTAAAATGGATAGTTCACTGCCATTAAAATCGAGATAACACTAAAACAGATTACATTAATAAAATAAAACTTAAATCAAATGAACAATACTTAGAACTAGATAAGATCACTATCTCCATAAAACTCCCACAAATTGTCTATTAAGTCTCTCTTCAAATCTCTGTGCACCTCTTTATCTCGAACTTCTTTCAATCGCTTAATCATTACGTTTAAGAGGAATTGACGATCATGTTGTATCTCAACACTATTAAAATTTTCATTCGGAGGGGGATCCCAATTTTTGGGGTTCAATCCTTGATAATGTTCATTTTCAATTATCATATTATATAAAATGATGTAAGTTTTCATAATGTTTCCTAAATCTCTTGCTTTCCACATATGTGCAGGCCCTTTAATAATATGCCACCTTTTTTGTAAAACTCCAAATGCCCGTTCCACATCTTTTCGTACACTTTCTTGTTGTTTTGCAAATAGTCTCTCCTTCGAATTAGAAGGCTCAGATATTGTTTGAATAAGAGTTGCATATGCAGGGTATATCCCATCGAAAAGGTAATAGCCCAAGTTGTAATGATGACCGCATACTTCACATGGGGGAGCAATACCATTTACGATATCATCGAGTAATGGAGATCGATCTAAAATGGTGATGTCATTATTTGTCCAAGCCATTGCAAAGAACGCATGCCAAATCCACAAATCATGTGATGCAATAGCCTCCAAGATGAGAGTGGGGACTTTTTATAGACATTTCTATACATGTCGTGCCATGCTTTAGGACAATTACTCTAATGCCAATGCATACGGTCAAGGCTACCGAGCATGCCGGGAAAGCCTCTTGATTCATTTTATTTGAGTAACCTCTCGATATCATCGCTATTTGGCTTTCTCAAATATCTTTGTTCAAATATCCCAATAATAGCATCACAAAAATGGATTAGGCTTACAATCGCAGTGCTTTGACCAATTTGAACATATTCATAAACGTAGTCAGCTGGGACACCATACGCAAGCATCCTTAGTGGCACTATCATCTTTTGCAAAGGACTTAATCCTGACCTTCCCGCTGCAATAAATTTTTACGTGAAGTAGTTATCATAATTTTTAATTTCCTCAAAAATATGATTGAAAAGATCCACATCTATACAAAAACGACGGTGAAATGTCTCTTGTAAATACTTAGACTCCTCGCCCATAAAGTAGTCTTTTACAATTTGTTCATGTCTCTTCTCCCTATCACGAGAAACGTAGCACCGACCAGCAGTAGAGCCACCATGCGACTGTTTCTTTGACAAGACATTCGAAGTTATAAGAGGAACATAAGTTGCATCCATTTCGATTAGCTTACGTGTTATATTAGCAAAAGATTCGAATGGAGCTTCTATGTTGATGGGCTCGGCTAATAGGCGTTTGGTGATCGAGAATGAATCATCGTTAAGAGTTGAGATTTAGGAGTCCGTATTGGAATCAGAATTCGAATATGACATTTGCTTGTCATAAGCCTGTGAATGAAAAATAACATAATCAACATCGCATTACAATAATCAATAAAGACATATTTTTCTTTAGATGAACCAGACTCAATGTTTTAAGTGTAATAAATGTAAAAATAATATTAATAAAGTATGTCTTGAATAAAATAAACTAATCAAGAAAAAAATGTAAATGTAATTAACCTTAACATAAAGGGGCATATTTAATACACATTTAGTCCAGCCATTTATACTTTGTTCCAAAAAGTCCTCCACCATATAAAAACACTCAATGTGTGCCGCTAGCGCGGACCTTTAAAAATAAAATAATATTGATTAAATGAATGTTTGAGGGACTTTTTGATCATGTTTTTTAAACAATATAAAAAGACTAGAACTTAATATGTATTAAAAAATAGGGGGTTTGGGGAAAAGGTCCTCGTAATGCTAAAAATGTATAAAAATAGGACACTCCATATAATTTTATAAATTTACTCCCTGTACTAAAAATACCATAAAAAAGTGAAAGTTAGTGTCGCGGCAAAAATAAAGGTTATTGTACCAAAGGGACTAGATTTATAAATGCTATTATATCACAGGGACTAGATTTATAAACTTGAAAAGTATTGTCCTAAAACTCCAAATATATAAAGGAACATGACATTTACCTTAATTCTCTATAAAAAATATTTGAGGGATTTTTTTATCAGTAATCCTAAAATAAATACAACTGTTAAATTCTAATGTATTGTGGAGTTTAAAATTGAATAAACTTATTTTTTCCAAATTAAGTTAACAATATAGAATATTGTTGAGCCCTGGATGTGCAGATTAGAGAGAAAATAGAAAATTAAATGGAGGAGTATATTTTATCAAGCTAATGTGTGTACCTTTTTTTTAGGAAAATTGTGTACTGTCACTTTACTTTAACTATTGGAACTCTTTGAATTAATAATGAAAGGACCGTTGTGGGCTGTTGCAACAACAACTATTTAAAAATATATTCCAGATCATTAAGGTCAAAAGTCATGGCTGGAGAAGGGGATTACAAGTTTTCTTCCACTTATTTAGGTAGACCGCCAAGTGGATTGAAATGGTTCGTAATTGTTCTCAAGAATTGACTTTAGAAATGCAGCCGTTAAGAGGATGACTTCACTAATATTTTTTCCACCCTCCCTTCCCTGATACGCATTCCACATTGTTATCGTATTAGATGTTTTTGTATTTTTTTTCTTCCACAATTATTATTTCTAAATATGGCCCGTATGATCGTAAGTATCGCATTTGAACAATTGCTCAAAATAAGCTCTACAAATCGATCGTGCATTGCGCGGGGTTTAAATCTAGTTGTTTATATTTTTACCTTTCTTTTTAGAATAGTAAACATATCGAACTTTTTGACTTGTTTCAAAAATGCTATTCACTTTTGACTTTTTCAAAGATAAAATCCACGAATCTTTATTTTAACTTTCTTTTTCCTAAGAGTAATAAGATGCAATAACCCTCAAACTTGACCCTCCAATAAGACAAAATGGAAAGGCCCCAAACTTATTACTCCTTTTTTCCCTATACTAGTCATCAAATTGCAGCACAAAAAAATTAAAATAAAAACACTTTACAATAAATAAATAAATAAATAAATAAGGGTTGTGGAAAAAAAACCTAGAAAAATATAGTTAAAAAAAGTTATGGATTTTAATTTCATTATATTTATTGTAGGCTCTCGGTTTTATTTTTGTCATTTAAAAATATGTTTACTATGTGCTCTCTTTTTTACATTTCTTTTTTTAATGTATGCACTATTTTTTTTATTTAAGACAAAATACGTTTTCTCTGTAAATAAAAAAATGTTGTGAAAAAAAAACTTAAAAATATAGTAAAAATATGTTATGGTTTTTTATTTTATTATATTTAATGTAGAATCTCTTTTTTGTTTTGGTCATAAAAACATGTTTACTATGTACTCTTTTTTTACATATGTTTTTTTTACTGTATGCACTATTTTTTTATTTCATAAAAAATATTTTTTTCTCACTCTATGTAGATAAAAAAGAGATGTGAAAAAAATAGAAAATGTAGTAAAAAAACTTGTAGTTTTTTATTTTATTATATTTAATGTAGGCTCTCTTTTTGTTTTTTTCGTAAAAAACATGTTTAGTATTTGCTTTCTTTTTTTACATATTTTTTTTACTGTATGCAATAGTTTTTTATTTTGTAAAAAATATATTTTCTCACTGTATGTATTGTTTTATTCTTTCTGGTAAAAAAACATACAATGAGAAAACATATTTTTTATCAAATAAAAAAGTGCATACAGTAAATATATGCAAAAAAAAGAGCACAGAGTAAACATGTTTTTTAAATGACAAAAAAAAAAAAAAAGAGCCTACATTAAATATAATAAAATAAAAAATAATAATACAGTGAGAAAACATATTTTTTTACTAAATAAAAAAAAAGTGCATATAGTAAAAAAAAACTTATATAGAAAAAAGATCACATAGCAAACATGTTTTTTAATGACAAAAAAAGAGAGCCTACATTAAATATAATAAAATAAAAAATCATAACTTTTTTTAAAAATATTTTCTATATTTTACCGATCTTTTTTTACATAGAGTGAGAAAACATATTTTTACAAAATACAAAAACAATGCATTTTGTAAAAAACATGGAAAAAAGATCACATAGTAAACATATTTTTTAACGAAAAAAAAATAAAAACGAGGATGTATAGGAAGCCAACGGACGGAGGTAAAGGGCCCATGAAGTCAATACCCCAACAGTCAAATATCTCGATGATGAGTACAGGGGTTAATGGCATCATGTCTCGTCGGGTAATAGCTCCCGGTCCTTTGACACATATTGCAAGATTTAGAATAAGCGTTCACATCCCGGAAGATTGTGGGCCAGTAGAGTCCGCTTTGAAGGATCTTAACGATTGTCTTATTCGTGGAAAAAAGGAATCCACATGCTTTTGTATAACAGAAACGGATGACGCTACGAGTCTCGTCGTCCGGTACACAACGTCGAATAATTTGGTCCGCACAATATTTGAATAGGAATGGGTCATCGTAGAAAAACATGTACGACCAAGTAATGAACCTCTTTCTTTCTTGCAGTGCCCAATCGGAAGGGACGGCTCCCGTGACAAGATAGTTAAATATGTTCGCAAAATAAGGAAAGTAAGAGGTGGAAAAAAGTTTCTCATCTAGGAAATACTCGTCTATGGATATGGAATCACTAGCCACGTCGAACGAGAGCCGGGATAAATGATCGACAACCGCACAAAAAACATGACGCGACTGAAAATGTGTTTATAGTGCATTCTTATATTGGTTCAAGTGCAAACCGATCGCGTGAGTAATAACCCAGTAAGACGGATTTGAATCCTCAGGGAAATAGGATGATCGATCGTGACGACGTAGGAAAGATGATTAACCCTAAACTGACTTTATGAAATAAACGAAAAGGTGAATAATTTGGAGAATGCTTTCTATTAACTAAATGCAAATTAAATTAAACTTACTAACTAAATTACGTGAGCAAGATTAAAAATACGGCAGGTGATTAAATACGAATGAGGAAAGTAGGTTTGAATACAATCCCCAAAACCCAAGTACGTTTGCCGGATAGAAAACTAGCTTTTGAATTAGATAATTGATTAAATCCGGTCTTTATTAATCTCAAGCATTACTTATATGAGGGTACAAGACCACGTCTTATGTAATCAATAGCAAGAATAAAATTGTGCTGCAATAGTAAACACGCACATTTCACTCTTAAACACCCTGGTTACCTAGGGTAAACGAGGTTAAAAGATCTACAATGATTGTGTTCACTACACAACACGATTCAATCAGTATTTAATTCAAAACTTTTTTTTTTGTACGTGCAAACTACATCGGGTTGGGTTCATGCACCCTAACCCTTAAAAATGTAGCCTAGCATACCGCGATTAACAAAACGACTATTATCTCAAATGAAGGAAATTAAAATCATCATGATGTAAAAGTTAAAATGAGAAGGAGAAATTGAGATCACTTTGAATTAAATAAAATTTGCGCGAAATCAATGGAATTCAAATAAAGAACTAAGAAAGAACAACTTTACTAGCAGAATTCTGAATTGCAGATCAAACTTGTAAACTTATAGGGTTTTCTCTAATTTCTCTCTCTAAATTAAAATGACTCTGAATTAGTTGGAATTTATACACTTTTGTTTTTGCAAGAGTTTCAATCATGTACAACTCTTATTTTGAAAGAGGATAATTCAGATATTAAATAGTCGAACCGATCCAGTCAGATCTATCGGTTAGGTTTTCCTTATACAGTGAATTATTGCAACAACATGACCGGTTCATTTTCCACGCTATCGGTTCGGTTTGCTCTATTCAGGGACATCCTTCATCACCGGACCGGTTCGTTTTCCACTCTAACGGTTCATTTTGGTCTTTACAAAGACTTGGCCAGCGTTCGAATTGGTTCCTTTTAACCTCCATGGGTTCGGTTTGGCTTTTACAGAACTTCTTCCTTCCTTGTGATTTTTCTCTCAACTTTGAAGCTTTGTAACTTGTGCTCCGGGACTCGGATTCGGGTGTCGTTTCTTCCTATACGCTCATAGTCTCGAGGTGTTCAACTCTTCTTAGTCTTCTTGTCTGAATTCTAGCTATAATTACTCTTTTACCCTTTTGACTTTTCTTCCTTTTTCTTCTTTATTTCCTCCGATTTTTGTCTTTCTTCTCGCGCACTAAGGACTTGCAAAATTTATGAGAAATACACGAAACTCGGCGTACTCATTAGATAATGTCAATAGCAATAATATGAGATAAATTAACTTGAATTACATCGCATGGAGTGTTAAAAGATTCTAAATGACGGGGATAAATACAAAAAATTTATACCTAATCACTTTCCACACTAATCATCTTATGACAATCGAGCATTATGCCCAATCATGTCACAATCTTCCAATTTCCCTTAGAAGGTTACATCACCCATCTGTGCCAATTCGAACGATATTACCAAGGACGTATATTATTTAACTCTTAAATTTTGACTAATAACCTGAGATCATCACATGACCCTCAATATGACCATCATTAGAACACTAGCACTCCATGATACCGAATTTGACTCATTTCCTAAGGATACGAAGTTTGCCCCATTGTAAAACTCATTAAGAGCCTGACGAGATTTCATCACCTATGGTCCTCTTATCGTGGATATGCCCTACTGTCGTACTTTAACCATTAAACACCTCAAGACGTCATAAGAAGTCAATTTCTATCCCTCAATAATGCCACACGCAATCAGTCCATAGGACACTCCAAGGACTTCCTTAAACCAAACCCACACTGAAACTGCCTCACATTCCGTCATCGCTTAGTCTGTTAGCAAGCCACGACATTTAGATAATAATCTTATTTCCCTTTTGTTTGAAACTCTGGCATAGATCTAACCAACGAATCTATCCTCGTGATATAATAAAGGTCTGATAACCTTTTTCCAAACGGTTGATGCCATAAACCACGTATCAAACCACAGACTAACATAATTAAGGATTTTGGGAGGATATAGGATGTCGTACACAACTCATAAACCTCTAAGTCCACACTACCGACGTCACAGGAGATCCTATTCCTCAAAAATTGCATTATACTCTTCAAAACCACATCATAAAAGACAATCTAGGGTTCGCGCCTATGTCACTCCAACTCATCATTGTTAACATACTTACCATCGATGGCTGATAACTCTCATCATAGCTTACGAGATACAATTTTCAATCGAAAATTACCAAGACACTTACCTATAATGATATTATCCCTATCAAGTACGACCGAGTACACATCCTCAAGTAACGACCGACACGATCTACATGCCCACCGAATTGTCAAATGCTTACAACATGATAATACCCTAAGGATCAATTTCGCATAATTACATCATCATTATTAACTACTCATAAGTACCTAACCAAGTAACTTAATGCGTCTTTATCACAAAATTAATATCTCCAGTACATAACACTCTAGTCACATATCTTCCACAGTTGACTTTAAACGACTCATGTCTTTAATTCGATGGATGTTATTCACATTTATTAACATCTTACTAGGCCTCTCACATCATCAAGAGTTGACATCAAGTCACCTCACACTAGAGAACACGGTGTCGCCACTAGTGGCCTATATAGACATTCATAATTTACTAACATGTCTAAATCATAAGGAGGAAAGCTATTAATGACAACTAACTTGGCCGCACATTATCGATAATACTATTCTCCTTGACTCTATCGTAAAGAACACGAACCGAACCGTTACCTGTCTAGCGTGACCGACCCAAAACCAACAGTGACGTCGAAAGATCCACTACTGACCTCACTACATCACTGTCGAAAGGAACCTTGAACCTAGAGCTCTGATAATATTTATAATGACCCGACCCAAATTTATGGGTTACCCGTAGTCAACCTGGTCCGACCCGAACATTAGGTGTGAAGTCCGATGAGACAAACTAAATAATGTTGCTAGTTCAGTATTATTAAGTTGGCATTTTTATTTATTTAGCATGCGATTCCAGTTTAAATCAAATTACGTGCGGGCATCATGGAAAGCGTCTTCGGAATCCAAGTATACAGAGCTACTAATGCAAAATAAAAAGAATACTTACCTGGTTAATGCTCTCAAAATACGAAACCGCATACAACCTACCGTAATAAAGAGGAGGGAACGAGTCGAATGCCCAATAGGAAAAATACATTAATGCAATATAGAACCGAACAGTAGAAAAAAGACTCTAACATGTTTATCTACGTGCACATGCAATTTCATATATATATATATACTAGTGGATGCCCGTGCCCGAGGGCACGGCGATAAATTTGCCCCCGTGATAAAAAAAATTGAGAAAAAAAAATTAAAAATAAAAATAGTTAAAAAAAATTGAGAAAAAATAAAAAAAATTTGAGAAAAAATAAAAAATATAAATTAAAAAAAGAAAAAAATATTTAAAAAATTAATAAAAAATAGTTTTAAAAAATGGGAAAAATATTTAATTAAAAAATATAAATTTACACGTATTTAAAAAAATACATGTATTTATAATAGTATAATAGTATTTATAATAGTATATATATAACACTGAAAAAAAGAAAAAAAATATAAATTTACACGTATTTAAAAAAATACATGTATTTATAATAGTATAATAGTATTTATAATAGTATATATATAACAATGAAAAAAAAAGAAAAAAAAATAACTTTTAGCATGACATTTCATGTATGGGCATGAAAGAGAAAAATGTCATGCATAAAAAAAGTGAAGATATTTTGGCAAAATTTTCAAAAATCATGATCCTTTATTATATGGATATATATAAGGAGTAATGGTGTGTTCACTGTTCAATAAGATGATAACACATTTAAGGGTTGAGATGGAAGTCAACTAGGCAGTGACTGAAGCGCTCAGATGCGCCCACGTATGCAAATCTTTTACCCAACGCTTAACCCCACCCCTTCTGCCATACCCGTACACCTAGTATAAAAATTTGTCACCCTTTACTTAAAAAAAGGATTTGCGTCGTTGCTGAATAAGAATGGTAAGTCAGATGTGTTACTTTAATTTGAATAATTATACTACCGCTCAATGTCACTCGGGCTCACTTCTTAAGATAAATACTACTAAGAGCAACCCTTACGGGTATGCTAAACTCGTATATATGCCTTATATTTGTATGTTATGGGTAAGGCAGAAGTGTAAATATAAGGGTTCGTAGGGTAAAAAATAACAAAGATGCAATTGCACTAGTTGGTTTTTTGTGGGACCCGCATCTAAAACGGAACATCTTGTTCCGCGCAAGGAAGGAGAAAAAAAAAAGGCTTAAGCGGAACATCATGTTCCGCCCAAGCTTTTACACATTTCCCCTTATTTATGTTTTCACCCCCAAATTTTTCGAATAGTTTCAACGACTATTTATCCAACGGTTATTTTTTTTTTGTTAAAAATGATTTACGGTGGGATGATTTAAATAGGGTTGGTGAATTTAATTTTGTGGTTGAAATGTAGGTGGGGTGGTTGATGTAATAAATTTGGGAAAAAAACGTAATAGATTAAATCTTTTGGGGTGAAAATCGAAATTCCAAAACCCTTAAGCGGAACATCATGTTCCGCCCAAGGGTTCAATCTTTAAGCCCAAAACGACGTCGTTTTGGTTCCTTCTTCATCTCACCATTCTATATTTAGCTTACCCATAGCAAAAAACTTAAGTTTCTGTCTATATGTTTACACTAATTGAGAGTTAATTTGAACTATTCGTAAGGATTAGGGGTGTTCGCGGTCCGGTCCGATCCGTTTTTTAATGAATTTAAGGACCGGACCGATTATACCGGTCCTAAAAATAAAAGGACCAAGACCGGACCGATTAAACCGGTTTTTCGGGCTTAGTCGATCCGATTTTTTATATGGTCGGTCCGGTCAAACTTGTCGATCCTAATCTTATTGAAATAATCTTTTTAAAAATAAAAACTGCCCAAATTTTATTATAAAAAACTGCCCAAATTTATCCAAAAAACTGCCCAAATTTATCCAAAAAATCTGTAACTAACTGTTTTTAAAAACAGTTTTTTTTATAACAAACAAACAACTTTCAAAGAATAAAAACAAAAACAGTTTTTTTTGTAATTAACTGTTTTTAAAAACAGTTTTTTTTATAGTAAACAAACAATTACAGATTTTTATAACAAACATTTTTTTTAATAATCAAAACAAAAATACTAACAGAAACACATAACAGTTTTTTTTGTATCAAACAGTTTTTAATAACAATTTTTTTTATAGCAAACAAACAATTACAGTAGCAGAAACGGATGGAGAAGGAACAAACATTTTTTTTACAATCAATTACAGTAACAGTTTTTAATAACAGATTTTTATAACAAACATTTTTTTTTATAATCAAAACAAAACAGATTTTTATATCAAGCATAAAACACATATATTTGAGCCAAAAATTTCCTCTAAAGGGAGTTTGAATTTGTTGGTTTTAGTATAACAATTATATCAAAATAAAATTAGACATGAATGATTAGTTATCGTAAGACTAGTTCATTGTTTGTACCGAGTATGGCATTTCTATATTATTTTTTATTAGTAGCATCTGTCTTTTGAAACATACACTGACACCATGGATCCAACAAATATACTATTCATGTCTTTATAATGGCCATACATGTGATTGACGGACGGAGAAGGGATTGACGGCCGGAGAAGGAACGGACGGACGGAGATTTGTTCGGTCCGTCGCGTCGCTGTGATCTGTTGCCGGGGAGAGGAGAGGTGTCGTTGTGCGCTGTTGCCGCCGCTGGCTGTGCGTTTGGGTGTGTGTGGCACAAGGGGTAGGGGAGGTGCCGCCGCTGGCTAGAAGTTTTTTTTGCCCAAAAAATGCTGAGAAGTGAGAAGTGTGCGTATGTGTTGTTTGTTTTAATTAGGGTTTGTCTTTCTTACTTCCTTTTTTTTTTGGACCATTGTACCCCTAATAACTATATATGTATAAATATAAATGCATATATATTAGAGTAACCGGTCCGGGTCGGTCCAGACCGAGTATTTATTATGGGAGACCGAGGACCGGACCGGTTGGACCGGTCTGTAAAAAAAAAAATCTGGACCGGACCGATTTAAAAAAAAAACGAAAAAATTATGACGGTCCGGTTCGGTCCGGGTCGGTCCGTCGGTCCATTCGGTTTTCTGAACACCCCTCGTAAGGATTACTCTAAAAAATAAACTCACTTTAATTTGAAGAGTAGTGCTAGGCTTACACTCTCTTAGTACACTCTTAGTACACATTCTTAAGTGGCAATCTTTTATTGGATGGTTGTTTTTCTTGTTAGGAAAATATGGTCTAGTTTTAATCTCTGTTCTAAAAGGCCCGCCTAGGCTTGGGGCTTGAGAGAAACGCATCGCCTACGCCTTATTACGCCTTATTCTTGGTAAAAGGCTTAAGGCACACTTTTTAAAAAAAAAACAAGGATTAGTTGACAAATATTGGTTATGGAGCATGAATATGAGAAAGATGGCTACCAAACATATGGATATATTTTCAAAACTCAAGGTATGTACTATTTTATTATATTACTAGCCTTGGAATAATTAAAATAATAAAAAAAGGAAAAACGCCTTTCTACGCCTAGGCTCCTAAGGCTTGAGGCTTGACCTCTACGCCTCGACCACGCCTCGCGCCTTTTAGAACCTTGGTTTTAATAAGAGTTTTTGATTTTTTTTATTTTAAAAAAATTATTTTATAGAAAAAAATATTTTTCACAAATTAGAAAAAATATATTGTTAAAAAACACTATTTTAATATAACAATTTTTTTTTTTGAGAAAAACTGTTTTAAAAAATAAAAGTTAGTTTAGTATAAATAAAAAAAACTTTTTTTTTACATTTTTAAAGAGTTTTAAGAAATAAAAAAATTATTTTCAATATTGTAAAATAAAAAATTAAGTTTAAAAATAAAAAGTGTTGCTGGCGCGAACCTTTAAAAATAAGCGAATATTGGGTAAATGGGTGTTTGATGGACTAAATGATTTAAAAATAATTAAAAAAAACAAGTTTAAAAATAAAGGGTGCCGCTGGCGCGGCGCTTTAAAAATAAGAGAATATGGGATAAATGGTTGTTTGAAGGATTAAATGAGTTAAAAATAATTTTAAAAAACTAAGTTTAAAAATAAGGAGTACCGCTGGCGCGGCCCTTTAAAAAGAAGAGAATATTGAGTACATGGGTGTTTGAGAGACTAAATGAGTTAAAAATAATTAAAAAAAAAAACAAAAAAATAATACTAGACAACCCGAGAGATAGTGCCGGGATAATTAAAAAAAAATTAAGTTAAAAAATAATGGGTACCGCTGGTGCGCACCTGTAAAAAGAAGAGAATATTTGGTAAATGAGTGTTTTAGGGATTAAATAATTTAAAAATATATTTTTTAAAAATAAAAAAAATAATTAAAAAAATAAAATTATTAGGTAAATGGGTGTTTGAGGGACTAAATGAATTAAAAATAATTAAGTTTAAAAATAAGGGATGTCACTGGCGCGGACCTTTAGAAATAAGAGAATATTGGATAAATGGGTGTTTGAGGGACCAAATGAGTTAAAAATAATTAAGTTTAAAAATAAAAGGGTGCTGGTGACGCGGACCTTTAAAAATAAAAGAATAATGGGTAAATGAGTGTTTGAGGGACTATATGAGTTAAAAAAATAAGGGGTGCCGCTGGTGCAGATCTGTAAAAATAAGAGAATATTGGATAAATGAGTGTTTGAGAAAGTAATAAATTAAAAAAATTAATTGAAAAATAATGACTATTGGGTTTGCTAGTGTTGTCCCTAACATATTTTTTTATTTTTTTTATGTCCGGCTAATGTTATTATAAACTGAAAAAATCAACAAAAAAATCAATAAAACAAATATTTGGGTTTGCTAATGCTGTCGACCTCAACAGTTGGTACTAGATAGGTGATAAGGGCCGGGTAGTATATCATTATTCTAATTTGAATGTATGTTTTTTCAATCACAGCTTCCAACGCAAACAATTTATTATTTCCTCTCTTTCTAAAAAAATATCTTAGCTCTCCCTCTCTCTCTCTCTCTCTCTCTCTCTCTCTCTCACAGACTACGAAGCCCAACGAGCGTCTCCCATGTCCCAAATCTTACACTACCACCCCCGCCTCTCTTCAAATTCGAAGACTCTCTCTCACGTTGTTTTCAAAAGCCTTAATCGCCTCCTGAAGGGTTGTAATAGCACTGCTTTGAAACCTGAGATGGAAGTTCTAGTTCTAGGGGAAACGATGGGGCTTCTTCACTCTTCCGGTGGCCAGAGCTGATCTTATTCATATCTGTGCTGAAAAATGCATTTGAAGAGGTATGGTTTAATGCATTTGTTTTATTCCCAAAAAAATGATTTTTTTTTAAAAATGCTTCGTCTTCCCCATTTTAGTCTATTTAACTATGATGTCTTCAATGCTTTTGAAGAGGAAAGGTTCAACACGTTGCCCCTGTTTAGTTCAGTGCATTTGTTTTTTGCCTCAAAATTGATTTTAAAAAAAAGGCTTCGTTTTCCCCATTTTAATCTTCTTTAACTGTGATGTCTTCAATGGTTTTGAAGAAGGCTCAATACATTATACATATAGATATTTTTTTTAAAAGTCGTTAATCTCCTCTTTCTATATGTTATCTGCAGTATGTGTTTTCTTCCAGCATCTACATCCCTTCCGTTAAAGCTCCTACAAGCCTTTTTACAGTTGGAAAATGTACACTTTACTTTCTTTAATTCATTAGTTACAGTCTAAAATTTGAAGAATCTAGATGATTTGAAGAGTGAGGTCACTTCTTGAAATAACAGTAACATGTTTTCCTCACATGTTGAAACCGAAGTTATAACTTTTTTTAATCTCAACTATTAATATTTTCTATTTTTTATATTTTGTTTGCAGGGAGAAAAATCAAACGGTTTAGCTGGAGAGCAGGGGCGAGGGGGTTTATCTCACTATCTCATACGGTTTTTAAAGTTTCTTCTCAAATATTTTATATATATATTTTTATCATTTCTGCTCAATTTGGCTTTAGTTATGTTTCGGAGCTTAGATGCCTCTGTGTTTGTATGAAAGCAGTTAGGTTTGGTACTCTCTCTCTCATAGTAGCTCTTCCTCATTTCTTTTTAAAAGTGGGTTTTATTTTATGCTAAAGTTTTTTTATTATTGTGATATTGTTCATTTTTTTTTAGTTCCTGCAATTTACAAGTAAAGATAGACCCTAGCGACTACTTTTGCATGTACTCAAAAATCCTATTGCTGTTGTCCAGCCATAAAATTGAAGACAGCAACTTCCGCCGCCGCCGGTGAAGTCTGACCAAAGACTACAATAGTGACAAGGAATAGATCCATAGAGAGCAAAAGGGGAGGTATATGATGATGACAGAGAGAGAGTGATGAATGCTGCTATGTGAAATTTGAATTTTATGAGCTTTTCTGGGATCTTCATTGATAAATGCTGGTATTGTGTTGTGCTCTAATTTTCATTATTTTTACCCAGATTGTGATAAAAAGAAAGAGAAAATCTTGAGTTGGTCTTTGACAGTTTGAAATGGACATTGATATTGGTCTTTGTTATTAATGGGTGTTCTAAGAAATGGGTGTTCTTTTTTAAGCTTTTCATATATTTTTTTAATTCTACTATTTTATTCCAATAGATATTTTAATGGGTGGTTTTAGTTATTGTTTATTAAATAAACGTTAATTTTTTTTAAATAGTAAACTAATGTCTTTGATTCTATTTTTTTTCATAAGCAAAATAATTATTTATTGACCATTTGTGTCGTTTGTATTTTAATTCCAAGTCTCTCACCATAAAAGTAATAATACTCTATGATATTGAATCAAATATGTGGTTTCAAATATTAAAATATAAGTAAATTTTTAAGTTGTGCATGTTTGAAATTTAATATGCGTGGGATCGTTTAAAGTTTTTTGTAATATATATTATTGATATATGTTTGTAATTTTTGCAACCCGAATAAAAAAAGGCCGAGAAAATGCATAGAAAAATCAAAGACTCCGAATTTGATTCGGACAAATAAGTGTAAAAAGTACATTATAAAATGGTCGAGGACAATGTTTTAAAAATGGGTGTCATGTTTGTAACTTTGTAATGATTATAAACTGATTTTTTTCTTTAATAAAATAATTTAATTTTTTTCTTACTTTCTCATTGATTATTAAATTATTTTTTATGTTTATCTTAGCATTGCTTACTTTCTTTAAGGATTATTAAAATATTAATAAAAAATGATTACTTTCTATGCGTGTGGCTATTCTATCATTATTTATGTTATGCTCACCAAACTGAGTATGGATATCATTCGTTAACCTTTTAATTTCTTTAGAAATAATTCTCAACTACATATGTTTGTCCTTTTAATTAAAAAAATAGGATGAACTACACATATTTGTCTTTTTAAGTAGCTCTCACCATTCTCGAGCCTCACGAAGATTTATTTCCAGTGCAACTTGAGGTTAACAATAATAATGAAAGGACATTTAATGAGGCTCTATTTTTATTTGCAGTAGGCAATCAAACATTAAATTCGACTCATGCTTGAAGAAAACAACCCATTTGCAGTAGGCAAGTAAACTTCAACTAGGTTCAATGTTTTTAAAGCTATAGCTGACACAATCCCTTGATTAATGCTGAAGCTACTGCAAGATATAATTGACCTTGAAATTTTAAAGGACAAAATATAGCACATCACATAAGCATTATATAATTCGGTCAAACAAGATTATGGTATATTTTTTTTTTTGGTTGCTAGGAAAAGAAAAAAACAACAAAACGATCACCGACTCCTTTCAACAACCGAACCCGACGCGTCTTCCCTGAGGAACTGAAGGATTTTGTCCGGGGCATCTTCAATTTCCACAAACCGGTCCTGTTGCTTCCTTGCCTTTTTTGCAAGCCAATCCGCGCATCTGTTGCCTTCTCTGTGGATATGTCCAACTCTAGCATTTAAAGTTTTCTTGAGTTCCATGCAATCTTCAATGATACTGGCAAGTGGGTGATGATTGTCTTCTTCATTGTTGATGAGATCCACCGCCTCCTTAGAGTCCGACTCAATGAGGGCACGATTCCAACCTTTCTCATGAGCCATATTGAGTCCGAAAAGGATACCTTCAAGCTCGGTATTAAGGGTACTCACACATCCATGAATTTTTCTGTAGCATCCCACGATCCATCTCCCGAATTCGTCCCTAGCCAGGCAACCATACGAACCAGTCATTGTTGTTTCATCCCAACTGCCATCCGTGTTGATTTTGATAGAACCTGTAGGGGGAGGCAACCAAGAAATTAGTACCGTGTGACCCACCCGTTTTTTATTTGCATTATGGCCAAATGCTTGTTTAATGTCCATCGCAAGCGTTTGACTAAGATACACAATCAAATACGGGGGAGTGACAATATTATCAAAAATGAATTTATTTTGCGCTTTCCAAATATTCCATAAATAAGAGATAAAGAGGACATACCATTCTTTGTACTTTTGATTCCAGATGTTCTCTACAATCCAATCAATAAAGTTAGGGAACGTACCTGTGGGCCTGAAATGGATAGGAGAATAGGTTCCCCAAACTTCACGCGCAACGTGACATTCTCTCAAAATATGCTCCATATCCTCCACACTATGACATCTATTACATCTACTGTCATCGGATAAGCCTCTTATGACCCTTTGCTGGTTAGTGAGAAGTTTGCCATGGAAGATGATCCACAAAAATTTTTTGAATTTCTGGGGGATTTTAAGTTTCCAGATTTTGTTCCAATAACCATTGGGTGGGGGGGTAAAGGACTCGGTATTAAGGAGAGAATGGTAGCAAGACTTTATAGTAAATTTTCCATTTGATTTATTTCCCCAGCTCGGTCTGTCCGTTCTGGTAGTAACACGAGGTAGAGGGATGTTGACAATAGTAACAAATTAAATAATTATGGTTCGTTTGATTATTTTTATTTGTCATGTTAAATGATAAATAAGTTGATAAATGGATTATTTGTCTTCAATTTAATGTGTTTGGTACAAAAATTTACCTAAAAATTATTTTTCAATCTACAATATCTTTTATGCATAAATTTGTTACAAATGTTGGCAAATTTTTTTTTTGCTATTTGAGTGGGGAATATTTGTCACACAAATTTACCAATTTTTACAAGCGCTTTTTTTTTTATACTAAATCTTTTAAAAAAAGTTTTACAAATTGTTAAAAAAAGATTTTAAATAAAAAATTATTTTAAATAAAAGAATATTGTTTAAATTAAAAAAATATTTTTAAAAAATTGTTCTAAAACTATTTTAAAAATGTAAAACCGTTAAAAATGGTTTAAACACCAATTTGTAAAGACCATTTTTTTTTTAAATTATAATTTGTTTTGTTTGGGAACAAATGTTTTTTCGTTTTACAATTACGTGCTTTGAAAATTTTCACCGTTTTGCAATTATGTACTTTGAAAATTTTCTAAATTGTTTATCATAATTGTTGGGGAACTAAATTTTTGTCGTTTTGTAATTACATACTTTGAAAATTTTCGCCGTTTTACGATTACGTACTTTGATATTTTTTCCGTGCCTTCAGGCACGGGCATTCCGCTACTATATATATATATACAGATAGATAGATATATACTTTAATGCATGAAACCATTTTTATTGCAAAATCGTTACTTATTATGATTAATCTGCTTTAATCTTGTAAAATAACCTCTTTTACTTGACTTGACATTCATTACTAGATTTAACACCCCCAGTTAAATATTTTAAACAAATAGCCTTTGTTTAAGAAAAAGTAATTCTTTCACCGAAATTACCTTTTTACTCATACTGAATTTACCTTGGTATTTTTCTTGAAAATCACCATTCAACACACGCAAGCACCGCATTAGAAAATACTTATTTTTTGTTAAAAGCCTTTCATAAACACTCTTCTTGTGTTAATAATGGGTTAAACCTCTTTAGGTTTCTTAATTACTGATTTGATCATTTCACTTTACCATCCCTTTTTATTTTATGGACATTGGTCAATTTTTTACATTTCTTGTTCATGTTATCTTTTCATCGGAATATTTATTTATTTCAGTCAAGTTAGGTTGTCTTTTCTTATATTCTCGATACAACCCATTTCTCGACATGTTCCACTTTTCATTATCTTTTTTTTTGGAATCTTTTATTTATCCGCATATTTTAACGCGCTCCACAGCGCCAGCTATGCTACCATAAGCTCTAGCCAATAATTTTGGATCTTTTACCCTAAGGCTACGACACTTCTTAATTATTTTCAGTATCATCCGAGTTCATATTAATGTGTTTTAATATTTATCAACTGTCCACATTATTTCACTTTTTACCGACCGTGGTCAAAACCCGGGGACTTCACCACACCTTATGTTACACTTTAAAAAATCATCATTTTTTGTCCTTTACACACTTGCGTTTATTTTATCCCAAAATCACTTTCTTTTAGGACTATTTGTGTAACACCATTTTCAAAAAAATTATTTCATAAAAAAATTCCATTGTATGTAAAATTACTATTTTGCCCATTTAATTTCAAAATTGCATTTTCTTCCATTTTCACAAGTATTATTTTTTCAAAGTTATACATACCAACTTATCAAATATTTTTACTCATTAACACTCACTTCACACTTTGGAGTTAACACCATTTTTAAGCTGAAAATCTCTTTATTTCACTACTTTCTTTACTAAGAAAATGCCTATGGCATTTAGGAGACTACTTTACAAGAAAATACCATTTTCGCTTTATTTTCAGATGTAGTCTTGAAATATCCATTTATCACATTTTTTAAACCTTTTAACACACTTTAACGGTTAAAATTCCTGTTTTCCTTTGTTTATGTTTTAACCCAATAAAATCTTCACTAAATTTGTTTATGTGCTGATCATCAAAATACCACAAGTTTATACACATAGGATGAGGATTTTAAGTTCAAAAATCTCAAGAAATGGGTCTAACATATGGTTCGTTCTAAAAATGTCATCATATTTGCATAAAAATACTTTTCAAAATCAAAGACATTTTTGTTTCTTCAAAACTTGAGTAAATATCGATTTGTATAAAAATCTCAATTTTTACAAGAAAACTTTGAGACATCTGTTCATAAAATATTTTCAACAAGAGAAAAATCATCTCAAACATTTTATTCCATAAAATGCTTAAATATCAAGATTTCTCAAAACATATCATTTTTTTCTCAAAACTCTTGGAAACTTTTATAAACCATTTTTCACAAAATCATAAGAAATTACTTTCTTAAATCTTATATGCACCCTACTCTTATAAACTCTAATTACAAAACCAATGCCATGAAAAAATAGAGTTCTTAAGCTAAGAGTAGAGTTTTTCACATAAAAAAAAAAATCTTCAAAGATGGTGGATGAAGTTCAAAAGAAGATAACAAACCCCCACCTCCCAAGGTGACCTTAAAAGAGGTTGCCTAGTTCCACAATTTTGTCTCCTCGAATGCTCCCCACTATAAACTCTATGATTTTTTCTACCTTCTTCTTGAAAACCCCCCAACAATCTCCATAAAAACCCATATTGCTTGAAAGTGTGGTATATTTGGGTTTTATGAGCTCCAATATGGAAAATATGGTTATATGGTGGTTTTAAGTGGAGGGATGGTGGTGCTAGGGTGGTGTGTAGTGGTCGGTAGAGGAGGAGCTCTAAGAGCTAGAGAGAGAGAGGCCAAACCTCGTGGAAATGCCCCAAATAAGCCAAAGCATTATTTAAATACTCTAAAACCCCTAAGGGTTCAATCCCCCAAATGCCCATACACTCAACCTTTCAACCAAAGGTTAATCAAGGCTTTTGTGCCACGTTTTGATTTGAGTCGTTAACAGCTCAACGCGTCATCCAATTCAACGATCCACGTCATGACAACATATTAAAATGTACATAATTTTCTAGACTTTTTCCGATCATTTGAACGACTTTCAACCTCGTTCGAACAAGATCCCCTCTCATTCGAATGTGAAATCTAACGAGGTACAAACAAGTCAAATTCATAGGGTTAAATTGTGTGTGAGAACTACCTCATTCAAACAAGAAGTACCCCTTCATTCGAACAACTGAGTACTTCATTAGAACGTGGCTTTTCAACAAGATTCCAGAGAGTGAGGGAAATCGACCATTTTCTCAATCACTGGAAGTCGTTTGATCTCATTCGAATAACAATGACTTTAGTTCGAACGACTGCCAAAAATCTTAATATTAACTTTAGGCGATAAAAACTCCAATTCAATTATGTCGATACCACTACGTTATCCAAATTTGACTTATGATCCACCTCAACAAATCCTAGAACTCAATTGGTCATATTAAGTGATCGAAGTCACGGGGCGATGTTACATTTGGCCTTGAGGTTATAGCAACAACCCTGGTTGAGGCTATGGCTTTGCAAAATACCCTTGAGACTGTAGTCTCGCCTTGGCAGCCCATAGCTATGCTATGAGGCGCACTTTGAAGCTACAGTCTCAAACACAATTTCGAACATTGGGAACCATAGCCAACAAATTAGCATTATCACTGGTTCATCACACATTACTTTGGGATTGTTTCATAGCAAATGACCCTTATTTCGTGAAGACAGTATTTAGTCATGTTTAAGCACATTATTATTTTATTGTCATTGTGATATCCAGGATATCCAGATTCACTATTGGCGTGACCCACACGAGGCCTGTCAATGGATCAGATTTTATTTGAATCCGAATCCGATCCATTTAAGTCGATATGGATCATGCCTAAAATCCGATTATCCGATTACCCGTTTATTAAATGGAGCGAATTTGGATTCGTATACTCTGATCCGTTAATAATTTGATCCGATTAATATTTTATATATATGTATTTTAATTAATATGTATTGTATTTAATAATATTCTAAATATTTATTATAATAGTTCTTTATTTCATTGTTTATTTTTTTGGAACATTTGCAAAATAAATTTATGAAATAAGAGTTGAAAATAAAAATGTTGCAAATCAAGTTTAACATAATCGGATCCGAATCCGTTTAACATAAACGGATATGGATTTCGATTTGTCTAGTCCAATCCGATTAATAAACGGATCGGATCCGAAACCGTTTAACATAAATGGATATGAATTTGAATTTGGATTTGTCTGATCCGGTCCGAATTCGATCCGTTTACAGGCCTAACCCACGCCACTTTTGATTTTCGTTGTTGTTAATGTAGTTTTTACACTATTTAGCATGAGAATCCAACTAATGAACTATGCTAAAATGGTCAATCATGAAATTATCACTTCATCTGCTAACCTTTCTAGTGACTTGACATAGCAAGCAAACTCGATTTTCATCTTGGCACTTTATTTCTCTCCAGGGGAGAAGCGAGGAATTTATTTTGGGGGGGATCATAATATACGAGCCCCTGGGGCGATTTTTTTTAGGGTTATTTACATTTTATGCAATACTTTAGCACTAAAAATATATTAACCATAAGAATTTTTTTCCCAACAATATCATATACATTCACCATCAAAATATAATAATTGCATCAAAATATACAATTATTACCAAAATAGAGGTATGACATTATAAAGTTCGGTGTTCAAGTAATTCACATACAAAATTTTGAGCATTAGTCTCTGGAAAAGCTCTTTTCACTTTCGACATGTTTTCTCTTGAAAAATTAAGCAAGGGTCTTTGATTTTCCCATATTTCTACAACACAAAAATAAGACAATTGCAATTTGTCATTTTGACTAAAAAAAATTAATTATCATATATTAAGTATAAGCAATGAACACTCCAATAACATATAAAAAATTACAATATGGGTAAAATTAATACTAACTAATTAGTGATAAAATCAATCCCTAATAACTAGGGAAATGTTTCGGCCAGATCGGATATGAAAATGCCTCTTTGAAAAAAAATTCGATTTTTTCGGAAATAAAATAATTATTCCGATTTCCAATCCAATTTTTTTCGAAAAAGTAAAAAAAGTTCTGAATTCGGAAAAATCGAAAAAATCGAAAATTCCCAAAATATATTAAAAATCCAAAAATTTCGAAAATTCCAAAATTTCAAAAGATAAATTATGGATTTTCGACTACGCGAAATTCTCAATTTAAAGAAACAAAGAAAAGGGTTTAACCCAACATGTAAATACACGAGGATTTGACCCCATTTTTCATTTGTGTAAAAGTTATGAGGATACTCTCTTTTATAGAGCATATTTTGGAGCCCTCTCTCTCTCTCTCCCAACCGATGTGAAATATGGAAAACATTCAAAAAATCGAAAAAAAATTCAAAAAATCAGATCGGCATAGTTTCGAAAAAATCAGATCGAAAAAGACAAAAAATCGGAAATTTAGAATTATTTTCGATTTATGATCCGATTTTTTTCGAAAAAATCGAAAATCGAAAATCGACAAACCAAAATTTCACTACAAATTCGCAAAAAAAGGGATCAAAATCGAAAAAATTAAAAGTTCGGAAAAAAAAACACAACGCTACTAATAACAGTAGATAAAATTAATACTAACTATTTTTTTTAATATTAACTAACTAGTAATTATATTATACTAATAAAATCACTCCCTAATAACTAGATAAAATTTGTCCCTATAAAAACATTAGATAAAACGTTAATGGAGAGATATACCTTGAAACTTTGAATTGAAATAATGGATCAAGGCTTGAATGATGATTTTGAGAATGAGTGTAAGGCCCTAAAACGTGATTATGAATGTTAATTATATGATTAAGTATAATCTATAAGTTATAAGTTGGTGAGGGGTGTTAAACATGTTAATTATCATATTTGGGGGCTGCATACTCATGTGATATATGTGTTGGTTGCATTAGATGTTAATCGAGCTTCTAATCGGGGATAACTTGTTTAGATCATATAATTAGTTATGTGATTAAATACATCATGAAAATATATTTTTCACATATCATTATGATTATAAAATTAAATCAAGGTGTTGGCCCGAAATTGGCGATGTTAGGTCACCAAATGTGAAAGTTTTGAGATTTTGGGTAAATTGTTACTCTTCTGTTCGGACCCAAATTAGGCGTACTAGTTTTATGATTTGGGGAAAACACAAAAAATCAAAGTTGTAGATATATGAGTTAACTTTATAACATAAAAATGGTGCATCAAACATACATTCGAATGAGAAGATATTGTCTTTTTACGAACCCAGGGTAAAGTGGTCATTTAGCTTTAAATGATATTTTGTCTCATATGGTGCCACGTGTTATATTGTGATTGGTTGGAATGGTAGTCTTGTTAGGCCGACTTAAACCCCTTAAAACGACCCCCTTTTTCATCCAATTCATCCATGAATAATAATTTGGCTAAGGAGAGAGAAAATGGGGAAGTTAAGGAAAAAAAATTTCGAAAAATTACCATAAATCGAGGAATTCTCGTAAGGTATTTATCTCTTTATTAAAGTTAGTCACATGGATGAGTTCTACCCTTGATATATTTTTGTTTATTATTTGTATCAATATTTAAATGATAGCCATTTTTGCCAAATTGAGTTCAACTAAGGATGACTTTAGATCATACGTGAGGACTTGTGCCATTTTTGCCATTTTTTACTTTCCTTTTCGTGAAGATTTTTGATGTAGTAAATTCATATATATGATGTTTCTATATACTAAAACATGTATAGTATATGTTTTCATGATTGATACCCTAGGTATAGGTGATATATGCCTAAAAAGGTTAAGTTATGCTTTAATGTTCTCTTCTGACCTAGTTGTGTTAAAAGTGTCATAAATCATGGAATACTTAGTGAAATTAAATTATTCCAATTGGAGATTATATTAGACTCATATAGGTATACTATATCAGAAAATGATGTAAAAATAGCAAGAAATGAATCTTGGGTGATAGTTTGAAGTTCAGGTATAAAATATGCGCCAAAAGTGTAAATGCGCACACCAGGTGTTCGATGTTTTGCTTGACTTAGTAAATAAACTCTAAAAATTATGCAACATCAATTTTATATTATTCAATATGTTTAATATATGTTTGCATGATTAATAACCAAGTAGGACGTTATATATGCTTGAAAATGTTTGGTTATGCTTTGATGGTCTACTCGGACCTGGATGTGTTAAAAGTGGCATAAATCATTAAATACTTGTTGAAATCAAGAAATTCCAATTGGAAACATTAGAGAACATATATGAGTTTGATATACTTGATGGGGAGAATAAAATACCTTTTGTTTTGTCTTGGGGGTTCTGTTTAAGTTGAATTTTTGTTGTTATTTTTCTCCAGAAATGATTTGAAAAGGGTTGTAATAAAACAGGCATAACTTTGTCTAGAGAATTCGTAATTTAACTCCGTAAATTGTGTTAGAACCCTAATGAATAAGGTGCTATACATATGTGAAGTATAATATTCAATTAATTTTCAGTTATGTTAGATTGGCCATTTGATGTGATGTGTTATTAAGTTTAATGTGATTTGGTGTATTCAAATACTAATGATGTTGAATTGTTAGGTGGGGAAGCGACTAACACTACCATACTAAGAAAATAGTTTAGGTATTAATCTTAGTACCAAATTCAAGGTGAGTGACATTTCCTATGAAATATAGATGCTTATATGTTCATATGGATATGTGTAGTTAAACTCATGTGTTAAGATGCTTATGGGAGTGATGTTGTATTTATGAAACATATGCATATGATTAAGAATGTTATGTGATGTTATATAATGTTATGGATTGTGGAGGGTACCTTATCTAATGTTAAGGACTGTGGTGGGTCCTACGGGATGTGGCAGTTCCATTAATCCAACTTAAAGGTTTGTTGTACTCGGTCCTAATTATGGGATGTGGTATCCCCATTAACTGGGAGTTAATTGGACCGGCGGGTCCAGGCTTGCAAGAGTTACACAATTCCTGTTGGGTTATGACATTAGAAAATAAAAATTGTTATCCAAATTGGTTATATATATGTGATGTATGTGTGGAATATGGTCATTCACTAAGCTTGTGTTGCTTACACTCCTATAATGTTATGTTTCAGGTATGCCTATTGCTTGGAGTTCATTGCCAAGTTAGGACGTTAAATGGGAGAGTGAAGGATAAATAAAGTGGGTTGAATATCAAAAAGCTTTTTGGGTTAATGTTAAGCAAAGTAACTTATGTAAGTAAATTTGTTTGGTACCTTTAAGTCGTGTATAAAGGTAGATATGTTTTCATCCAAACATGCCTTTGAAAAAAGAAAAAAAAATCTTGTGCTATTTTTCAAAAGATTTCAAGTACCATTGTCTAATGGGGATTTATCTCTAAATAAAAGGTTGATTTTAATTTAATTAAGTTGGGGCGCGAAAACTTGGTATCAGAGCATGGTTATTAGGTTCTGGACTGTGTGTGAGGGTCTATATTGGCAGTGGACGTAGAAACTGTTTTGAGTCATAAGTATTCAATTTCAAGGGATACATTTAAATATGTTGGATTGCTGAGGCGTGGACACGATGGGTTTGTTATTAAGTTTTAAATTGGCTTTGTTGACTAACATCTGTGAGTTATACACATATATTGCTGATATGAAATGCAAGGATCTTGCAGGAAAGGAAATAAGATTTTAAGGTTTGTTCGAGGATGATAGCAAACACAGGTATTTTAATATGAAGCATTACATTATTTTATATGAACAAATGTGTCATTAAAGGAAAAAATTTTAAAGACACAATGTGGTATACAAAAATATGAAGTATTGGAGGTGATCTCTTCCTATGTTGGTATATGTGGATTTAGGTCGTGTTATGTATATCATTATGAATGGGTGAGCTCCTCATCTGTATAGGAAAGTGATGTACGAGAACACATATTCCATTCAAGGATGGGAATGAAAAGAATTGTGGTTACATGATTATGATGTGACTTAAATTGTTGGAGTGTGAAAAAAAATGAAGATTCCCATAGTAAAGGTTAAATGAGAAGGTTAGTAGTAGTATGTTTATATTTAACATGAAAAAGGGTATGAAATTAAATAACTAGTCGATATATCACAAATGATCATAATATGGGTTCATAGTGAATTATGATAAGTAGAATAAAAGAGTAATGAGAGTTGAGATGTACGTCTTTAATAGTATGAGTACATGTAGTGGATATTACTCTTGTGATGTTTTGAAAGGATTATATGAATAGTAAATTTGCGATAAGGTGTTAAAGAGTTGGAAGTTTAAAAATATTGAGGAGTCCTTTTAAGAATATGTGTTGTGGATGAGTATGGGAAAGATGTTAGTCAGGTATAAATAATTACAATTGGGTTGGATGAATATTGAATTGTATTTGTCATTGTGCGTATGTGTTACCACTAAGAGTACGTTATATAATTAATATGATTAACATTACACGGAGTCACCAAGAAGTATGTGTAAGGAGAATGTGCTATGTGAGATACCATAATGGAGTACATTAAGGTATTTTTTCCAGTTATTTGAAAGAGATACAACATATAATAGTTAGATAAGTATTATGGGGTTGGTAAGTATGGTTAAAGTTTGAAGTGGTGATGTTATGTCTAACATCCATATTATCATACGAGTAAAATGAGTGTGTTAATGATGTTGTGTAAGACTATCATATTAATAAGGATTGGGGTAAGATTATGATTGCCAAGTTGTTGTGTTCAATAAATGACTTAGTAAGGTTATTTTATGTTTAGTTAAAAAACAATCAAACAATACTGGGAAAAAAATATAGTGAGAAGTTATATTGGCTTCATAGTGCATGACGGCACAATATACATGAACGTGAATATGGAATACTGGTTAAAAGTAAACATTTGGTGAATGATTGTTCATTACCGATATATGGAAAGTAGTTTAGCTATGTTTAGATTAAGGAGCGTAAGAACGCTATTTAACATACTCTAAAACTTCAGAGATGATACGGATAGTAGTCCAAGTCGAACACGTGAATTTGGTATTTAGTGGAAGATGAGAAGATCTCATATAATAAGTTAGTATTGTTGTTAACGCAAAAATTCTCCATCTACGAGGACCAATCAGAAAAAGACACATGTCATCCTACGTGGCAATATTCGACACCCGAGGAGAGTTGGTCGGCATCCGAAGAGAGTTGGTCGGCACCCAAGGAGTGTTAGTCGGCACCCGAGGAGAGTTAGTCAGTACCCGAGGAGAATTAGTCGGCACCCGAGGAGAGTTGGTCGGCCCCCGAGGAGAGTTAGTCGGCACCCGAGGAGAGTTGATCGGCATACCAACCAGGAAGATCAAAGGATAACTATGCATTTAATGAGAATTAATGTACATTTATACTGTAGATGACAACACATAGCATACCAAGAAATTCAACAATTAGATTCGTTGAATGTAGACATAATGTATGAATGTCTACATACAATGAATCTCTTTATCTCCCATCACTATAAATACATGTATACCCTTAGCCAAAAGGAGGAGAGATTCGGGGGAACCTAGAAACCCCATACACAAGATACACATCATTTCTCTCTCTACACCCTATGGTGCTATTGTAAACCCCTGGGAATAAAATAACAGTGGACGTAGGCTTTATTCATAGCCGAACCACTTTAAAAATCTTTGTCTCTTATGTGCTTGATTGGATTACTTTCATCTATTTATCTGTGATCATAAAAATGAGATTCGGTCCAGTTTTTTGCATCAACAATTGTAATATGATGTTTATCAATTGAAGTATTGAATGGAAGTTGGAGGGATGAACTAAAAGAAGTTAGTCTTGTATTAGAATATTTATTATTTGAAATGTTAAATGATGATACGAATGGACTATGGGAATGAAGTGAGAAACGTAAAGAATGGTGTTTGGTTTATTAAGAATGTTCACTCATTGTTAATATAAGAGGATACAACCAATAATCTATTATTTGTGAATTTTTGACATACGTATATAAAGGTATGACATAATATATGAGTTGGGAATTGACTTTCATTGGTAAGAAATCACTAGACGATTATCCTTACGTATGAACGATAAAGATGCTTATGTGTTGATAGATCCAGGTTCTACACATTCTTTGTGTCTTGCTTTATCTATTGCATCTTAATAAACCACTATCATCATTAGATTATGGTTTAGCTATTATTACTCCATTGGGGAGGATTGGTTTTTATTGATAGGGTTCGTAGGGAGTGTATGGTGCGAATAAGTGAAAAGGAGCTGTTGGTTGACTTACTACCTTTTAGTATACATGACTTTGATGTGATATTGGGTATGGGTTAGTTGTCCTCATACCATGTATGTTTAGATTGCTTTAGAAGGGAGGTAGTGTTTTGATTACCGGGTGAACCTGGAATTAAATTTATTGGGGAACGGAATGTCATCTGTGTATTATTTTACAGACCTTGCGAGATAAGAAATTATATGCTAAATTTTCTAAATGTGAATTTTGGCTAGACCAAAGTAGTATTTTGGGGCATGGTATTTCTGTTGATGGTAATTATGTTGCTTGAAAAGAAGAATGATGGAATTTATAAAGGATTATGACTACATAACACATCACCATTCAGGTAAGGATAATGTTGTTGATGATGCTCTGAGTAGAAAATCTCTAAGCAGAGTATTTTATATTTACTATGCTCAGGTTAACTTGCTGAGAGAGTTAACTTTAATAAGGAAGAATTTAACGTTAAATGAGTCTTGTGGAATACTAGTGCATTTAAATGTTAGACCTGTGCTAATAGACTGGATATGACCCTCACAAGCAGAACATATAGAAATGGGAGAAAAGACAATATGAAAAAGGGTAAAGCAAATGAATTTTCTATCCGTAATGATGACATTGTTATGTATGATAACCGTTGTGGGTACCTAATGTGCCTAATTTAAGGAGAACAATTTTAAAGGAGGTCCATTGTTCTTTATATGCTATGCATCTAGGAAACACATAAATTTATAAAAATTTGAAACAATGTTATTGATAGCCGGGAATGAAACACGGCATTGTAGATTTATTGCTAGATGTCTAGTTTTCCAACAAGTGAAGGTGGAGCATCAGAAGCCTAGTGGTTCACTACAATTCTTACATATTCCTGAGTGGAAATAAGAGCATGTTACTACCGATTTTGTTATAGATTTACCAAAATCATCCTTGAGGGTTTGATTCTATTGGATTATCGTTGCTAGTTTAACTAAGTCTGCATGTTTTCTTCCTGTTAAAGCTATTTATTCCATGGATAGCTATGCCAAAATATATGTGGATGAGATAATTAGATTACACGGTACTCCTGTTTCTATTATCTCTGACCGAAATCCTAAATTTACTTCATACTTTTAGCCTAGTTTACAATAAGTTTTGGGGACTAAATTGAAATTTAGTACAATTTTTCATCCTCGGACTGATGGGCAGTCAGAGAGAACGATCCAAACACTCGAAGACATGTAAAAAAATTTATGTATTAGAGTTTAAGGGAAGCTGGAATGAACACTTGTCACTAATAGAGTTGCTTATAATAATAGTTATTAGTTGAGTATTGAAATGGCTCCGTATGAATCCTTGTATGGGAGGAAGTGCAGGACCCCAGTGTGTTGGACCAAAGTAAGAGAATGGAAAATTACTTGGGCTAGAAATTGTGCAATTGACTAATGAGAAGAGAAATCTTATTCAAAATCACTTGAAGGCGGTGCAAAGTAGATAAAAAGGTTATGCAAACAACAAAAGAAAGGAATTGAAATTTGAGGAAGGTGATCAAGTATTCCTACGTGTTTATCCTTGGAGAATGGTTATGAGATTAAGAACAAGGGAAAATTAAGTCCTAGGTACATTGGCCCTTATCAAATAGTGAAACGAGTTGGAATCATAGCTTATAAATTGGCTTTCCTACAAGAATTGTTTAGGATACACGATGTTTTTCATGTATCAATATTACATAAGTATGTGCCCGATCCTTCACCTGTGTTTATTTCACAACCGATAGAGATTAAAGATGACTTGGCCTATGTGGAGGAACCAATCGTTAAATTTAAATTGAAAAAGTAGATGTTATGTAATAAAAACAATTATGTTAGTTAAGGTAACGTGGAAAAGTCAAAATGTGGAGTATGCCACCTAGGAAAGAGAGAATAACATGAAAGTGTAATATCCTCATCTACTTGGTAAGTTCTTACGCATTAAATTTCGAGGACGAAATTTTTATAAGAGGGGTAGAATTGTAAGGCTCTAAAACGTGATTATGAATGTTAATTATATTATTAAGTATAAGTTATAAGTTGGTGAGGGGTGTTAAACATGTTAATTATCATATTTGGGGGATGCATACTCATGTGATATATGTGTTGGTTGCATTAGATGTTGATCGAGCTTCTGATCGGGGATAACTTGTTTAGATCATATAACTAGTTATGTGATTAAATACATCATGAAAATATGTTTTTCACACATCATTATGATTATAAAATTAAATCAAAGTGTTGGCCCGAAATTGGCGATGTTAGGTCACCAAATGTGAAAGTTTTGAGATTTTCGGTAAATTGCTACTCTTCTGTTCGGGCCGCCCAAATTAGGCGTACTAGTTTTATGATTTGGGAAAAACACAAAATATCAAAGTTGTAGATATATGAGTTAAGTTTATAACATAACAAATGGTGCATCAAACGAACATTTGAGTGAGAAGATATTGTCTTTTTACGAACATAGGGTAAAGTGATCATTTAGCTTTAAATGATATTTTGTCTCATATGGTGCCACGTGTTATATTGTGATTGGTTGAAATGGTAGGCTTGTTAGGACGACTTAAACCCCTTAAAATGATCCCCTTCTTCATTCAATTCATCCATGAATAATATTTTGCCTAAGGAGAGAGAAAATGAGGAAGGTAAGGAAGAAATCTTTCGAAAAATTACCATAAATCGAGGAATTCTCGTAAGGTAATTATCTCTTTATTAAAGTTGGTCACATGGATGAGTTATACCCTTGATATATTTTTGTTTATGATTTGTATTAATATTTAAATGATAGACATTTTACCAAATTGAGTTAAACTAAGGATGACTTAAGATCATACGTGAGGACTTGTGCTAGGATCGTAAATGCTAACTTCAAAGTCCCATTTTTGACTTTCCTTCTCGTGAAGATTTTTTATGTAGTAAATTCATATATATGATGTTTCTATATACTAAAACATGTTTAGTATATGTTTTCATGATTAATACCCTAGGTACAGGTGATATATGCTTAAAAAGGTTAAGTTATGCTTTAATGTTCTCTTCCGACCTAGTTGTGTTAAAAGTGTCATAAATCATGGAATACTTATTGAAATTAAATGATTCCAATTGGAGATTACAATAGACTCATATAGGTATACTATATCCGAAAATGATGTAAAAATAGTAAGAAATGAATCTTGGGTGATAGTTTGAAGTTCAGGTATAAAATATGCCCCAAAAGTATAAGTGCGTACACTAGGTGTTCGATGTTTTACTTGACTTAGTAAATGAACTCTAAAAATTATGCAACATCAATTTTATATTATTCAATATGTTTAATATATTTTTCCATGATTTATAACCAAGTAGGACGTTATATATGCTTGAAAAATGTTAAGTTATGCTTTGATGGTCTACTCGGACCTAGATGTGTTAAAAGTGACATAAATCATTGAATACTTGTTGAAATCAAAAAATTCCAATTGAAAATATTAGAGAACATATATGAGTATGATATACTTGATGGGGAGAATAAAATACCTTCTGGTTTGGCGTGGGGTTGTGTTTAAGTTGAAGTTTTGTTGTTGTTTTTCTCCAGAAATTATTTGAAAAATATTGTAACAAAACAGGCATAATTTTGTCTAGAGAATTCGTAATTTAATTCCATAAATTGTGTTAGAACCCTAATGAATAAGGTGCTATACAAATGTGAAGTATCATATTCAATTAATTTTCAGTTATGTTAGATTGACCATTTGATGTGATGTGTTACTAAGTTTAATGTGATTTGGTGTATTCAAATACTAATGATGTTGAATTGTTAGGTGGGGAAGCGACTAACACTACCATACCAAGGAAATAGTTTTGGTATTAATCTTAGTACCAAATTCAAGGTGAGTGACCTTTCCTATGAAATATAGATGCTTATATGTTCATATGGACGCTCCTTCCCCCCAGTACCCTGCAGTGGCGGGAGCCTCGTGCACTGAGTTTGCCCTTTATATGTTCATATGGACATATGTAGTTAAACTCATGTGTTAAGATGCTTATGGGAGTGATGTTGTATTTATGAAACATATGCATATGATTAAGAATGTTATGTGATGTTATATAATGTTATGGACTGTGGAGGGTCCCTTATCTAATGTTAAGGACTGTGGTGGGTCTCGTTAATCCAACTTAAAGGTTTGTTGTACTCGGGCCTAATTATGGGATGTGGTATCCCCATTAACTGGGAGTTAATTGGACCGGCGGGTCCAGGCTTGCAAGAGTTACACAATTCCTGTTGGATTATGACATTAGAAAATAAAAATTATTATTCAAATTGGTTATATATATGTGATGTGTGTGTGGAATATGGTCATTCACTAAGCTTGTGTTGCTTACACTCCTATAATGTTATGTTTCAGGTATGTCTACCGTTTGGAGTTCACTGCCAAGTTAGGAAGTTAAATGGGAGAGTGGAGGATAAATAACATGGGTTGAATATCAAAAAGCTTTTTGGGTAAATGTTAAACAAAGGAACTTATGTAAGTAAATTTGTTTGGTGCTTTTAAGTCGTGCATAAAGGTAGATATGTTTTCATCCAAACATGCCTTTGAAAAAGAAAAGAAAAATCTTGTGCTATTTTTTAAAAGATTTCAAGTACCATATTATCTAATGGGGATTTATCTCTACATAAAAGGTTGATTTTAAGTTATTTAAGTCGGGGCGCGACAATGAGGATAATATTTTGGCTGCCGAAGAGATGAAGTAGATTCAAGATTTAAGTTAAAAGGTTAATTAGGTCAAAGTTAATAGAAAATGGGTAATAAAGATGTTTGAATATAATCTTATGAGCTTGTGGTTGTGAATTTTGTTGGGTTTTAGAAGTTTGGAGGGGACCGTGGCCCCCCTCTTCCCACCTGTGGCTTCGTCTCTCTCAGTATTTGCAGCCCACTACTTCTACAGTGTGTTGTATAATTGTATAATACAAATCCTCACCATGAAACGGTTATTATTTAGAAGCATACAGTTCTCTCCTACGGAACATGAGACCTCCCTTCTTTCTCAACTCCCTCTGTCACGTCCACCTAACCCCAACTCACCGCCTCTCCTGTCTGAACGTAACAAGGAGAAAAAACTGACCACTAATGTAAAGAATCAACAGCAGAATAGGAACGAGAAACGAGTTCCTACCGGGATAAATTAATGAATCGCCAGAATACATTCAGACCAAACAACAGATTCACATCAAATATAGGACGTACGTTATATTTTTTGCATGGGAACAACAAAACAATCAGGAGTAATCTGAGTCAGATGAAGAAACATATCATTAGGCAAAAAAAATACCAAAAATTACACTTGTAGTGTCAATTTCAAGCCAAGAGCTGAAAATGCTTTGCCAAAAAATGGAAAAATATGCTTATTATCAAGCTCCCCGGAAAATTTTTGTCCTTCCATCGATTGGCGCAGGTTATCAAGGCTTTGGAAATTAAAGGCTGGCATTTATATAACTGACCTGGGTAATAATTTTTACTTAGTTAAAGTAACCTCACAGGAAGATTACTTGGCCCTTTTGTCGAGAGGACCGTGGTTCTTAGAAGATCATTACTTGTCAGTCCAAAGGTGGGAAAAAAAATTGACCATCAACAACCACAATTAATTATATGAGTATGTGGCTTCAAATCCCAGAGTTACCAGTTGAATATTATGACAGGAGCGTGCTCTATCGTGTGGCAGCTTCACTTGGCAAGCCTCTTAAAATTGATATGCACACTGATTCTGTTGGTCGGGCTCGTTATGCTACACTAACATTACAAAACCATTAGCACAAAACTAAAATAGGTCACATTTTACGTGACGTTGTTTATGAGTTAAAAACAGATATTTGCTTTTCCCATGGTATTGTGGGACACACGTACGGGATGTCCTCGAAATACAGTGCAACAAATGAATGTAGTGCAGGACCCCGTAGACAGAAAGGAAATGGAACAAATAGAAATTTGATGTTTTTGAGACATCAAATTATTTGATGTCTTGGATTCTGATTGGTCAGTGGCGCTGGCACGGACTCATTTCCATAAATGATGTGAGCCCCACCAACACTATTAACCAATCAAAATTCAAGATTTCAAAAAGTTTGATGTCTCAAAGACATTAAACTTTTTTCCGAAATGGAACGGTGTCGCTCGCCGACCACCTCCAAGGAAATTGGGAAAACAGAAATAGCCTAAAATAATCTACTGGAGTCGAGTAAACACTCGGGCGTGTTTGGCACTAGACGAGCTATCATCGGGAGATACTCAAAAATGGACACCAACAAATACTAACTTGCATGGCAACATGCAAAAATTTTGGAACGAACCGACGGCAAAAATGTGGACCTCAAGTTTGCGTCTAACTGTACATTTCTCATTCAGCCTCATGATAATGACGTCTAAGTAAGAAAATCGCCGAAAAGTTTGACCAATAGTGAAATCGACTGACTAACAATGAAGGGCCAGGATGAAGAGGTTTAAACCGAACAAAGACACATGCATGCGATCGAAGCCTCGACTGAACTTAACCGCCTTGAGGCGTCACTTTCATTTTCAACGAATGGAACACGTGGAGCCAGTACACGTCGACGAAGCTGATAGCATGGGTTGCACGCAAAATAAAAATGCAACCCCTCCATTATCCTCTCAACCTGCATCTTCGGCTTCGCAACCAAACACCTCCGACGCCATTAACGTGCACCATGGACAGCAATCGGAGGAATTCACCGGCAATAACACACAGTCCACCTAGTTCCCTCAGTGCCGAGTCGTTTCAACGTCCTCCACCCAGGACATTGTCAGTTCCACCTCGCATGTTGAACCCATTCTTCCACCCGGGTTCGAGTTTGCAGCTACACCCCTTCCCATAACTTCCCAGACCCACAAATTTCCAAATGGGCTACATAGAACAACCACAAATAGCTGGCACCCATATAAGCCAGGACCTATTCAACGAGATCCAAACGACCTGCTACTCCCACCTCACTGCACAATGCCACAACTCTTCCACTACCAACTCCTAAGACACAAGGTTCATTTAGAAGTCGCCCAGCATCGCGATCGATATTGGAAGGAAGCGGAGTCGAGTTACACGTACCACGATCATCAAGTCCCAAACAAGAAACAACTGATGACGCGTCCCCTACAACAAAATGAATTTATGTACATCTTGCCAGGCTGGAGTCTAAGGAGGTCCAACATCACACTTCATCTCATGTGGATTCTGTTGTGGAATGCTAGGGGTGTAGGGAGGCCAACGTTTTACCCGGAGATTATGCATTTTATTCATCTACATCATCCTCATGTCTTGGTTATCCTGGATACGCGCATGGATGCATGTTGTTCTATCACTGAGATTGGTCAACTGTCTTTCCAAAACAACATTGTTTCTCTAGCTTTAGGACAATCAGGGGTATTTGGATCCTTTGGTCGGATAAGGTTATCACGGCGCATGAACTCGCAGTCTCTCCCAGATTTATTCATCTTTTAGTGGATCATGATCCTACAACTGGGCCCACAGAGTTAATGGCGGTTTACATGCCGCCTCAGCCAGGAATCAACCACAGGTATGGGAATCGCTTCATCACCTTTCTAATACAATTCAACACCCATGGCTACTGTTATGAGATTCCAATACTATTTTAGGCCCCCATGAGAAATTAGGTGGTCGTCGTTATAATTGTAATAGTTTTTACTTAAGGTTCTGCAGTCCTTCGTTCACATAGAAATCCAACACCTCCTTCGAGCATCATGTTCGTGAACAACTCGACCAAGGTCTTGGTAATGAAAATTGGATTTCTATTTACCAGCACACCCTTGTCGCTCACTTACCAAATACGGGGTCGGATCACTGCCCCTTGTTGTTGGATACATCACCTATTCATTTGAAACTAACCAAATGTTTTATCTCCTGCAAAGAATGGGCCAAATATCCATCTTTTCATGATACATGCTTTACTCTCAATGGCAGCGCCCAGTACGGGGTTCGCCTGGCTATGTTTTTGTGCGCAAAACTAGTTATTTTAGGGTGGCGGCTATTGCTTGGAAATGCACTCAATTCGGCAATATGGCCCACACAATTGCAAGACTGTGTAGCCAACTTCAGAGGCTTCAGTATCGTATTGAGCATCATCCAGACCATGCTTCTATTAACATGGAGCACTAATTACAGGATGAACAGACTCAATGTCTTGTCCTAGAACAGCAATACTGTCAAAATAAAAATAAAATATAGTGTTCCCTCATGGGAGACTGTAGTACTAAATTTTTTCATACGTGTATCACTCACCGCCGCCGACAAAATAATATTAGCTCTATCTTCCACAAGGATACGGGTTGGCATAAAACTTTGCCAAAAATCCAGGTGAAGTTTCATTAAATCTATTTCAACCTTCTTCCTTCTTCTAATCCACTCATAGTAGATGAGGATGTTCCTTTTGTGACCTTACATCCATCGGATCATTCTCATATGTTACAACCCATGACGGATATGGAAATATATAACACCTTGCATCATATGTTACATCCATGGCAGGTCGTGAGACCATATGTCTGCAAAGTTATACACATTTTTTTAGCACGGGACATATGCCCCCTGAGCTTAACCGAATGTTACACATTTTTCTTCCGAAAATCAAAAATCCCACCCAAGTGACTCATTTTAGGCCGATTAACTTGTGTAATGTTATCTATAAAATTATTCTTCAATGCATTGTCTCTCCCTATCAAACAGCCTTCATTGCAAACAGGCACATTCAAGACAACATCCTCATCACCCATGAGATATTACATTTGATGAGAAAGTCTAAGTCTAAGAAAGGAAGTTGTGCGATTAAAATTAATCTAACCAAAGCCTAGGATCAGGTGGAGTGGCCCTTCACTCAGTGGGTCCTTAATAAACATGGATTCCCTGAGTTGTAGATCCGCTACATTAAGGAATGCATCTCCACCACGTCTTAGTAAACTCTACTTAACGGTCATGTTGGAGAGACTTTTACTCTACTAGAGGCCTTCGTCAAGGAGTCCCGCTATCGCCTTATTTGTTCATCCTAATTCTCGATGTGTTGATCCGTACTATTGAGAAAGAATGCAATCAGAGATGCATGACTACTCTTCGGGTCTCTCCTATGGGGCCTAAATCCCTGCCCTAGCTTTTGCTGATGACTGTATTTTTTTCCTCCATTTTACAACATCTACTATTGTCGGTTCAGATCCATCGTGAGTAAATTTCAGTAGTTCTCCGATCAATATGTTAATTGTACTAAATCCTTATTAAATTTTGAACCCTCCACTCCACGTTCGGTGCGGCATATGATTATATGCCAACTAGGGTTCTCTCGTTTGCAGTCCAGATAAATACGTTGGACTCCCGCTAATTACGGGACAGGTTATATGACAACTGTTTCTTGAGTTAATTGAGACTCCTGAAAACTGCCTTTATGTCTAGTATAATAATTTCATATCATATGCAGATCGCGTCACCCTGATAAATGCGGTTTGCACTGCCATGCCATTCTACTTTATATCGGCTTACCCGCTTCCCACGTCTATTCTCATAAATTAATGCTTTCTTCTGGAATGCCTCGCATTTGTCCCGGAGAACCCCACTGTTTCGTGGTCGACGATTAATTTGCCCTGTGACTCTTGGAATAAAAAACTTATACACATTAAACGTGACTTTCATGCTTAAACTCCTGTGGAAGGTGCTCCACCAACCACAAAACCTCTAGTCTCCTACCATTACACGTAAATACTACACATAAGACACTATTCTGACTGCTCCAAGGCACATACGTGCCTCATAGTTCTGGATCAAGATCTCCAAATTACTGCCCATCTTCCTTAAAAGGAATTAAATGGTGAGTGGGGCAGGGAAATATATCATTTGGACACCACATCTGGGTGTCACATGACACGCTGGCAAAAAAGTTCCCCCTACTTCCCCCAAGTGTACTTAATGCTAAACCTGGCAAAATGAGGCACGACATATAACACGACACGACACGATAACACGACACGACACGACACGAAATTATAAGTTAATGGGTTTAGTCTTATCGGGTTTGGGTCATTAACGGGTCAACACGGTAGAACCGTTATCATAACGGGTCGTGTTTGGGTTTGTACTCTTACACGATTAAACCCGTTTATACCCATTATCACCCGTTACTGGTACCGGGTTTTATTGGGTCGTGTGACCCGAACCAATATTACACGGGTACTAACGGGTATTAACGGGTACTAACGGGTATTAACGGGTGCTAACGGGTATTAACGGGTACTAACGGGTATTAATGGGTACTAACGGGTAATAACGGGTCACCCAACCCGTTACCCGTTTAGACCCGTTAATATTAACGGGTGTTAACGGTTCTGGTCGTGTACCCGTTAATATTAACGGGTCGTGTTTGGGTATTATAATTTGACCCGTTAGTCTTAACGGGTCGTGTACGGGTTAAGGGTGTTTTCACCCGTTAACCCGTTAACACGACCCGTTGACAGCTCTACTTAATGCCCCACTAAGCCTGTTTATTCAGAATTCCCATTGAAACCTCCCTTTCTTAGCCAAGTGGTTGCCTATGGAGTTCCCAGGGACGAAGCCACAAGTGGGCAGAGGTGGGCCACGGTCCCCTCTAAACTTCTAAAACCCAAAAAGAAAAAATACCCATTTTCTATTTATAAAACCCACAACCACAATCTCACAAGATTATACCGACACATCTTTATTACCCATTTTCTATTTCCTTTTAACCTAACTAACCTTTTAACTTACATCTCGAAATATTACCCTCATTCTCAAAAGCCTTGATCCATTAATTCAATTCAAAGTTTCAAAGTATATCTCTCCATTAACGTTTTATCAGGTATTATTATAGGGACAGATTTTATCTAGTTATTAGGGACTGATTTTATTAGTATAATATAAGTATTTGTTAGTTAATATTAAAAAAAAATAGTTAGTATTAATTTTATCTATTGTTATTAATAGCGCTGTGTTTTTTTTTCCGAACTTTCAATTTTTTTGATTTCTGATCCCATTTTTTCCGAATTTGGAATGAAATTTTAGTTTGTCGATTTCCGATTTTTTTAAAAAAAATCGGATCGAAAATCGAAAATAATTCCGAATTTTCGACTTTTCGCCTTTTTCGATCCGATTTTTTCGAAACTATGCCGGTCTAATTTTTTCCCGATTTTTTGAAATTTTTCCATATTCCACATCGGTTGGGAGAGAGAGAAAGAGTGCTCCAAAATGTGGTCTATAAAAGTGAGTATCCTCATAACTTCTACACAAATGAAAAATTGGGTCAAATCCTCGTGTATTTACATGTTGGGTTAAACCATTTTCTTTGTTTCTTTAAAATGAGAATTTCGAGTAGTTGAAAATCCATAATTTATTCTTTTGAAATTTTGGAATTTCTGAAATTTCTGGATTTTTAATATATTTTGAGAATTTTCGATTTTTTTCGATTTTCCGATTTTTCCAAATTCAGAACTTTTTTACTTTTCCGAAAAAATCGGATTGGAAATCGGAATAATTATTTTATTTTCGAAAAAATCAATTTTTTTTCCGAAGAGGCATTTTCCGATCCGATCTGGCCGAAACACATCCCTAGTTATTAGGGATTGATTTTATCACTAATTAGTTAGTATTAATTTTACCCATATTGTTATTTTTTATATGTTATTGGAGTGTTCAATGCTTATGCTTAATATATGATAATTAAAAAAAAATAGTCAAAATGACAAATTCCAATTGTTTTATTTTTGTGTTATAGAAATATGGGAAAATCAAAGACCCTTGCTTCATTTTTCAAGAGAAAACAACTTTCCCCGAAATTAATGTTCAAAATTCGATATGTGAAATACTTGAACACTGAACTTTATAATGTCGTACCTCTTGTTTGGTAACAATTGTATATTTTAATGCAAGTATTATATTTTGATGGTGAATGTATATGATATTGTTGGGAAAAAATTCTTATGATTAATATATTTTTAGTGCTAAAATATTGCATAAAATGTAAATAACCCTAAAAAAAATCACCTCGGGGGCTCTCGCTCCCGAACCCCCGGTATATTATGGTCCCCCCCAAAATAAATTTTTGGCTTCTCCCCTGGGAGTTCCTTCTACATATTCAATCCATTTTCATACCTAATCTTCCGGGGGATGATGAACCTTACTGGTGGCCTAACCCAGCTGGGGTCTTCTCCATTCGATTTACTTACCACTAGCGTAGCTTCTCTTTGTACGCTCAGAACCACCCAACACTTCACTGGCATTAGTTATGGCAGAGTCAACTTCCCCTACCGCTGCATATGTTTCTATAGTTCCTGATTCACAATGCCCTACTTTCGTCAGACCGCCAATTCTACTACCACAAACTCCCATCTCCGTTTTGTGCACTACGTGAATTGGAAGATAGCATCTCCCACATTTATACTAATTGCTTTGCTTTCTTCCATCTTCATACTCGGGAAATGTTAGTTTATACATTAACTATCCTCTTACTTAGGCGATTAGCTTTACATGAACCTTCTTCGATTTACTATCATTCCCTTCAGCGGATATTTCTACTGCAGACACTCTGGATTCCTAGGAATGAAGCCATATTCCGAAATCATCCTGTCATTCGCACAATAGTACTACACAAGTCATCCTCCGAAATCAGTCTGCCATTCACGCAATAGTACTACACTTGCTCTCCCAACAACTTTCACAATTTCTTCGAGCACGTCTAACTCAAAATATAGTAGTTCAGGCACCGCCCCGCCTTTCTTTATTAGTTAGACCCGTCCAGCGCTATCATTTTTTAAATGTAACACAGATGGGGCAAAGTCCCATGAGACAGGGCTTACGTCCATAGGTGCCATTATCGAAAATGTTGCAGGACATTTCGTTGCAGCCGTTTCGCATAATATAGGATATGCATCCTCAGTCCTTGCGAAAATTTGGGCAATTAAACTTAGACTAGACCTAGCTTCTCGTATGGGGGTCAAATTTATTGAACTGGAAACCAATTGCTAACTCGTCTATAATATGATCTACAGGAACATAACCCAGGTTTCAATTCACCGGGAGTTGATTCAAGCGGTTCGGGATGGATTTCATAGGTTCGTGCATGTTACTCTATGTTTGTGTTTTAGAGAAGCAAATATGTGTGTTGATGTCCTAACTGCTGCCGTAGTGTCGCGCCGGGTTTTTTCTTATTTTTACTCTCAAATCCCGTCCTTTTTGGCTCTTGTGTTTAACAATGACGGGAATAATTATCCTAAAGTCAGGCCAGCAAGCGAGGACATCACTTGTAAAATAAGTTTGTTTTAAAAAAAAAAAAGATATTCCACCTCGGATTCGAATTATCCATGATATATTCATGTTATCCAAATCTGCTTCTTCGAATACATATTTAAATGACAAAATTCAAACTCAAATACTGAATGAATTCGAAATTTCAAATGATTTGACCTTTCGAACAACAAATATCCCTATCAGTTGCTCGAATTGTGGTTATCAACACACTCTTTAATATCTTCGCAGCCTCCAACTTCCAAGTAAAATTATGGGTTAATTCAAGACTAGTTCTATTTATTGAGTCAAAAATGCATCAAATTCAATTGACTTTTTTTAATGTGCCAAATATTTTCTCATTATAGACTACATATATTTATATAAATGTACCATCAAATATACTCATTTTAAACTCACTCTCTCTCTAAAAATAAACACATAATCCCACTATTTCTCTCTAGCAGATCCACCTCCACCTCCACCTCCATCTCCACCCCCACCCCACGCCATCGAAAACTCGCTGAAAACAGCCCACCGAAAATTCTCGTCGAAGATCGCCGAAATTCTCGTCGAACTGTTTCTCTCTTCCTCTATTTCTTTGTTTTTTCTGGTCCACTCCAGCGACACCATTTCAAGCTAGAGAAGAAGAATTTCCGTCAAAAAAATGAAGATTTAACAGAAACAATAAATTTATCCGTTTCAATTTTTTCATCAAAAAATATCGAATATGAATATTGTGTGATAGATCTTAACAACTAGACTCCAAATATATAAATTTTATAAATTTTAAATTTATAGATTTGAAGTTATGGACTTTTAAAGATTTGATGTGTTTTTTTTTACAAAAAATGAGATAGGAGCTCTTAAAGATATTTTTGGAGTGTATTTATCATTTTAATGTGTTGAGTTGAAAAAATTAAACATTAGAACATTTGACACCATTGACTCTCAAAGGATCTCTTAGCGCATTGACTAAGTAAATGGAACTTGAAAACTATTACCCTAAAATTATTGATAATAGAAAACAAAACAATTTTCTGAGAAAAGAAATTACATAAAGAAAAATACACTCTTCATGACACAAGAAATACTATAAGAAAACTTCACATACTTTCTGGTCTACCATTGTAATTTTGTATGCATAAATACATAATAGAATTACACAACAAGATCGTTACAAATTACAAAATCAGCCGATACAGTAATGGATTGCAGCTGATGAAAAATCAATTGATTAAATTAATTAAAAAATGAAACAAAAAAATCCTAGCACAAAAACTTATCAATAATTGGCTGATCACCTATGTGGGGACAGAAAAATAATCCCCTGGAAACATTTGTTCGAAAAGCCTAGTCGCGTAGGATCCACAAAGGACAAAATAATCACATTTGCTGAAAAGCCAATGAGCTTCTCTAGACATCAAATTTCTTGGGTTGTCGCCAATGAGCCAAACTTCTGGACAGAGAACCAAGGATCGAAACTTTGTGTGCAGCAACTTTCTTCCCATATAAATGTTTCCCCCCCAAATCTGTAAATTTTGGACCCTTGCCCTTACTTCTTTCTATCTGGGAAAACAATATGGGAATATTCAAATTCCAAATTATTAATCTATCTAAAAAGCTAAGGGTTTGAAAACGGGCCAGTTAAGTGCAAAAAGATACTGAAATTCTCAACTTTTGCAAAAGCTGGTAAAATGCAAGAACCCCCTTAAATGTGGCAAACTACCCTCCAAGCTATGTAGAAATTGTAAATACCCCCATTTATGTGGCTAAAGACTTTTTTACTGACACAAGGGGGGATTGCAATCAAATGGAATAGTCATTTTTTTTAAAGTACTTTACAGTTTAACTGCAAATCAGATATCTATGAATCGCGAATCATATTTTTAAGTGTGCATAAAAAATAAGAACGGGGAATAGTATCACGAATTAAATAATAAGATTTGGTAGAATATATGAAAGAAAAATATATATAATATGCAAAAATATGTAAGAGAAAAAAATATATTTAATAATAAAATATATTGTCAAGTAAAACCAATTCTTGAACATGACGATTATGTCATCTAATGTTCAAGCACAGGTTGTCATGACGCAAATGTCATTTAAATCCCTATTGTGATACCAAGTTGCAGCCCGAAATATATATATATATATATATATAATATTATAGCATGATTTTTGGAAAAAATTGAAAAATATCTTCACTTTTTGGATGTATGATATTTTCCTCTTTCATGTCCATGCATGAAATATCATGCTAAAGTGTTTTTTCTTTTTTTTTAATAAAAAGGGTTTTGTTTTTGTTTTTGTTTTTTTAAAAGGGAAATAATTATTTTTAAAAAGGGAAATTATTTTAAATAATTTAATTTATATTTTTTTTAAATATTTATAGTTTTTATATTTTTTTAATTTATTTTTTTAAAATATTTTTTTATTTTTTCTTTAATTTTTATTTTTTATCACGGGAGCAAATTTATCGTCATGCCTTCGGCACGAACATCCGCTAGTATATATATATATATGGAGTAATAGCCTTTTACTATTCACCCATGCATGACATTTTTGCTTTTTATGTATGATATTTTTTACATTCCATGCCCATGCTAAAGTTTTATATCCATATAATAAAGGAGCATGGTTTTGGCCAAATATATCCATTTTTTTATGCATGACATTTTCTCTTTTCATGCCCATGCATGAAATGTCATGCTAAAACTATTTTTTTTTTTTTTGTGTTATATATATGCTATTATAAATACTATTATACTATTATACTATTATACTATTATAAATACATATATTTTTTTAAATACGTGTAAATTTATTTATTTTCCCATTTTTTTAAACTATTTTTTAAATATTTTTTTCTTTTTTAATTTATATTTTTTTATTTTTTCTCAAAATTTTTTTATTTTTTCTCAATTTTTATAAATACTATTATACTATTATAAATACCACGGTTCTAAAAAATGTGGAGCGTGATTGAGGCATGGAGACCAAACCTTAAGCCTTAGAAGCATGGCGTAAAAAGGCGTTTAGACCTTCTTAATATGTTTTAATATTTTTTAACCACAACAAGGCTATTAAAATACAAAAATTGCACATATCATAAAAATATGTCTGAATATATGCAAATTAAAATACTATCTGATTATTTTGGATAAGATAATGGTCCGGTTTGTAAACAAATTTTTTAAAAGGCGACATCGTTTCACTAAGGCATTATTATTTTTTGAAAAATGTGCGCCGTAAGGATTTTACCAAGAATAAGGCGTGAAAAGCGTAAGACGAGTCGTTTCTCCTACGCCTTAAACCTAAGCGTGCCTAGGCGGATTTTTTAGAACAGTGATAAATACATATATTTTTTAAATACGTGTAAATTTATTTATTTTTCCCATTTTTTTAACCTATTTTTTATTAATTTTTTAAATATTTTTTTCTTTTTTAATTTATATTTTTTTTTCTCAAATTTTTTTTATTTTTTCTCAATTTTTTAAAACTATTTTTTATTATTTTTTTAACTATTTATTTTTTTATTTTTTTTCAAATTTTTTTGTCACGGGGGCAAATTTATTGCCGTGCCTTCGGGCACTAGTATATATATATGAGACAATGGTCTTATGAATAGTAACTCATGTATGATAAACATGCCTGACATTTTATGTGTTGCATTCTTGCATTCATACACATGCATGTATGCATACATACATTATTATTTTATTATTTTTTTTATTAAATATTTTTTAAAAATATATATATATTTTTCTTTTTTTTAAAGGTTTTTTGTTTTTAAAAAAAAAGGCGGATTATTATGAGATGGGTTTTAGCACGGGGCAAATTTATCACCGTGCCCTTGGCACGGGCATCCGCTAGTATATATATATATATCATCATCATCATCATTGTCTTAATCCCATCATATGGGGTCAGCCACGTGAATTCTCCTTTATATGCAATATTATCATTCCAAGTTTATTTTCTTAATATCTCTCTTAATAATTTCCTCCTCTATTTCCAACAATCTTCCTCTGGTTACAAGGGCATCTACGGTCTACGCAACACAAGTCCGTACCATTGAAGTTTACTTTCTCTTAATTTATCGCTAATGGGAGCTACTCCTAATTTTTCTCACGTATTTGGTTTTTAATTTTGTCCTTTCTAGTAGTTCCTATCATCCACCGGAGCATCCTCATCTCACAAACATGAAGACTTTGTTTATGTTTTTTCTTTAAAGTCCAACACTCCGCTCCATATATATATATATATCAATAATTATAATTCATAAATATAAAAAAATATTGACCCAAATTAAAATATATTTTATCTATATAAATTTGATTTTCAAAGCAAACAAAGTAATTAAAAACCTACGTCAAAACTCAGCGAACAAAGTAAAAAATCCACAATCATATAATTCTGTATGATCATATAATCCACTGCGAATAATTTTAATCCAGATTCGGCACACGTTAAATCGATTGAGCTACGAAATGTGACTCGTGAATCGTAAGATTCGAACAATATGTAGGCATAATTGGGAGCTGAACAAACAAGGGATTCTTTGTATATTATGCATTACAGAAACATACCTTGTGTATCTTCCCATTTTCCAAGTGGTATCGGATGCCAGACCAATTGATAGATTGAGAAAAATGTGAACGGATTGCAGAGACAGGGTACAAAAAGTTATCCACCAGCATTGCAATAAATACCTGACCAATTGAATACCACCCATTTGACAATTGGAAACTTTTGAATTATAATATCATAATCCCAGATCTAAACTAGATGATCTAACTAACCTAAATCAAAATAAGTGTCCAAAATAATTTATTTCACCCAATGAAGCTTAGAAAGATATGAATGGGCTTCTTCATAAGAAAAGGCAAAAGAGGAACTTACAAGGCCCCAGTTATAAGAACCAAGGGAGAGTGGAGGTGCCTCAGGAGATAACATGTTGCAGAGTTGAACTTCTATTCTTGTCAAGTTCCACATTGAAAGAAGTTCAACAACCGTGCAGATAGCTAGGCCACCAGCCAATAACAACCCTGGAAAAAGAATATCTAATAAGATAAATAACAGATTAAAAAGTATAAAGGTCAAATTGGAGCTGTTATTGTAATTATTGGGATTGAATAATTAATCAATTTAGAAAGAGACATTATTCCACAGTTTAAATAGACATTGTACAAGTCATAGACACAATTACAGCTACTAATAAATCCAGGATATATTTGAACTCACATTAATTTAGGCTCGCCATCTTCTTAATCGTATTCCACAAAGAGGTCTTACAAAGCTACTATACAATATATTTATACATTTGAATCATAACAAAGTCATTGAAACAGAAAACAACGCATTTGACACTCAATATTTTGTTCTAAAACTGAAGAGGACAGTACAAAAGAGTATTTAACCTGGAGAATCATGTTCGACAAGCTAGGGCAACACTCGATAATAATCAGAAGAGTAAAATGTTGTTTATTAATATATATCCTAGCAATTACCCTGTGACCTAACGCTAAAAATTTTAAAGCATTAAAGTTCCAATAAAATAAATACAAATTACATTGCTCTGCATCTTCGGCGACACACTAGAACCACGCATTCGGCTTTCTTTGTATACATCACTCTCCCCCCCCCCCCCCCCCTAGCCAAGTTGTTATGCTATGCAGAGTGGGGTGGATATCAGGGCCTTGGTACCCTCAGAAGCCATCGGATTATGCGACCCAAAAAATTGCTTCACTGACCAAGGTGGATATGGGCTTGCCCCAAAGAACCCTGGTCCAATTAAAAAAAAATGCTGAGGTGGTGGATTTAAGCCCACTGTAGGGCTCAGTTAACAAACTTTCTTGGAGCGGACATTGAGCTCATTCCCAATAGTTCATAGATGATAATCTGGTTTATGAACCCAAAGATATTTGTTTAATCTGGTCTAAGAAACTTTGATTAATCAAAGTTCAGAGGCCCCAAATTTTCAAAATATTTGTTTTGTGGCAAGGGCATGCAATTCTCCCCAAAAAATCTAGCCTGATATTTTTCGAAGTAAGGGAGAATGATATGTATATGCAAGACCAATCGCTGGTGGATCTGACGAGGAAATTGATTGTAATTTGTAATTTATATCTAACTTGAGGGTTTTTTGGACTTTGGTATCTCGCTAATCAATATCGTTTATTAGACTTTGATAACTCATTAATTTTTGGACTTAGGTATCTCGCTAATCAATATCGTTTATTAGACTTTGATAACTCACTTATTTTTGGACTTAGATACCTCGCTAATCAGTTTTGTTTATTAGACTTTGATGCCTCACTAATTTTTAATTAGATGTTGGTGTATCATCCGTTAACATTCTGTTAGACAGCTAACAGAGGATACACCAAAGTCAAAAATAATATATAGTGAGGTACCAAAATCTCAACTCAAAAAAGCCTTTTCTCAATTATTTGGAGCCGGCTACATGAATTTTATTTTTCCATTCCGTTCTGTTCAGCGCAATATCTAATAAACGAAATTAGCAAGGTACCCAATTTATAGACCTTACAAGTACAAAATAATAAAATAAATTACGAAAAACCCAACAAATCAAAACAAAAAGAAAAGAAAAAAATATATATATATATATATACACATCACTAACCCTCGCACACACCGCATCATGTGACGCAGGAAGTTTCCCCTCCTTCCCCTTAATGGGCATGATAGAAACAATGAAACCAATAAGGAATAAATTGCTATATTAAGTGCAGACGCATGCACCTCGACAACACCAATCGTTTATTCTTTTTCAGTTTTCAACTTTTATTTTCCTACCTACACCATAAAAAAACATTTCCCAAGCAAGGTTTAAAAACTTTACTCTATATATATACACACACACTATCTTTTCCATTTTAACAACATTTCCATATTTATAATCAAACATACAAAAGTTAAAATTTCCAGCTTGAAAATATTTTCCAAGCAAAAAACTTTCCAAGAAAAACGTCTCTTTTAAATTCTTTCAATCATTACCATAATTCTTGAACACATCACTAGTAATCTATGAAGCACCGACACTCTTCCAAGGCCCCTGAAGATTACTAGTGACATGTTGAGGGGCATGCGTGGACACACTGGGGGAATCTTTTAATATGAGAAGTTTAAAATAAAAATGTAAGAGCATATATAAAGAGGACTACTCGCTAATCGGGTAAAAATTACTACAAAATTCTAAAATATCGAACATAAAAAATCTCAAAGAACTATTGTAAGTGCAGCAGAGAGAACCAACATAGCAGACTCCAGAGGTTTCAATTTATTTTTAATTGTATATATAAATAGACACATGTCTCTATCTCTATCTCTCTACATATAAATGTTTATGTTAAATTATTTTTTTTCTTTACAGAGAAGGTTTGTAAATTGTTTTTTGTTTCTTAAGTAGTTGTTTTATGTTTAATATGTGGTTAAATTCATCATGTTTCTAGGATCGACTATACACTGAACATAATAGCCTTGCGCATTAGTTTGTTGTACAAATTGACATGCCAGATTGAATTAACGAAAGAATGAAGTGCTCGTATAATTAATTTTACTATTGCTTTATTAGATTTAGATTGTTGAATCTTCACTTACATATCGAGTTGTCGATGAAAAGATGAGTAATGAAATAAGCAACATTAAATGTTATCCCATTTGTAATTTATGGACTTCATCTCTTATTGCCACCGGAACTGTGTTTCTTTTACTTAGTATATAATATACATTATATTCTAACATAAACTACACGTCAAAGGCTAAAAAAAAACAAAAAAAACACCAACTTTAGAGAGAGAAACTAAGGATTTCTTATGTCAAAAAATGAAGGAATGTCCTCAAATGAGGAGTACATGGGGTATTTATATGGGGGAATTACTTGCTAACGAAGTAATTACCCAAATGACTAATATATTTGTGGTGCACGGCATTAATTACCCAATGTGGGACTTTATATCTCAACATATTTAATGAACTAGTAACAGTAACGAATACACCAAAGTCACGAAAATCTAATAAAGAATTAATGAGGTACAATGGTCTAATTAACGGAATCAGCGAGGTACCATAATCAAAAAAATAATAATTATGATGTTTTAGTATAATTAGAATAAATAAATATTATAGGAATATTCCAAAAGTAATTTGGGGTACTTTAGTACTTAGTCCTATTAGGATGTCGTTGACTCCAAGTCCATTGAGCCTACATATATATTATAGAATCCCTCCTTTTGTAACCAAGCAAAGATTATGGATGAGAACACTTTCGCTAGTTCACATCATATTGTATTCGGGTACTTGGCACGCGCATGGAGCATCAGTTAATTTCAATTATGATTAATGTTAATTTTATTCGTCGTATAAACGAATATTTCTTTTAAAATGTTCTAAATTAGATAAGTTATCATAGGCATGTCGAGGCTTACGTCACTATGCCCATGACATCATATTTAGCTTGCCCTCTATGTCTTGGTGACCCTATAAATACATTTTTTATTCCTTCATTTTCAATTACACAATTATTATGGATGTATGAGAATGAGTGAGAGTTATCTTTGATTATTTCCTCTCATGTGCATACAATAGTCAACTGCGTTTACATCAAATTGATAATAGAGCAATGTGTATTCAGACTAATTAGTGTAGCGGGCTCGAGGTTTGAGTTATGATTTCAACTCCATACTGCCGGACTTCTCAATAAATGTTCCTAAGGATTTGGATTTGTGATCAAAACACCAAATTAGTCTAACAGCTGAACTCAAGAAGGAAGGGCTAAATGAGGACAAGGATGGTTCTTAATACTCGATTTGGGTTCAAGTCAGGGATGGGGGAACGAGGTTCCCACCCCGTGGGGATTCCCGTTATCTTCCCCGCGAGGATTCCTTGATATATTATATTTTAATATTATTATTTATATTGTAATTTATTAGTAAAAAAACTTCATGATGCACTTCTATTATAAAAATGAGTTGACTATCAGCTTATATACATATGATTAAGTTTATTTACCGAGGATTGTAACTTGTAAGAGGTAAAAAAAAAATATATATATATATATATATATACATGCATATTGCCAAATCAGATCCCCGCGGGGAACTCGATCCCCGATGGGAATTCCCAGACCCGAAAAAAATAGGGATGGAATCCCCGATCCCGACCCTCCCTGCCCCGTCGCCATCCCTAAACACAAGGCCATGACGAAGCCGCTATACTGATGAGTTGGCTCAAGAGTCCATCCCAACCACTCAACCACGACCTCTAACCTGCGCATGTCACCTTATTCATCGGCTTTCGCAAAGGAGTACGTAGAGTTCGGCGATGCTGATGAATCCTAAGATAAAATTGGGGAATATGAAGGTTCGGAAGTGTCCCATTCATGCCCTCCTCAGCCTCCGGCAAAGTCGTCTGTCAAGCAATGCAGCGTCGTTCGTCCTCGATGGTCGCGAACCCTAACACTCACCGATGTGACCACTGAAACGGTCAACATCTTCATCGTCGAAATCAAGAGCTCAAAAGTTGAAATTGAGGAGGAAATAGGAACAAATCAGATCTGGGAATGACAACGCAAGGACTCCCAAATCCATCAACATCGCCGACGAAAACTCGTTTAAGTTTGGCAACAGAATATAAGAGAAGAGAGACGACTCGACGAGGTCAAGGAGACGAGATCAGCAGAGAGGGGTTCAAAGACATAGCCAATAACTGTCCAAGTCGACGGCCGGAAAGAGGGAATAATTCAAGCCGGTGAGGTTAGAGATGAGACCAAGTTTTGCAATTTGACGCTTGGCTTCGATGTCTATGGCGAAAGCATTCTGACTGAGGGCAGATGTCAGCGTGAGAGTCGGGGGTTGGCAGAGAGGTGATATTGGCGATTGGGTTTGCTTTGCAAACCTTTGTCCTTGTTTGGGTATGAGCTTTGGGCTCTGTTCTAAAAGGCCCGCCTAGGCTCCGCCTAGGCCCGCCTAGGCTTGAGGCTTGAGAGAAACGCATCGCCTACGCCTTATTACGCCTTATTACCCCCTATTCCTAGTAAAAGGCTTAAGGCACACTTTTTTTAAACAAAACAAAGGATTAGTTGACAAATATTGGTTATGGAGCATGAATGTGAGAAAGATGGCTACCAAACATATGGATATATTTTCAAAATTCAAGGTATATACTATTTTATTATATTACTAGCCTTGGAATAATTAAAATAATAAAAAAAGGACAAACGCCTTTTTACGCCTAGGCTTCGCCTAGGCTCCTAAGGCTTGAGGCTTGACCTCTACGCCTCGACCACGCCTCGCGCTTTTTAGAACCTTGGCTTTGGGTCTGTTTGGTTGGTTGTTTGGTGAATTTGGGCTGTGATTTTAATTTTGGTTAGGTCGCTGATAGTGGCCAAAAAATTAAGGTGTTATTAGAGCACCCACCGGGCTGCCGTTGATTTGGGCCTAAGTAGGGCAGAACCTTTGTTATGATAAAACCAATGAAAACTACTACTGAGGACTTCATTTAAAAGAAGTTGGCAAGAGTTTTTTGGGTCCAAAGTTTGATAAAATCCATTTTATTGGCCTAGGGATCGGGCAACCACAAGTTTTTAAAGAGTTGGAAAATATTGTATTTGGGCCACAAAAATTTGAAGAAAACTATAGAGTCCACATTAAAGAGCAAAAAAAGATTTTCCAATTATTTGTTTTTTGGCACGGGAGACACCAAATTTACCATAAAGCTCGGGGTCGAGCTTTCTCCTACCTAAGGCGGATGATCTACGCGGGTACGTGGCATGTGCATGGGATCAAGCCAAAGCGCGGTTAAAATTTTAATTGTAATTATTGTTTCTTTTTATTATCTTTTTATTAGTAGAATAAACAAATATTCCTTTAGAATGTTATAGATTAAAATAGTTATCTAAGTGATGTTATGACGCTAAGCTCATGACATCTCCTATGACATCATACTTAGCTTGACCACCAAGCTTTTGTGGGCCTATAAATACCTTTATATTCCCCATTGTGTATTACACAATTGTTATGAATATATAGGAAAGAGTGAGAGTTATCTTTGATTATTTTGCTCTATAATATCCGGTTGTGTTTACATCAAATAGGATGCACTCTATATCCTGCAGCAGGATCCTGTTTATGAATTTAATAAGCATCAACACAACCAACCTAAAAGGCTAAAACAAAAAGGTAGTGTTCTCTCACCATCAGAATTAAAGGATGTTTCTTCAAGCGAATACTCCTTAAAATGAAACCTTAGTGCTGCTGCAACATGAACCAAAGCCATAATAAATGGTGCTACAAACCCCCACGACAGATAGCAGTGGACAGAGAACAATGCACGGTTCATTATCCAGTTCACTTTTGTTGCATACGACTCCAAAACAAATGTTTGCTTCCTCAAGTAGTTCCAGTACCTTCAAAAGAAGTGAAAAGTGAACATAAGATAAGGTACAATAGATGCTTTGAAATTTGCTCGATGATGAAAGTATTTCATCTGCACTCTGCAAACCTTGGAAAAGTAAGATCGCTTGCGAGTGGGTGAGGAAAAACAGCAACTGGAGGTGACCAGATGAGCCTATTATTTGCCCCTGGACAGGGACAGTGATAATAGCAATTAAAAAAGTCACAACACCTAAGCAAAGCTAAACATTGAAGTTTGATGATGATGATGATAGCAATAATAATAACGTTATTAATAATAGTGATAAATAAACATTTATTCCAAGTTGAATGCTCATACATGTTATGAGAACGAAGATTTGATGTGATAAAAACGTTGAGTAAATTGGTAACCCAAGATCCTACACTAAAGATTAATGAGCAAGTGATTGGACAAAGCTGTTAACATATAGTTTACTTGAGACTTCAAATATAACAAATGATATTTCGATGCAATATGTTTTAGAGTTTAGTGGCCCACGTCTCAGTGGTATTTGCACATTATTATTATTATTGACACTATTTTAAACAAACAAAAAAATCCCCAAAAAAATTGGATTTCATGTAAAACTGTAAAAGTAAGAGAATATCTCACCATGCCACACTCATCTCTTTTTCACTTTTTCCCAGCTTCTCATAAAAAATGAGCTATTTTTCAATCTATTTTCAGCTTTGTAATTAAACGCACCAGCGTCACAAATTCTACTCAACTAAGCTTACAAAGAAAAAGTTCTGACATATACGCTACCAGCTATAGCTGCAAGCGTCATATCATCTGAGTATCCCCCATCTCGAAGTTCTGAAACCACACCATGACAGTCATTTCTAAAATCATCTGCGTGCATCTGCAATATATATATATATATATATATATAACAATAAGAAACAAGATCAATTTTCAATTGCAATGACAAAGCAGTCAAATAGACATGGAAACTACTTGCCATCATGCACCCTCCCCACAAAAAGAACGTTTTTCCACCAGTTGCAAATCCCATCGAACAAGGCTGTAGGGGCAAAAGCAGTTAATTCACAACTTGAAGGATATTATTAATATAAAAAATGAATAAAGCACAAAAGAATCTACCAGACAATGAACTAAATATGCTCATTAGTTGAGTTTTTTTGTCATTCCTCTGATTTTAAATTGGTCAATTCACAAGTAAACTTGGAGTTTTGGCAAAAGACTTGACATGTTGTCTTTCAAAATCGAGACATGAATCATTAGACTTTATATGTGAATTTACCATTTAGATTCCATGGAAGTACAAAAAATCAAATCAAATGAGCGCTATAGGAATAAAAATCCTTTTGACATTATTTTTGGCAGATTACACTATAGGGATTATTTTTCTTTCTTAAATAAGTACACAAATGTAGGGATTGTTACATGTCTCTTTCTTTATACGATTAATACAAGACAACCCAAGGCCCAGAATTCCACATATTAGTTGGATAAACTAACAAAGACCTGGCGGTATATCAGTGTTCAGGCACTAAACATGTAAAAAATATCTGAAGCACTAGATGATTCCATACCATGTGATATTCATAAATACAGTAGCTTCCCAAACTTCCAGATGGTAAATCGAGTGGGTATCCAGTTTGAATAAAAATCTGCACACCGTTACCCAAATGTTCAGAAGGAAATATAATTCAGATAAATAAATAAAAGGAAAAAAGATCTGAACCAGAGTTACCATAACCTTACATCATACACCTAAAGAAGGGGGAAGACAATATATTTTGATAAATCAAAGGTACATGCATCTGCATATCTATACCTCAGGATTCTTTTCCATCTCAGCAGTGAGGGCTCCAATTGACCCAGGGTGCAGCCTAACATCATCATCTAGAAACAGTACATACTTGCTGTCCTTGTGCATCCTCTCCACCCCAACCTTTATAGTGCAACATAGTATACATAAGAAACACTAACCAGTCAAATTCTTGTAGAAACAGCAATTCAATAACAAGATTTAGAAAACAGCCAATATGGTAAAAATAGGCTTGAACTTTTAAATAGCTACCGATGACCTCTGATTCCTTTTGTATCACTTGTCAATGAATTTTACAAACACAAGCCTATCCAATAACTAGTCCAAACAAATAACTATGTTAAATTAAGGGGCAAGTGCAACAAAAATAATAAATAAATAAAAAGTATTTGCATTTTTACAAGAAACTAACCCGAACTATTTTAATGGGAAAAAAACAATTCTTAACTACGTATTTTGTTGCAAAGACCCCCTATGCAACTTGTACAAGAAACTACCCTGAACTATTTTTAATGGGAAAAAAAGTGGAACTTTTACCGATTGATCCCGTTTACTAAGTACCTAGTCAGGCAGGTCCTGCGAATATTCAAGGGGTTTCTAGCAGAAAATGCATAATTCAGGAGAATTTTCTGCATTAAGAATAATTCAGGGGGTTTCTACCAGAAAATGCATAATGCAGTCTTATTTTTAGTTATTTTATTGCAATTTAAGCTTAGATTTATAGCAAAAAAATTATCAGATTTGCCAAACCCCACCAACACAAAGAAAGAATAACACAGTTAAATTTTATCAACAATGTATACTGAAGATACAATGTATACTGAAAAGAAACATTTGATACCAGTCCTATGCTTGCAAAGGCAAAGAAGTAACAGAACTTGCCACATACCAACTGATTGTGAATTTTCTGACTACAAGTTGTTGACAAACCTGCTACAACCACCTTTGCATCAACATCATCCTGTGCACAATGTAAATAATATTCCAAAATTAAAACGTTTATCCAAAGTAGAATATATGCTTAAGAAGATTAAAGTAAGCTTCAACAACTAATGTGTTAACAAATGTAATGGACCATTCAGCATGAGCAGGGGTACTGTCACTAAATTCCTTGAAATGCCGGAAACAGCAATATATATATGTATATGGTATTTTGTCATAACATGACAAAATACCTTTTTCTTTCCTGTCGTCTCTTTATATAATCAAATGCAAGAATATTGATTGCAATAGTTCAACATAAGGAAAAAAAAATAATGATAATTATGTCTCATAACAAAATGCAATAATTGAACAACAGATACCTGGAAATCTGATAGTAAGCGAGACACAGCATGATATGCGGGGTCTTCTGTACTATCCACCATAAAAAGAAATTCCAGGGGACCACCATATAGAGACGTAATCTGCATTATTCATTTGTTCAACAAACGGCATTAAGAACTATTAGAAAATAATACTTGCAACTGAAAGGGGATCATGGTGCAAAATTTTCCGCTTCAACAAACAATTGTTGATCTTTAATATTTCTTTGTATCAGTGTTTTTAATTGCGCACGATTGTTGGCTTCGCGCTGGGAAAACGCAATGTGCGCATTTTTCTTTGCGCGACTCCTAGAAAGCATTGAGGTGCTAACAGACCTTTTTTTTAAGCCAGATCTGCGTCGCTTTTTTTTTATAAGCCAGGACCCTATGAAACCAAACATATTATGTCGTTCATTTACCTTCTGTCTCTACCCAAACTGTAAACCAAATAAACCCTAGAAGTCGCCTGCCCATTACGAGGCGAATCGAAGCTGTCAGAGGAGCGCTATTGTTCCAAATCGAAGCTCTCGGGGTTTCGATTGAGAGATTTGTTTTATAATTTTCAGCCTAAAATGTTATTTGTTTAATAATTTTCAGTTTAAAATGTTAAGACCCTGTTTAGTTTGCAACTATAATCTGTTTTTTGTGTTTAGATACAATTCTGATAAAAATTTGCTTTTGGCACACCTGTTTTAAATACTGAATTATAATATTTGTGTACGATGATTAAGTTTTTCAGAAAACAACAAAAAGGTGTTTTCTAAACTTTGTTTTTTATTTTTCAACTCATAATTATTCATTCGTAAAATTTTTATGCATTTATACCTTAATATATAATATACATACATAATACATAAATATGTGTGTACTTCTTATAAATAAAAAAAATATATACGTACATGTACACAAAATTACATATATTTATATTTTATCAAATTATATAACATACTAAGATCCATATGTTAAATAATATTATTAATGGATACATGATACTTATATTTAGTTTTATACATGTATTATAAATGCATGAAATAATATAAAATATCTATATAGTACATATGCATTAAAGAATATTATCAATTCATGTATGTATGAATATAATTTTATTGTGAATTATACATGCAATATCATAATACATACATACATATATATATATATATATATATATATATATATATATAATAATGCTCCTGTGCGGACTAGTCCGCATTTTAAGAATGCGGACCGGACATGTGTCACCTAACGGTGCGCCTAGAAACTATCGCCTAAATTATAGGCACTCTCTCTCTCTTTTCTGGGCTCACCGCCGGGTGACACATGTCCGGTCCGCATTCTTAAAATGCGGACTAGTCCGCACAAGAGCAGGACTGTATATATATATATATATAGAGGCAGGCTCCTGTGCACACTAAGTTTGCACACTAAGTTTGCACATTACCTTTTATATATAGTAAAAAAAATATTTTTGAGTTGATTTTTTTTGTGTGATATTTAAACATTTCAAGGAACCCATATAAAAAAAATCAACTCAAAAAAACTTTTTTTGCTATTTTTAAAAAATCGGTCAAACTTTCGCAGTTTTTAAGCCCTTTAAAAACTGCGAAAGTTTGACCGATTTTTTAAAAATAGCAAAAAAAGTTTTTTTGAGTTGATTTTTTTTATGTGAGTCCGTTGAAATGTTTAAATATCACATAAAAAAATTGGTGTGCGCCAGCACTAAGTTTGCACACTTTTAAAAGATAATGTGCAAACTTAATGTGCAAACTTAGTGTGCACAGGAGCCTGCCTCTATATATATATATATATATATATATATATATATATATGTATATATGTGTGTGTGTGTGTGTGTGTGTGTGTGTCAATTTTGTCAAAAATTTCAGAAAACTGTATTTAAAAACAAGCACTGAATTTTAAAACTGTATTTAGAAACAGTATTTAAATCAAGTTTTCTGAATACATAACCAAACGGGCCCTAATATTTTATAATTTTCAGTTTAAAATGTTACTTATTTACAATTTCAGCTTAAAATGTTACTTATTTTATAATTTTCAATTTACAATGTTTATTTGTTTTAATAAATTTCAGTTTAAAATGTTAATAAATTATAATTATCAGTTTTAAATATTACTTATTTACAAAATTACAACCTAAAATGTTATTTTTTTAATAATTTTCGGTTTAAAATGTTACTTTTTTACAAAATTTCAGCTTAAAATGTTATTTGTTTTGTACTTTTGAGTTTAAGATGTTATTTGTTTTTATAAATTTCAGCTTTAAATGTTAATATTTTATAACTTATAGTCAATATTTTATAATTTTCAGTTTAAAATGTTACTTATTTACAAAATTTCAATTTAAAATGTTATTTGTTTTATAATTTTCAGTTTAAAATGTTATTATTTTATAAATTTCAGTTTAAAATGTCTATTATTTTACAAATTTCAGTTTAAAATGCTATTTTATATGTTTTTCTAATAAAAAAACTGAAATACACAAATTGCTTGCGCGATGCGAGATGCGTCCCCAGAACCAAAAGGCGACACCTTGTGCGACCGCGATTAAAACATTGCTTTGTATAGACAATGGTCAAATCGCGGTCGCACAAGGTGTCACATTTGATTCCGAGGTCGCGCTGCGCAAGCTATTTGCACATTTGATTTTTATAATAATGTATATATATAATATGAATAATCCATACAATCATATCAAACATAGTACTACATTCCAAATAAAGTACAAAACCTCAAATAAAGTCGGTCATTAAGTACCACATCATTCGAAATAAACCTATACCACCATCCCAAACACATGGAGTTCCCTCATCCAACATAAAAGGATTGAACACAAAAAAATAATATAAAATAAAATTATCAAAGATGCACCAACCCAATACACCATACAAACGAAAAGGCTAAGACCTTCACCCCACAACAAAGATAATACCTAAACCCACTATGCTATTCATGCAAAGCATAGATGCAGCTAAACTACTTACAAACAAAGACGCAACCGAACCTGAAAATATAATATAAAAACTTACAACTTATGCTACTATTTCAATAGACGAGGGCTTTTCTTTCTTTTGCCTTATGTAACCTTTTCACTTTCTCTTTCCTTTAAACAACCGTACTTTGAGAAGTGGGGGGTAAAAGTAAAAAGGAACACATAGCGGGACAATAGCATAAAATAGCACAAGTAACGGAGCACTAGCATCAAATAGCACACATTAATCTATTCAAGATGCACGATAACCCATTTAATAGGGGCAAAACGCAATGGCGAGCAACAAGGCTAGCAATTGCGCACAATTTAAAACATTGTGTATGACAACCATGCCGCTTAAAAAACAGATGAGTCAATGAAGGAGGAACTGAAACGTGTGATGGCAGCTTTGATGGGACAGTAAGCGGTGATGACAGGCCACATTGGACATCTTGAAGAAGCAGCGTGGAGATCAGATCATCAGACCGCACATCACAACTGCCCAGCCCTCCACTGGTGGCGTCACGCCACCCAAGTGAATGCCATGGTGATAACTGTGAGCCCAAAACACGCGACACAGAAACAGTCTAGGACTAGAGATAAGGGGTTGACGATAGAGGAGGATGGCTCGGTGATTGGTCACTGACACCACCACAGACCAACCCCTGAACCATTGCCGGGCCAAAGCAACAAATAACAAGGTTTGCAGCTTTGTTCTGATGGACGCCTTGGTCGAGACTCATACGATGGCAGCATCGAAAAGGGGAAATGCGATCTAGTCACACATGAAGGGGAGAGGGGGGCTTTGATACCGTCAGAAAAGGTCGCCGGACAAGTTGCAAACCCTTGAGTTCTCCACGGGAGACTCTGCAACTGTGAGCTGAACTTGCGACCATGGATGAAATCTTGAAGTCCTTAGGGATCAAGTCAAAAAAGAAAAGGAGAGGAATTTCAAAAGAATACCAACCCCGTGGCATTTAGTTGCGGTGGCACACCCGATCCCATTTACATTAAGTGGGATTGGTGCCCAATCACGAGTTCAACTCGCGGGGACGGCATTGGGGTGGAGAGAGTTGTGGGATGAAAAACTGCTCAGCAATTCATATAAACTTATGGAAGACTAGTTGAGCTTGAACAACATAAAAGGTGTGGTCTCCCTTATTGCACACCATATGATTTTCAATTGAGATGACACACATGAGCCCATATACATCAAAACAATAAGCCATTTCCTTCTCCCTTTAGAGCTATAACTTATAAGTTTACTTATCTAAAGAAAAATTATTAGACGCAGAAAAATGCAAGGCACATAATCTGAAGAAATCTTCTCATTCAGAAGTCATGTCATTTACAACATGTGTCTACAATGGCACGATACATTCATAAGAGAAACGGAAATGAATGTGGATGTCTACGATATAAAAATTGAAGTGTCAACTTCTCCCTATCAAGGTGGTCCAATAAATAAATAATCATCAAAGACGAGACAGCAACCCCACCAAGAATTGATTTATGTCCTACATCTATTGATGGTAGAGCTGGAATAATGATATATTCAAAGCGCAGAAAAAGAAAAAAAAAAGCATCTAAAACTATGTTTTCTTCAGTATTCAAAAGATAACTGTCACCTATATGTGTTTCTTATATTACCTGAGTTCTCCAGTTGTGAAGATTGTGTTCTCCAAACCCTTTTAAAGGCATTACAACAGTCACTCTTGGCAAGTTGACCTGTTTAGAGTGCTCAAGGTCTTTAATATCATGACAAAGAAATGCAAAGCTATTGCCTCCTTTCATACAACCCTTCATCTGCCTTATCTCTCTACTCCTGTGAGAAGAGAAAATGTTACTAAACTCTTAAACTATCAAATGAACTTCATTATCTAAGTCATTGACAGCAGAGAGTGAGCTGTCAATAAATAAAACTACTTTTGGGGATTCTTGCAAATCTGTATAGGGGGGGCACTTTACACAACTCTAAATCATCAAAGTCTGGTACCTGACATAAGCAGCACACGCCCATCCAAGCGCAAGAAGTAAGCAGATTAAATATCCCTGCAGCATGAATAAAGAACATGGATATTTGATCACGTCACAGCAACATCATGCTAGAGTGAAACATATCATGGGCAAAAAAGAACAAAGACCAAAATGTAGAAAAATATCACAAAGAATGGAAAAAAATCATAGTAATCAATTTTTTGACCAATAATAAATCATATTTAATTTTTCAAAACAACAGAATATAAAGAAGTAATTACTTAGAGATGACATAGCACTAGTATAATGGATTTCGTATGGCATTGATGTAAGTGAGTAGATGAGAAGTAATAGCCATTCGTATGATTAACCTTGGAAGCACTAATAAGGATACGGACACAAAGATATGGAAATTGACGTAAATGAGCATCAAATGGGAAATAAGATGAAGAACACTCTCGTCTCAATCAACTCTCTCTCTTAAAATCTCAAATAGGTAGAATGCCTCAAATGAGGCTACAAGAAGGATATTTATAAGTGGAAGTAGCTTAGGCTCCAAGCAATGATTCTAATTACAATTATACTCCTATTAGCTTTTACTACTTCCTCCTATAATACCAAGCAACTATTTACTAAAAGAAAATTAATTAAAAGAAAAGAAAATACAACCAAATAATTAAAAGAAAAGAAAATAATAGAAATGACGAAAATGTCCTCAAGCTTCTTGATTCACATCAAGTCGGAGAATTTTCGCACAAGTTCCCAAAATTTTTGCACTTGATTCACATCATTCTCCCCCACTTAAAACCAAGTGCAAAAATTTTGGGAACTTGTGCGAAAATTCTCCGACTCTTCTTTTCTTCCTTACGAGAGGAATGGGAGGAAACCCTAGCTGGTGCGATGTCCTCCATGGAAGATATTCCAACCCGACATTAGAAATCCCGTCACTCCTGGGTCGAAGACAAGCCTAGGGTTGCACACTTTTATACCAATCCCTTTCCGGCCATGATCTTGGTCTTGTTGAGGGTTTCCAGTGGATCTTGATGGGCTCGGATTGGGGTCTGAATTAGGCTTGTGGTGACGGTTAGAAATTAGGATTTCTTGGGGAAAATAAATGGTCGGAGATGAGTTTGAGGTTCAATCGGGGATTTTGGTGGGAAAAAAGAAGTAGTCGGGTTTGTTTGTAGTGGTAAGGAGATCGGCCGAAAGCAACAGGGTTATCCGATCATTTTTTCTTCATCGCCAGCAATAGTTTGGTGGGACGGTGGGGTTCCAGTGGTTCTTGCGGTGGGAAAATCTGGTCCGGCCAAGTTGGGGTGGTTTTCTGGTGTTTTTATGGTGGTTGTGGGTGGTGGAGATAGTGGCGAAAGCATGGGTTGAAACATTTTGGCGACTAGGGTTAGGGTTAAGGTTTTGGGTGGCGGTGGGAGGGAGGCGAGCCTCAAGATCGTCAAATCGCACTAAGAGGTGATTCAAAAAAACCTCAAATCAATCGGTGCGAGGTTCCACGAGAGCATATCTCCTCTCAAACCCATTTGTCGTCATCCACGATTTTTTTGTGTCTTTACAACAACAACAACGGGTGGAGGCAACAAGACTCTGATACCAATTGAGGTAAATGAGCGTCAAATGGGAAATAAGATGAAGAACACTCTCGTCTCAACTCTCTCTCTTAAAATCTCAAATAAGTAGAATGCCTCAAATGATGCTACAAGAGGATAGGTGGAAGTAGCTTAGGTTCCAAGCAATGATTCTAATTACAATTATACCCCTATTAGCCTTTATTACTTCCTCCAATAATACCAAGCATCTATTTACTAAAAGAAGATACAACCAAATAAAGAAAATAATAAAAAAATGCCATAAAATCCTAAAATGACTAAAATGTCCTCAAGCTTCTTGATTCACATCAAAAAATCTCAAAAAAACTAGGATACGATACTACTAGCATACATTATTAAAATCATCATAATATAAAATATTTTTATAAAAATTTATTAATTTAATTACTTAAAAAAAACATGACTTGAAAAAGAGTACTTGCATCATTAAAATTGCATAAAACATATAAGCAACAATTTAATATTCATCATTCATGTTTACCTTATGCTTGCTTACATAGTTGCATATCAATTCCACAAGTCCATCCATTAATGAACTAAAAACATATCATGTCCATCTCATGGATAATTAATAAAAAAATATCTTGTTCATCGTTCAAACAAACCAAAAAAGAAAAAGCCAAGATAAATGATAAGTCAAACATCTCGTTCCACAAAACATAAAAGCAAGTCAAAATCAATTTCAGTAATCTCCCTACATTTCAGGATCGTCACCTCCATCATCATTAAATAACTTAGGATCGAAATCATCGGTAAATATCATAGGCTCCAATTCCAGCAAATTACGAGATAGATTGGCAACCTGAAGTATTCCCCTATCCTCCAAGGAACCGAATGCATCTCCACCAATATCCCACATCTTCATCTAACCCTCTCCAGATTCGAGTAAGGGAGTAGTTCAACCCACAGACCTACTTTTTCCCTTAAAATTTTCACTTCCCCCTCTTTCTGGTTTTCTTTTGTGAAATAAAGAGAGAGAACTGTTCTAAAACTTACATATTTGATTTTTAATATATTGCAAAAAATCCCCATTGTGTCCTTCCCATATCCGTCAGATAAAGATAGTTAAGGATAGTTATTGGGTCTTGCATGTAAAGGGGCTTATCCGGGAATTATAGGTATCCGATAATTGACATATACCAGGGCAAGGACCCATGTAAAGGACCAGAACTTCATAGATGATCATGTTGGTGCATTAACTATCTTTACAGAATTGTCCTCCTTTCTTTGCTAATATTAGTTTGTAGAAATATCAAGGATTCAGACTTCTATCCCAAAATGAGAAGCAATTAGTTAGCTAATTAAAATAGAGTTACAAAAATTGACCTCTCACCTATTTTTGATAAGCCAACACATTTCACCTACTATTCATCATTTAACAAGCGCTGGCATGTAATAAGGGCACACAAAAAGAGGCCAAACGATGACAATTAATAATAACAATAACTATAACCACTGTGAAAGTACTCATAATAAGTAGAAGAAATTCGATCTAGTTGTTGACCCCTAGTTGTTCGTATCATACACAATACAGCACCAAAAAGAAACACATCACATTGCTGTATTGCTTGTCCCTGTTAGTAGTGTCAAAACTATGAATTAGGCCTAATTTGGGCGGGTCTAATCTAGTCGGACCAAATATGGATTGAGCCAACCCATTTTTTTCTACCTAAGTATTACAATTTCAAGTATATGTAATTAAAAAAAATCATACTTTACTCACAACTTTTAAAAATAAGTTTTATATTTGACTTGTAACTTTTAAAATTAGACTCCATATCTGATTCATAGCTTTCAAATATGGACCCCATATTTGACTCATAACTTTTAAATATGGACCACGTATTTGACTCATACCTTTTAAATATGAGCTTCATATTTAAATGATCGGCTAATATGGATTGTTTTATTATTTGAGCCATATTTAATGAAGTCATATCAGTCCATTACAGCCGTACACATCAGCCAGTGTCGTTTTCTTTCTCCTTAGGATAAAATTGTAATGAAAATTCATTTCTCTTGTAATCTTATTAGAACAAAGGGGATTATAGTTTGATTGAAACACTCCTCTAACACAAAGGCAAAAAGTCTAATTGTTGAGATGTAATCATGTCTTAAGATTATTTATACTATAATATGCCCCATTATTCATTATAATCCTTTCTCCACAAGTTTACTTAATTTTACTATTCACAATAGGATACACGATTTGACAACTGCTCAATTAAGTGAAATTTTGAAACTAAAGAAACCACACTAATCTTTAATTTTTTGTTCTTACTAAACAAAAACATCAAAAGGCTTAGTTCAAGTGATAATTGTGAGTAATGAGTATGTAGCTTAACCATCAAAGGCGCCAAAATGTTATCATGATTTATGTTGAGATCCTAAAATACAAAATCTAATCAAGAAGTTCAGTTAAGCATAACAGAAGAATTCGGTTTTATATTTTCACATTTTGGAAAAGCAGACGACGTTAGGCATAATTTTAGGGCAAACAAACGGAGACTAAACCATAATCCTCAACGTAACAAACACAGAGGCAATTTATAAAGAAAATGAAACCTGGATCTGAATAAAAATGCCGAGAGGACTGCAAAAAGCTCTGCTTGTGGAGAATAGTAAGTCGTCGAAGGAAAAGAACGTCGACATTTTTGTATTATAACATATATATAACAACAATGCCTTAGGTTTCACTGTATCTTTCTCTCTCAGATCGACATGAATCGAATGAAAAAAGGAACAGAGAGAGAGAGAGGACGGGGGGGGGAGAGAGCGGGTAATTTTATATTAAGGACAAGATGTTGAGTAATTAATAAAGAAAGAAAAAAGGAAGGCAAATAATTTGAGAGAGGGAGAGAGGGAGAACCATTGGAAGGTGGGGTTATTTAAAGAAGAATAATGTTGGAGGAGATTGAGGGGACCCGCGTGAGGTGGCACGTGGGGAGTGGTGGGGGATCTTTATGGGAAGATGCTACTTTATAATCCGAATCTGTATCCTTCGCTGTCTTTTTTAATTCCAAAGGCGTTTTCAGCTTCACGCACAAACAATATTATATTCCTCCGCCGGTCATGTCATCCCTAGAATATTAGACCGTACCTCGCATATCCCGGGCTGGTTTTCTTTTTCTTTTTTTTGGTTTTTGGCGAGAATTTGGTCTAATTTTATGTTCTAGCCCATATTAGGATTTATAAAGGGCTCTCTCACCAAGTCTTCCACCACATCATTTTGATGCCAAAAGACAATTATATCCTTACATGTTTACAAAATCTAAATCTTTACTTTCTTATCTTCAACTAAAATAAATGCATTTGAAAAATAATTAAAAATTTGTATTTTCAATAAAAAATATTCTTTTTATAAAAAAAATTGTTTTTAATAAGAATATGTTTTAAAAATATTTTCTTTTTAACTTTTCATAAATGATTTTAAAAAACATTTAAATTGTTTAAAAAAATTTGTTATATATTTTTAATTAAAAATTGTTTATAAATCATAAAAAATGTTTTACATATAATAAAAACTGTTTTTACAAAATAGTACCTTTATGTACATATGGAAAGTAAATAGTGCTATTATGCAACTGTAAAATTAAAAAAACGGAAATTATAAAGCTTTATTTAAAAATTCTAAAAATTACAAAAAAAATAATTCTACAAAATTGAAAAATACAAAAAAAAAAACTCTGAAAAATACTAATAGATATTAAAAAAAATAATGCCGGTCAGAAAAAAAAAATTTCTCCCCCAAAAAATGATTTCCAACAACAACAACAAATCAGCAACAAAATGCATTTCAAAAAGAAAGAAAAAAAATTTGACCAAAAAACGAATTCCAACAAATCAAAAAACTATTTTCCACTCAAAAAATGGCTTCCAAGAGAAAAATAATAATTTCCACTGAAAACAAATTATTTTTAAAAAAATCCGAACAAAAAATTATTAAAATTTTTTTATTACAAAACAAAATTTTAATTTTTTTAATATCTACTAGTATTTTTCTGAGTTTTTTTTTTAATAAATTTTTTTTAATATCTATTAGTATTTTTGGGTGAAAAACAGTTTTGGTTTTTGGGTGAAAAACAGTTTTTTTGTTGTTGGAAATCAGTGTGTGGGTGAAAAACAATTTTTTACTATTGGAAATCATTTTTTTGGTAAAAAATAGTTATTTTTTCCTGCTAGACATTATTTTTTAAAGGCATTAGTTACTTTTCAAATGCACATAAAAGTACTATTTTGTAAAAGCAATTTTTTTGTTATATAAAACAATTTTTATGTTGGAATCGTTTTTTGGTTGAAAACGGTTATTTTATTAATTAATTTTTAATATCTATTAGTATTTTTTAGATTTTTTTTTTGTATTTTCAATTTTGTAGAAATTTTTTTTTGTAATTTTTAGAATTTTTAAATAAAACTTTATAATTTCCATTTTTTTTATTTTACACTTATATAAAGGCAACTATTCACTTTCCATATGTACATACAAGTACTATTTTGTAAATTACAGTTTTTATTTTATTTAAAATAATTTTTTATGTGTTATAAATAATTTTTAATTAAAATTTTCCTTCAACTATTTAAATGTTTTTTAAATCATTACAATTTAAATGTATAAGGGTATAATTGTCCCTTGCACCAAAATGGTGTGGGGGAAGACTTCTTCGGAGTGGGGATAGCCACTCCCTTTATAAAATATTAATTTTTATGTTTATAAATATAGGCCTTAAGATGCAATAATATTTAGAGTCATTTATTTTCTGAAGTACATTTGTTTATAATATTTTATTTTGGGGGTACACTAGTTTGATTTATTGTTGGATGGGGTTAAACTAACGGTTGGCCTTAACTTCTATTAGCAGCTGTACATTATCCACTCAATTACTAATTTTACCCTTTGTACAAATGACGCATGTACCCTTTGTACAAATGAAAACATTAATTTGCCTTTGGGGGTATTCTCTCTCATGATCGAACCAAACAATTTTTCAGTTTGCAAGCCTTTATACAACATTTTGCAACCAGTTCAAACCTTCAACATCACATCAATATTTTGATCATTTGCAAAGTTTCATTTTCGGGTAATGCCTCTCAATACTTATTTTTGGGGTTTTTTTAGTTCGAAGATCATTTGTTATGTTATTTGTTTATAAAGGGTTTTATTTTGTATCAATTTTTCTAGGGTTTTGTAGTTTATCTTTTGATGTTGCTTCTCTCATGAATAAATTAGTACTTGTTTGCCTAGTGTTTCATTTTTTAACAATTATTTTACTGCATGCTTTGTCTTTATTAGGTTTGATAAATGGCTTTGCGTGGGAATAGAAATTTGGTAGTACACTTCGAGGGAAGTGGGAAGTCAATGTTGAATCATTACTTTGTGTTTTGGGAAGACAATTGAAAAGTTTTAAATGCAGTTATTTTCTTATCAACATCTGCAAAGTTAATTTCATATGATATTATAACATTTCATTACACAACACAGCTTACAACAGCCTTTTAATTGCACAACATACATTTCCTCATTGCATACACTGATTACAAAGACATTTCATGCACAACACACATTTCATACACTGAATTTCTTTTTAAAGCCATCTCAAAGATCATACAAACTAACTTATACTTCAACCCTCACATTCAATTTCCTAGCTTCATTAGCTTTCCTAATTACATCTGTTAACCACTCAAAATCCCCACATGTCAAACACTTCAGAAATTTTTTCCCATAGCTTCTTTCTTGCTTTGAAGTCCAGAGTTTCCTTATCCCCTGACATCTATTTGGGCATGGTATCTCTTTTCATGGATAATTTTTATCCCAATGATCATGACTGCCACAGTAAAAACACCTATGATCATGACTGCCACTTGATGATGACCCTCCTGTGCTTTTTATCGCATCTTCTAAGAGTTTAAAACCATTACATGATGCATGTTGACACTTCAATATCTTTTGCCCATTTGATGTCTTCAACGGCAACATGATGCCATTACACTGATCATAAGTACATCTGATGTAAATCCATGGACAGTCAATTGCATTGTGGTAATTTTGACCGCATATTTGACATACATGCTGCCCTTGTGTTAATTCTTCTTCTATGCTTCCACCCATTTTTATTTCGTAAGAATTTTGGATGTTAACTGCTCTTCTACTTGGTGAAGAAATGGCTAGGCTGTAACAATATATGAAAATGAAGTTAGTGTGTAATATAGTCGTTGTAAAGCATGGAAGATTGAAAAAAAAGAGTAATGTACAGCTGGCTAACAGCAGTTAAGTCCAAACGTTAGTTTAACACTCATCCAACAATAAGCCAAACTAGCATACTCCAGGAACAAAATACTGTAAACAAATGTACCCCAGATAGTAAATAACCATAATATTTATTTATATAGTCTCTTTAAAAATAAAAGTACACAAAACAAACAAATTATTTATTTTAGTTAAACATGTATTTATATCCTTACTCATCTTTATACTACTATAAAATGCTTTACAAGCATTTAAGAGTCCCGATCAATTAGACTATTCACGTCAGATGCACCAAAATAAGTTTTCAAATAGTGGCCATTAAAAATACTATGTTTCCTCTTTCATGTGCAACTCAAGAGGATTTTGTTTCTTCATCTACCTTTAAACCATTTTGTATCCCCCTCTCTTTATATTCTCACCTCATTCTCCCCTCAACCCCGCCCTAAAAAGAAACTGAGTTTCTCACCGGCGAGATGAAGAGGACATTTGAAAAATTAAACATAGAAAGGTATTTATGAATAGAAAATTTAGAGTGACAAAGTGGGTCATCTCCGAATGGTTTGATTTGAGATACGAAAGTTCCAGATGTGGTGATATGCAAAGGCATATTTATATATGTTCTAATTTTTTTGAAATTAGAGGAGGGAGTTGGTCATTTGCAACGGGATTCTATCAAGGGAAATATGTTTATCGGGGTTTGATTGGGAAGATGCTGGTGTCTCGACCACCGGAAGTAATGCACCCGTTCGAGAGGACATTTGTACATTTTTTGGTAAGCTGTTGGGTAAAACTCCAACGCTACTCCTGAGAGCCAGTTATGCCCCTGCAACATGTGGGTGTAAGGGGGCCATCTCTGATTCCAACCCACTCTTGCAAAAAATTTAGCAGTCGATAAGGCGGTTCAGAATTGGGTGCAATATAAGGGGGACCGATTCAAATTCCATGGTGGTAGCACTAAGTTTCCTCGTGGTGATGATGTGCATATTGACGATATTTCTCTTTTGTTTCCTTTCTCACACAGATGCACACACTGACAAAACTATTTCTTAGTGTGAGAGGTAAGGAAAAGTTATTTCTATGTGTTTACGATTTTGGATTTCTTTTTAATTTTAAGTTTAAAAACAAACCCTGTTAAGGGAAAAGTCATTTATATGTTTTTGATATTGTCAGCACTTTTTATTTTCTATTTAGTTAAGAAGTTGGATACTTATAGAGTCCTTTTTTTAATTTTGGTATTAAGGTGAATTTAGATTATAATTTCCAATAGTAGCTTGAGAATTGGATTAACAACACTATTTATTTTATTTGTCCACTCAAGTTGATAAATTTTGATAAATTTGTTATAATGGGGACTTGAATAACTCCAAAAAATAAATAAACTAATTAACATAGTTGTTTTTGAATAAAACAGTGGAATGCATGGATGAATGTTTTGGTTTTTGTAATACTCCGTATTTTTATACATATTTGTTTTATTATGAAATTATGAAAATTGGGATTTGTGTTGAACATTACGTAGTGAGTAACGTAATATTGTTTCGAAAATAATAATATGGTCGGGAATGAGATATACGGCAGTTGAAATACAATTATTTGGGACACGCGTATGAGCCGTATCAATATTATTTATTGAGGTTCAAAAGATAAATCATTTTTAAATAACTCGTATGTCCGTTTTGAGTGCGCCAGTGTGTCCGAAATGGTCAAAATAGTCAGAAAATACTACTCAGGGGTTTTATTCGAATTCCGGGGCATTTTAGCCCAAAACGACACCCCAGAGGGGTATTTTGTTCTTTTGAATTTTTTGGGAAATTAATTGGATGAAAATTAGGATTTAAAAGAAAATCAACGTGGGATAGAGGTTACTCTCAATTTCAACCTACAAGAGAGAGAGAGAGAGAGAGAGAGAGAGAGAGAGAACCAAGGAGGAAGAAGACGACATAGGATAACTAAGCCAAGAACTCAAGATTTCCCACCAAGAATTACACCAAAGTGTAGATCGCGACGAGAGGATCAACCACATACCAAATTCGACCTAAGAATCATAATTCCATTCTAAGACAAGTGTTTATCTTGCTCCTCTTTTAGCATTATATTATTTCTGTTGATTTAGATTAGATGATATAAACTTGTTGTAAAGAAAACTAGGTTTAATTAGACTAATTTGTGGAGAATCTTAGAAATTGGATATGGGTATGCATGTAGAGGAATTGCCCTTCTGTATATTGATAAATCTGAAGGTTTTATGTTAAAAAAATGAGTTAAGTTAAGGATTTAGAATAATAAAAATCTCTTGGGTTCTTTTTATGAGAATTTTAGAGATTTAAGAAATTGACGAATTCCCTTTGAATACATGTAAGGAGTGGCGCTCTAATTCGCATTAATGAGGTCCTATGGTGATTAAATATAGTTTGGAAACATTAAATTATAGTTAATATGAGTTTTTGGATTGGTATTGAAGATTGAAAGTTGGAAAAAATCGAATTTGGGAAGAACTAGGTATGTACGGATTTTTTGTTCGAAGACCAACCCAGGTCATTCGAACGAGAATTTTAACGAAAAAAACAATAACCCTCCTAACGAAATGTTAAGTTCGTTCGAAGTGAGAACTTCGTTCGAACGAACTCATTCGAACGAGAATTCCTTGACTTCTAACGAGATTTCAGAATACACTTTTTGAGTCCGGTTAGGTTAAAAAGCATCCTAGGGTTATCCAAGTGAGAGAAATAACCTACGTGAATGATGAGTGGCCTAAAGTCCGAGTTAATATTGAATTGGGGGTGCGATTATTCTCGGGATGTAGAAAGTTCATAGAACCGAGGAGAGTTAAGTTCAAGAGAGTATGTACATATATATGATCTACAGAAAGGGTAGAAATAATAATACCACTTAGGTATTATGGTAACTGGGTTGCGTGAACGTCTATTAAGTTGTGTGCATGCTTATTACTTGGAATATTATGTGTATGACATACCTAGCTACTGGCTATCGAACAGAGGTTAGCGCGTTGTGGACGACCATATCTTGTGTGCCTTTGGGGGATTTTGAGTCGTACCACTAGAGCATGGAACTTAGGTACGGGTTATCTATGAGAATGATAGTGATGACGGTAGTATGGGTACGTAGGTATGTGCGTAGCCCATCTGCTTGGAACTATGTTCGCCTCCAATATGTGTATGTGTTTTATTGGTTCTTGAGAGATTGAACCTATTGTCCTTTATGCGTGAGTGTTGCAATGGGACTAGATAACCAAGTATGCCTAGCACCAGGGGTTTCTTAACTATGGGTGCAATATATGTATATATATATATATATATATATATATATATATATATATATATATATATATATATATATAGTGAGATTTTATATATGTATACTGAGTTCCTATTCTGTGTTTCTTGTTGGCTACTTTATTAAAGTATATACGTATTAGGTCACCAATTGATAATTAAGAATGCTATGAGAATGAGTTAAGACATATTTAAACCTATTCCTAAATAATATAAATATATTGGCTTCGAGTTATTTAGATATTACATCCGTCATAGTGGTTATACTACATATAGTCAGGCAGAGTATCGAGACTAATATGGGTAATTGGGCTCGCTAGGTATACACATTAGATGAGAGGTGAGCATCCAAAGTGAGTACGCTAAGTTAACATGAATAATATTTGTACTAATTAACCAATTTAAGCACTTGTTACACTTAAATTATTTTCTACTCGGACCTGACCCGTTTTTCTGCAAATCTCTTTTCTTGTTATATTATTTTAGGCGCTCGGCCACAGGGACACCAGGCTTAGGAGATTCCATTCATTTGCCGAGTTATAGCTGCTGTGGAAGCTACATGATGTTGCTAGTAGATGCTTCTGAGTCTTTTATCCTCATCTATCAGTTATTTACTTTTGTTGGACATGTCGTCCCTCCTATTTTACATTCAGAGATTTATAGTTGTTTTATTCTAGTATTAAACTTTAATTTCATATTATTGGATTCTTGTATGGGATTTTTTCTGGATGTGTTTACTCCAGTTCTTCATATTATTTCAGTTAGTTCTTTCCTTACGTTTTTGTGTTGAATGGTGATGTTATTTTATTTTCCATTTATGGCGATTACTATTAATAAGATAAAATTTTGACATCAACCTTTTTAAATATTAGGTGGTTAGTTTTAAATAATAAAACTTTTGACAATGATGCATAATCTGAACCAACCGGATATTCTGATTTAATTTTATAAAGGACTGATCACCCGATATTTAATTAGGAGGGTTGTCACAAGTGGTATCAAATCATCAATTCTAGTGTTCTTAGGATCTGTACGGCTTATTATGTTTCCGCGTAGCGTTCTTTGATATAGAGCCCTATTGTTAGGACTGTTGCATTCTTTATTACATGTTATAGATTAAGTACTTTTATACGATGCTATGTATAGTCGATAAACTTATACAATTCATTTGAATTTCAGAAGCCGCTTATGAGGGAGAGGCAAACTAACCCCACTGAAGAAGAAAATGCGGGACCAAACTAACAAGTACCTCGGGTACATCAGGAAAGAGAGACAATCATTGAGATAACGAATATTGTGGCACAAGCAGTGATTACCGTAATATTGCAGTACTAAAATCACAGTGTACAACTTACAGGGGGAAAAGGAACAAGAGAAGTCGATCAATTAGACAATTTGAGTAATAACAATAATGAGAAAGTACCGTCGCAGTGGCGAAAAGTTCCTCGGAGTCGTCAAAACCAAGGGGACAATGGAAATTGCAGGAAGAGCCAAATCCTCCAGGGTCAACAAAGCGAAGGACAAATGACCTTCACAAAGAGGTGTTTTAAGTGTGGAAGGAATGGTCACAAATGCAAAATTTGCCCATAACGTGCTGTAGGATAGCCTCGGTCAAATTAGCTAGGTCAGTTAGGCCAATAGTGACACCAGCGTGCTCAACAGGACCAGCAAAGTAGAAATTTTGTTAGAAAGTGTTTTATATGCGGCAAACGGGGCCACTTCTGCCAATATTGCTTTTAGAAGGGCAGGACCCTGCCGCAACCGCAAGGTGCTCGCCCGGAACTATAGAATGCCCAACATGGGGAAGCATGAATATTTACCCCAACAGCGCAGACTCCACAGCATCAACAAGGAGTATAATATGGGAATATCTATAATTCACGATATGAGGTTATGCCACTGATAACACAGCTGTCACCCGCGTTTGGAGGTACGATACTTCATTATTTATAGTGCCTTTAAGATATAGTGTAAATCTCGAATAACTTTGATGCGTTATAATTTATTGTAATACTTTGAGAAACGTGGGCATAAAAATGTATTACTATCCTGATTTGCGAACTAGCTAACGATGGTTTGAGTGATAATAGACCGTTACATTGATATTTTCGTGTTCGTTAGTATTTGTGCTAAGAGTCACCTGAGAGGAGGTGGGCCACATTTATATATATCTTTATATGGTTGTGAATAAAGACTTTGTGACGTACGTCGTATGGCTATGCCTAATCCCGGTGGGTAGGGATGTCTATTAAAGGGATTCAAGATTGGATAAAATATTTCTGAGCATGAGGATTATTTGGTAGAAAATTTTAAGAGTCTAACGCCGAGCTAGTAGGATTAATGTGTTGAATATCATCTTTCGTAACATGAGGGTAGGTGAGTTAATCTTACAGCAAGAAGTAGGGATATAGGGTACAAGTCGGATATTGAGGGCCCGCAAACCTTGTTGACTGACAACGTTAGTGAGTAGTGTATCGGGGTGTTCCTTGTTTGGATTTCGCGTTGCGAGACATCCCACGCATGAAACCTAGCAAACGTCGGAAGTTTGGAAATGTTTGGCCTTTAGTATACGGGTTGGTACCCTGGTTGTCATCCGTAAAGGAAACGATAACCTTATTATATCAACACTCACGGCCAGTAGATCCGTATTATACGACGTAAGAACCATTGCCAAATGTGTTACATCGTGAATAAATCGATGTAACAAGGGAGGATATTATAGCTATAATGATTAAGGTAAGGGAGCCTAACCTTATCGAATATTCAGAGTTACAAGACCAGACTGTGCAACTGTTAGGTCAAGGCTTCATCTGTAGAAGTACCTCGCCTTGGGTTGCTCCCGTGTTCGTTATGAAGAAAAGGGATGGATCTTTACGATTGTATGTTGACTAGCAAGAGCTGAATAAAGTCACGATACGGGATAAGTATCCGTTACCCCGAATCGATGACTTATCCGACCAGTTAAGAGGAGCTTGTTGTTAATTTTATAAAATACCGCAAGTGCACGGGCTATTATAGAATACCAAATATAAGTACATATCGAACCCACAGAGATTTATCAATTTTTCATTCAAATTAATTGTGACTGTCCAACTAGACTAAATGGGATAGAGAATGATTATGAACTACACTAAATAAAAGCAACTACGATAAATGAGGGTAACACAAGATATTTGTAAATAATTAGGATTCGGGGTCCATTTATCATGTAACTAATATTGCACACTAATTTAATGTTGCCATTCCCTTTTTATAACTCAAATTAAACCGACTCTCGCCGTGTTTAATTCGAAAAATATGACGGTTATGATCAAAATATTTTTAACATCTCTAATAGACAGCTAAAATCCCTATTACCTTAGAAAATACAAGTTTTAAAATTCGCAAATGTATTTAAGCATGAACTATTAAAACAATCAAAGTGCTAGCATAATCCATAAAAAAATACAATTTTTAAATCTTAAAACTTGTTTTGACAAAACAATCTTGAAGGTTCTAAAACACACTATCGTGTCGCTTTAAAATGAATACCAAATCTTTAATAACAATTAAAATAAGTAGGGAATAAACAACGATAAAATTAACGCGATAATATTAGCTAACTATGATAAACTTCACCTTACTCCTAATATAAGAATCAAGCTATCATAATGAAAGATAAATTGCAAGAATGAGTAGAGATCTTCATTAATAAACCAAACTTATAAATAGTTCTCTCACAACAATCTTCAATCCTCTGAAAAATGATAAAAACTTGGCCCTCAAATTGATTACAATCACTCAAAGTTGCTCCCCGAAATCCTCCCAGAAATTCCTCTCTAATTGTCTCTGAAATTATGAGCCCAAGGGTCCTTTTTATTGGACGAGTGGTGAGGTATTTGAGTTGTGGTGGGACTCTTTTTGATTGGCCGAATGATGTTGGTAGCTATCTTTCCACCTCTTTATTCTTTAGATCGTGATAAGGGACGAAATTTCCCCCCACTCGAAAACTCTTATCTTTTCTTGTGAACACGCATGCCGAGTTTCATACAAATCGGAGAATAAAAATTTCTGACTTTTTTACTATTTCATGTGTAAAAAATAGCTTTTTTGAACGACCGTAAAAATCAGCTTTTTCGTGCCTTTTTTTGAATTGATCATCAATTTGTACCAAATTCCATTGTTATCTGCAAAAATTTTAGTAGGCAACTTTTTTCACAAATTAGCACAAGAATATTATAAAATTACCGAAGTGCCCATTTTTTACTTAAAATTGCCATTTTCAATATGAATTCAATCATTTTCACATTTTTTCCCTCTTTTTAATAAAATAGTCCTAAGAACTTATTAAATACACTAAAATGGGACTAACAAAGTATAAATTTGGGTATAAAATATACAAAATAATGCACTCATCAGAGCTGCCCTCTTTTCAAAGATTGACTTGAGGTCTTGATACCATCAGTTGCGTATCAGGGAGGAGGATGTGTCGAAGACTGCCTTCTTGACAAGATATGGTTCCTATGAGTTGAGGGTTATGCCTTTTAGGTTAAATAACGCCCGAGTCGTGTTTATGGACTTGATGAAAAGGGTGATCGTCTTTATAGATGACATTCTGGTTTACTCACAGATCGAGGAGGAGCATATCGAGCACTTGAGGAAGGTTTTGTCGACACTGCGTCAACATGAGTTGTACTTAAAATACGAGAAATGTGGGTTTTGGCTGAAGGAGGTTAAATTTTAGAGACATATCATCTCTAATAGAGGGATATCCGTGGATCTGGGGAAGGTGTCAGCGATGAGGGAGTGGGGACAACCCATGACACCGACCAAGATACGTAGTTTCTTGGGCCTAACTGGATACTACAGGAGGTTCATTCGAGGGTTTTCAAAGATAGTGGGTCCGTTGACACACTTGACCCGCAAAGGGGTGCCATTTATCTGGAGTGACGCTTGTTAGTTAGCATTTAATGAGTTTAAAGACAAGTTAACCTCATCACTAGTGTTAGCATTGCCCAGGCCGAGAGTGGAGTATCTAGCCTACACTGATGCGTCCTTATTAGGACTTGGGGTTGTACTTCAGCAAGAGGATCAGGCTATAGCGTATTCCTCCCGTAAGTGTGACACCCCGACTAATTAAATACCGGGTAGCTATTCCTTTATTAAATTAATTCAAAATGCCAAGTTGGTCCAGTTAATAACATCACTGTCGAAAACATTTTAATGATTACTAACCACCTAGTATTTAAAAAGTAAGTCGTCAAATTTTAATTAAAGCCTGATTAACCATCACGTAATGTAAATAAAGTCTGGAGGAAAACTCCTCACAACAAATCCACAACTGAAATAATTAAACGGAATCCTGAATCAATACATGCCAAAGTCTGAAAACTGTAATGGAAAAGTAACTATAATGGAACTGGGCAACATGCCCTACAACTGAAGAATACTGAATATGGAATCCAAATGATAGAAGCATCTAAAAGCAAAACCCTGTAGCTTCCACAAACAGCTACAGCTCGTCACCTGAATGATTATCCTATGCATGGTGTCCTTGTGGCTGGGCACCTAAAAATGGTTTTACAAGAAAATAGATTTGAAAGCAAACGGGTCAGAGCCTGAATGTGGAGATGTTTTAAAAACCTGCAAGTGCTTTAAAAACATTAAATGTAAAGTACATGTTAGGACGTACACTCACATGATATTCTCACCTCTCGTCTAACTATGCACTCCTAACGTAAGTACCCATCTAAAACTACACAAACCACTAGCTAAGTGACATCATATCTAGCTAGACTGTCATAGGTCCTACCCTTATTACTCGGTTCCATTTATATAATAACGATCGCAATTAAGTAGGGGCTTAACATAAATTCAGGTTCTCATATAAAGGTAATACAACTCATTATAGATCATCCCTCTTATTTTATTCCATAGTTACACAGAATACCATATGAAAGTTCCCAGTTTATTAAGCGTATATTTTCCACAACATAAATATACAATATAAGCACCCCGAGACTAAGCTGCGGTGCACACATACTCTGTTATCCATCCCGGTACATCACGTACATAAGGATCACATATTCCGAATCTCTCAGGAATAGTTCACAGATAACAACATCACAAATAATGGAGGCGAACACAGTCACATCACATGGGTCACGCATATACCTACGCTCCCACGATCAGCGGACTTATTAACATCCTAATAAGTCTTTCTCCGACCTATGTTCATCGAGGTACCAGTCTAAATCCCCCCCGTAGGCACACAAGGATTAGAGGGTCCTAAGCGAACGCAAACCTCCCGTGATAGCAAGTATGGTAGGTATGTCATACACACAAGTCATATATCAATACTAAGTAAACACGCACCTTAGTAATCACCGTAGTTTAATTGTAGTAATATTCTCATTCTAGTACCAATATATAATTTACACACTTTATACGATTCCAGTTTATAATCATACGCGCCATAATTTATTCTCACGTCGTAGTAGACACTAACGTCTCAACCCAAACAGTCCATTGATTTAAATCACTCGTATATAATTTACTCCTCATAATAACCCAAATGTCCCAAATCTATCAATACATCATCAAAGGAATGTTATCTCTATCCTCGAACAAGTTTTCGGAACTCCCAAAATCAAAACAGGACAAAAAGGCCCAAACTGCCAGCTCGTTAGAAGTCTCGTTCTAACGAGACTGTTCGAACGAGATCCAGTTCGTTCGAACGAACTGTACCTTCTAACGAGATCTCGTTCGAACGAAGTATCGAACGAAATTCCCTTTCCTTAGAAGCGACTGGTCAACTCGTTAGAAGCTCGTTCGAACGACCTGAGGAGGTCTTCTAACGAGGGACCAGTTTCGGCCCAGATTTTTCCCAATCTCGTTTTTTCACCATTTCTACTCCTCAAATCTCCTCTAAAATTAGTCCCAACGATTGTTTTAAGGTCTCTAATCAATCCTAAATATACTATAGTCACATCCTAACACGTTTTAAAGGATTAATTCATCCTAACATCAATCAATTTACAAATCTCTACACTTCCCCCAATTATTCAAGAACATAAACCCTAGAATTTGTAATCATCAATTAGTCCATTCTAGATCCGTTTTTGTTACATCCAACATATATTAATACCAGAATAATCATCTCTATGTGATTCTACATGCAATTTGTCCTCAATATTCAAGTTCTAAGTCCAATTAACATGGGTTTTCATTTATCTTCCAAGAACAATTGTAAATCTTCAAATTATCTAACATGGAAGAAACATTCTCTGAATTAAAAGAAATTAAATCACTTGCCTCGATTGTCTCTGAATTTGGTGTTGATTTGGTAAACTTTTTCTGCATAATTTCTTCTCTTTCCCTCTCTAAGCTTTCTTCTCCAATGGCTATGGTGGCTAGGGTTTGTTTTGGGAAAAAATGGAAACCTAATCTAATACCCCCGTAGCTTAATGGGTCATTAAGGGTTGGTTAGTGGGTTTAGTGGGTCAAATCCACATCAGATATAACTTGCTAATTTTCGTCATTATTAAATCCCCAAAAATACAATATTACCAAAATACCCTTTATGTTGCCGGTATGGCCTAAAAATACCCCGGGACCCAAACTAAACCCCGGCTAGTGTTTTCTGACTATCTCGACCCTTCTGGACGCGTTGGAGCACTCAAAACGACCATACGGTTAATAGAATTTAAATTCACTTTTAATATCATAATTATATACCATGACGCGACTGTCTCACGCGTCCCAATAAAATATCCAAATTGCCGTATATCAATCTCACGACAAATTTCATAATTCAATATTCATATAACATCATATATACTCAGTATAGTCAAATACCAACTCACATCTCGTTAGTATTTTATCCGGATTAATTCCCAATTAATTCTCATTTAATTAATTAATCCCAAAAATACGGGGTATTACAGTAAGCTTAAGCCTCACAAGAGGAATTAACCCGCCCACGATTTAGAGTTGGCAGTGGTCGTCTTTGCACTTAAAATTTGGAGATATTACCTCACGGGGGAGAAATTTCGCTTGTTCACGGACCACAAGTCACTACAGTACCTCTTCATGCAAATGGAGTTAAATATGCGTCAGCGTCGGTGGCTTGAGTTTGTGAAAGATTATCAATTTGATATCCAATACCACCTGGGGAAGGCTAACGTGGTACCAGACGAGTTGAGCCGTTGTCCAGTAGGTGAGGTGGCCGAGGTGTGGAAAGCAAAATGGAAGGAATTAGGGCACCAGGATGCGGTGTCTCGATTATTCATGTCTGTGATGATAGTTACGCCCCAGATTATTATGAGAGTAGTACAGGCTCAGGCATTTGACTCGTTCTGCCAGTCAGATAGTGCATCTTCTAGAAGAGCGTGACGAGTCTTATACCGTGGGTTCAGATGGGGGTCTACGTTTTAATGGAAGGTTGGTTGTTCCTGAGGGACAAGACTTGTGACACGAGGTGATGATAGAGTCGCACGGTTCACGATTTTCGGTACATCCCGGAGGGGATAATATGTACCAGGATATGCGAAGACAGTACTAGTTGAGCGGGATGAAGAAGAATATTATCGAGTTCGTCTCGAAATATTTCACTTATTAGTTGGTAAAGGTGGACCATTAGAGACCGACGGGACTTCTATAGCCATTAGAGGTTCCTATGTGGAAATGGGAGAGCATTTCCATGGACTTCATCACGAGATTACCCACATCAAAGAGGGGTCACGATTCGATATGGGTGATAGTGGATCGGCTAACCAAGGTAGCCCATTTCCTACCAGCCCGGACGGATTACCCCACGGGACAATACGCCCAAATATTCATAGCAGAGATAGTGAGACTTCACGGGGTGCCTCTCAATATCGTGTCTGACAGAGATAAGGTGTTTGTGTCTCGACTTTGGGAGAGTTTCCAAGAGGCAATGGGTACGAAGTTGCGACTAAGTACAACCTATCACCCACAGACGGATAGACAGATCGAGCGGACAAATAAGATGTTAAAGTACATGTTACGTATGTGCATCATTGATTTTGGCGGAGGCTGGGAGTAGTACCTTCCGCTGGGGGAGTTTGCCTATAACAACTCCTACCAGTTTACTATCGGTATGGCTCCATTCGAGGCAATATATAGCAGACCTTGTCGTTTACCAACATATTGGCTAGAGGTGGGAGATAATAAATTACCTGGTTCAGAGGTGATTCAAGATACTTTGGCGAGGATTGATTTGATACAGAATCTTATTCGGGTTGCTCATGATCGACAGAAGAGCTACGTCGATGCCAAGAAATATTTTAAGAGTTTAATATTAGAGACCAGGTGTTACTTCAGGTGTCTCCTATGAATGGAGTCATGCGTTTAGGGAAGAATGGAAAGTTGGCGCCTAGGTATGTCGAGCCATTCCATATTATCAAGAGGATTAGGCCAGTTGTTTATAGACTTGGGTTACCGGAGCACTTGCATAAGATCCATGACGTGTTCCATATCTCTTTGCTAAGGAGATTTCTTCGAGATGATTTGTCTCACACTCACATTGAGTTGTAGGAGATCGACTTACATCCTGATAGCTCCTACGAGGAGGGGCCGGTTGCTATCCTAGACCGTAGCGAGAGGAAGTTAGGTTGAAGATAGTACCACTAGTTCGTGTTCAGTGGCAGTACTATAACGTTGAGGAATCTACCTGGGAGCACGAGGATGACATGCGTGAGCGTTATCCAGAGTTATTCTTGCCAGGTATATTTTCATTTTCGAATTTCGGGACGAAATTCTGTTATTAGGGGGGAAGTATGTAATACCCCATATTTTTAAGCATATTTATTTTATTACGAAATTATGGAAATTGGGATTTATGTTGAACATTACGTAGTGAGTAGTGTAATATTTTTTCAAAATAATAATATGGTCGGGGATGAGATATACGATAATTGAAATATAATTATTTGGGACACGCGTATGAGTCGTGTTAATATTATTTATTGACGTTCAAAAGATAAATTATTTTTAAATAACTCTTATGGCCATTTTGAGTACGCCAGTAAGTCCGAAAGGGTCGAAATAGTCAGAAAATACTACTCGAGGTTTTTATTCGGATTCCGGGGCATTTTAGCCCAAAACGATATCCCGGTGGGGTATTTTGGTCTTTTGAGGTTTTGGGAAATTAAATGGATGAAAATTAGGATTTAAAATAAAATCTAAGTGGGTTAGAGTTTACTCTCAGTTTCAACCTACGTGAAAAAGAGAGAGATAGAGAGAACCAAGGAGGAAGAAGACCCCATAGGAGAACTAAGCCAAGAACTCAAGATTTACCACCTAGAATTACACCAAAGTGTAGATCGCGACGAGAGGATCAACCATATACCAAATTTAACCCAAGAATCATAAGTCCATTCCAAGGCAAGTGTTTATTTTTCTCCTCTTTTAGCATTATATTGTTCCTGTTGATTTAGATGAGATGAGATAAACTTGTTGCAAAGAAAACTAGGTTTAATAGAATAATTTGTGGAGAATCTTAGAAATTGGAGATGGGTATGAATGTAGAGGAATTGCCCTTTTATTTTGATAAATCTGAAGGTTTTATGTTAAAAAATGAGTTAAGTTAAGGATTTAGAATAATAAAAATTTGTTGGGTTCTTTTTATGAGAATTTTAGAGATTTAAGAAATTGATGAATTCCCTTTGAATACATGTAAGGATTGGCGCTCTAATTCGGATTAATGATGTCCTATGGTGATTAGAAATAGTTTAGAAACATTAAATTAGAGTTGGGATGAGTTTTTGATTGGTATTGAAGATTGAAAGTTGGAAAAAAATTGAATATGGGAAGAATTGGGTCTGTCCGGATTTTTCGTTCGAAGACCAGCCCAGGTCGTTTGAGCGACCTCATTAATCCCTTGACTTCTAACGAGATTTCAGAATACACTTTTTAAGTCCGATTAGGTTAAAAATCATCCTAGGGTTATCCAAGTGAGATAAATAACCTACGTGAGTGACGAGTGACGAACAGTCCAAGTTAATATTGAATTGGGGGTGTGATTATTCTCGGCATGTAAAAAGTTCATAGAATCGAGGAGAGTTAGGTTCAAGAGAGTATGTACATACATATATGATCTACGGAGAGGGTAAAAATAATTATACTACTTACGTATTATGGTAATTGGGTTGCGTGAACGTCTATTAAGTTGTATAAGTTGTGTGCACGCTTATTACTTGGAATATTATGTGTATGACATACCTAGCTATTGGCCATCGAACGGAGGTTAGCATGTTTTGGACGACCATATCTTGTGTGCCTTCGGGGGATTTTGAGTCGTACCACTAGAGCATGGAACCTAGGTACGGGCTATCTATGAGAATGATAATGATGACGGTCGTATGGGTGCGTATTTATGTGCGTAGTGTGACACCCCGCCCAATTAAATATAGGGTGATCAGTCCTCTACCAATTCAGAACAGGATATTCAGTTGGTTCATTCTTAGCATCACCGTCGAAAAACTTTTTAACATATTAATCACCTAATATAAAATTAAGCTAGGTGTTAAAACGTTTCCAATTTAATAAAATCAAGTAAATCCATTTCTTTCCATCTTAAAATATAAACCATTCACCACACATAGGAACATAATAAATGTTGAACATGAATCAACTACTGAAATAAATAAGATTGGGTAAAACCTCCCAGTTCAAAACTCCAAACCATAAAATAAACTGAATACAATATATCTGATGAAGAACTAGAAGTGGGTGACATATGCCCTAAATAAGAAGTCTAGATGAAACTGAATGGAAAGGATAGATGAGTCTACTGCAAGGACCTACAACTTCCACAATAGCTGCAGCACATCAAGCAATCCAAATCTCTAAATTCGATGTCCCTATGGCTGAGCACCTGATATAATACATATATATATAGAGAAAAAGAGAGAAGAGATACAAGAAACGGGTCAGAGCCCGATGTGTAAAAATGATTTAGCAAGTATTTAAAACTGGTTCTTAAACAAGTCTTATACGCATGTTAGTTATCGAACTCTCACATGAGTTTCTCACCTCTCGTCTATTGTGCACACCTAATGTACATCTAATATCCCCTAGTTATACTTCCCAGTCTAACCAGTCAGAAACCATACTAATACTAACTATGCTCACTAGTAGTATTCCCGTATCGCCCATACAATACGCTAATTAGATAGTTTATCTCACATACTAAGTTTCATTATTCACCGTTTGAATGGTTAATCTTTTATTCACTAAGATTATTTTATTTCTCATTTTCATTTTATCTACTAGTTTCACAAAATAGAAAGTTACCCAAGTACACTCATACATATATATAGTCTCATCATCCCTATATATATACACTAATCCTGCACCCTGAGGTTAAGACCAGATGGTGCAATGTAATGATTATTATTATTACCAAGTCTACTAATTTCACACAGTAGCAATATTCACAAGTTCACACACACACACACACACACACACACACACATATATATATATATACACTAATCCTGCACCCCCGGGCTAAGACCCATTAGTGCACCTATCCAGAACATCCTGCATCCCCGGGTTAGCACCCATTAATGCACCTATCATTAACAATTCAGCACCCCCGGGTTATCACCCATTAGTGCGCCTAACAATAGAATCTTGCATTCCCGGGTTAGCACCCATTAATGCGCATATCAATAATAATCCAGCACCCCCGGGTTATCACCCATTAGTACACTTAACCATAGAGTTTTTGCACCCCCGAGTTATCACTCATTAGTGCGCTTAATTATAAGGTTCTTGCACCCCCGGGTTATCACCCATTAGTGTTGTTAACAATAATATCACATAATAGGCATACACACATCCTATTATAACTTATAGGTATTTCTCCAACCTACATACATACTCCTCATACGTATTTTAACCTTATCCCTACGTATAGTATAAATATTTAGACTAATATCTCTCTCGTAATCTCCAAGGTACATTCTCTCTATACCGAAATAATTAAAGTATTAATTCTCCCATACTTTTCTAGAAATTCTGTCCTATTTGAATTTACGATTTGGCAATTTCTTTCACTACAATAAACCGGCAAACTCAAAACTGGACTTTGAGAAAATCCCCAAAAATTCCCTCTATCGCTTGAACCAGAAGGGTTGTCGTTTGAACGACTTCCACGTGGCGTTCGAGCGACTTCGCGTGAGATGCCATCTCGCTCGAACTACTTCGCGCGAGATGTCACTGTTCGTCTTTTTTCCCAGAATTCTGCGTTTTTACACCATTTATGAACCTATAAACCTCTAAGATTCAACACCCAATGCCTCATCATCAATACCCATCAACCCTAACAGGTTATAAATCATTCCTAACCTCCTAGGATCATTAATTCTTCATAAATCATCATAATTATATAAAATCCCCAAATCAATTCATATGAACCCAAGTTTCTAATTTTTCAATTAAAGAACCTAATCAACCCAGATTCATTCATCAATATATAATTGAATTTCGCAGTTCATCCTCTACATTCATGACGAAATATTAACTAATTACCCCAACCTCTAATCATCATTTAACCTCCAATTTTCACCCAATTAACATGTAAATCAAGGATTGAATTCCCCTACACTAACATGAGTATGATTATTGCTAAAAAAAGCAAGTAATAAACACTTGCCTCGAATATTATGATCTGATCCGTTGGTGATGTTGTACATACGCATTCCTCTCTTCTCGATCTACGCGTGGGTGGTCTCGATTGTGCAAGGTGGTGTTATCTTGGCCCTTTTCTCTTAGAGTTTGGTTCTCCCTCACACCCTCTATGGCCGTTCTTTCCTTCCTGTGTCTCCCAACCCTAAAAGACTTTTCTTTTCTGATAAAATAACTCCCAATTTTCGTCCATTAATTAAACCCCAAAATACAATTTACCATAATGCCCTCTAGGGACGCCGGTTAGGCCTAAAATTTCCCCGGAACCCAAACTAAACACTTGGGTATACTATTTTGACTATCTCGACCCTTCCGGACTCAACGACGCACTCAAAATGACCATACAAGTTAATAAAAATAATTTCTCTTTTTATTCTATTCAATTAGTCCCGACACGACTCACATGCGTGTCAGACTTAAATTATTAAATTGTCGTATTTCTCACTTTCGACAATTTATCAAATGTTATAATTCCATATTACATATCACACAGTAATATTCAATAATTCTCAACAATAAGTATTAACCCTTGGCACGCTAGTTAATAATTATTTTACTCTGGATTAATAATAAATTAATTTCTCACATTTTAATTTAATTAATCCAACAACAATAATTAATCGCATACTTATTCCCATAATAATAATTAATTACACAAGTATTTAAATCATCAAAAATACGGGGTGTTACATACTTCCCCCCTTACAACGCAATTTCGTTTCGAAATTCGAAAAAAGTATATCAGGTACAGACAACCCTCTAAAAATATTGTGCATCGCATCCCGGCGCTTATAGGTAAGCTACTCCGTACCACCCATATAATATGCTATCGAATACCCTTAATAATGAATACTTCACATGTATTTGCTTTAAATTATAGGTTACCTTATCATATAGGCTCTTGCCCAATCCTTACAGTTTAAGTTTCACTACTTACTATATTTTAGATATTCACTATCTAAGCTTCTACTATTTGCACCTTAGTAGATTTATCCTCCTTTCAGATACATACGCCTTCGTCTCGTGTCGTTCATACAAGTAAATTGGCTGTGCAATATATATTTCACACGCAATATATACGATAATATCGTTCCTTCTCCTATATTTAAAATCATAACTAGTCCCCCACTTTTAACTCTCAAGTAGGATAATAACAAAGTTTACTATGCCATACTTCTACTGGCACTCTGCCCGAACATGAACTTATAGGAGTTATTTGGACACAAACTCCACTAATGGAATGTACTGCTCCCGTCTTCCCCTAATATCTCAGGGTCCACATAAAATTTTCTCTCTCGCATCCGATTAGACTGCTTGTCCTGCCCATCCCTCTGTGCGTATTAGGCCGTACTCAATCGCATCTTAGTACCTATAATCTTACTATCTCAGCTACAAGAGAAGATCCTTGGGGATACTCTTCCATTATCCAGTGGAAGGAGCCCCTACTGGTTTCGAATTGTCCGCCCTTTTTCTAACAGCCAACTGACCCACTGCGAGACTAACTTTGAAAATTTGCTCTACATTAAACCCATTACCACTGTTATTTGTATCCTGATACATTTTATACTCTCTTGAATGTACTTCTAATCGTGATACGTGTGACTTTGTCGTATCGTGTGACACAAGTCTCTTTTCCCGCTCAAAAATCTCAGTTTATTTTGAAATGTAAGTCTCTAACAAATCTTATGGAGTAATCTTCGGCTTACCCGACTACATGTTATCGAATTCAAAAGATAATCATAATCCACCGTTTGATTCAATCCCCTAGGGCGCCCAGACACCCTATGCCTCGCGCATCATTATACAAAAGACATAAAATTTTCTTACCTCAATTCTTGCACACTCGGTATGCTGATGTGGTAGGGGTACACTCAACCACGCCACCAGTCAAAACTTAATCAATCCTTCAATGGTATCATTGCTCCATTTTGAATAATACTAAGGCTAGGCGACTCTATTGGCCTTAAGTTATAAAAGAATTATTAACTCTCAATTATATTCCTTTATAGGTATAATAATCCACATACACAACTTATGTACTATCGATCAAACTTCTCTCCAAATCCCGACATTCACTAGTTTCATGTGTGGGATGTCTCGTAAAGAGAAATCCAAACAAGGAACCCCCCCGATACACTATTATCTAACCTAGTCGGTTGTCGAGGTCCGTAAGGCCTTCAGTACATACTATGTAATTTCCCACAATTTACGGATTGTGACATAAAAGTTTACTCGTCCACTCTCATGTCCCTAAAAATGTAACATGAAGCATGACGCCCTCACTATCCCAAGTATTTGGCGGTATAAATATATAACGAGCTATATTTCGCCACTCGATAAGAACACAATGTATTTTAAGTCTTAACAGACAAATAAATTCCTATGCTCGGGAATCACATGTAATTAGACATTATACTCGCTGAGGTCTATAATACCATGAAAGTTTCATATATACTCATATCTGGGCCCAACCCTATTTCAGGTGGCGCCGCACAAAACTAAGATCACTCCTCCCAGAGTATCCGGCACGACAGTCATATCACTACATTTTTACTATCGTTTAACCATACGGAAATCAATCACTACACATTACCATAATAAACTCTACTAAAGCTGACTTAATGCAGTAGTAAATTATAACAATAAAACATATTCTTAGGGCCCACCCGGTTCACTCACGGGCAATCATCAAAATGCCCTGCTAACAACGAGAAATACGTTTTTAACAAGACTGTTAAAACGAATGTTCCCACTAAACTCGACCCGCACACGAAGTTTAGGGTTTCCAATTTACATAAAAGTTGTAGCACACCCATGTCACTAGAATCTATCCTTTACTCACAAGGAAGAAGCACAACCTCGCCAGTCTCGCCAAATCACAGGGTCTCAGCACGTGGCTACCATCATGACCCATGAACATCTGCAATCATCATACATCCTAGGATTTCATCCTATAGTTGTCCTCTCTCATCATGGACCATTTATTCCATTATGTGACTTTCACGCCCATTATTAAAACGTTGGCTCTCTAGGCCTCAATTATAGCTTTATTGAGCTCCCGTTTACATCCCGGACCCCATAGACCCTGACATACTGTTTGTTCTATTAACAAGGACTCTACTGGTCCAGCCTGAACCATCACTCTCGGGTTATAAATTTCCTGGGCCTAATTCTCTTGACCCCAAATTCCTTCGCTAGAAGTCTCACTCCTCCAGTTGTTATGCCTAACTGGCATGGTTTACCATTTCTAATCTCTTCGGTCTCACTTCTTAATTGTGTCCACCTTCAATACTTGTAGTTCTACTTCCTTCACATAAGGAAAACTTCACGAACCATTTCCCCATCACTAGTCCCACTGACCATTTTAAAATGTCATCTCTCGGACTGAGTAGTCTTAACTTACTGGATACACTTTCCTTTCGAAACTATGGTTGGCCTCCACGTCCCTGATTGACTTCATCGTCACTTTGTAGGAAGTTAATCAACTTAAAATCACCTAAATGAGTTCCCTATTGGGCACACTCTCAAGTGGTGTTTCACTAACACCGTTATGTTTAGTTCTGCCCTTCAGACGGATTCTCTAACCCTCTTTACTCACTTTTTCTGGTAAGACTGTAATCACTAACAACCGTATAACTTTGACGACATCAACATTAGTCATCCTAGATGGATTTATCATCCATGCTTGTATTCTACTCACGGGTCCTTTATCAACTATGGAGCATTTGGATAATTTATGCTCCTCTGCCAGGTACGAAGTTCATTATGCAATTTAACCTTTCTCTCACGATCGATTTCTATCTTACCCATCATGCTAAACATCAAAATTTTACTCGCATTTTATCACCACATCGAATGGAAGACCTCACGGTCAAATCGTACCCAATTTTATTTCTAAATTTCAAACACACTTCTTCAAATATGGTGATTGTCTCTAATCACTACATGATGCTCCTAAGAGCTATAGCTTTTAACTCTAAATTTAATTATGAGTGTCGTCACACCCCACTCTACACCACTGCCTTCGGATTTTCCCACTTTCGCTGGTCTATTACATTTTCTCATTTTCTTCTCCACATCTGCACCGATGGGTTTTCAAAAGAGTCCCTCTGATTTCCCCTTTATTGACTATGCTAGGTGGTCCTGAAATCACTCCACCGTTATCTATGACTGTGTTCGAGGAACCCACAGTTCCCGAGTGACGATTTTACCATCTCTTGGTTAAGTAATCCTCATGGTGATTTTTGTCCCGATCACTCTTTCCCGTTTGCTCTATGTCTTCTGTTGAGCTTCTTCTCCCGCAATTCTTCTTATGGCCTTCGCTGGTCGTCCCAAAATATTCAGTGTTCGAATCACATAGAATTTCATATAATGAGTCACATCCATTATAATTCATAGCAGGAGAACGTAAGTCGCATACGTTAGGGAACACAATAATCGTATCATAAGGCTCTACATCAAAGAACGATACGCTGAAACATAATAAGCCACATAGATCCTAAGGACACTAGAACCTGATGCTCTGATACCACCTGTGACACCCTGCCCAATTAAATATAGGGTGATCAGTCCTCTACCAATTCAAAACAGGATAATCAGTTGGTTCATTCTTAGCATTACTGTCGAATTTTTTTTAACATATTAATCACCTAATATAAAATTAAGCTAGGTGTCAAAACATTTCCAATTTAATAAAACCAAGTAAATCCATTTCTTTCCTTCTTAAAATATAAATCATTCACCACACATAGGAACATAATAAATGTTGAACATGAATCAACTACTGAAATAAATAAGATTGGGTAAAACCTCCCAGTTCAAAACTCCAAACCATAAAATAAACTGAATACAATATCTCTGATGAAGAACTAGAAGTGGGCGACATATGCCCTAAATAAGAAGTCTAGATGAAACTGAATGGAAAGGATAGATGCGTCTACTGCAAGGACTTACAGCTTCCACAACAGCTGCAACAAGTCAAGCAATCCAAATCTCTAAATTCAGTGTCCCTGTGGCTGAGCACCTGATATAATACATATATATAGCAAAAGAGAGAAGAGATACAAGAAACGGGTCAGAGCCCGATGTATAAAAATGATTTAGAAAGTATTTAAAACTGGTTCTTAAAACAAGTCTTATACGCATGTTAGTTATCGAACTCTCACATAATTATTTAAATCGTCAAAAATACAGGGTGTTACACGTATCCCATCAATTTAGAACTATGTTCGCCTCCAATATGTGTATATATTTTATTGGTTCTTGAGAGATCGAACCTTTTGCTCTTTATGCGTGATCGTTGCAATGGGACTAGATAGCCGAGTATGCCTAGCACCAGGGGTTTCTTAACCATGGGTGCAGTATATATATATATATATATATATATTACCCATATTAGTCTCGATACTCTGCTTGACTATATGTAGTATAACCATTATGACGGATAAAGTTTCTAAATAACTCGAAGCCAATATATTTCTATTATTTAGGAATAGGTTTAAAGATGTCTTAACTCACTCTCATAGCATTCTTAATTCTCAACTGGTGACCCAATACGTATATACTTTAATAAAGTAGCCAACATGAAACACACACACACACACACACACACACACACACACACACACACACACATATATATATATAACTCACTCTCATAGCATTCTTAACTCTCATAGCATTCTAATAGTGTACACATGTACATCCATTGAATCCAATAACATCCCTGCAAGATAAATGCATGATAATAATAGTGGCAAAATGGGTTCCAAATAATAAATCAACCCATATTAACCCGTACATTTAAGTATGGGACTCATTAATGAAATAAATCAACCCATATTTATGAGTCAAATAGGGGACTCATTAATAAAATATATGAGTTAAATATAGAGTTCATCTTTAAAAGTTATAAGAAAAATATATTTCTTTTACATTTACTTGAAATTGAAATACTTAAATGCATAGGAAAAAATGGATTGACCCAGCCCATATTTGGCCCGCACATATATGTCCCAACCCATATTTAGCCCAACTCATATTTGATCCGCCCATATTTAGCCCAACCCATACTTTTACCACTACTATTTGATAATAACATTTCACTCTTCAACTTATTCATAGTAATTGATTCCGTGTTGTGTCCCTCCAAGACATTAATGACAAAGCCTCTTCATTTCTCTTGAAGCTTTGTAAACCCCACGATTCCCCTTTAAAGCCATCAATCGATATTTTTTTGTTCACAAGAAGTGTATCGTCCACCTTTCCATGTCCTTATCTCTGTTTCTCATCATTTTTTCTCTTTTCAATCCATGTCATATTTTCCTCCGTCACTAGCCACCAAACCACGACTATGTGGAATAGCTAGGGTAGGTGGGAAATTTGTTTTAGGTTGGCATAACCCCTAAGATTTGCCCTTACAATGATTTCTATACTTGATTTGTTTTTTTTCTTCATATACCTACAGTATAAGGGTTTTAAAGTAGCCACCAATTTGTGTGCCTCAACTTTATGATTTGATTGGTTATTTTGGGACTTCCATTTTAATTTAGGGTCAAATTACAAATTATTTTTACATTTGATTATGATTTCGTTAACATGCTTTGTTAATTAATGATTAATTTTATTACCGTTTTGTGCAAATTTCAAGTAAGTTATATTTTTTATGATAACACGCATCCTCATTCAGTTGAACAATTTGCTCTATTGTCATCAACTTAGTTTGATACTTTTTCAATGGAGAATGAATATTTCAAATGAGATTTAACATAATAAAACTTTGGTTGGATCTTGCTCTGAGAAGAGAAACAATAGCTTTTCTGTTTGGGGGACAACGATTAAGTTGATACGACAGAAGGGTGTAAGCTTTTTTGATTAATAGATCTTGTATAGTTTCATTACTTGAGAAACTCCTTACTCGTGTATGATTGTTCGATAGTTTGATCCATTTAGTTTTTAAGTAAAAAAAGTTTCTTTGTACAAGAATTTGAATGTCTCTCAATGTTTTTTAGCCTCTAACGGAATTTCCAAATAAAAAGTGCAAGCGATGTGGTTTCTATGAGGAGGACAAAATAAAATTAGATGATGTGTTTGGTGAGTAGGAATTCTGGGCTTCTTATTTTACTATTGTAAGCTTCTGGTTCTTTAGTGATAGTAAATTTTTGTTGAATATAATTTAATTGGTAAAGTCTATGTTTGAAAGTGTCTTTTATTTCACTAACATATATATATATATATATATATATAGAGAGAGAGAGAGAGAGAGAGAGTTTAATTAATCCTCCTTATGATAAATGATTACTATAGTCTCTCTTCAGTTTAATAATTTATTTTATACTGTAGTCGAATCGAATTGATACTTTTGGAGTGCAGAATGAAATTTTTTAGGGAGATTGCACTCCGATTTTATTCTTTTCGATACCAGAGAGATTATGAGAATATGATCTATATTATCCTACTCATAATTTTAGAGAGCTTTGGTATGCCATTCATAAGTTTGTTGATTGTGGACGTAAATATATATTCATGTTTTATATGTGTTTGTTTTATAAATGCACTTTTATTGCAAATTTCAACACAAGACTCATGAGTGTATAAATAGTTTATTATGAATTTTGTTTTCTGAGATAGCGGATAAAAATTTTGGATGTTGAAAATTTTGGGTATTTTACCTGTAGTTATTGATAAATTACATGCTATAGTGTTTCCCACTTTTTTCTTATTCTTTTCACTTTTTCAAATTATTTTTTGATTTTTTTACGCTTTGCCATGTCCCACATCTATCGGGAGATGTTGAGGGTTCCAAATTAGTGGGAACCTCTCCTCCTAACCTCTGTACAAATGGAAAATTGATCAAATTCTCATGTACTTACTTGATGGGTGAAATATTTTTCTTTTTTTAATGAGAATTTTGAGTTATCAAAAATCCCAAATTTATTTTTTGAAAATTTGGAATTTTCAACATTTTTAAATTTTTCGTATATTTTGTAAAATTTTATTTTTGTCAAATTCGATTTTTTTCGGATTCGGAATGATTATATTATTTTCGAAAAATCAGAATTTTTTCCAAAAAGTATTTTTCAATCCAATCAAGTCGAAACACAGGACAATGCATACCTTATATTAATCCTTATAACATTAACTAAAACCAACTCTAGGCTTGGAATTAAATTTGCACCTCAAAGTGTGTAAATATATTTCTGCTTTTCCAAACCTCAAATTTTGTCCAAGATAGGATGGACTATTTCTCTTCCAACGGTTATGTACTCGGTGCGTCAGAGGGGCTTTGAAGATGCTGGCTCTGCCAGAGCTATTGCTTTGGGCCTGACAGCAAGGTCTTTATTGGTGACAGGGGACTTAACGGCCGATCCCTAAATGGTGGCAATAACGACATGGATGTCTTACAACCATAGTCCTGTGGCGGTGGTGTTGGTGGAGACCCTGAACGGTTTAAATGTTTGGAAAGAGAGCCATTCCAATTTTCTGAGGGGGAGCCCGGTGATGTTGTTCATGTGGCTTTCATAGAGGTTTTTCCTAATGGCTCCTCCTGAGTACCCCTTAGCGAGTGTGCCTAAGTTTTTTGTCCGGTCTTTTGTCAGTTTCGATTCTTCAATAGAGAATTGGGTTAACTAGTTCATAGAGTACAGAGCCCGGTGTCTTCATTGGTCGGTGCCATAGTTGGGAGACTTACAGCCTATTTTGTAGCTAAGAGAATACCGATATGTGCGGTTGGTTGGCCTCCGTCAAACCTCCTTTTATTTTCCTTGGAGACTTTTGCACCAAGCAGGGTGGGAACAAATAGTGCCCCTTTGCATAACGAACTTCTTCTTGGAGGAGAACCTGACTGAATCATTGTGGATGATATTGGGTTCCTCGTGGCAGCACCATCATTCGACTATCTATCCGTCACATTCTGTAGGAGGGGCTTGACACGTGTCAAGGGATTACCTGAAGTGGTTGTGGAAATGGGTAGTGGAGAAAATTATGGAGGAAGAGACCGGGCAAATGTGGTTTGTCGCCTTCGACACCATAGAGGATGGTTTTATGGTTTCATCCAAACTTTTCAGGGCATATCGCTCCATGGAGCACATACGGAGTGTTAACCGGGAGTGGAAACTTGAGGACCTCCGGGGTTAGGGAATGATGACAAAGCGGGGTCATCTGGCAGTTGAGGACAGTGTCTGTGAAGCTGGGGTAACATTTTATGAAGTTAGTAGGGATTAGGTAGGTTTGTTTAATATGGTTTTATAAGGGGTCGTCTACTTAACTCCCTTCACTGATACTTCATGTAACGGTTATATACTTTTACTAGAAATAAAAATGATTTTGATCATATTTTGTTGTGCCTTGTAACGAGTTTTGCATTTTAAACTATCTATACAAATCTTTAAGGCATACATAATTTCTTTGTTCATGTAAATGATAAGATGGACCGTCATTCTCGGAGATTAGAAAAGAATAGCTTTTTATGAAAAAGAAGGGGACTGTGCTCTTGTATGGCGTATGGACTGCCTACATAACTCTGGTGTTTTTAAAAAATTTCATGAGTTTCATTTTGAAAGAAAATGTTTTAAGAGGATCAGGTGCCACGTAGTTCTGGGTAGGAGGAAATGAAGAGATTTTTCTAAAATATAATGGGGGTGAGAAGAGTCGTAGTGCATCGAGATTTCGGACTAAGGGTAAAAAAATTTGAGACAGTCAAGATTGATTGGATTCATCATCTTTTCTCTGTATACGTCTATGAGAATGGTGGCTCCGCCCGACAGAATTTTCTTTATAATGTGGGGGCCTCTTTAATTTGGTTTGAATTTCCCTCTGGGGTCTAGACAAGTTTCACGATCTCCTTGAGGGCAAGGTATCCTTCCTGGATATCATGGTCCTTAACTTTTTGATTGAATGATTGGCCTATCCGGTGACGATACCCATGTATACGGTATAAAAGCTTAAGCCTTTTTCATCCAAGAGTGAGAGTTCATCGTAGTGGTTTTGATGCTAATCTTTTTTGCTAACTTTTCTCTCGAGCATGACGCGTAGGGAAGGTATTTCTAGCTTAACGGGTAGGATCGTTTCCATGTGGTATATTAGAGAATAAGGGGTAGCCCCATTAGGTGTTCTGATTAAAGTGCAGTAGTCCCAGAGGGCATACGGGATCCGATCGGCCAATCTCTGCAACTCTCAATCATCTTGCTGATAATGGTTTTGAGGCTTTTATTGGTGGCTTCAACATCACCATTAGTTTGGGATTGGTAGAGAGAAGACTGTGTCTCTTAATCCCATACTTAGTCATGTTATTGGATAAAGGGAAGTCTAATTTTATGTCAATGGGGTGTGAAAGTCATTAGGCGCGATCAGGAGTATCCCAAATGCCATATCATTTCTTGTTGGCAGCTCCGTCAAAGAACATTTGACATCTAAGGTCTTCCTGAGAGGTCCGAAGAGTATCTTTATCCGGGAATTCAAAGACCTAAACATCGATTCCTTCCATGGGGTAATCAACAAGGTAGTCGGAGATAGCTCTCCCTTTTATATATTTTTACGTGACGTACATAATATAGAATTTGGCTAATAACATCAACCAACGGGCTATTCGGATGGACTGAGCGAATTTTCCTAGCAGGAACTTGTTAGGATCCATTCGAGAAACTGGTTAGATAGGAAAGTCAAGCATGTAGTGTCGTGACTTTTGTATGACCCAAACTAAGGTGATGCATACTTTTTCCAAAGCAGTGTAGTTGACTTCGTACCCGACCAGTTTTTGACTAGCGTAATAGATGGCTATTTCCTTGCAGGATTCTTCAATGTATTCGGTTAGTAAAGCTCCTGGTGAGGTATCTATATTAATGAAGTATAATAGGAGTGGGAGACCTTGCTTCAAAGGAATGAGCACCAGAGGTCGGGTGAGGTATCACTTAATTTGGTCAAAGGTTTCTTGGTAGGACTCATTCCAGACTTTAGTTGAATCCTTTCGAAGAAGTTTAAAAATGGGTTTGCAGATAGAAGTTAGTTGGCTGATGAACTGACTAATGTATTGTAGTTTACTAAGGAATCCTTAGATTCCTTCTTTGCCCTTGGTAGTGGCATTTCAAGTATGACTTTCAGCATAGCATGGTCTTCTTCGATTCCCTTATAACTAACCATGAATCCCAAGAGTTTTCCTTTAGTGATGCTAAAAACATACATCTGTGGATTTAATCACATCTTGTATTGTTACAGCCGCTCGAAGAACTTTCGGAGGGTGGAAATATGACCTTCTCGAGTCTTAGACTTAGTGATCATATCATCTATATACAATTCGACCTCCTTATGAATAAGGTCATGCAATATGGTTGTGGCAGCCCTTTGGTAGGTAGTCCCGACATTCTTGAGTCCATATGGCATAATAATATAGTAACAGGTTTTCCATTGGGTGATAAATGTGTTTTTCTCCTGATGATCACGGTGAATCTTGATCTGGTTATATTCGATGAATCCATCGACAAACAATTTGAGGGTGTGGTTGGCAGTGTTGTCCATGACCATATCGATGTTTAGCAATGGGTAATCGTCCTTAGAGGATGCTTTGTCTAAATCTCGATTGTCGATGCACATGCAAACTTTTCCTCCTGATTTTATCATGGGTATGATGTTGGCGAGCCATATTGGGTATTCGATCACGAGAATGAAACCCACTTTTAATTGCTCGACCACTTTCTCTTTGACGTTGAGCAACCACTAGGTATGGATTTTTCTTAACTTCTGTCTAACTGGCTTGCATTCTGGGTATGTCGGGATCTCATGCTGAGCTATTTTTGAGTCAATATCGATCATGTCATCGTAGGACCAGGCGAAGATGTCCACGAATTCTTTCTGTAGTTCTTCAAATTGTGCAAGCTCATACTCGTTAAGGGAGAACCCTATCCTAATCTCTTGCTAGTGGCTACTATAGCTAAGATTAATAATAACAGTCTCATCATTAATTTGAACACGATTATGTTTATTATTTTTATTAATAATATTAGTTAATAATTGTTCATTTTCAAATTCACCATCGTCAAGATTTGCATTAGAATCAATACAATTAATGTAAGGCACAACAAGATACTCAAAATCCTCGTTTATTTCATTTTCAGTAAAAATAGAGTTCAGAACCTCATCAAAAGAGGTCTCAGTTACATTTATATTAGGAAATAAAAAAACAATAATAGGTGAAGAGACTTGAATAGGGTAAACAATAATATTGGGTTAAATTTAAGCAGGTTGGACTGGTACGACATTCCAATTGAGGAGAGGCATGTCACCAGTCGTGATGTTATCGGACGGGTCCGATGATGTGACATCTGAACGAATCATGAAGAGACTCAGCCCCAGTGTGTGCAAGTTAAAGGAGTCTTTGAAGTCATTTTCCTCAGAGTCTTTGGTAATTATCATGCTTTGCATGGTAAGAGGTCGCACTTCATGTTTACAGTCTTCGACCCAAGTGTCCGTTTCATCGTTTTGTCAATATGGTCGTACCACGATTTTGAGAAACCACAGAAGGGGAAGTCTTCACCCTCCTTGACAAATCTTCCTTTCGAAGAGTCTCCTGAAACAGTCTTTTCATCTTCTGGGCATCTTTTCGATCGCGATTGGTGGAGCGCTTTGAGTTCATCCTGTGAAGGTTGGTAACCTAGCCCATATAGGGGAAAGACCTATTTCAATATTATAGGCTTGAGGGTTCCTTATTGACGTCGTCCAAGCCCCATCCCAGGCATGAAGTGCATGTTTTTGAATATCTTAATCACATAGACATTATCATGAGGGTTGTGTTCTGGACAAACTCTATCTTTGAAGTTATCCCCTATTGGGACGGGGAGCGAATCAATTCTAAAATCAACGAGGATCATATCATTGGTCCCATGTTGAATTTCCAATACTAGGTTACTGGTTTTTGCATTGTCTACACTGTCGTTGTCTCCCCAAATGGTGATAACCTGACCTTTGGCAAAGAACTTCAATTTGATGAAGAGAAGAGGATACCCCTCGGATGCTGTGGAGCCAATTGCAACCAACGAGTAAGTCGAAACAAGTAGGTTTATCAATGACTTGATATAGCCAACCCCTAATGTGAGTTTTATATAATCAATTACTTATCGGCGAGTGTCATTATAAGCACACACGACGGTAGAGATAAGAGTGAGATCACTAACTTTTAATCCCAAACAGTTGAAGGTTTTGAGAGAACAAACATTATCTTTTCCAAGACTTTGATGGAGATGTTGAGTGCATAATTATGATCAGGGCCGAACTTAGGTATTTCCTCTTCAGAAAAGGAGAGGAGTCTAGAAGAGGTCAAGGATTCAACCATATTTATGACTTCTTCAGGAGTAGTAGAGGGAGAAACTGTGGGTCCTGTGAGGAGTTTTATTAAGGCATTCTAGTGTAGCTGAGAGGACATAAAAATCCCTATAGGGTGATATTGGCTTGGTTCTTCTTGTGCTAATCGAGGACTTTGCTCTCCTCAATGGTCATTTATGACATTGGAAGTTCCTCGGCCACACCCTTTCCTTTATCTTTTTTGGTTGCACGAGGAACCGAATCTTTATAGTACCGCCCTGATCGAGTCATGTGGTTCACTGAGACGGGGAAGAATAAGAACCCCGCCGCTTCATCTATCTCGAGCTGAATAGGTACTTTGTTGATTTCCCCCAAAAAATCCTTAGAGGATATACGTCGTAGGTACGAGGTCAATGGAAGGTGAGAGTTATACACCAACACCCATCACAAAGTGACCCCCCAGTACGAGACAAATTTTTTATCAATACTGCCATGCTCTGGTAATGTAGTGTGAAAAAATACATGGGTCTTAATTAGTATATTAAGGAGACAGAGATTTTTTTTATTTGCATGATGAGTAAAGGGAGTACAATACTAATGAGGGAGCATGTACAAGTGTTGTAAAAAATAAATCTAGCATGAATACTATTGCTGATGTCTAAAAATTGATGGGGTCCAAATTTATAGTCATAGATAAATAAAGATAATCAAGCAAGACAAACCCAAAAGGAACAAGGTTTTTAAAGTGTTTTAGCTATAAGAAGAGTTAACGTCCACTGTTGGTATTATTTTAAGTGATTATAATAGCTCAGTATGGGGTGTGCTTGTGGTTGGTTAAATCATCCCTTTGAACTAAGAGAGATTATGTATTTATAGTTGTTCGAAACCTAAGAGATGGAATGACTATATATTTCCTGGCATTTACATCTTTATACAATAAATGAGACTGTTGATATTTAGTGTTTGTCGCTATTCCATCCGATTAACCTTTGTTATTCCTGATGGTGTATGTTCTTGGAGTTGGTCGGCATGCTAGCCAACTAGGTATCTCTGAAGCCAACCAAGATAGCTGAGTGGCCACCTAGGAGGACAGATGTCTACTTTTCATTGGTTCATGTAGAAAAGTAATTTTTACATATAACCAAAGGCCCCCAATTCTCTATGCTTGATGCTTGATGCTTGATCGAAAGTATGGAGTATTTATTCAAAAAATTTCTCAGCATAATATCTGAGAGTTGGTTGGAACTCGACCTCCTGGACTTGTAAAAATTTTCACCAGTACTGTTGACAATGGCATTTGGTAAATAAATTAAACTTAATCGAACGGACTAGGGTATATTGGTTCTTTTGTGTGTTAGGAAGCGTGCACTCACCGACAATTCAAATGTTCATGCAGTTAATCATTTTGTTTCTGTAGACACCATATTCTAAGACTCTCCTTAGGTCCCTAGCACTTCCCCATTTTCCATAAACCTTAGGTCATACTTCCACTACACCAAAAAGGCTAAATTGTCACCTTTGAGTCGGATAGCCTTGTCACGATCATTGATCGTGATAAAAAAACACTCGTTTTTTTATCACAATTAATGACTGTGACAAGGGTTGTCATAGTCATTAATCGTGACAAGTCCTTGATAAGTACAGTTGTCACGAACTTATCACGGTCAATGATTGTGATAATGTTAGGATGTTGTCACGGTCAAAGACCTTGACAGGTTCGTAACAATTCTTTTGACTAAAAACCCTAGACCCCTCTTTATTTCCCACCGTTTTTATTTCTCACTATTTTTCTCTCTCTACTACGCGACGGTTCTCTCTCTACGTTTTAGGTCATTTTTCTCTCTCACTGTCTCTTTCCTTTGTATATATATATGTGTGTGTGTGTGTGTGTGTATGTTCATGTGTGTGTAGAACTGCTTATGTGTGTGTGTGTAGGTGGGTATGTGTGTGCATGGGTCTGCACGTGTATGTGTAGGTGTGTGTATATGTGTGTAGGAGGGGCAATGTATGTAGGTGTGTAGGTGTGTGTGTGTGTGTGAGTTAGTATATGTGATATTGAAATTTAATTTGAGACGATTCGATGTTCCCCGGCCTTATAACATAAATTGCATTTTTATAGATATTGAATTTGATTTGAATTGAATTGAAATTGAATGAAATTTCAATTTCAATTGAAATTCAATTTCAATTTAATTGAATTGGTATAAATTGAAATTGAATTTGAATTGGTATTGATATTGGTATAAATGAGTATAAATTGGTATAAGTTTTAGCTCATATGCATACTTTAAATTAAATGAAATCATCTTGAATTGTGATACGACATAATTAAAAGAAACATACTTTAAATTACGTATAGTGTACATAGATACTAGCCTTCTAGTTCTTTTGCGTACGTATTTAATAGCCCTTAGACACGTTCGAGAGTCATTGCCCCTGTAATGAGATCTCTCAAATTGTTTCGCTTGGACAGTTTGGGACTGCATAATATCTGTATAATAATATTCTTAATGGCTCAAACTTGTTACTTTTGGGGGAAGTTCTGCAGTCGTATTTTAATACTCTCTGGGTACATACTAGATGATGCGATGCTAAGTGTTATTTCAATTGATAAATTGAAATAACACTCAAACTTGCAAATCTATGTTGTGTACTTGGAGAACTATGGGGATATATTGTTGATTTTTCCTCAAATTGGAACAATATGCATGAGCTGTTAAGTAAATTACATAAATATGCGGTCTTGAATGGGATAAGACCTCTCACCCTTTAGAGGAGATGGAGGAAATGGGAATTAATATTATAAACTGAATTTAATTTTAATTTCAATTTCATTAAAATTGAATTTGAATATGAATTTACGAATAAATTTACATTAAGTAAACTTCTTATATAACACTTGCTTTGGGGTGCATGCCTAGATGTATTCTCATTTGAATGCATGACATAACGGTTCTGTAATATTTATAACTAATTTAAATTACATATAGTGTGCATAGAAACTAGCCTTCTAGTTCTTATGTGTACGCATTCAATAGGTCATTGTTTATACTAATGGGAGCTAAATGTTCACACTTTTTTTTATACTAATCCACGAATATACGATTCTTACCCATAATAAGTGATTAGTTTTAGTAGCTGTGATGGGATATCCTAAATACAAAGAGTGGATGGGTGAGACAAATATATTAGGGGATGTGTTTCGCAGAGGTACTAATGAATTTGTGAAATATGCAAAGAGATGCCATAATGATGAAGAGTTTCCGTGTCCGTATGCTAGTGTAAGAATGGTAAGGTATTTGAGTGGAAAACAGTCTAACTACATTTGTTAAGATGGGGTATGAAAGATAGTTATCAAATTTGGGTTTTTCTCGTGGAACTGAATGTTTCTTTTATCCTGAGCAACCTTCACAACAACCTTTAATAAGTAGGATATATGTACAAGGGGAGGATCAAAATGTAGATCATAATATGCTAGAGGATTTAGTTGATGACACATATGGAGTTCATGAAGTGGAAGAGAATGAGGTCATTGACGATGTACAAGGTTCAGGTACTCATGAGATATCGGGATAAACCTTGACGATGACTACCAACGTTTAAAATTTAAGGTGACCCAACCATTATACTATGGCTGGAGAAAGATCAAACAACTTTACATGCCATGGTTGGCTTGCATAGTTTGAAGACCCAGTATGGTTTGTCTGGCAATAGTGTGACAAGAATTTTAAACTAGGTTAAGGGCTGGCTACCCAAGCAGAATACGTTTCCAAACAACTATCCTAATATGAAAAACAGTTTGAAAGGTTTGAGAATGAAGTATAAATAAATTCATGCTTATGTGTACGACTGCATACTGTATCGAAAGGAGTGTGAAAATCTCGATCGGTGTCCGGTATGCGATGAACCTAGATATGTCCAATTTACTAGCAAGAAAGGCACAAGCTCAAAAGTCCCCTAAAAGTTTTGAAATATTTTTTCGTTGGGCCTAGATTAAAGCGGTTTTTCACTGTACGATGGATAGAGGAGGCAATGACTTGGCATACTAGGGCAGAAGCAGGGGATAATCTCATGCGTCATCCTATTGATTCTACATCTTGAAAGAGGTTGAGTTTTGATTATCTAGATTTTGCTCGAGAACATCGTAACATTAGTTTGGCAATATCAACATATGGTTTCAATCCATTTTGAAATCTAAGCACCAATTAGAGTGTATGGCCAGTGATCTTAACCCCACTCAACCTCCCTCCTTCACAGTGTATGAGACCTGAATTTTTAATGATGTATTTGTTGATACCTGGGCCAAAGGCACCAAGTGAGGACATCGATGTCTACCTGGCTCCCTTGGTAGAAGAATTAAATGAGTTATGGGAAGAGGGTGTGAAAGCATTTTAATCTTTTAAAAAAGAAAAGTTTGCACTGAAAGCTATGTTGATGTGGGAAATTCATGATTTTCCAACTTATGGGACATTATCCGATTGTGTAGTACATGGTTATTTGGTGTGCCCTATTTGTGGAAAGAAGACTAAATCTCTTCGTCTCCCCACTAGCTCAAAAAAAGTATACCATTTCCCTATGAGGTTGTTACCCCCCGCTCATAGTTTTAGATTTGAGAAAGGTTCTAATTTTTTACCGGGTGGGGTTGAACATAGGATACGACTGTTGATGTAAAAAAACTAAATTATCTCTAATTAATCAATCACAGATAAATAAATTAATAAGACAAAGGATTTTTAAAGTGGTTCAGCCTGATAAAAATGGCCTACGTCCACTGTGTTTGTATTGCTGACTATTTATTTGGAATCTTTATAATAGGTTTACCAAGAGATCCAAAGTTGGTGGTAATGAGATACCGACCAACCGGAGTTGGTGGTATTGAGTTATCGACCAATCGGAGTTGGTGGTATTGAGTTACGGACCAACCAGAGTTGGTGGTAATGAGATCTCGACCAACCGGAGTTGGTGGTAATTGATTTGCCGAACAACTGGAGTTGGTGGTATTGATTTGCCGACCAACCGGAGTTGGTGGTATGCTTCTCTCTGGATTTGGATTTGTGTAGTGTGTAGCACTAATATTTCGAAAAAAAAATTCAACAAAAGAAGAAACATCACTTTATTCATATTAAAAGAACTGTGTTACATAGGAATTTTATCTATTGATAATACTTGCACAAATGCTCTGTATTCCATGCATTCTTGAACTCTTCTTCTTCCAAAGTTTCAATTCTGTATGTCCCTGGACAAACAACTTATGTTACTCTGTAAGGTCCAAGCCAGTTGGCTTCCAGTTTGTTATGCTTTTGGATCACTTTCTTTAGCACATTATCCACTTCCTTCAAATCACACTTCTTCACTCTTTTGTTGTAGAACAAAGTTGTTCGTTGTTGATGTGCTGCATTCCTGATTGCTGCTTCTTCCCTAAATTCTTCTAGCATATCCAGGTCTAATCTTCTCATCAAGTCACTGACAAGAGAATTGAAATTAAGCACGCTATGTGTGGGTAGACCCAATTTAGCAGGTATGAAAGCCTCACTTCCAAACGTTAACATGTATGGAGACTCTCCCGTTACTATTCGTGGTGTAGTGCGATAAGCCCACAACACAGAGTGTAGCTTGTTAATCCAATTTCCCTTTGCATCATCCAGTCATTTTTTCAAACCATTCAGTAGTGTTCTGTTTGTCACCTCAGTTTACCCATTGCTCTGGGGATGGCCTGGTGCAGAGTGGATCTTTAGTACATTGGATTTATGACAATATGCAGCAAACTCCTCGTTGTTAAACTGGGTTCCATGGTCAGTAATGAATGCATGTGGGAGACCATATCTGCAAATAATATTTTTCCAAATAAATTGATAGACTTTTTCGTATGTCAAATCAATGAGAGGCTCAGCTTCCACCCATTTAGTAAAATAATCCACATTAACCACGAGGTATTTGAATCTTCCCCTGGTCGTTGGAAGTGACCCGACCAAGTCTATCCCCCAAATGGTGAATGGCCAAGTGGACGTGATGGGTGTTAACAGTGCCTGGGGAGTTCTTTGAATGGAGGATAAGTGTTAGCATTTATCGCACTTCTTAGCATAAGCTGCGCAATCAGCTCTCATCATTGGCCAGTAGTACCCCTGCGTTGTTATTCTTTGTAAAAGCGTCTGTCCTGCTATATGGGCTCCACAAGACCCTTCGTGAACCTCTTCGATCAATTCTTTTACTTCTGAGGGATGGAAACATCTTAGTATTCCTGCTATAACTCCTCTTTTGAACGAAATACCACTGGTCAATACATAACGAGCAGCTTTAAACTTTAGATTCTTAGCTGTGAGTTTATCATGTGGTAGAATCCCTTCTTCGATATAAGCCCTGATGGGATCCATCCAGGAAGGTCCCATGTCAAGGGCAATGAAATTTATCATCAAATATTTATCTATGCTCCGACCAGCCAAGACTTTTATTGGGATTGTTCTTAGTAGCTCGATACGTGTGGCTGATGCTAACCGAGCTAGGGCGTCTGCTCTTGCATTCTCCAATCTTGGTATTCTAATCAACTGAACTGTAGTAAAACTCGGTACAACCTCCATTGCTTTTGCATGATACTTGACCATTAATTCTCCATTTGGTGCATACACCCCGAGAATTTAATTTACGATTAACTGTGAATCACTGAATACAACGACTTGCTCTGCCTTTATGGTTTTGGCTAGACTTAGACCCACTATCATAGCTTCATAATCAGCCTCATTATTAGAAGCCTTAAATTGAAAGCGCAGAGCATACTCCATATCAATCTCATCCGGACTGTTTAAAATACCTCCTACTCCACTGCCTGTAGAGCACGAAGAGCCATCCACATACAGATTCCACACATGTACTTCATTATCAAACTCTTGGTCAGACAGAGCTCCTCAGTGGAATATTTAATGCTTCATTTTGTCTTGCCCCAACACTTCTCGATGCTTGTTGATTATCTTCTCTTGATCATCCACAGATGGAAGTTGGTCGGGGGTTAAATTTGATGATCCCGTAACATCCACGGGTTGGTCAGCATTAAGCTCCTGTTCTTCGGAGGTATCAGATTGAGTAAATTCTGCAATAAAATCCGCTACTGCCTACCCCTTAAGTGACGATCTAGTCTCATAAACTATATCATATTCGTCAAGTTCTACTGCCCAGTACATCAATCTTCCTAATTTCTGTAGTTTATGCAGAGCCTGTCTCAATGGCATATTAGTGTACACCACTATAGTATGGGCTTGGAAGTATGGCCTCATCCTTCCGCTTTCTTCGATTAGTGCCAGTGCCAACTTTTCCAACCTTGGATATCTGATCCTTGCTCCTCGAAAAGCCTTGCTGGTGTAATAAACCAGTTTTTGGACTCCGTCCTCCACTCTTATCAATGCCGAACTAACTTCATTCTCTGAAACTACCAGATACAAGTATAATCTTTCTCCCATCACTAGTCTTGATAACAATGGAGCTTCCCCCAGATATTTCTTCAATTCTTGAAAGGCCTCCTCGCACTCATCATTCCACTCAAAAGTTTTTCGGAGTGTTTTGAAAAATGGGAGACATCTGTCTATTGCTCGTGACACAAATCTGTTGAGTACTGTGACTCGCCCTGTGAGACTTTGCACTTCCTTCTTTGTAGTTGGAGATCGCATCTCTAATAGGGCTTTGATCTTTTTAGGGTTCATCTCAATACCTCATGGGTTAACAATATATCCGAGAAACATGCCTTCTCGTACTCCGAATATGCATTTGGTGGGATTCAACTTCATTTGATATTTCTCTAGTTGATCAAAGGTTTGACCTAGGTCAACTAGATGATCAACAGCTTTATTGCTCTTCGTCAGCATATCGTCAACATAAACCTCCATGTTGTGATTGATTTGCTCTGCAAACACCTTATTCATCAGCCACTGATATGTCGCACCTGCATTTTTAAGTCCAAAAGGCATAACATTATAGCAATAAGTTCCCCTTGGGGTGATAAAATAGGTACTCTACCTGTCCTCAGGCTTCATTTTAATCTGGTTGTAACCAGAATAATCATCCATGAAACTCAACAATTTATGCCCCGAGGTAGCATCCACCAGTTGATCGATTTGGGGTAAAGGAAAATGATCCTTTAGGCATGCCTTATTAAGATCAGTGAAGTCTACACACATCCTCCACTTGTTATTTTTCTTCTTTACCATCACCACATTTGCTAGACAATCAGGATATTTGACATCCTCAATAAAATAGGCTTTTTGTAGTTTCTCTACTTCTTCCTGTATAGCTTGGTTCTTTTTCAGGGGTAAACACCCTTCTTCGCTGCTTCACTGGCTTGACCTCCTTGTTCATGTTGAGCTCGTAGCACAAGAAATTCGGGTTTATCCCTGGCATGTCTTCATGACTCCATACAAAAGTCTGTTTCCTGCATCTTAGAAATGCTACCAGTTCCTATTTTATTGATACATCCAATGACGCACGAATTTGGGTTGTTCCTTTTGGGTGCTCGTCGTCCAGAATGATACTCTCTGTAGCTTCCATCACCTGGCCCTTCACGAGCTGAGACTCATCTCTAGGGTCTAATATTTCAATATCTGCATCTTCTATTTCATCCACTTGATAAGTAGTAGTCTTTTTCCCGGATTCTTCGCGTTCCTCCTATTCGGTAGATGAATAATAGCATTCCCGAGCTATTTTCTGATCGCCTTTCACCACTCCCACTCCAAAGTTGGTTGGGAATTTTAAACATTGATGCACAATAGATGGTACTACTTCGAACTTCTTCAAACCTACCCTTCCTATGATAATATTGTAAGCTGATTAGACATTTTTATCCATTACAAAAAAGCATACTCTTTCTGTTCGACAAGCAGGCCATGTACCGATAAGCATATCCAGCTTGATCGTCCCAAGTGGAAAAACCTTTTCGCTAGTAAAACCGAGGAGGGGCCTATGATAGGTCTCCAACTGGCCTAACTTCAAATTCAAACTGTCGAAGCATGGGTAGAACATGACGTCTGCAGAGCTACCATTATTTACCAACACCCGTGAAATCACCACTTCCTTCATTCTCATCTTGATCACCAATGGGTTATCATGAGGATATAATACACCTGCCAAGTCATTCTTAGAGAATCCGATGACCAGTTTGTCCTTATTCACCTTCCTCAGGCGATTATCTTCAGCCAAATTTATTCGTTGTATGAACGAGCAAGCTTGAGCCTCATTGAGGTAGGCTTTCCTCTTCGCAGTAAGATCTCCACCTCCTGTATCTCCACCTGTAATAACATTACATTCAAATGATCCAAAATTGATTGAAAATACCTCACACTCTAGCTATTTTGGTCTTTTAGGGAGGTCGGGATCGTCTTCTGGATCATCTCCGTGATCTCTCTTCTTATCTTCTTTTGTTTGACGAGGAGATTTAGATCTTTGCCTTCCTCGGTCACTAGTCTTTCCACCATTTTGGCGATCAACATACTTGGTCAATTTTTCTCGCCCGATGAGTGCTTCAATTTCATTTTGGGGAGCTATGCAACATTTGGTCGTGTGGCCATGGTCTTTGTGGAATTCACAATATTTGGATTTGTCCCTTTTATTAGGGTCTGCTTTCATTTTTCTTAGCCAGGCTAACTCTTCGCTGTTCTTGATCTCCTCCATAATGTGATTTATATCTACCTTCAAGGGATTAAAATTTTTGAATTTCCTCATCTGCTCTAGTTATTGCTTTCCTTTTGACGGACTGTTGCCACCATTGTTCTTCTGATCCTTCTTCTCGGTTTTACCAGCTTCAACCTTGGTCTCCTTAGTGTCTGTATTCTTCTTCGCAACCATGACCTCCTCAGCGTTCGTGATCTTGGCTTCCATTGCCATCAGTTCTGCCATGGTCCTGGGTGGATCTTTGGCCAAATTATAGTATAACTTATCTGGTAACAATCCACTCATCAGAGCAGTAATTGCTATTTTCTCCTCGTAATCTATTACCTTAAGTTTCTCGTTATTGAAACGAGTAATGTAATCCCTGGTACTTTCTTCTGGCTTCTGTCTAACACTCAGTAAGTGTGCTACTCGTTTAACTGGTTTTGCTCCAAAACAGAAATTCCCTATAAAGAGCTCTGCCAGTTGAAAGAAAGTCGCAATCTTCCCCCGAGGAATGTTGTTGTACCATATCTGGGCTGACCTAGTGAGAGTTCCTGAAAATGCCCTACATCTCATCTCATCTGGAACTGCATAGATATTGGCAGCGGATTCGACATAAATTCTTCATATTGATCCCCTTAATTTCGGTATTTTTATGATCCCGTGCGGTATAAATAACTTGGATTTGTCTCATATTTATGCTACTAACCCTTTTTGGAAAGTATTTCATATTTTGTGTATCTCTTATGTGTTTTATAGGTATTTCATGCAAGAAAGATGGAAAAGAGAACTCAAAATTGTGAAAGAAACCAAGAATCGGGGAGTTGAAGGGTATTTTTATAATTTTTTAGCCTTAGTCCGGAGGTGGGGCCAACTGGAAAGTTGAAGAGCTTTCAATTACAAGAACACTGGAAAAACGGCACCTCAATCCGAGCTACGGTGAAGAAGTTATGGCAATTTGAAGTTGAGAAAAAATCCAAGAAAAAAGCTGTCAAACCCTGGGACCGGTCCGCCCAGAAATTAAAAGAACCGGTCCGCCCTGGGACCGGTCCGCCCAAAAATTAAAAGTACCGGTCCGCCCCTACCCCGGACCGGTCCGCTTTGCCAAACTCCAGAAGACCCCGGATGACAAGCAAACCGAAGAAGGCAAAAATAAAAAGAACCGGTCCGCCAAGAAATTAAAAGAATAGGTCTGCCCTGGGATCGGTCCGGGGGAGGAGGGGGACCGGTCCGGCTGTCGTAGTTTTAATTTTCTAATTTTCCTCTAATAGAGAGTCCTAGTGCTGCTAAAACTCTTGGAGTCTTGTAGGGTATATACACCCATTTTATTATCATTCTTAGCACGTAGATTAGAGGAGATTTTAGATAGTTTTCTAGTTTTTTTCCAAAAACCCTAGTTAGATACAAATTTCAGATTTAATTCCAAGATTGAAGCTTTGTTCAGATTTTATTGGATTATCAGTTTTATTCATTGTTGCAATTACTACTTTGGTAAAAATTAGTGAGTAATTTCTTCTTTTCAATTCTATTCACAAGTTTTCTTTAGATTAATCATGAATTCCTGCACATCAAACACTGTTTTCATTACTTTCAGCATGATAGGCTAGATTTCCCAAGGCCGGGATACATGAACCCAGCCTGATGTGTTAATTGCACGTGTCTAACATTAATCCTCTGAATTTATTGATTGATTATGACCGTATTGCGTAGCAACATAACAATTGTAGGTCTTTATATCTCGTTTGCCTCTGGGTAGCCGTGATGATTTAGAATGCAATTCGAGTGTTACTATCGCGATACCGATTTACTCGTCCTCAGATTAAGTATGACGCGGGCTTGAACCTCGTATACGTAATGCTTGGGAGTACTAAATTCCGGGTCAAATTAATCAGTTAAATTTATGATTAGTTTTATACCATCAATACACTAGGGTTAGGGGATTGTGTATCTACCTTAATTTTTCCAATTAGTTTTAGTTAACTTCTTTATTTTCCCTTTTTCGTTTCTCACTCAATCATCATCTTTTACACTTTATTTTTTGAAATAATAAATCAATTAAAATCTATCAAACATTCCCTATGGATTCGATACCCAGACTTGCCACTATACTCCGCAAGAGTGTAGTTAAAGTTTAGTTTTTTTTTTATATTGTGGTTGGAAGCCGACAACAACGACTAGCGTATTTACACCGACGCTCGGTTTTCAACACGATCAAAATGGCGCCGTTGCCGGGGAGTGTTTTGTTATAGATTATAATTGATTTACTATTTTGCAAGATATTTTTTTCTTTTTCTTTTTTTTTGGGTTGCACAATTGAGCGCCAAGAGACGTTGAATCCTTAACCGCACACCTCTTTACGTGGATTGTCCATTTACAAACCATTCGGTAATCATGTCTTTTTATAGTGAGTTCGTTAATTATAATGGTTCATATGGGAATAGTTTTCAATCTTTTTATTTTCAAGAATCTCCGCCTTGACCTATTAAAATGGGTGAGTGGATTTTAATTCATGAATATGAAAGGCTTGAAAACAAATATCGGGAAAAAAATCGTTTTTGGGAGAAAGAGTTGGATGCATTATTCGAATCCAATCACGATTTTTCTTTCGAGATTATAGAGCCAATGAATCATACTTTGGAAGAAAGAATGCTTTTTCTAATCAAACAAGTACTCTATTTTCTTTCCACCCAAAGTGCAATGGATGTTGGTCTTGTTACGAAAATACTCTCATTTTGCGATGAGATGCGTTCTGATTTGGAAAACAAAGAGGAGGTAAAGAGGAGGTTGAGACTTGTATGTCACCTCAAATTTTTGAAGAACATCTCATTGAAAGTGAGTCTTGCTCCCTTGAAATTCAATCTCCAAGTGATGATGAATCACTTGAGATTGAGTTTATTTCATCACCATTTTCGTTCACCGTTATTGAACCATTAGAAGTACCACTAGATCCCAATGAGTCGGTTGAAAATTCTGAAACGTTTACACTTTTTACCGAAAAAGTCACTTTGCTAGAATTATTTTCTAATATGGACTCTTCCTTTTTATGTGCCCCTCTCCCCATACTGCTTAAAAAATCTTTGGGAGATGATTATATTTTTTTTGGATCTCAATTGTACTTGTCCCACCTAGAATCCAAACCCCCCATGATTCCGTTAAAATTTTTAATTGGTGATGGTTCATTTTTTCCATCTCACACATGCCTTCCGTTGGTCAAACGGAATTATATTTTTTTAGGAGGCATGCATTCTAGTGAGGGTACACCAGTAATCCCTCAAAGTCATATTGTATTTTGGGTGGGCCCTTAAATTTTTCGACTTCTAGTGTTTAACTTATTAGAATTTGAAAATAGTAGGTTGTACAATAGTTAACTTTTTTTTTTATAATTCTTGTTATTCTTTTTGCTATGCTTGGTTCTAACATGTTTTGTAGATTCAATGGACTCACATTCATCGGGGATCGCTCCATTTTGGGTAATATCTTTATTTTCCTCTCGTTATGTTGTGTTCTTGATTCGCATTGAGGACAATGCAACATTTAAGTTAGGGGGTGTGGGATATTCTTTCCGTTTATTGTTTAGATTCATTGATTCGATCACATGTTCTTTCCAAGAGTGTTTTTTTTTAGAAAAAAAAATTGAAAATTTTTGAAAAAAGCCAAAAATATTTTTCTTCAAAATAAATAAAAATTGGAATTCAAAATTTTCAAAAATATCATTAAAAGTCGAATTGAAGTCTCAAGTTGAAAAATTCAACGTACACAAAGCCAAAATTGACGACTTAACGAATAAGTGTGGAGATTAACAAACCTGGTGAGATTCGGGCCTATCACTTTTTGCTAGTTTTTAAATCAATCTGAGTTAATTGTTAACTCAAAGTTCTTTTCAGCGCCTAAAAAGTTGTCAAGGATCTCAATCCTTTCATTTTGATCGGTTTTGAAAAATGTGTGTAATATTGCTTTGAAAAAACGTGCCAAATTGATCTCTAAACTTAAATTCATCTCGAAGCGCATATGGTAACGCAATTGGCATTTTGGGCAATGAAGTAGGCCCTCGTTTGTCACCGAAAAATATTGGCCAGAAAAAGTAGCGAAAAATTACCCCTTTTGTAACCCAATTTGAGCCGAACAAATTGTCCCTTTCGTTTGATAACCCGAAAAACCCAAATAGCCGGAATTGTGAAAAATGAGAAAATTCAGAATTTAAGTCCGGAAAGTGCATAAAAATGGGCAAGAAAAAAAATAAATATGCTCAACAAAAATAGCAAGAAAAGAAAAGAAATGAAAAGAAAAAAAAATCAGAGAAAAAGAAGAAAAAAAAAATTGAGCAATAGCCCGGAAAAAGCACAAATGGACATCATTAATGACTTTTCCAATTCCAACCTTCCCGACAATTGTCATTTTACCCCATATACCTTAAAACCCGAAAAAGTCCTAACCGAGTCTAAATTGCAAATTTGGTTACCGCGTGGAGAACTAATACACCAAAAGATAATATAAGAGATTGAATGCGCGAAAAAGAGGCAATGTTCCCGTTTTTAAAATCGTAACCCATTGATGAGATCCTATCATTCTGAAATTTCCGTCATTCTACTTGTATGCGTGACTTTGCATCCAGTATATTTACTCTTTATATCACGCATACTGAGAGAATAGCCATAATTCGAGAGACTCATTTGTGAGAGCATTCCGTGAGAAATTGAAATCAAAACAAATTTTCGGATAAGTAACGTAATGATCAATCGGTGGAAATTGGCGGTTATATTTCCAGCTTCGCACACACGCACTGTGATTTGAGACTTGTACATATGACTTGATGATGACTATTTTCTGAAAAAGTTTGAATTGCACAATTTTTGCATATTTTGAATTTTCTTTGTGTCAATAACGAATTTTGTGGGTATATTCCTTGTAAACCCTCACGAGACACAACTCGTCCTACTAGGGTGACCTAGGGGTTTAAAGGCTTGTTGCATACGCTAAATGCAATCGCTTGCCCGCGAAAAAGGTATTCTATCCCAATAAAATGTGATTTTCAAGAGTTAAGCCTTGCTAGGATTCTTTTACATTGCTCGGGACGCGCAAAGTTCTAAGTTAGGGGGGTTTGATTCGGCATAAATTCTTCATATTTATCCCCTTAATTTCGGTATTTTTATGATCCCGTGCGGTATAAATAACTTGTATTTGTCTCATATTTATGCTACTAACCCTTTTTGGCAAGTATTTCGTATTTTTTGTAACTCTTATGTGTTTTACAGGTATTTCATGCAAGAAAGATGGAAAAGAGAACTCAAAATTGTGAAAGAAACCAAGAATCGGGGAGTTGAAGGGAATTTTTTTAATTTTTAGCCTTAGTCCGGAGGTGGGGCCAACTTGAAAGTTGAATATCTTTCAATTACAAGAACACTGGAAAAAACGGCACCTCAATCCGAGCTACGGTGAAGAAGTTATGCCAATTTGAAGTTGAGAAAAAATCAAAGAAAAAAGCTGTCAAACCCTGGGACCGGTCCGCCCAGAAATTAAAAGAACCGGTCCGCCCAAAAATTAAAAGAACCGGTCCGCCCCTACCCCGGACCGATCCGCTTTGCCAAACTCCAGAATACCCCGGATCACAAGCAAACCGAAGAAGGCAAAAATAAAAAGAACCGGTCCGCCCTGGGACTGGTCCGGGGGAGGAGGGGGATCGGTCCGGCTGTTGCAGTTTTAATTTTCTAATTTTCCTCTAATAGAGAGTCCTAGTGCTGCTAAAACTCTTGGAGTCTTGTAGGGTATATAAACCCATTTTATTATCATTCTTAGCACGTAGATTATAGGAGATTTTAGATAGTTTTCTATTTTTTTTCCAGAAACCCTAGTTTAGAAACAAATTCCAGATTTAATTCCAAGATTGAAGCTTTGTTCAGATTTTATTGGATTATCAATTTTATTCATTGCTGCAATTACTACTTTGGTAAAAATTAGTGAGTAATTTCTTCTTTTCAATTCTATTCTACATCTATTCACAAGTTTTCTGTAGATTAATCATGAATTCCTGCACGTCAAACATTGTTTTCATTACTTTCAGCATGCTAGGCTAGATTTTCCAAGGCCGGGATACATGAACCCAGCCTGATGTGTTAATTGCACGTGTCTAACATTAATCCTCTGAATTTAGTGATTGATTATGACCGTATTGCGTAGCAACATAACAATCATAGGTCTTTATATCTCGTTTGCCTCTGGGTAATCGTGATGATTTAGAATGCAATTCGAGTGTTACTATCGCGATACCGATTTACTTGTCCTCAAATTAAGTATGACGCGGGATTGAACCTCATATACGTAATGCTTGGGAGTACTACATTCTGGATCAAATTAATCAGTTAAATTTACGATTAGTTTTATACCATCAATACACTAGGGTTGGGGGATTGTGTCTCTACCTTAATTTTTCCAATTAGTTTTAGTTAACTTCTTTATTTTTCCCTTTTTTCCTTTCTCACTCAATCATCATCTTTTACACTTTATTTTTTGAAATAATAAATCAATTAAAATCTATCAAACATTCCCTGTGGATTCGATACCCAGACTCGCCACTATACTCCGTAAGAGTATAGTTAAAGTTTAGTTTTTTTTTGTATTGTGGTTGGAAGCCGACAACAACGACTAGCGTATCTACACGGACGCTCGGTTTTCAACACGATTAGCAGCAGCTTGGTATTGTTCTATATGAAGGACAGGTTCAGTTTTTCCATCGTATTTAGGCATCACCATAGGATCCTTGAACTTTGATGGTGTGGGAAAATCCACAATTGTCTGTGCGAATGGTGTTCCTTGGACAAAAGTTATTTGTAGAGGATTCTTGGCCTTAGCCATTTCACCTAATCTGTCCTCCAACCTTTGAATAGAGCCTTTCCATGCTTCGTTTCCTTCCTCGGGCCTGTTTATTCGAGCAACTGATCGTGTTGAGTTTTCCTCTTGGGACCTTTCATTACGAGTTGCTGGGCGTGATTGAGCAGAGCCTTCCCTTAGGTTGGATGGTCGTTGAGAGTTCCTCGACGCAATCCTAGGAGGACTTCTATTCCTCCTAGGGCCCAATCGATCAAAAGGAGATACTCTACTCAACCTTTTTATAGCAATAGTCCTTTCTGGGGTGAGAGTGACATTTCGATGGGAATCAGTAGCTCGTACTGATGAAGTCCGGCCTGGTTAATACGAAGTATCACTAGATCTTTCAGTACGATATGAGTCAGTACGTCTAGATTGAGAGGCCTTCGGGAATAACATTCTTCTAGTTCTTGAAGATGGCAAAATGGGTATTTCTTTGAACAATTTGTTGTCCTGATTGGGCCGACACTCCTGATTGGGTCGACACTCCACCTTAAACAGTTTGTATAAGTTGACATATGGTTTCTTGCATGGCCATTTGCCCTTGGGATAAATTAGCCATTATGCCTGCTAGATCTTGAACATTTGGGGGAGTAGAAAGGTCTGGAGGGACCCCAGTATTTCGATTACTGGATTCCGGATTATCAGCCATAAATGATGAATTATTTTGGTGAAAAACGATAAGTATAGTCGTTTCCCACAAACGTCGCCAATCTGTTGATGTAAAAAACTAGATTATCTCTAATTAATCAATCACATATAAATAAATTAATAAGACAAGGGATTTTTAAAGTGGTTCGGCCTGATGAAAATGGCCTACGTCCATTGTGTTTGTATTGCTGACTGTTTATTTGGAATCTCGATAGTAGGTTTACCAAGAGATCCAAAGTCCCCTTCTCATGAGGAGGTTACAATGTATTTATAGCCTTGAGGCTGTACATATGAAAGGATAATGCATTGTTATCTAGTAGACATATACATCTATGTGATAATAATATGCATTTAATGCGTAGCTGTCTTTTGATTCTCTTGATTTGGATGCTCTGCATGCTAAGTTGCTCGGACCGATTAAGTTGCTCAGAGCGCTTGAGTTGCTCGATGATAGTAAGTTGCTCGTCTAAAGTGTTTGTATTTTCCATGTGGGTTGACACGTGTCTTCAAGTGATTGGTCCATGTCAGCAGACTAAATTTGGTATCAACAACGACCGAAAATACTTTCAGGCTCAGAAATTGAAAGTAAATCTTTTGATTGTGTCTCTAATATGCCCGGTAAGAATCCTAAATTTAAGAATTTTAAGCATAAGAAGACCCCAACTAAGAATGAAACTGAGACAAGAAAGGTATGGTCTAAGAGGTCAATTTTATTTGACTTGCTTTATTGGAAAAATAACCCGGTGCACTATGTATTGGATGTGATGCACGCAGAGAAGAACATCGCTGAACATATTGTGGGCACATGTCTTTGGGGGAGTCATTTGAAGGATGGAGAAAATGCACGAAAAGACCTTAAAGCATTGAAACTTAAGCCACAACTATGGTTGAAAGAAGATAGTAAGGGAAGGACAATAATTTCCCTTGGTGCATTTACTTTGACGAGTGAGTAAAGGAAGTTCTTTTAGACACAATATATAATTTGAAGGTTCCATATTTTTTGTCCAACTTACAAAGGATTGTGAATTATGCTACCCATGATTTACATAAGTGTAAGTCCCACGATTGACATGTGATCATGTAATTGGTTCCTCTATTCTTTAAGCACTCTTTCTCCAAGCACAAGGATTTACGGAGGGATATTATGCAAATTAGTATCTGCTTCTCACTTTTATGTGAGAAGGTAGTAAATCGAGATCACATAGTGGCCGTAAAATTGGCAATGAGCGATTTGTGTGTTAAAGAAGTATTTTCACCCATCTTTCTTCGACATAAGTGTTCACTTATTGGTACACCTATGCGACGAGTCACTTCTTTACGACCCAGTTAGTTATCGATTGATGTAACAGTTTGAAAGATTGATGAAAGTTTTCAAAGATTACATCAAGAATATACGAAACATTGAAGAATCAATTGCAGAGGAATACATCACCGTGGAGTCATCAATCTACACTCAAGAATATATGCCTGACTCGACTAGCGTGGATGACATTGGTGAGTTCATCGATGAGGGTGGTCACGTGATGGGCAAATGAGTGAAATTAACGAGTTTGCAACATGAACAATTAGCTCGTTATCTATTTGACACACATAAAGATGTGGAAGAGTGGAAAATGTAAGTTTAAATTATTTTAACTTTTATAGTATTTTAATTTTTATACATGATTAATTTTGTAATATGTCTGTCACGATCTATGAGAAAATATGAAGAATGTGAGAACAATAAAATACAAAAAATAATGGCGCCATCAGACAACGAATTTAGGTTGTGGTTGTCACATGTAGTAATTATAATGAAAATGGTTGTTATTAAATGTCACATTACAAGAAAACTTTACAATTAACCTAATTAATTTATCTATATTCTCAGATCTTAAAGACGGGTGATGCGACATCAAGGCTTGCTCGTCTAGCCAATGGACCCTTGTTTATGGCACAAGAGTACAAAAAGTATCGATTGAACGGCTACGTATTCAGTGCAAGGGTGTACAAGGAAAATAAAAATGTACAAAACTTGGGCATTTCATACAGGGCTCTTACTTTCTTTTGAGCGAGAGCAAAAGATAAAAACCTCGTTGAAGCTGAAATGACTTACTATGGTGTAATTCGAAATATATTTGAATTGGACTATGTAAGCTTCAAAGAGGTTGTATTTTACTGTGATTGGGTAAGAGTTGAGGATAAAGATTGTGGTAAAGTTGATCATGACACTAATTTGATCATGGTTGACTTGTCCAAGTTGAATAGCAATGAACACGTGAGCTTTAAGCCGTTTGTTTGTGCTTTTTAAAAAGTCAAGCAAGTGTTTTACTCAGAGTATATCAACAAGGAGCCATGGTCAATTGTTCTACATGCGTCAAAGCAGCTAAAGAGTAGTGTGGATGACTTGTTGCTCCTACCGAATATCAATCCATTTTTTATGATAAACCTAATTTGAAATAATTTTTAGATTTGTAATAAGTATTCCAATTATTTGTAATGACCAAGTGGATATATTATTCTAGTGCTTTATTATTATTATCGAACAACAATTTAATTATTTTTATTCATTTGTACTTGATTATTTTAATGCTTCTTGATGATGCTGGAAATAGCACCACCAATCAAGGTGTTTGTAAGCTCAAGCTAGTGATAGCAATGTCAGCACAAGAGTATACTAAATATAAGAGATTGAGGTGAGGAGAAGAGGATGAACACAGTTATGTAAGTGGTTTAGCCAATCAGACGTACATCCACTGTGCAAGTGTGTGATTAATATCACTGTATGAGGGCTCTAATGGCCATTGATACAATATCTTAAGCTTTCTCTCTCTACTGTATATTTGGACAGAGTTTCATCTAGGGTTTCTAATTTCGGATCCCTCCCCAAGAAGGAGAAGACAAGTATATATAATATGGGGGGGTATAATTCACCCCCTATGCATGCAATGAGCATGTGTGTGCTGATCTAGCCAATCTGATGAAGACATCTGTCACTGTCACATGAAGAGAATGATGATGAAATATTCCCCCACGTGAGGGGATTGATTTGTTATAACCGATTGTGTACACGTGTTCCCAACCATAAATATGCTAATAAAGGCTTGGCCATCTGTGATTGGTCCCAACCTCGACCTGAAAGAGGACAAGGTTGGTGTGGTCGGGCAACTTCTTGATCAGTGGTGACCTTGGCTCAGTGGGAGAGCCGAGGTAAGTCAGGTGGAGCTGTAATGTCTGCCTGGGGCGAGGTAATGGTGGAGTAGTAGGAATGTCAGCTGATTCCCAATCGAGGCTGGTTATGATAATGGAGTAGTCCTTTTAACCTCGGCCTGCACCCAGCCGAGGTTTCCGGATGACCTGATGAATAACCTCTAGGATGATGAGGTTGATGGGGGATAGTGGAGAATCTCTGACATTTATCGCACCTCTTCACGTAGGCTACAGTATCCTTGGCCAAGGTCGGCCACCAGTATCCTTGCGTAATAATCCTCTTGGCCAAAGGCCTTCCTCCTATATGACTGGAGCGAGAACCTTTATGTACCTCCTGTAGGATGCGGGGAACTTCTGTCGAATGAACGCATCTGAGGAGAGGTAATAGGAATCCCTTCTTATATAGGACGTCTCCTATTATTGAGAGCTTTGCAGCTCTGTACCTCAGTTTCCTCCTCTCTAACTTTGATTTTGGTAGCTCTCCCTCTCTGATATATCTGATAAGGGGATCCATAAATGAGTCCCCTAGGTTCAAATTGAGGCAAGGTTTATTGACCTCTTTTTCTTCAATGGTCGCCTTGGGCAAGATCTCAACTGGGACTGTCCTTCTGATGTTTGTCCTGGTTGCCAAAGCCAACCTTGCTAGTGCGTCTGAGTGACTATTATTTTGATGAGGTATTCTCTTCATATTTACCTCTTCGAACCCTTCGAGTATCGTTCTCACCCTCTTCAAGTATTTATCCATCCTTTCATCCTTGGTCTCATAAACCCCCAATACTTGATTAACAACCAACCTTGAGTCACTGTGAAGCAGGAGTCGTCTTACCCTAAGGGTCTTTGCCAATGAGAGGCCTGTTATTATGGCCTCATATTCTGACTCGTTGTTTGATGCATTAAAGTTAAACCTTAGGGCATATTCAACATTAGCACCATCCAGAGCTGAAAGTATTAGCCCTGCACCGCTTTCACTTTTGTAAGCAGACCCGTCAATAAAGAGGTTCCAGATGTGTTTATCTGATGAGAAGATCCCTTCCGATATGACTCCACGACTGAAGAGGTACCGATCTTCCTCATTCTTGACAATTCTATTTCTGATTCTCTTGGATACAACCTCTTCAGGATCTCGGAAGACGTTGCTGTTTGATCGCTCTGTAGTCTCTAGGTCATTCTCAACCTCAACCTCTTCCCATGTGAACTCGACGACAAAATCCTCAAGTGCCTACCCTTTGATGGTCACCCTGGGCTGATAAGTAAGTTCATACTCTCCCAACTCAATGGCCCATGCCATCAATCTACCCAACTTCTCAGGCTTATGGAGGACTTGTCATAGTGGGGAGTCAGTGAGGATGACCATGGAATGGGCTTGAAAGTAAGGCTTCATCTTCCTAGAAGCATGTATCAGAGCATAGGCTAACTTTTCCATCTGAGGATAATTTTGTTCAGACCCTTGAAGGGCCTTACTGTTGAAATACACAGGCCTTTGGACCCCAACGTCCTCCCGTACTATGGCAGCACTTATAGCTGATTTAGAAACTGCTAGATAAACATACAACTTCTTACCCATTATGGGCCGAGATAAGAGCAAAGGAGATCCTAGGTAGGACTTGAGTTGGTCAAATGCCTCATCACACTCTTTGTCCCATTCGAAGGCCTTTCTAATCACCTTAAAGAACGGAAGACACTTATTTATCACCCTGGAAATAAATCTGTTGAGCGCAGCTACTCTTCCAGTAAGCCTTTGAACGTCCTTGATACTCCTTGGTGTCTTCATATCGAGCAAAGCTTTGATTTTCTCAGGGTTCGCCTCTATTCCCCTCTAATTGATAATGAATTTGAGAAATTTCCTAGCTCCTACCCCGAAGATATACTTCACAGGGTTGAGTTTCATTATGTACAAGTCCATGGTATCGAATGTCTTTTCCAGGTCTGCCACGTGGGTTCAGGCCTTTAAGCTCTTCGTTAACATATCGTCTACATAAACCTCCATGGTCTTGCCTATTTGGTCCTCAAACATTTTATTCACAAGACGTTGGTATGTTGCCCCCGCATTTTTCAATCCAAAGGGTATAACCTTGTAGCAATATGTCCCTTTATCAGTGATGAAGGCTGTCTTCTCTAAGTCTTCGGCATCCATGAAGATCTAGTTGTAGCTTGAAAACGCGTCCATGAAGCTCATGAGCTCATGTCCTGCAGTTGCATCTACCATCTGGTCAATCTGAGGTAAGGGATAGCTCTCTTTTGGGCAAGACTTGTTCAGGTCGGTGAAGTCTATGCACATCCTTTATTTTCCGTTAGCTTTGGGTACAATGACTGCATTCGATAGCCACTCCGAATATATGACTTCCCTGATAAACTCAGCCTCTTCTAACTTTCTAACTTCTTCTTGAATGACATCGTACTTCTCCCTAGAGTAAACTCTTCGTCTTTATTTGATTGGCATAGCATCCTTAGTCATGTTGAGTTTGTGGCATATAACCTCGGGGTTGATGCCAGGCATGTTCGCGTGACTCCAAGCGAAAGACACTCTGCCTCTTCCTCAAGAAGTTTATCAACTCTTCCTTGATCTCTGCTTTTAAGGCTTTATCGACCTGGACGGTTTTTTTCGGTTCGTCCTCATTGAGGACGATTGATTCTACCTCTTCCACAACCTCTCCTTTCTTCAACTTTATTTCATCTCTAGGGTCAAGCATATCAATGTTATAAGTGGTAGTTTCTCTCTTATGGGCCTCTATCTCTTTGGCCGAGTTAAAGTATAATTCTCGTGCTATGGTCTAGTCACCATGAACTTCCCCTACCCCATAGGGGGTCAGGAATTTTAGCATCTGATGGACCGTCGACAGCACGACCTCAAACTCCTTAAGGGTTACTCTTCCTATGATGAGGTTATAGGCTGAGAAGACATTTTCGTCCATAACAAAAAAATTGATCTTCCGGGTTAACCTCTTAGGCCACTCATCTCCCATTCGCGCGTCCATCTCATAAATGCCCAATGGATGGACCTTTTCTCCGCTAAAGCCCATTAACGGATGATGATAGGGTATCAGCCTAGCTCTGCTAAGACCTAGGCTTTTGAAGCAGGGCCAGAACATCACATTTGATGAACTTCCTCCATCTACAAGAATTATCTGTACCTCACATCCATAAACTCTTATTATGATCACCAAAGGGTCATCATGTGGAGATAGGATGCCTTTGAAGTCGAGTCGGGAGAACCCAACTACGAGAGTGTCCAAGTTCAACTTCTTTCTCTTCTGCGTTATCTCGGAAGACGTCAAATTTACTACTTTAAGTTTGGCCACTGACTTGGCCTCTACCACATGAGGTTTTTAGTCATCCACTTCAGAACCACCCCCTACAAGTCCTCCACATATGGTGTTAACACCAAAGTAGATCATACCAACCCTCTTCACTGGGGTGTTGTCATCTTTCGGTGGAATGTCCGAATCGTCTTCATCATCATCATCGGAGTCATCGCCCCTTTTTACTGGGGTATCGTCATGACATCTGTTGTTTCTCCTCTTTTTAGGGTCATCTCTTTCCCTTTTAGGAACCTTGCTATCAACTTACTTTCTCAACTTTCCTGATTTTAACATTATTTTGATCTCATCCTTTAAGGTGAAGCACTTGTCTGTTACATGGCCATGGTCTTGGTGGAATTCGCACCATAAGTTTTGGTTCCTCTTATGTGGAGGAGCCTTCAGCTTCTATGGACATCTTAGGGACCAGTCATTCTTGATCTCATTGAGGATGTGTTCGTAGCTTACACTAAGAGGGGTATAATGTGCAAACTTGTCATCAACTGACCTCTTCTTTCCATCCTTCTTTCTTTGGAACTTCCCGTTGTTACTGCCATTCTCATCCTCGTATTTTGTAGCCATTTCCTCTTCAGCATTCATGACCCTGCCCGCAGTTGCCAACAGCTCTGCCATGGACTTGGGAGGGTCTTTCGCAAGTTTCCACAATAACTTCCCCTTCTGAAGACCTCCTATAAGGGCGGTCATAGCTATATTCTCTTCGTAGTCTTCAACCTAAAGTTTCTCATTGTTGAATCTGGTAATGTAGTCTCTTAGGCTCTCGTTCTTACCTTGTTTGACGTACAATAGATGGGTAGTCTTCTTTTGAGGTCTTACCCCCAAACAGAAGTTGTGAATGAACCGTTCTGCCAAACCTTTAAAGTTCTCTACCGTATTTTTCGAGAGAGAGGTAAACCAGATGTGTACAGCTCCCGTCAAAGTTACGGAGAAGGCCCGATATTTAATCTAATCTGGTATTGAGTAAATGTTCGCCGCTGACTGGTACATCTCAATATGATGTACAAGATTGGTGTTACCGTCGTACTTGGAAGTCCCTGTAGGTGGCTTGAACTTGGTTGGGGTAGGGAAGCTCACTGTCTTAGCCACGAACGGAGAGCCTTCTGAGATACCTCTTTGCAGTGGATCCCGACTTTTGATGAGGTCTCCTATCTTTTTCTCAAGACATTGGATGGAGTCATTCCATGGTTTTGCAACGTTAGCCTGGCCGAGGTTGTCCCCAGCCACCTCTAAGGGGTGGACTGAAGGTTCCTCAACCGTAGCACAACATCGGCTGTTGACTTCTTCCTGGTCTCTTCCTCATCTTATGTGGGGTCATCCTTGATGAGGCTGACGTTGACCATCTTCCCTTTGTGAGCCTTCTGCACTTCTCAACCTTGACAACGTCTGTCGTAGGCCGTTCATTGGGCCAAGCCTTTCAAATGCCGACCCTCTACTTAATCGGTCAAAAGCTGACCCTCTTTGTTGGGCTTCTTTACCTCTTCGACTTCCACAACCTCGGCTCCGTTGGATAGGACGTACTGTGTTGTTTGAAACCTTATAGGGCTCCCAACAATCTTCTGGAGCATCTTCTGCCTCCAAATCATCATACCTATCCTCAGGGTAAGGGTGTCCTTGCCTCCCCAGACGCAAATGTCTAGGGTTAGTAACGTCCCTCTTCCGCTGAGGCGTAGTTTGGTCTTTTCGTGGTGCCTGGGGTGGTCCTATAGTGTCAGGATGAGGCTGAGCAGCTGCCGGAGTGATCATCTCCGGTGAGACCCCAGGTGGTCTCATCATGTTCTGACTGAGTTGTACAAATTTCTCCTGCTTCGCTTGTTGCGTTGCTGCTAAGGACTTTAAGGCTGGAGCCACCTCTGCCATTTCGGACTGAGGCGGTGCCTGGCTGGAACTAGGTCCTCCCACACCAGGTGGCGGAAGTGGTGGTGGTTGTTCCAGTGCCATATGTTAACACTAAAGAGAGATTGAGTAGTAGATGAGCTTAATACCTTAATGGACCACTTTCAATGGTGAAACAGCTCCACGCAAGGGGTGAGGCCTGGTTCACCACCAGAGTCTCCGGCGAGGTTAAGCGAATAAAGAGGAAGAGACAGCTTCTCATTCCCATAGACGGTGCCAAAATGATGATGCTAGAAATAGCACCACCAGTCAAGGTGTTTGTAAGCTCAAGCTAGTGATAGCAATGGAAGCACAAGAATATACTAAATATAAGAGATTGAGGTGAGAAGAAGAGGATGAACACAGTTATGTAAGTGGTTCAGCCAATCAGGCCTATGTCCACTGTGCAAGTGTGTGATTAATATCACTGTATAAGGGATCTAATGGCCATAGATACAATCTCTCAATCTTTCTCTCTCTACTATATATTTGGACAGAGTTTTAGCTAGGGTTGCTAATTTTGGATCCATCCACAAGAAGGAGAAGACAAGTATATATAATATGTGGGGGGTATAATTCACCCCCTATGCATGCAATGAGCATGTGTATGCTGATCTAGCCAATCTGATGAAGACATTTATCACTGTCAGATGTAGATAATGATGATGAAATATTCCCTCACGTGAGGGGATTGATTTGTTATAACTGATTGTGTACACGTGTTCCCAACCATACATATGCTAATAAAGGCTCGACCATCTGTGATTGGCCCCAACCTCGGCCTGGAAGAGGACGAGGTTGGTGTGGCCGGGCAACTGCTTGATCAGTGGTGACCTTGGCTTTGTGGGAGAGTAGAGGTAAGGCGGGTGGAGCTGTAACGTCGGCCTGGGCTGAGGTAATGGTGGAGTAGCAGGAACGTCGACTGATTCCCAGCCGAGGCTAGTTACGATGATGGAGTAGTCCTTTCAACCTTGGCCTGCACCCTGTCGAGGTTGCCAGCCTTGGATGACCTGATGAATAATTGCCCCTGTGGATCATGGGCTTTCTGACTGTGAGGTAACTAGTAACGTCGACCATGGCCGACCTTGCTTAGGATGAGACCGTTGGTTGCCAATCTAAGGCCGTTCTAACCTCGGCCATCTCCCTGGCCGAGGTTGACGTCTCTGAGCTGTTGGGTACATTTAGGGCATATCACTTCTAATAACGAGTGGGTGTATTATTCTAGTGCTTTGTTATTATCGATTTTGAATCAAAATTTGTTTTACGGTTAGTGAATATATTAATTAGGATTTTAATCAATATAAGCATTGATTCAAAGTTCATGACCCAAGAGCGTGTGTTGGGGGGGGGGGGGATTAGGCAATGTGCGTGTGTAAATTGAATTTGGTATTGGGTATTGGCATTAGTATAAATTGGTATTGGTATAAATTAAAATTGATATAAATTGGTATTGATATTTGTATAAATTGAAATTGATACCTTATGTATTGTTATTATCGGATTTGAGCATTAATTCAAACTCCATATACATGTTTGCACTAATAATAATAATTTTTACAGAAAATGTCTTCATTCCAGCGCGGTAACGGAGGGGACGAGGGATCCTCGGCCACTAGGCCCCCCAAATGGGGCAAATTGGGGTTCGTCATTGAGAATAATATGGCATTTTTTACTAGATCGCTAGAGTTGCTGAAGGCGATCGTGGGCCCAGGGTACACTGATTGAAGGGTCGTGCCTAATGACCTCAAGATTAGCATCTGGGGGGCATTACAGGTAGTGTATTTATATTTATATTTATAGTTATAGTTATAAGCTACTAACACTTAATTTTTTTTCGTTTGTATTTGTTTGACAGGAAAAATTCGGCCTTCCCCCACATGTCTGTGACTTCACGTTGGAACAACTGAGGGATCAATATAAGACGTGGAAGAAGAATATGTGAGCATGGTACTTTGGGAAGACCACTCGGGAGTCCATTCTGAGTGTACACGACACTGTCCCCCTGAAGGAGCTGATCTCATTGGTACATTGGCAAAAGTTTGTCGACAATGAGGTCAATGAGTGGCAATTGGCATCTTGCCAATCGGGGAGGGAGAACTGGGCAAAAAAGTTGGATGTGCACTACTCCGGGCAGACATCTTATGCCGAGGTGGAGCACATGATGGTAATTTTTTTTTAAATTTTAGTTTTATGTTATTCTAATTTAAAATTACTTTGAATTACTTATTAATATTTCATTATTTTATTTCAGAAGACGGGGAATGGCCTTGGGGGTAGGCCACATAGGCTCGATGCCTATGTGGCAATTCGAACGAAGAAGGGCAAGGACAAGGGGGTGGCCCCAAGGGTCGCTGCCACGATTCTAAGTTATAAATGTTTATTTTTTTTAATTACGTTATAATTTTTTTATTTACTTAATTAACTAATCGTGTATTTTTTGTTGTTTCAGGCAAAGCTTAGGGAAGTACACGAGTCGTAGTCTGATGCCGACAAAGAATATTTGGCTATGGACGCACTCATCCAAGTGCTCAGGACTGATCGCAAGGGGAGGACTAGGGGTGAGCTCGTAGGTGGGGAAGTCGAGGATCATTAGAATGGAGACGAGCAACACCGAGTTGGCACATAAGGTGGACACCCATGACGATAAGCTATCAAGGTTGGAGGCGATGGTCCTAGATATGTACACCTTCATGAAGCGTCAGTTGAGGAAGGGGAAGGAGAAGGAGAACGAGAAGGGGAAGGGGAAGGATAAGTAGAAGGAAGTATAGGTATACGAGGGCATCACTACTTCATCCCTGATATGCACGGACTCACCGCCATATGATCCATTTCCCATATTGACTCCCGTTGAGCGGCCTATGTCAACAATCGATTGGCAAAGCGTGTTTCTACTCGATATATATTATGGGGAGAAGATAGCAAGGGGGTTGGGGGACACGTCCTTCCTCCCGGGTATGCTGGTTCATGGACGTTACCTCCAATAAATGGAGGCAAGGGTGCTCGTCACGCACGTGGTGATCGAAAAGGAGAACTTACCTCTGTGGTTGGTCCAACAATATGGCATTCAGCGAATTAATGGGGTTATCAATGGATATATCGTGTGGCCTTCCTTCCTTCTCCAACCTTCTGAAGACCCTCTGCCATGACATTATTTCTATCTTTTTAATTGGATATTGGATATTTGTATATCTATTTTATTTGTTGGTTTGGATATGGATATTTGTATTTCTATTTTATTTGGATATGGATTATATATGCCATGATTTTGTACATGTTGATTTGGTATGTTGTTTCTATTTTATTTGAATATATTTTGTTTGTACAGGTGTAATTTTGCTATAACAGGTACAAATATACTGTTAGGCAGTGACAATGGCCATACTGCCCAACAATTTGTTTTTAAAATTTTACCCATAAATGTCACGGTAAAAAATCATGACAAGTCGTGACAAAGAAACTTATCATGGACATGTCACGGTCTTTGACCATGATAGTTTTTTTAGCTTTATCACGGGCTTGTCCTGATCTTTGACTGTGACAAAATTTATCAAGGTTAAAGATCTTGACAGGACCATGACAAGTCTAATGAACTTATCATGATCTTTGACCATGACAAGTCTGTGACAAAGGAAGTTATCACCCCCCAGAATTTTCACTGTCAAAGACCTTGACAAGTTTGACTTGTCACGGTTTTAAACCTTGACAAATCGACTGTTTTGCTGTAGTATTCGAGTACCGATTTATAGGCCACTGGGAGCTCCCAGGCCCAATTTGACTCAGATCATCTGAATAAAATCTCAATGAATCTTTGAAAGGATCTGAATCTCCTTTCCAACGGTCTGTCCCAAGTGCAAATCGACCTTACGGTTAAGACGAACGATTCATTTTACTATTATAAATCGATCTAGAGGCTTCCAGGCGCTCTTGCGCCCGTTTTAGCCCTAACCAACTTCCTCACCCGATAAAAATCTTAATGAATCTTTGAAGGGATCTAAATACCCGTTCCAACGGTCCACCCCGTGCGTGAATCAGACTTACCGTTCGGACGAATAATCCATTTTCCCTCGAAAACTGATTCGGAGGCCACCCGACGCTCTCGGACTTCGTTTGACTCCCGTTATCTCTTTAGCTCAAATGAGACTAAATGAATATTTAAAGGGAACTAAATACCCTTTCTAACAATCCGCCCCGTTCACGAAGCAGCCTTATGGTATGGACGAACGACCCATTTTACTCCGAAGGGTCAACGGGTGCTTTTGAGCCCCGTTTGACCAAGGTCAACTCTCCAAACTGAACGATAATGAATGAATCTCCGAAAGGCTCTGAATACCCTTTCCAACAGTCCTTGTCTTTCACGAATCGACCTTACGATTCGGAAGAACGATCCATTTTCCTTTGAGAATCTCACGTCCAAAAGACCGTCGGAACTTTCGAATCCCGTTTGACCAAAGTCTACTCCTGAAACTGGGAGAGGCCCAATGTATTCTTTAAGGTATCTGAATACCCTTTTCAAAGGCATTCCCGATGTGCGATTCGGACTTATATATTGCGTTTTACGACCATTTTTTTTGAAAAATTTGCTTGAGGTTGCCGAATGGCAAACACATTTCCCTTCCTATCGACAGTGCATCTGGGGATGCCTGTTGATAGGCAGGTTAAATACTATGCCGATCCCCCTTGAGCCTATATAAGGAGATCATGAGATCACTTTGAAAGGCACCCCAAAAAGATCCCTCTCTGTGATCTAAGCAAAGTTCTCTCAAAGCGAGCGTAATTTCTCCACTAAAATCTTTCCTCAACATTCCATCCCCATCCCTTTCATACTCAATTTAGAAAAAATTATTTCCCTCTCCTCCTATAACCTCCATTCTCTTACTAGGGCAGCCTTTTCAATAATCAAGATCAATCTTCAAGTCTCCAAAGAAGGTTCAAACTTATTATCTCTTTTAATTTCTTTATTTTTTCGCATCAGTTATCTAATATTTAATTTAACATTTCATCCTTGTTAATCCACACATATTAATAATCCCACTTTTTATTATTTAATCTTTAATTTACCTAAAACTTTCTACCCTTAGCCTTTCTCTTTATTCTCAATCCTTTCTTCTTCTCTTTCGCTTCTTGCTATTTTCTGTTGTTTTTCGATCTCTGTAGGCTATCTTTCCTTTCTTTTCTCTGATTTTCTCGCCTTTCTGTCATGGTGTACATTGTAGATGATAATTCTTTAGAGGAATTTAGGGAAAAAGGAAAATTCCTAATTGGGTAGGCTTAGAGAATTCCCATAGCCCTGTTGATGTGTATTCATTGGTCGAGGGTCATTGGATTCACACTCTATTCATTACTGAGTGTGGCATCACTTTCCCTTAAACCCGTTTTTTTAATTTTGTGAATATTTTGATGTTATTCCAGCAAGAGTAGCCCCAAATACATAAAGGGTCATAAGTGGGGGTAAATAGGCTAAATGCAATTCATGGGACACACATTGGGATTTCTGAAATGATGTTCTATTATATGTGGGGAACTATTAGTGTTAGTACTTATTATCTTAAGACTAAGCAGGCTAATAGGGCACTGGTGGTTTATTTGCCAGATTCCTACAAAGACTATCGAAATTATGGTGTTATTGTGAAGAATTGGCAATATGCCCCCCTTCCTAAGGGGATAACATACACTGGTCTAGGTGTCCCCAATAATGGTGTGTTATAGGTCATACTTTTATTTTTAAATTCCTTCCACTATTTGCTAACTCTTTAAAGCTTTGCCGACTAACCGATCCGTTCTGTTGTTGTGCAGAGGAAAACGAAAAGAAGTACCCTAATGAAAGCGGGGTTAATATCAATGACCTCAAATATTTGTGGACTATTCATTAATGAGTAGGAGAGGAACATCCTCGCTCAACCTCTTTCTTACTGGAATACAAAAGAACTATCTTTTCATTTGTTACCCAACCTGCACTTGTTTTGCGTCAGTCAACCATTAACTTAGACGAGGAACCTGTCTCCACTTCTTTTGTTACTGAGTCGGCTGGAGTAGAGCTTGCCCAAGGAGGAACTTCTTCTTCCTTTGAGTCCCTTCACATCACTACTATTTCCACTTCACCTGTTGCAGAGATAGTGAAAAGAAAGATCCCGAATTTGATGGCTGGATCTAGGTCTCCTCCCACTCCTTCTGAAAAGATCACTGCAATTGATAAGAGATCTCAGGCTACTAAGAAAAGGCCTCAAGTCCTTACTAGAGAGGAAGTCCAAATTATTGAACCTCAGTACAAAAGGTTGAACAAAGGTCTACCAGGCCACCAAGAGTTGGCCAAGAAGTATACTGCTGAGCAAGACATAATTGAAAATACATTTATGGCGATCAACCCTGGGATGCATGGGTTTAATAAAGGTTGGAACTCTTTAAGCAGACAGGTCAACAGCAGCTCCATGACTAGATCCCGACTAGTTGAGAGGGATAGCCATATTTTGGCATTGGTAAGCTCATAACTCTTCTGTTCATCTCCAATAATGTTTTCTATATTTTTTCCTATATTTATGTAGCATGATTAATCTTTTTTAGTTGTGGTATATTATAACTAGATGCTGGAGATAAATGACTAGCTGAAGGCTTCCTCGATCGATGTGGAGAAAATTTTTGAGGGTTTGTAAAAATCCTTGCATACCTCTGGAGAAGCCTGAGAGAGAGAGAGAGAGAGAGAGAGAGAGAGAGAGAGAGAGAAAGACTTGGCAGGACAAGGTTAACGCTACTGAGGACATGGCTAACTTAGTAGAGGACCAATAAAAGGCTAGCCATGATAAGTGGAGTTTAATCGAGCAGAAGCTAATAGAAACTGAGAGTAGGGCAGAGGTCGCTGAAGATAAGTCCTCTAGCCTAACTACCGAGAACCTTACTTTAAAGGCTAAGAGCAAAAGGGATAAAGAAGAGGCTACTAGTAAAGGCTGGGACAGAGCTTTTACTGCAACAACCATTCAAATAGAGTATGATAAGAAATTATTCTACAAGGAAGTTTGGTTGAATGCTTTAAAGGAGGTTGACACCCAGGCATGCTTTGACTTATTTTAAAGACATGACCTAGGAACCCCTACTAACTTGGATGAGGACTTCGATGATGATGAGGGTTCTGGGGACTATTCTATGGTGCCTGCAGATGCTATTGATCTTCCTGCTGACTAAGACAAGGCTAAGGACAAGGAGAAGGTTTAGCTCCTTTCAGCAAGTTTTTTTTTTAATACTTTTTCTCTTATATATTTATCATTTCTTCTTCTTTTTTCCTTTATAATGGAATCAACTCTATAACCCTTGATTTATCAATGAAATGACATAGCTTTGTTAATTCTTTTCAACTTTCCTTTGATGTTGATTGCTTATTTGATTCACTATTGTTTGTCTTTTTTGGTCGGGCTCATATACTTATACTTATAAATTTCTAGTTTGATGTCAGGAAAAATGTGATAGTTTCTGCTGAATCCGACCTATTGAGACGATGTAAGAGTCTTTTTTGAGGCTGGTCATGTGCCTTTAACTAAAAAAGATTTAGTGGGGTTTCTCAGCTCAGATTCTTTCGACCAAGTGAAAGACGCCTATGTCCATCTCCCCTTTCTTTTGGATAGAGCAGTGGTGAACAACACTACTTATTATGAAATGATGGAACAATTGTAAGAAGGCCACAACTTTTTTTAGCATGGATTCATTCTAATTATGAAGCTAAATACAAGGCCTTGAGTGCAGGTTTGGGTTTTGATAAGAAGGTGCAAGATATTACTTATGCTTTAAATAAGAAAGAATTGGTGCTAAATAAAGAAGTTTAAACTGCTCAAGAGATTACTGCACTCTTTGAAAAAAAATAATGCTCTGAGGAATGAAATTGAGATCTTAAAGAAAATGACAGACATAGGGCCAAATGAAGGCATATCGTTCTTAGAGATGGAAAATACCAGACTTCTGGAGGAACTAAAGGCTTTGAAGAAGAGAAAAACCAAATCTAGCCAATCTTCTAGGCAAGTCATGGTTGCTCGGCCAACAATAAATGAAGAAAGAACAAAGAAAACTTTTTCCATCCAAGCTGCTCTACTCTAGGAGAAAGATAAGGCTATCAGAAAACTCTAAGACAGGGTATACCAATTAACTTTCCATTCCCATAAGCAACCCAGGGCTGTCTAGATGGATGGGTACGATGAAGCATTAACTTATTTTGATTAACACATGGAGCAGGATAGGTCAGATGGGTATAATAGGGTTGGCTGAACTTATTGGGACTGCTGAAGATACCCAGGGCAATGAATTATGGCATTGACATAATCTAGGAATGCTGGATTATCTTGATCCACCTTTCAAAATTGATGTCAGTTAGATTCCACCTCATGCCATTCCTTAGAGATTAATCAGAAAATATATTAAAGATTATGGCCTTAAAGAAGAAGATGAATATGTTCATTCCCAACATTTCCTGGATCGACTGAGCAACAGCATACGTACTAAAATAAGAGATTTTAGATCTTTAACTTTGCTAAGAACCCTTGATGAGCCTCCTACTGGGATGAGCAAAGCTGAAGGAAAACGTACTGTAGGATAAGATTTTATTTCTTGCTTTTTGGATCTTTACTTTGTAACACACAATTCTTGGAATGAAATGAAGTTATTTTTCCCGATGTATGGTTTTGATCCCCTACTATCCTTATTTAAGCTTGTGATTGGTATTAATATGATTGCCAACTAGGTAATCTGTCTAATGATTAGTTAATTAACTCATCGACTAAGTAATCTTCTTAAATAATAAATGCTTGAATTTATTTGTAAGGCCTTATATTCGACTAATGCACTTAGCTAAAATTGTAAGTAGTTTTGTTAAATTAAGTTTTTGCATTAGTTATTAGTGGAGACTATGTGTATTAGGAATGTATAGTTATTCATGTGTTTAACTTGGTCGGGTAAAACCTCTTATGTTTAACTTTAAGTCATACATGAAGTTTTACTAACTTCTTATTCTTGATTTGTCGAAGACGTAATCATACATGAAGTTTGAAAATATTTCTTGACTAAGACTTTTCTGAAGTTGAAAAAGTTTGAACTAAGACTTTTCTGAAGTTGGAAAAATTTGGATAATAAAAGTTAACAGTTAGTTACTGGTGGCATTTCTCCATACTCCAAAAAAAGCATAGAAAGGAAGCATGATTGGTAAGAAAGTTGCCACTTCATTAAATTGAATAATCGATTACATTAAAGCAAAATTATTGATAATATTTACGAAGGTGATTGGCATTCCACGGATTGTTGAATTCTTCTCCTTTTAGTGTTTCCAGGAGATATGTTCCTTACGGATAACTGTCGAGATATGGTATGGACCATGCCAATTTGGCTCTAACTTATTGATTTTCTGGATTACCTTCTTAAGTCCCAGATCTCCCTATTTTTAGTTGGTCGGCTTGACTCTTCAGTTGTAGAATCTAACAATCCTTTATTGATAAGAAGCCATCCAAATTGCAGCATCCTCTCAGGCTTTTTCAATCATGTCTATATCTAATTGCCTCATGAGATCACTTTTGGGGGAGTCAAAATTCAGTACTCTATGAGTCGGTAGACCTATTTTAGCTGGTTCCACTGCCTCAGTGCTAAAAGCGAGCATATATGGAGTCTCCCCTATTGTTGTTCTTGGTATAGTTCTATAAGCCCAAATAAAGTTGTTCAGTTCATTAATCTAATTTCCTTTAGCATCATCCAGCCTCTTCTTCACCCCGTTTAGTAGAGTCTTGTTAGTAAACTTTTTCTGACCATTACACTGTGGATGTCTAGGTGCTGAATGAAGCTTTTGAATTCTATACCGAATACAATATTCCTCAAACTCATCATTGTCAAACTAGGTTCCATAGTCGGTGATGAAAGCATAGGGCATATCGTAGCGGCATATGATTTGTTTCCATATAAATTAGAAAACCCTCTGATAACTCATATCAACCAAAGGCTCAACCTCTGCCCATTTGGTGACGTAATCCACTACTACAACCAAATACTTAAACCTTTCTTTAGTGGTCGATAATGGTCAGATCAAATCTATTCCCCAAATAGCAAACGACCAGGGAGAAGTGATGGGAGTTAGGGTGGCCTCCGGTCTTCTATGGATAGTACAAAATTTTTGGCATTTGTCACACTTTTAAAAGAAATAAAATATGCCTTTATCGTCGACTAGTAATAGCCCTGCATGGCTATTCATTGTACGAGTGATCGACCGACTGAATGAGATCCACATGAGCCTTTATGTACTTCCTTAATCAGATAATTTACTTGACTGGATGAACACAAAGAAGTAAATAGATAGTTTATACCCTTATATATAAAATGTCTTTCTTTGTAACTTAATTAGTTGCTTTGTATCCCATCTTCCTAGCTTATCTCTGGTCGACTGGTAATAAGACTCTTTTGATGTAATCTTTAATCGAATCTATCCAAGAAGGACCAAATTTTACAGAGATTATACTATTAGTTTCCACATCATTACTTATATGTGTGAGAATTTCAACTGGAATGGTTTGCCTGAGTTCTATCTGAGTCGCTGAGGCTAGCCGAGCAAGGGCATTTGCTTGGGCATTCTCCACCCTTGGAATCCAGGGCATCTTTACGTCAGGAAATAAAGAGATAACCTCCATAGTCTTGTTCAAATATCTTTCCATTGTGTCTTTTTTCATTCCATATAATTTAAAAATAATGAGTTGGGAATCACTGTGCACTATCACTTGCTTGGTACCTAGTGATGAAGCTAGTTCTAGGTCGGTAATCAATGCCTTATACTCGAATTTATTATTGGAAGCTTGAAACTGAAATCACAAAGCATATTCCACATCTAAATCGTATAGAATGTTGATGATAAGTCCAACTCCAATACTAGTGACACATGAAGATCCATATACAAGTAATTTCCAGATCGGACTGTTGCTGTTGAAATCTTCTTCTGATAACACTCCATATTTGAATATCTTTTTGCTTTATTCAGCCAATCGTTGAGCTCTTTCCTGGGCAACTGATGATTCTGGTTGGTTGGAGACAATCTTAGTTTGCTTTTGAGTTGATCTCTCCACCGAAAAAGCATGCTCGACAGACAAACTTATATTATGGGGCACCTCTGAATATGTGAAATCTGCAATGAAAATTGCAACTGCTTACCCTTTTAATGCAGTACTTGACTCATAGACAATCTTGTGTTCTCCAACTTTAATTGCTTAAGACATTAACCTTCCTGAATTTTCAAGTTTGTGCAACGATTGCCGCATAGGTAAGTTAGTTTGTACCACAATAGTGTGGGCCTAGAAATACGGTCTCATCCTCTTAGAGGCTTCAATAAGTGCAAGTGCCATCTTTTCCAATCATGGCTACCTAATTTTCGCTCCTCATAATGATTTGATGGTATAGTACACCAGTTTCTAAACTCCTCTTCTAGTTAGATCAAAGCCAAGATGATAGCTGACTATGAAATAACCAGGTAGAGATATAACTTTTTGTCCAAAACTGGTCAGGAAATGAATGACAGAGATCCCAAATATTTCTTCAACTCAAAAAAAGTTTTCTCACACTCGTCATTCCATTCGAAGGTCTTTTTGAGCACCTTGAAGAATGGGAGACATTTATCTGTTGCTAGGGACACAAAACGGTTTAGGATTTCCACTCTTCCAGTTAGTTTTTACACATCCTTCTTGCTAGTAGGGGACTGTATCTCCAATAAAGCTTTTATTTTGTCAGGATCGGCTTCAATCCCCTCCGGTTCAAAATATATCATAAGAATATTCCTTCTTGTACCCCGAATATACATTTGGTTTGGTCGAGATTCATTTGGTGCTTCTCTAACTGGTCAAACGTCTGAGCTAGGTCTTTTATGTGGTCAACGACATCTTTACTATAGGTGATCATGTAGTCCACATATACTTCCATGTTTTTGCCTATATGTTCTTCAAATACTTTATTCACCAACCTTTGGTATGTTTCTCCAATATTTTTTAGCCCAAAGGGCATAACGTTGTAGTAATATGTTCTTCAACTTGTGATAAAGGAAGTTCTCTCCTTATCTTCTGGCTTTATTTTAATCAGGTTGTGCCCACAGTAAGCATCCATGAAACTAAAAAACTAATGAGCTGTAGTTGTATCTACCAACTGATCAATCCTTGGTAAAGGAAAATGATCCTTTAGGCATACTTTGTTGAGATTGTTGAAATCTATACACATGTGCCACTTATCATTCTTCTTTTTTACCATCACTACATTAGCCAACTCACTAGGATACTTGACATCTTCTATAAATCGGGCTCTGTAACTTTTCCATTCCTCCTAGATTGCCATATTCTTTTCAGGATTAAAAACTCTGCATTTTTACTTGATTGGCTTAGAGTCATTATAGATGTTGAGCTCATGGAAGATGAAATTAGTATCAATCCTGGGCATATCCTCATGGCTCCTGGCGAACACGTTCTTCTTCTCTATAAAGAAATCCATCAATTCTCATTTGAGGGAAGGGAGCAAGCTCGAACCAATTTGAGTAGTCCTTTCTGGATTTTTATCATCAAGTACGATACTCTCTATTGCTTCCATCACTCGTCCTTTGACTAGATCTTATTCTTCTCGAGGATCCAAGTTGTCAATATGGTAGGTGGTAGTTCCCTTTTGTACTTCCTGTTGGTCGGCTGAGGTATATTATCATTCTCTAGCTTCCATTTGGTTGCCTTTTACTATGACGACTCCATAATTAGTAGAAAACTTCATGCACTGATTCGCGATAAATAATATCGCTTCTAATTACTTCATTCTCACTCTTCCGAGAATGATGTTGTAAGCTAAAGGGATGCTTTTGTCCAGTATAAATAAATTAATCCTTTCCTTCTTGCTTACCGACCAAGCGCCGACTAATACATCCAGCTTTATTATTCCCAAGGGATACACTCTTTCTCTTAAGAACCCTATGAGAGACATGTGATAAGGTTATAGTTTACTGTCTCATAGCCCTAGGTTATGGAAATAGTTGTAGAATATGACATTTGTAGAACTCCCATTGTCTACCAAGATTCTTATTACTCTACCATGATGAACCCAGCAAGAGATGACTAGTGGATCATCATGAGGCTCAAATCATTCTTAGAGAAATCGATCAGCCATCTGTACTTGTTAACCTTCCTAGGCCGACTATTTGTGCATTCAGATATCTCAATCTGTCTAATGGAAGGATAAGATGTGACTTCATTAAGATAAGCTTTTCTCTCGATAATCTCATCTCCTCCACCAACGTCTCCTCCTACAATGAAGTGACAGGTGAAGAAAATCATTCTTACCTCCACTTTAGGTTCATCAGGATTCTTCAACAGATCAGGATCACCCTCATAATTATTGTTGTGTGCCCTTTTCGTGTTATCCTTTCCTCGACCAAGTGACTCAGATTTTCTTATGCTGTCTCGGCCATCATTTCGATAAATAAATTTAGTTAATTTTCCTCATCGAATAAGATTCTCCACTTCATTTTTTAGGGCGATGTAATTGTCAGTGGTGTGCCCATGATCTCTATGAAAATCATTATATTTGGATTTATCTCTTATGTTAGGAGGTACGTTTATCTTTCCAGGCGAATTTAAATATTCGTTACCCCCGATCTCCTCTAATATGTGATGGACACCGTTTGTAAGAGGAGTGCTCTTATTATACTTCTTGATTTTTTCAACCTTCTTGTCTTTCTGATCTTTCTTGATCAAATTCTTCTGATTTTCAATTTTCACTTTTGAAGCTTCTTAGAAACCATAGCTTCCTCGACGTTCATAATTTTCTCAGCCTTAGCCATCAACCTTGTCATAGTATTGGGAAGATTATTTGCTAGAGCATAGTAGAAATCCTTAGCAAGTAACCTACTCATCAATGCTGTGATGGCAGTCTTTTCTTTATAATCAACCATCTTTAATTTCTCGTTATTAAAGCGTATGATGTATTCCCGAGCACTTTCTCTAGGTTTTTGATGCAGGGTCAAGAGATGAGTAACACTTTTGATCGTCTTAGCCCTAAAATAAAAGTTATCAATAAATATCTCGACCAACTGTTGGAAACTAAAGTTTTTGCCTCTAGAAAGGTTGTTATACCATATCTGTGATATGCCTATGATGGAACTAGAAAAAGCCCTGCAGCGCATCTCGTCGGGGATAGAATAGATATCAGTAGCAGCCTGATATTATTCAATATAAAGGACTGGATGAGTCTTCCCATTATACTTAGGAGTAACCACTGCTGGTTTGGATTTATAAGGCATGGGGTAGTCCACAATAGCCTGAATAAAAAGGTATCCCTTAACAAAACTTCTTTGCAAAGGATTCTTGATTTTGGCCATTTCTCCCACTTGATCTTCAAGTCGTTGCATACATACTTTCCATGAATGTTCCTATGGTTTAGACTTAGCTGAAGCAGATTTGGTGGCTTTACTATGCATATGTGCTGAGCTATCTTCCTGAGAAATCTGCTCGGCATGCAGGGAGGCTCTCATGCTAGCCCTAGACCTTATGGATCCCTCTTTATGATCATAAGGTCGATCATGCTCTTTGTGATGGCCTCTGGTTTCTCAGGGACCCAAATGATCAAGGGTAGATTCCCTATTCAATCTTTCCAACACGCTCGGTCGCTCGTTTATGAAATATTAGTCATCATAGTAATCTGTTAATCGGATTGATGATGTTTCTCCAGGACGGTATGATCTGTCACGAGAAGATCTGGAGCAATGACTTCGCTCATTCCTGGCTTGCGTAGGTAACATGTCCCTCCTAGAAGGTTCATTGGTGGACTTGTCTTGTAATATGCGATCCAATTGCCTAACTGACTCCTGCATAACTTCTTGTCCTTTAGCAAAGTTGAGCAGAATTCCCTAAAGATCTACCAAACTAGAGGGAATAGATGGATTAGGAATGTTACCTGTAGCTGCAAGGCTACTCTCTTGAATGCTAGTCATTTTTCAGAGAACCTCCAAAATGAAAAAAATGAGTAAAAGAGGTAGAGAACGATGACAAGCAATATTTACCACAGATGATGCTAATATGTTGATGTCTAAAAATGAATGTGGTCCAAACTTATAATCATAGATAAATAAATATAAACAAGCTAAAAACACACGCAAGAAATAAGGTTTTTAAATTGGTTCAGCTATAAGAAGAGCCTACGTCCACTGCTGCTATTATTTTAGGTGATTACAATAGCTCAGTATAGGGTGTGCTTGTGGTTGGTTGAATCCTCCCTTTGAGCTAAGGGAGACTATGAATTTATAGTGGTTCGTAGCCTAAGAGATGGAATGCCTTTATATTTCCAGGCATTTACATTTGTATATAATAAATAAGACTTTTGATATTCAGTGTTGGTCGCTATTCCATTCGAGTAACCTTTGTTATTCCTGATGGTTCACGTTCTGGAGTTGGTCGACATGCTAGCTAACTAGGTGTCTCTGAAGTTGACCAAGATAGCTGAGTGGACACCTAGGAGGATATGCGTCTACTTTTCATTGGTCCATGTAGGAGAGTAATTTTTGCATACAACGACTATACTAATCATGGTGATAGGAACGCATAGGGATATGTACATGTGAGTGAGTGACATGTGAATATTTACAAGTGAATGTTCGTAGTAGTGACATTATATATGTATTAATGTGTAAGATGTGTAAGTGAGCATGAAGATATATACAAGTATGATAAGTGTGGGCGTGTGCTAATGAAGCCTAAACATGGATAATTTAAGTGATGTGTGGAGCATGTGAGTAGAAGTGATACTATATACAAGTGTAAGTGTGTAAAGTGAACATTGAGATCATATATAAGTGTGTGAAGTGTATAAGTGAGTGAAAAATGATATATACATGGGAAGGGAGCATGCTAGATATAAGCACGAAGTAGATATATACAAAAAGTAAATAGAGGAGTAAAAATAACATATAGGTAGGAACATATGCGTACATGCAGAGAAGAATAACACCTACGTAAAATTATAGTCTAGTTCTTTTAAAATATTCCCCAACGGAGTCGCCACTGTTGCCATCCCGTGGTGTCCCTTTTCAAATTTCCTCCGACAAGCACAAGGGGGTGAGCCCTTTCTCGGTGTGCTCGACCGTCATCATTGTGGAGGATAATGTGTAGATATAGAGTCTCCACCCTATTTTGTAGAAAATATGCAAAAGAAATGTCGCCGCTTTCAGAGAACGTCATCAAGGACAACACCGATGCTTGCAAAACATGGTAGTTTAAAGGTCCAAGGAGTAACTTATAGAATGAGAAGGTTTTAGGCACCCCTCCCGCACTTTAGGTCTCTCATGGTACGTGTTTATCTTCTCCTGTTAGACTCCATGAAATGTGTGCTCATGTGCATAATATAGGTGAAGTTTTCCATCATTCAACTCGCGTTATGGAAAAGTACGGAGTGAATTGATTCTTAGGAGTGTTCTCGAAAATAATAATTCAAAATATAATGAGTGTTTGTCGATTCACAAGTCGTTATGGAAGGGAGAATGCGTATATCGGACGAAACACAAGCATGTAAGAGTATGAACCCGTAAAGAATATATATATATATATATATACACACACACACACACACGATAGGAGGGAAACATATAAACATGCATAAAGGAGGACTCGAATATGCAGATTAACCCAAGATGCCTACATAGCCCATGGGGCATCAAGGTCGACGTAGTTCGGAAACATAAGGTGATGTTTAATCCATAATCAAAATGGGGAATTCCTCTTATGTGTGTGTATAGAGAGAAATGTGCTTTAAGAAGAAGTTTGTGTGATGAGAATCCATTTTTTGGAATTTATAGATAAACCCTCTTTTTCTTATTTTAAAAAAAAAATTAAAAATAGAGTATGTGCAAATACTACTAATAAAGGTTTGATAATAATATATTTGATGTAATGAAACAAAATGCTAAGTAGAAATAAAGCAAATAATACTAAAGAGAGAGAATTAGAGAAAATGATGGAGAATTTGACCTCCTTATGAACACTTGATGTTGATCTTGGATGTAGATATGCTTAGCTTGCAATGGTATGAAAATGGTATGGAGAGGTGGAGGAATTTACCAAGTGAGGTAAGAAAATGATGGAATGGAATGTGGGAAAATGGATTTTTTAGGAAAGGGAACAACTCTAAATTCTAGAGAATATTCTCTGAATTGCTGAGAGGGGTGTTCAGGGGTGTTCTTTAAAGTAAGGTCATGGCCTCTATTTATAGAGCTGAGGGGAATGCTGATTGGCAGGGTTGCAGGGTTCTAGACCTTACTATCAGCATAGCACCTCAGGCACAATGCCGATAGTCAGGGTGCATGGGGTTCCATTTGGCCGTCCGCAACAAGTTTAAAAAAAAATGGTCATAGAATGAAAATAGTAATCAAAATTGCACACAAGGCAGACCTTTGAAAAGGGTATTCAGAGACCTTTGAGAATACATGAGCCACTCCCGGGTCCGGGAGTTGACCAAGGTCAAACGGGGCCCAGAAGCGCCCGTTGGTCACTAGACAAGAAGTTTTCTGAGGAAAACAAATCGTTCAACCAAATCGTAAGGCCGGTTCGCACATACAAGGTGCCGTTGGAAAGGGTATTCAGTGCCCTATTATATTTCATTCAACTTCATTCAGTTTGAAGAGTTGACTAAGGTCAAATGGGGCACGAAAGCACTCGGTAACCCTTCGAGGTAAAATGGATCGTTCGTCCGTACCGTAAGGCTAATTCACGCATGAGATAAACTGTTGAAAATGGGATTCAGAGGCCTTAGTTGATTCATTGAGCTTCGCTCAAGTTGGAGAGTTGACCGAATTCAAATGGGGTTTGAAAGTGCCCGACGCCTTTAGATTCATTTTTAGAGTAAAACGGACAAAAATGTTGATTCGCACACGGGACAGACATTTGAAAAGGGGATTCAGACTCTTCAATGATTCATTGAGCTTTCTCTTAAGTGAGAGAGTTGACCGAAGTCCGATGGGGTTCAAAAGTGCTCGGTGGCCTCTAGATCGGTACTCAAAGTATGACCTAGACTTTACGTTGAACGAGTGAGTGCTAGGGACCTAAAGTGGTGCTTGAGGGGTCCTAGGTGTAATACCCCGTAGTTTTATATAGATATATTTAATTGAATATTTAAATTATACGGGCGACACATAATTTAATTTACAAAATAGTAGAAAATTAAATAAATGTTAATTTAGAGTGAAATGAATCAACATGTATGTGATTATGTATTTACTAGTGTACTTTTAGTAAATAAAATTGAATTAAGTCATAAGTGAGTAAGCACGACAAATATAATAATATATCAACCGGGACATATGTGATTAAATTAAAATAGGTTGAGATGAGAAATTATTGATAAGTGATTCGGGCGACGATTTAGAGTGAACGATTGATCCGAAATGGATTAAAATAATCAAAATTAAGTACCCGGGGGTTATGTTCGGGTCTCAGGAGCTTTTTAAATTAATCGAAACTAATTTAGGTGACTTTTGGACTCCTTAATGGCACGTGAATAGCCAAAAACGGGATTACACCTATAAAATGAAAGGTTTAGGTTTAGGGAAGAGTCATTTCACAAAATCAATATTTAGGAGAGTCATACAAAGAGTTAGAAAGAAAGTGAAGAGAATTGGAACAGAAAATTCAAGAGTCTAAGGGAGGAATCGAAGAATTTTTCAAGAAGTGGAAGGAGATTCTTGGAGGATTAACAACGTGTACATAGAAAATCAGACTCTACAAACCTTAAGGCAAGTAATTAACTTGCTATTTAATTTGTATATTCAACTTTAGTCATATCATAGTTGGAAAATAATATTTTGGAATATTTTCACAAATATTGATGGGATTTTGGAAAATGATTTCTAATATGAAAATATTTATATTGAAAAATGTCACAAATTATTGATTTTGGAGAATTAACATTGATTGAGAATTCTGAATTTCCAAGAGTTGATGTTGATAGGAAGAATGATGATTATGTGACTATGTTAATAGAATAATGGTATACTTAATGTAAATTCCATGTGTAGATGATTTCTATGTTGAAGTGAGTGTGTTTCATATTTAGGATTCATAAGGGTTATTAATCATTGAGAAATATATAATTTGGGAGTGATTATTTGAGTTTAACCTTATTGAAAATCCAAATGGGCAGAATTGGGGCTGACACTAAGGACGAACTGGGTCGCCCTTAAGTCGAACCGGTTTGATTTACCTGTTACAGCTAGGATGGGTTAATTAATATAAACCGATCATGATTTGGTTTTAGGATTTAAGTTATAATTTTCGAGGATAATTTTAGGATTTCTAAAAAAATGGTAACGTGGAGAAAAACGCCTTGGGAAAAATATGGATATATTCGGGGTATGAATGTGCGAAAGATATTCGGGGGTGCAAATTGTGTATCTGGGGGGTACAAATTGTATATCTGAGAAATTATATTTGCAATTAAATAATTGTGACGTAAATTCGAGAATTTATGGCACCGGCCGAGTTATAATAATTATGTGTCCAAAATTGCTATTTAAAAATAAATGAATTAATTACTATTTAATTAATTGAGTATATAATGGAGCATTGGGTGATAATGCATTTTGTTCCATTTATGATATGCATAATTAAATAAATTATAATTGAATATATACGTGTGTGAAAATTATATATATATATATATATATATATCGGTGTGAAAGATATAATTATATGGATATAATGACATACCCTCTAAGGGCTAACATCGGAGGTTGCACAAGGGAGTGATCTTCCCTGGATAACGGATGGAGGGTAAGTATTAGTCACAGGTCATAGTCGCCACTCACATGCCTGTTAAGGTTGATTTCGAGGTGAGACAATTATGGGTGTGGTTATTGCTCACTATCGAGGAACCTATGACTGCCTTCAACGTCGTTGTTTATTTTTAATCGTAGTTAGGTGTGAGATCCCGCCGTGGTATCCAGGATGATGTTAGTATTCCCTAGATTATGATAGCATTAGAGACCTGCATCTGATAAATTATTATTGTTATTAGTGATGGAGGTTATACATATATAGTGAGTGATATATATTTATGCACGATGTGATAATAAAATACATATATATATGTGCAGAAAAATATATACGGGCATATTGAATTAAAAGGTGAAAATTAATAACTAGTGAAAGTTATTGAAAATTGTTCAATAAATTATAATTGATAATTATAATGATTAGCGAATGTGAAAGCTAAATAAATCAATTACGCAGGATGGGATATCATATAAATTAAAGGATACTTGGAAACTAGTTAGGCGGGGAACATAACTAGGTGATTAAAATGCATACGTTAGGTGCACACTTTAGATGAGAGGTGAGTAGTATCTCATGAGAGAGTGCGGTGCCAATTTAAATTTGAGTAAATGGATATACATTTATTTATGCATTTTAATTACTTGCAGAATATTTTCAAACGGATTTGGGATCTAACCCAAGTCAAAAATATATTTTCAAAACCTTTTAGGTATCCATCCGCAGGAACGCCAAGCGTGATCATCTTCCCAAGTACCGAAGTCGCGACGGCTATGGATTGTTGCAGGATTCTTGTTTAGCCATTTCTATCCGTATGCTCTAGTCCAAGACTCTTTTCATATTAAGGCATGTTGCCTATGTCGGTTAGGTTATTCAAATTTATATTTTATTTCATCTTGATATTATTGTATGGAAGTTTTCTGATGATTTATTTGAAATAGTTTGGCATGTAATAAATTTACTGATTGGATTTAATTATGGTTGAAGATTTTATTTAAATTGTTTAAATGGAATGTGGATGATTATTATATTTCGTATCACGTTGATAAAAATTAAAATTGACACACGACTTAATTAAATTATAGGTTGTTAGTAATTAATTAGTTCGACAGTGATGTTAAGAATGAGCTAATGAGATTCTTGTTTTATTTTAGTAGAGGTATGGCCACCATCATTTAATAAGAGAGGTGTCACACTAGGATGGGGAGTCTACATAAGATATTATAAGCTTCGTTAAGAAATGAGATTCACATATTCATGGTGGTATGTTATGTCACAATTGGGTTAGCATTTGAAACACATTGTTAAATGAATTTGAGCTTGCATTTTTTACCACATTATTACTATGCCCTACATATAGTCTGCTCAGGAATTATTCTGGAAATTGTTGAGCAGTGGTGGGACACAACCCATACATTTCATTTTCTTTACAGAGAAATATGGTTCGTACTGATGGATTTCATGATGTTGGATAGGTTGGAGATGGGGAGGGGAGAAATCATTCCGTTTGCCAGCAAGAGCTAGACATTTCAGTATGTGGGTAAGTGTCTCCTTAGTATCGAGGTGTAATACCTCGTATTTTCAGTGCATAAATAAATTGTAGAATTTAAGTATGTGTGTTTGCTGTGACATGTGATGTCACTATTTATAATTACATGCATTGTATTATTCATATTTTAAAATCGGATTTAACATACAATTCTACATTTGGACTCATAATGGATAAAAATTAGGTTGTGTAGTATCATGTGTCAGCGTTGGCTTTTGAGACTTGTGGAATGCCCATTTTTAAAAATTATTTTGTGTAGTATCATATCTTGGGCTTGGGTTTTGAGACGTGTGGAATGTCTATTTTGACTTAATGTGTTGGGATTTAAGACCACTGGGTTGGTACATAACTTGGGTGGAGTTTTATATCATTTATAAGGTTATTTAGACTCATTAAGTTAGGGCTTAGGTTGGTAACAAAAATCCAATTTCTTGGGAAGGCACTTTATAAGGTTAGAAAACTAAACTCAAAACACATTTGGAGCATGGAAGAAACCCTAGGATGCTAAGGAAAGAGGAGGCACTCAAGGGGAGGAGAGAATTAGGGATTTGAGGCTTGAATTCTCAATTGTCACCCGAGGAAAGTTTATTTAGAGTTTGATTTTAATTGCTTTTGTACTAGAGCATTTATATCCATTGGATTACAAACATGATATAATTTAAAAATCTAATTTGTAATTTTTATAATTGGGTTTCAATTGAGAATTTAACTTGAATCATATGTATACACTTGAACATAATAGTGAATAAACCTTTAAATTATAGCTTCAATGTATGTAAATTTATTAGATTAGTGTAAATCGAAATTAGATTGAGTGATTAATGGAAAACCCTTAAGTAATTTCATTCTTGGGTAAATTTTGGATATGAGATTGTTAATTTAGGTTCATAAGTTGTTAGGTTTTTATCATAAAGGTTTTAGATATCACAGTAGAATGTTCTTGAAGTGATAGAACCTTGGGGTAATTCATCCATAGCGGATTAGTACTGGTAGGTTCAAATTTTAGGGCTGGAAGTTGAAGAAGATGAAAGTGGAAAAATTCGAGTTGTAGAATCCGTGCTTACGACTCATTTTCGATCGTACGAACTGAATCCATGCACATGGTGATTAGTCACAAATATTGTATATTAGATCTTGTTACTTATGCATGCACGCACAATTGTTCTCGTTATTTTCCATATTTAAAGCTCTTATATAGTATGTAATAGGTGAGTCCTCTTGGGGCTGGGCGTATTGCATTACAATCAGAGGCGTAAGCCCTATAGATAAGGTGATAAACCACTAACCCAAATATCCTCAACAATCACATATGAACACACAATATTATATATAATAAATACTCAAATTGAACTGATAAATCACTCATGTATAACTCAAGTAATAATAAAAGAACCTCAGAAATAACTCAGTCAAAGGGAGAGAGAATTAAGGACCTTAGATACACCTTGGCAGGCAACCAACATGCCAACAGCCTTCAATGTCTCTAGTTAGCTAATAAAAGCTTCGTAATAAATATCAATGGTAGGTGAGTAAACTCTAGTTTGTAAAAACTTATTTGCTCTCAGGAAGGGTATTTTCTCTCTCTCTAGGAGTAACTCACTCTTCTCAGAAGTGGTTGAGGTTAATAAATAGGCCCACACCTCTCCCGAGATGTCTCAGTCCTCATAAATGTGAAAGACATCCCCCTCATGCTTTAAGTCGCAGACATTAAATGCCTGATAGGTCAGCCTCTCCTACGTCATAAATATTAAATGCTAGTGCATACCTTTTGGCCACCAACTATGCGTTAGAGGACTGCCATGTTAGTGTTAATCCACCAAATCATCTAATTACCTAAATAAAACTATGATTTACATGAGTTTGGATTGGACAGTGGGTAGGTGGCTCATGACATCACTCAAAGTAGATGTGACTTTCGATGGAAGGATGTTTGGCTCAAGGCTCAATATAAGATGGAACTCAAGGTTACTGTGCATAAGTTTCCACGAAAAATGGTCTCTTAGTGTTTTACCAGGTGTATCTAAAATGGTTAATACAAGCCTTAATACTGTATTACTTCTCAATCCTCCAAACGAGGTCCCTATGAAGTTCCCACGATGAGGTCATTTCATGGAGCATCTAAGCTCTCCCCAGCCCTATCAGGCTTGGTCTGTTATGAGTACCATTTGACCTCACATTAAAAGTTACAACCATAACAACTTATAATCAATGCAATTAAAAGATACAGTTTGACTGAGTAATAAAAATGAGAAATAAAAACGAGCTCTCTCGATAAGCTTCCTCGCTGAGCTCCCTCAATATATTCTCCCTTACTGAGCTTTTTCTGTTGATAGGGGAGTTATTTTAAATCACGATATTACCTTCAAGCCCCTTCTACATTTTCCCCTTCGTGTAGATATCTGTTGTGAGCGCAAGAAATTTCTGCACGAAACTTATCAATCCGATGAACCACAGGTTATCCCATATAAAATTCTTCTCGACGCGCAATAGAAGTTGTTGACGTAATGCCTGTTCAAAAAGAAAAATTCTCCCGATGTACCTGAGCTAAAGATTTTCAACATTACGGCTTACGTCGAGGGGACATCTTGAACATTTTGAACTGCGGGTAGAAGCCTGGTGCCCATTTTTTGCGAGTAGCCTCTATGTGATAAAACTCATTATCTATAGTAAAATTTCTTCCCGATGCATCTTTGAATCTAAGCCATTATCGTTCTGACTATTTAAAAAGGAAAATTCTCCTCAATGTACCTGAGTCAAATCTATCAATGTTTGGACTTATGGTGAGGGGACATCGTGATCTTTTTGAACTGCAAGTGAAGGCTGACGCCCTTTTTTTGCGAGTGACCTTCATTCCATAAACTTTGGCTTGTAGCGAGGTTACATCATACCTTTACTGAAAATTCTTCCCGGTGTATCTCAAACCGTTCTATCATCATCTGGGCTTATAGCATGGAGACAACCTTCACTTAAGCCTTTGGACTTCTATCAAATTTAAAAATTGGCTCCAAATTATTACTTCTCCTGGAAGCAAAATTCTCTCTCTTTTAAACGTGACCTCATTAATAATGTGACGTTATCTCTTTAACTTCTTGAGAAATTCCAAAAGTTCCGCGTGTCTTTCGAAATAATTGCTAACGGTTGAGTGAGTGCTAGCGGGGGAAATTCAAACGTTCTTTGAAGACTCTCAAATGGCTAATATATCCACCTAGCATTTTTTTACTTCTCTTACCTTTCATTTGCCTTAATATTCTCTAGAGCTTTTAGAGAGAGATAATGGCCTTCGCCATTGTTAAACTTCCTTCCAAGCTTTAACTTCTGAAAAACTCTATCTTTTTCCCATTACCACCGCCCTCAACCTTCTCTTTCCTCTATTTCTTAAATCATCACCTTTTTTTTCACGCTTTGAATTCCTTTTATGGCTTCTTTAAGCGTCCCCACTGTTCCATCCGCCACTATTCCCACTGTTGCTGCTCCAAATGCCATTGCTAAAATGGTGGCACGTTAGGAACAACTACATTTCTATAAGATCTTTAGTGAGGGAGATAACTTTTTAGGCGAGTGTAGAACCTTCTATACTAATGCCAAGTGTGCCCCCTACTTCTTGATGACGAAGAGACCGTTGATGCAGCTTGGGGATTCTTTCCCCCAGAGGTAAGAGTTCATTTAGACTGTAAGGACTTCCCTTATTTCCAGATAGATTTCGAAGGGCTTGGAGGTTATCCCGCCGACTTTGCTACTTGGAGGAGCTATATGCTGATATCCTCACAAAGGTTGGGATCCGTCGTGGTTCTTAGTTTAGGGAGTTTACTCTTTCAAAGCACAACAATTCTCTCTAAGTATTGGTGTCTCGATGGAATGTCATCACTCGTACTTTCGTTGTGGCCTGGGGATAGTTCACCATCACCTTTGAGGATGTGTGCGAGTTTCTTGGGATTTAACCCCCAGGTACTTCATCTTACTCTAACGAGGCCTTGGATGCCAAAGAAATAACTTCTCGTGGACTTATATAGGGATGGCAACGGGTCGGTTCGGGGTCAGGTTTTAACTCCCCATCCCTGTCCCCGTTAGAAAAACCATTCCCCGTTATAATGGGTCCGGGGATCCCCGTCCTTATTTAAAATGGGTGTCGGGTTCCCCGCGAGGAACCCGTTTTGATTTTTTTTATCCCTCTTTAATAACCTAAGTAAAAGTTACTTTTAAATTACATCTCTATTAGAAATGATTCAACACAACTAAACACAACTAAAGTTCAACTCCAATGTCTCAAATACCAATTGAATATTATCAAGAAAAAAATAGTAAGGGATTTTCTGTAGACATTTCAGTCTAAAATACCAATCGAATATTATCAAAATAATCGAATATTATTTTTTTAACAGTTCAAAACTATTAACAAGAAATTTCGAATGAAAAATAGTAACAGTGATGAAAATTTACCATCAACATATGAATATCTTAACAGAATTAACAACAAAAAATAGATGAATATGATAAATTTCCATCAAAATAATCGATGAAAAGTTTCCATCAAAATAATCAATGAAAAATTTCCATAAAAAAAGTAACAGCAAAAAATTTCCAGTAAAGAATTTTTTGCAAAAAATAGTAACAGAGTATTGCGAGGATGAGTGGAGTGATGAAAAGTTTCTAGCAAAAATAGTAACAGCAAAAAATTTCCATCGTCGTGATTGCAAAAAATGTCTCATAGTAAGATAAATAGTAACAGTAAAGGAAAGGGAACAGTGGAGATGTGAGGATTAGGCGATTAATAGAGTGATGAGGCGACGATGTGAGGATGAGCGACGGGAGGTTGAGGCAACGTCATGAGGATGAGGGGAGCGAAGGGGAGGGGATCGGAGGAGTGGCGTGCGTGAGAGAGGAGAGGGGGAGTGAGCGAACTCAGAAGTGAAGTGAAGAGGGAGAGCGACGTTAATATAGTGATCTGATTAGGGTATATTTTCTAAAGATGTTTATATACTTATATATATATATATATATATATATATATATATATATATATATATATATATATATTATATTAATAAATTGGGTATCCCCGTGGAGACCCGAGGCAATACCCGAAACTGACCCGAGGCGATACCCAAACCCACCCCGATCCCCCAATTTTCGAGGATTTTTTTGGGTATCCGTGGATTTTTGGGGAAAATTGCCATCCCTAGACTTAGACCTGATTTGCTAAAGTTGCACCGAAACTTCAAACAAGGATACCTTCACTCCTTTCATCAGTTAATTCTTCCATGCCCCTTCTTCCAAGGAAGGATCTTCTGCTTATGGTAAGGGTAAGGATACCTGGCAAAGGGGTTCAAGCTCCCTCTAGCTGCAATGACTTTGGGGTTTCACTATACCTTACTGGACAAGACCCATCTTAATATAAAGCGTTCCCTCGGACGGTACAATATGGCCAAATTTCCTAATACCTTACTGCTAAAAGGATTCTTATGCACCCATTTCCCTAAGATAGCTTCGGTAGAGGTATTTCTTCCAGTCCAGGAGAACCTTAAGCCATATCGCTTGCTCCGTTGGATCAAGAAACAAAGTTATGAGGACATTTTGCCAAATTTTGACAAGTCCAACTGTTTCATCATGAGGCCGTATAGTGAGGACACTTATGCACATTTTTGGTCATCTTTTCCCATAAATCCAAAAGGGTTGAAGCTTCATCTGAAGACGTCATTTCTGAAGATCCATACTTATCCGTTTTTGTTTTTTTGACCCCAGGCTTCTTGCCTTCCTACACTAAGTTGGGTAATACCTCAGAGGCTTATAATCCCAATGGATTTTTATGGTAGTGTGGCTACAATCAAGGAACCCATCGCCCAGTTTATCAGGCTTCTCGCCCCAAGTTAACCTTATTCGAAGCTTGCCTATGTTATACTATCTCAGCCACTTTGGCCCTATGTTTTAAGGCCGGTGGAAATTAATCATTCCAAGTTTACAGAGGAAGGGTGATGTATTGGCAAATTTTGTGATGAATTTTTGGCCCATGCAGTTGGCCAAAATTGGTGAGTTCATCTAAAGTTCCCCCAGTTATCCCCCAATTTTTTCATTCCCACCCTTTGAGCTTGGTCTCAAAGGTAACTCTAATTTGGGTATTGAATCCCCTTTAATATCACGCCTAAGGATCCTCCAACTGACCTACCTCCTTACGCTCCTCTATCCGTTTATACTCAGAAAACTAAGCAGCCTCCTACCCTAAAACAACCGGCACTAAAGTAGCTTACCCCTGTTATTTCTGTCGGAGGTGCCCTTGGCGAGGATTCTTCTCAGCTAGCCACCCAAAAGGCAAAAACCTCAAAGAGTGGGACGTTTGCTAAGTCCAAACCTTCTTCCACTGCTCCTCTTACCGCCATCATTCGACCCAAAATTCCTGATCTCGTGAGTGAAGAAATTTTTATGAGGTGTCGTGATGAGTTCGAACGGGTTCAACGCTAGTTTTAACAACTCACTCCTCCAGTGCCTACCTCAGTTGCTTTCCCCTAGTCTCCACAAATCCCACTAAGGTAGCCACCTTGTGACGTAAAATCTCTAAAGGAGTATTTGGTGGTGGTTCTTCTCAAAGAAAGAAGGCTTTGTGTACCAAGACGCAGCAAGGACGTGCCTATGAGGTACAACCCATACCTGTTCCTTCAAGTCCCAGAACATCTCCTCCACCCCTTCCTCTGAGCCTACGAAGATAGATGGCAGTCCGATAGAGGAGCAAGGTCCAACTGAAGAAGCTTCTACGCTTATCCTAAGAGCTCATTCTTCTATAGCTCTTTTTCAGCCTTCTTTTCCAGATCAAGAGGTAACTTTCCCTTTCATAACATTTATGTTAGTAGCCCCTAGTAATATTCTAATACTTAGCAAAGAAAATTGATCTCTATCTTTGCAGGAATGTTAATCAGGTGGATATTCTCCTTCTGCAAGTCTATTCGTGGGAGGATGATTTTCTGAACCAATTGTACCTCCATATTCTCCCATGACTGGACTTACCTACTCTTGGCATCCCCCTTTATGTCGTGAAGAGGAAGATACTTGCAAGGCGTTCGCTTTTATTGGCACCGATGGAGCCTCCCCTTATCCAGAGGAGACTCCATTAGTTTCTTCTCAGGCATCCTCTTTGCCTGTGCTTCCTCCGATGATGGTTCCATCTGCTTCGCTACCTCCAGAGGTAAAGATTTCACCCTTTGAATGATCTTTCCCACATAACTTATTTCTTAAACACTAAGTATTATACTATCTCTGTTTTCTAGGTGATTATATCTTCTTTGGCCACTGCCCTCGCTGGATCATTGCTTCACTTTCGTTTGGCAAGGTCCATCATTTGGTTCATTCCTTCCCCCATGATTACTGAGGTAGCTTTAACTTCTGTTGTATTTGACCTTACTCATGTTGTGTTTCTTCCATGTAATACTTAATGATTTTTTTGCACCCTTCTTAGGATGTTTCCTCACCTTCTCGCCCTGAGGTTCCTCGGGGTCCCGAAGTTGTAGCTACTTATAATTCTCACCCTGAGGTTCCTTCAGCCTCTGTGGTGGCTAATAATGTTAGGGCTTAAGAAATTTTAGTGGGGCCTTCTCCCCATTTTGGCACTTGTTCCTTTTTGTGGAGAAAGTGCTTCACAAGGGCCCGAAGTTCTTCTTCCAGAAGGTCCATCTTAGGTCCTTGGGGCTATTGAGATTACTGTTCCTTCTGGTGTTGGGCCTATTGTTGAGGTACTTTCTGTTTTCCTTTCAGTTGCATAAGTTTTATCACTATGCCCATGTTCAAAAATAAAATGAAAAAAATAACTCACACCTATTGGTGACTTAATAATGAAAATCACTTGTTAAGATTTTTTTAGAATCTCACATCTACGAGGTGACTTAACAATGAAAAAACACTTGTTAATATTTTCTCAAAATCTCACACTTGCGAGGTGACTTAACAATGAAAAAAAGTTACTAAGATTTTTTCTTAGAATCTCACACCTGCGAGGTGACTTAACAATGAAAAAATACTTGTTAAGATTTTTTTTCTTCATAATCTCACTTTTTTGTATCTTATTTCAGGCCACGAGGGATCCTAGACCTGTTCAAGGGTAACCTCAACGTGCTCCTTCACGCGTTATCTCACCACTTCGAGAATCTTCTTCCCCGAATGAATCCAGCTAGAGTGATCGTAGTTCAACGACTGACGTTCCGACTGACAGTGAATTTGATTGTGAGGTACCTCTACTAAATCTGTCTCTTCATGAATTTTGCCTCTAATTCCTTCAGCAATCTCCTCAAATCCCTGCATGCCACCGATTAGTCATTGAGCAACTGGCCTCCTATCATCCAGAGACTTTTACTACTGATTGTTTTCCATAAAATAGAGTGATGATGAGCTACAGGCTTCATGATATGGCTATTATCATCGCTGAGATCATAAATACTCAGACTTCTGACATCTCTAGGCCCTTTATCAATCAATATTTGGGCAGTTTGAGAGAACCGGCCAAGGATGGATTTCAGTTCTATTAATCAATCATTTGAAGTTGCTGAAGGACGCCTGACTAGAAAGTCAGAGGGAGCTTTATCGTAAGCACGTGAAATCCTAAAGAATTGATGTAGCCGCACTGATGAAGATGGTGCCTTTACTTAAGACCACTAACCAAGAAGTTATGGTGACCGAGGAAGCTTTGGTCAAAGCCATGCAAAAACAGGAGGCTTTGGTCATTCAACACAGTCAAGTTTAAACTAGAATTGAGGTTTAATTGTAACCCAACAAACGCGCCTTTAAGTTTCTTTGAGCCTCCGTGGGGACTTCTTCTCTTCCTTAGATCTCTGGTTTCTCTTAGGATAAGGCCTTTCGGTTATTCATGTATTCTTTTATATGTAATTTTTGGGCATTAGTTCCTATATATGCAAAATATCTCTTTCCCCACATCATATCTCAAGTTATCTTTACAAACTGCTTATGCTATATCATTATTGCAAAGAAAAAAGTCTTATAATTTGCATTTTATTCGTTCTCCTTCTAACTTAATCTCCTTAGAAGAAAAGAAACAACAAAAACAAAAATAATGGACTTTAACATGATAGTGAAAAGCTTCATACAAAATACCAACTCAAGTGACAAAACTCTAGACATAATAGACCTTTAATCACTTGTTATTAATCTTGGAAGGTCTAGCCTCTTCTATCTTTGAGGTTGAGTAATAACTTGATTGCGAGCCTCCTTCACTATAAAAGGTACTTCCTAAATGGCAGTAAATTTGGGCAATGGGAGCCTCGAATGTGCTTCATAGTTTCCTTAAAAACTAAGTCCCCCTCCACAAACTTCTTTGGTCTCACTAAGTTTTCACATGCCCTGGAAAGCTACTTCGTATACATTTAGAAGTGTTGTATCGCGTTACCTCTGTGCTCATCAAGGACTTCTAAGTGAACTTGTCTACTCATTAGGTCTAAATTCTTCATATTTATTCCCTTAATTTAGAGGTTTTTATCACCTTGTGCATTGTAACACGCATTGATTTCTCCCATTTATTGATACTAACCTTTTCTATGCAGTGCATCGAGTTTTGGGTCTTTTTCTTACAATTTGCAGGAAATTCATTCAAGAGAAGAAAAGAGAAAACTCAAATAAAAAAAAGAAACACAAATGCAAGAGAAGGAAAGTCAAGGGGCAATTTTGTAATTTTACACCCAGAATTCTAACACTGGCTCCCAAGAAGAAGTTGAAGTTCGTGGGTCCGTCCACGAGCGCGTAGGAAGAAATGACATCTAAATTCGAGTCACGAGTGAAAGTTATGAAGGTTTAAAGTTGGGAAGAAATCATGGCAAAATAAGGAAAGGAGAAGAAAAAGACTTAGAAAAATTTTCAACTCAGCTTCTCGTATCAACACTGGGATTGCGAACCGATTCGACCCAGTGAAGAACAAAAATAGTGAACCGGTTCGGCGGCCAGAACATGCATTTTTTTATTTTAAAAATAGAGTTGTGCATGGTTGAATGACTTAATATAACGTGATGTACTTGATTATTTTTAATACAAGACATAAGAGAGAGTTTTTTGATAGTTTAAGAGGGCTCTTGCACCCAAGAACCCTAGCTTTTGATTCTTCAACAATATTCAAGTTTTTATGCATGAATTCAAATGTTTCTTCAATAAAGTTTGTGTTCTTCATCTCTACTCTTCAAGATTAATATTTCTTTGCATGCTTTACATATTTTCAACGATTTCAAGTGTTCCTACATGTTTAGGTATAGTTTCTTGATGAATATGATTACATGCACCATACATAATATGTTTTTCATTAGATTGAACATGTCCATCTAAGTTATTAAGGGTTGGGGTGCATGAACCCAACCCGATGTAATTTACCCATGTAGAAAATAGGGTTTGAATTGAAATTTTAATGAATTGTGTCGTGTAGTTCGCACAACCATTGTAGACCTTTTAACCTCGTTTGCCCTGGGTAATCGGGGTGTTTAAGGATGCGATGCGCGGGTAGATATTCGACACAACTTTATTTTTACCTTTGATTATGTATAATGCGGGCTAGTTCCCTCATATATATAATGCTTAGGGTTACTAAAGTACGGGTTCAATTAATTTTCTAATTCAGAATCTAGTATCTATACGGTAAAGATACTAGGGTTCGGGGGATTGTATCCTAACCTATCTTTCCTTATTCATATTTATTCGTTCAATAGATTTATTTCTTTGCTTTTACTTTAGTTAGTAGTTAATTTCCTTTTCATTTAGTTAGTAGTCATTTAGTTCAACATTAATAATCTTTTTATTCTTTTCTCGAGTCAATTTAGGGTTAGTCTTCTGTTCCTACGTCGTTACGAGCTTTCGTCCAAGTTCCCTGTGGAGACGATCCCGAATTATCGGATTATTACTAACGCGATAGGCTTGCACTTGAGCCTATATAAGCATGCACACTAGATACACATTTGTGGTAAGTTTTTTGGCACCGTTGCTGGGGAATTAGTTAGACTTTAGGTTATTAGATTCAATCCCAAATTTGATTCCAAAATTTAAAAACCCAAAAAAAAAAAATCTAAAATAATTTAGTAAATAAAACCCCCCCAAAAGAAAATATCTCTCAAAAGCCCTTTCATTCAAAATATAGAACAATCTCCTCAAAATACTCCAATAAGAATTCACAAAAATCCCATCGTTGAGTAATATTTCGAAAGCCCCCATAACCCTCGCGTTTCACAACTATGGGATCCACCTCCACCTCCAAACTCCATCACGAGTCACACGTCTAGAACACTGAGTGAGGATTCTGAGTCCATTAGAGAGAGTGCCATGTCGTATATCTTTAGTTTCAGTATGGGTGAGGGAAACCTACCGTATCGTCCCATGAAGGGACTCTTATTTCCTGTTCGAACTGTCACACGTGGCAGCATTCTACTCCCGTAAAATGCAAGACAGTTCCACTTTAGTAATGGGATGATATAGATTCTTTCAAATTTTCACTGCATGGGTTCGGAGAAGCCATATCTCCACATACGCGAGTTTGAAGAGGCATGCGAAACATTTAGTGATCAAGCTTGCATGCAAGTTGTCGTTCGCCTAAAGCTTTTTCCTTTTTCCTTAAAGGATAAAGCTAAGACCTGGCTTTGGTCTTTACCACCAAACTCTATTATATCATGGAAGGATATGCAATCCAAGTTTCTCTCGAAGTTCTTTCCACCACATAAAACCAACTCCGTCAAGGCTCAAATTCAAGCCTTTCTACAATGAGATAATGAGCCATTTAGCAAGTGTTGGGAATTCTTACAAGAGTTGGTTAACGCTTTCCCCCATTATGGATTTGAGAAACATCACCTTATCTCTTTCTTCCATCACGGGATTACAATAACGTCTAAACAACTTATTCAAACAATATGTGAAAGATCATTTTAGGATTTAGATGCGTGTGACACTGAGTCTCATCTTAAGTATGTCGCCGAGACTACTCAAGCATGGGACACATCGGATCCTAGTGCCCAAAACCAACCTCGATAAGTGTCCACTACTCCTGCTGCATCCGATCTATATCAAATTAATCATGATACCTTGGTAGACCGACGACTTGATCAATTTGAGAAGAGTATGAGAGACCTACTCAAGGTACGACTGAGAGAAGCTACCGAATCCACCCGTGTTGTGAAAGAAAAGGTGCGCTCTATTTGTGAGGTGGGCCATCCAACAAAGGAATGTCTGACTATACCCGCCTACAAAGCTATGCATACCGAGCAAGTGGAAGCTATAGGAGGGCTTAAGGGAAATTTTAACTCCCCGTATGGGAACTCGTATAACCATTCATGGAAAAATCATTTCGATTTTATCTACGGGCAACAACTAGCTGCATTGAATGCAGATTCACATGTTGCCCTACCCCCACCGCCTCCTCAATTTCATCACGCACCACCGATGTAAGCACACATACAAGATCCACCTCTAGACCCATACATTACCCCACCACGGAGTACTCTTGATGAAAACTTAACCCAGTTTATCCAGTCTCAAAATGCAACCAATGCCAAGTTTGAGCGTATGTTCACTATGATGCATACGAGCTTATCTAAGTTGCAATCTTCGTTGAGTGTCCAATAGAAGGGAAAATTTATGGCTCAAGGCCAAATACCTCCCCAAGGTTAAGCTAATGTTAGCTCTACATCTTTCGATCAACAAGAGTAATGCCAAGCCATCGCCACTTTATGTAGTGGGCGAATTGCTAATTTATCACCTCCCTTACACGAGAAGCCAAAAGACAAGGAGGTTTCTCCCGGTATGAAAGAGTCAGAAGATGCCTCCTTGAATGAGAGTGACTAGGAAGATGTTAATGAGCCCAAAGTTTTTGTGAAACCACCCACCGCTGCTCTGTTCCCTCAACGATTGGTCCCACCTCAAAAGAAAGCCTCCCGTGCAGATGTGCTAGATGTTCTTAAGAAAGTGAAGTTAAATTTTCCATTCCTTGATGCCATCCATCATATTCCCGCCTATACCCAACTCATTATAGATCTTTTGACTGTGAAAAGATGACTAAAGGTGAAGAAGAATGTCTTCCTAGCACAGAATGTGAGCTCCATTCTACTTAACGACCTTCCACCCAAGTTTAAAGATTCAGGTGCACCGACGATCTCATGTGTTATTGGAGAACTTCGAATAGATAGAGCCTAGTTGGACTTAGGTGCGAGTGTTAATATCCTTCCCTATTCCATTTATAGGCGACTTGAGTTGGGTGACCTTAATCCCACACTAATCACTCTCCAATTAGCGGATCGCACAGTGAAGGTGCCTCGAGGGATTGTTAAGGACGTGATAGTCGAAGTGGACACTTTCTACTTCCTGGTAGACTTTGTCATTTGGGACACGGAGTCCTCCATCCGTTATAGAAACCATGTTCCCATTATTCTAGGCTGCCCATTCTTATCTACGACTAATGCCTTAATCAATACACGAAATGGGAAAATGTAGCTCACTTTTGGGAACATGACCCTAGAGACAAACATCTTCAATGTTGCTAACCAAATGGGTGACGAAGATGAAATCCATACGGTCGAATTCATAGAGGAGGTTATAGAAGAGCACATCGAGAGAACCATGGGTGGGGACAAGTTAGAAGCATGCCTAGTGAGAGGTGATGAAAGTGAGATCCCATACACCGAGTATGTGCGAGAGGTAGAGGAGTTGGAAGCCATATTAGACGAGGGAGCATCGTTAAAGGAGTTGAGAGATGTTCATTAGGTTTCTAGATTCGAGGAACTACCCCCGAGGGAGTCATACTTGACACCTTTCTAAGAGCAATTTCCTACCCTCAAGTTGAAGAAACTACCCTATAATGTGAAATATGCTTTTCTAGGAGAGGATGAGACATTTATTGTTGTTGTCTCCTCTAGCCTAGATAAAGAGCAAGAGGGTAAGTTACTGGAAATTTTGAGGAAGAACATAGGTGCTTTTGGTTGGTCTATAACGTATTTGAAGGGTATAAGTCCCCTAATTTTACCCATAAAATCCACCTTGAGGAGGACGTGAAGCCCTCGTGGGAAATACAAAGGCACCTAAATCCATCCATAAAAGAAGTTGTTAGAGGGAAAAGTATAAATTTGTTAGATGCCGAGATTATCTACCCTACCTCGAAGAGCAAATGGGTGAGCCCAATTCAAGTTTTCTCGAAGAAGTTGGGAATGACGGTGGTCGAAAATGCTAAGGGGGAATTAATTCCTCAATACATCACCATCGAGTTACGTGTTTGCATTGATTATCGAAAACTCAGTGCCGAAACGAGAAAATACCATTATCCCTTACCCTTTATCGACCAAATGCTTGAACGTGTAGCGGGTCACCCTTATTATTGCTTCTTTGATGGTTATTCCGGGTACAACCAAATTGAGGTAAACATACTTGATTAAGAAAATATGACTTTTACATGTCCATTTGGTACGTTTGCCTACAAACGTATGCCTTTTAGATTGTACAATGCGCTCGCGACCTTTCAATGGTGCATGCTAAGTCTCTTTAGCGACATGGTAGAGAGAGGACTTGAGGTTTTCATGGACGATTTCAGTGTTTTTGAACCCCTCTTTTGACCAATGTTTAGCGAATCTTAAAAAATTTATATCCCGATGTGTGGAGAAGAACTTGGTTCTCAATTAGGAAAAATGACACTTCATGGTTACCGAGGGCATAGTTCTAGGCCACATAGTCTCATCTAAGGGAATATAAGTTGATCGAGCAAAAATAGATATCATAGCCGAGGTTCCCCCGCCTAAATCACTAAAGGATGTGTGCTCCTTCTTGGGCCACGCAAGATTTTATAGAAGGTTTATCAAGGATTTTAGCGCCATTGCTAGACCCTTGAGTAACCTCCTCATGAAGGATGCACTCATTGAGTGGAATAACGCATACCAAGAGGCTTTTGATAAATTAAAAAGCATGTTAATTTCTTCTCCCATCATGCAAGCTTCGGATTGGTCTCTTCCATTCTATCTTATGTGTGATGCTAGTGATTATGAGATTGGGGCTATTTTGGGGCAGAGAAAAGATAAGAAAGCTCATGTCATATATTATGCTAGCAGGACATTAATCGGGCCTAACTACTCCACCATGGGGAAAGAGTTGCTAGCGGTTATTTTTGCTTTGGACAAATTCTGCTCATACCTTGTTGGGTCTCCCATCACTCACTTTATCGACCACGCGGCCCTTAAATATCTCCTTACTAAGAAGGATGTAAAGACGCACCTCATAAGGTGGATACTACTCCTACAAGAGTTTAATCTCTCTATAAAAGATAAGAGATGGGTAGAAAACTTCGCTGTCGACCATTTGTCACGGCTCTCGTCCGACATGCCTAGTGATCCAATACTCATAGACGAGTATTTCTAAATGAGTAGATCTTTCCTACTTGTTCTCTATATTAGTTTGCAAACATCGTTTACTATCTTGTTACGGGAGACCTTCCTCCCTAATGGACACCGTAAGAGAAGAAGAAATTCATCACTTGGTCCCGCATGTTCTTCTATGACGACCCATTCCTATTTAAATATTGTGTGGACTAGCTCATCCGAAGATGCATACCAGATGAAGAAATTCAACATGTGATCCAATTTTGTCACACGGAAGCTTGTGGAGGCCACATCTCCAAGAATACTACGATTGCTAAAATTATACAAAGCGACTTTTATTGGCCCATAATATTTCAGAATGTGAACGCCTATTGCAAATCTTGTGATATATGCCAAAGGATGGGAGCTATTACCCACTGCGACATGATGCCTTTAACCCCTATACTCATCATTGAGTTATTTAATTGCTGGGGTATCGACTTCATGGGACCTTTCCCTCCCTCCTTTGATTTCTTATAATCCTCCTCGTGGTAGACTACGTCTTCAAATGGGCGGAAGCAATAGATACCCAGATGAATGACAACAAGTGGTGATTAAGTTCTTCAAGAACACATAATTTCTCACTTCGGTGCTTCAAAGGCGATCATAGGTGATAACGACACATATTTTTGTAATAAGCTATTTGAATAGTTAATGAGAAAGTATGGGTTTGTCTACAAGGTTGGGAAAATTTATCACCCTCAAATAAGTGGGCAAGCCGAGCTAGAAAATAATGAGATCAAAACCATCATTGAAAAGACCGTCGATCCTACCCGAAAAGATTTTTCACTTCGATTAAACTATGAGCTATGGGATTACCGTACCGCCTAAAAGAACCCCCTCGGGAGGTCCCCATTTCGTTTTGTATGTGGCAAGCCTTGCCACCTCCCCGTGGATCTAGAGCACAAATCTTATTGGGCCAGAAAGAGGTTGAATTACAATCTTGATAAAGACGATGAAACTTTCAAGCTTCAACTAAACGAGTTGGAAGAGTTGCGCAACGATGCATATGAGAATGCTAAAATTTTTAAGGAACGAATGAAACTCGCGCATTAAAGATAATCCGACACAAAGTGTTTCACCCGGGCCAAAAAGTTCTTCTCTACAACTCCTGATTACACTTGTTTCCCGAAAAATTACGTTCAAGATGGACGGGCCCATTTGTGGTTAGAAAAGTATCCCCCCACAGAGCTATAGATTTAGAACATCTAAAAGGGGGAAATACTTTCAAGGTGAATGACCAACGTCTTAAACTGTACTTTGAGGCATGCATCGAAGAAGCCAACACCATTTAGTTGTCGGACCCCATTTATGGGGACTAAGTGAGAATGTACGATAAGGGCGTCGCACCCCTCGATGTGTATGGGGTGAACTCTTGTGTATCACTACACTAAAACTGGCGATTGGTCACGGCCAAAATCCCTGACCAAGACTCTGGGTCATGGACTTGGGCCGTGACCATTTCGAGCATGACTAATTTCGTGGGTTGCGGCCCAAGTCTGTGACCAAAAAATGGTCACGACAGATGGTCGCAGACTTGGGCCCTCGTGACAAACTTGGGCCGTGACCCACAACCATGACAAAAAAATGGTCGCGGCCCACAACCGTGACAAAATGGTGGGGACCCACAAGCGTGACAAAAAAAGGAAAAAAATGATCGCGGCACAAGTCCGTGACCCCCAACCGTGACCAAAAATGGTCGCGGCCAAAGTCCGTGATCCATACCACGACGAAAAAAGGAAAAAAATGGTCGCGGACTTTGGCCGCGACCATTTTTGGTCACGTTTGGGGGTCATGGACTTTGGCCGCGGCCATTTTTATGCGCGACAGAAAAAACAAAAATGGTCATGGACAAAGTCCATGTCCATATTTAACTTTAATTAATTATTTTTTGTCCAATCCTAAAATTGGGGGTCCCGTGAGTGCATTGCCGGTTGCTACGTGTAACGTTGGACGCGTACGAGGTGTTACAAATATTTATTATTGGCAAAACAATAAAAAAATCACAAATTGCGAGTCGAGAATGTTGTTAATAAACTAATATATATACAAACTTAAAAATATTACACGTCTTAATAATTCACAGACCAAAAAAATTTGGGCAGAGTTTCCTCTATTTTCTGGACATTCCAAACCATGTAAATGTAAATCTGCTTATTATAAAGCCTGCATGGCCATAAAATTTAACAATCAAATTATAAAAGCCCGCACGGCCATAAAACTAAACAGTAAAAGCCCGCACGACTGTAACACATAAAAAACATAATCCTGAATGTCCACAACATTATATAGACAATCTTCTTGTTGTAAACTATTGCGTCCTTCATTTGTTCCACGTGAAAAAATCCTACAAATGATAAGATATAAAAAAATGATATCAATAACCAAGTAGTTTTACAAAAAAATCATTCAAGCTAAAAAATTGCATATATGAGTTATAACTATCAACATATAAATACCATTCTCAAACTGGGAGTCCCGTGATCGCGTGGTCAGTTGCTACAAGTTACATTGGTCCCGAACGAGGTGTTGGTGCCACTCACGGGGCCGTTCGGGTTTTCCCCCACTAACGCCCTGTTTTTATGCCTAAGTTTATAAATATGCAAATTATTGTCATATTCTCAAATCGGGAGTACCGTGATCACGCGGTCAGTTCGTACGAGTTACATTGGTCCCGTGCGAGGTGTTGGTGCCACTCACGAGGCCGTACGGGGGCTGTTTCGGGTTTTCGCCCACTAATGGCAAGTTTTACCTATGTCCTGATATTATTAAATTATCGCCGCATGCTCAAATTAGGAGTCCCGTGATCGCGCGATCAATTCGTACGAGTTACATTGGTCCCGTGCGAGGTGTTGGTGCCACTCACGTGACCGTTTGGGGGCTGTTTCGGGTTTTCGCCCATTAACGACAAGTTTTTAAGCCTAAGTTTAGAAATATGCAAATTATCATCATATTCTCAAATCGGGAGTCCCGTGATTGCACGGTCAGTTCGTACGAGTTACATTAGTCCCGTGCGAGGTGTTGGTGCCACTCACGGGGCCGTTCGGGGATTGTTTCAGGTTTTCCCCCACTAACGCCAAGTTTTTAAGCCTAAGTCTAGAAATATGCAAATTATTGTCGTATTCTCAAACCGAGAGTCCCGTGATCACATGGTCAGTTCGTAAGAGTTATATTGGTCCCGCGCGAGGTGTTGGTGCCAATCACAGGGCCGTTCGGGGGCTGTTTCGAGTTTTCCCCACTAACGCCATGTTTTGCCTAAATCCTGATACTTTTATAAACTATCATCGTATTCTCAAACCAGGAGTCCCGTGATCATGTGGTCAGTTCCTACGGGTAACATTGGTCTCGTACGAGGTGTTGGTGCCACTCACGGGGCCATTCGGGGGCTGTTTCGGGTTTTCGCCCACTAACGACAAGTTATTATGCCTAAGTAAAGAAATATGCAAATTTTTGGGTTTTCATCCACTAACGGCAAGTTTTTAAGCTGAAGTCTAGAAATATGAAAATTATCATCATATTCTAAAATCGGGAGTCCCTTGATCACGCGGTCAGTTCGTACGAGTTACATTAGTCCCGTGCGAAGTGTTGGTGCCACTCATGGGGCCGTTTGGGGGCTATTTCGGCTTTTCACCAACTAACGCCATGCTTTACCTAAGTCCTGATATTTTTAAATTATCATCATATTGTCAAACCGGGAGTCTGTGATCGCGCGGTCAGTTCGTACGAGTTAAATTGGTCCCGTGAGAGGTGTTGTTACCATTTACGAGGTCGTTTGGGGGCGATTTTGGGTTTTCCCCCACAAATGCCATGTTTTTATGCCTAAGTCTAGAAGTATGCAAATTATCATCGTATCCTCAAATCAGGGGTCCCGTGATCACGCGGTCAGTTCCTACGAGTTGCATTGATCTCATGCGAGGTGTTTGTGCCTCTTATGGGAATGTTCGGGGGTTGTTTCGGGTTTTGGCCATCTAACGCTATGTTTTTAAGCCTAATTCCATATATTTTCAAATTATCCTCGTATTCTCAAACTGGGGGTCCCGTGATCGTGCGGTCCCTTCCTTCAAGTTACGTTGGTCCCGTGCGAGGTGTTGGTGCCTCTCACGGGGACATTCAGGGGCTGTTTCGGAGTTTCACCCTCTAATGCTATTTTTTAAGCCTAAGTCTAGAAATTTTCAAATTATCATCGTAATCTCAATTCAGTGGTCCCGTGATCGCGCGATCAGTTCCTACGAGTTACATTAGTCCCGTGTGAGGTGTTGGTGCCTCTCACGGGGCCATTCAGGTGCTGTTTTGAGTTCTCGCACTCTAAAGCCATATTTTTAAGCCTAAATCGTGATATATGCAAATTAACATTGTACTCTCAAATCAGGGGTCCCGTGATCACGCGGTCAGTTCGTACGAGTTACATTAGTTCCGTACGAGGTGTTGGTGCCTTTTATGGGGCCGTTCAGAGGTTGTGTCAGGGTTTCGCCCTCTAATGCCATTTTTTAAGCCTAAGTCTATTTATTTTCAAATTACTATCATATTCTCAAATTGGGGGTCCCGTTATCGCGTGGTCAATTCGTACGAGTTTATTGGTCCCGTGCGAGGTGCTGGTTCCTCTCATGGGGCCATTCAGGGGTTGTTTCGGGGTTTCTCCCTCTAATGTCATTTTTAAGCCTAAGTCTAGATATTTTAAAATTATTATCGTATTCTGAAAATGGGGGTCCCGTGATCGCGTGATCAGTTCCTACGAGTTACATTGGTCCTGTGCGAGGTGTTGGTGCCTCTTACGGGGTCGTTCGGGTGCTGTTTTGGGTGCTCACACTCTAAATCCATGTTTTTAAGCCTAAGTCTTGATATATGCAAAGTATACTCATACTCTCAAACCGAGAGTCTCGTGATCACACGGTCTGTTCGTACGAGTTACATTGGTCCCGTACGAGGTGTTGATGCCTCTCATGGGGCTGTCGGGTGTTGTTTTGGGTTTTGGCCATCTAATGCCATTCTTTAAGCCTAAGTTTATATACTTTCAAATTATCTTTGTACTCTCAAATCGAGAGTCTCTTGATTGCAGGGTCTGTTCGTACGAGTTACGGGTGCTGTTTTGGGGTTTGACCATCTAATGCCATTTTTAAGTCCAAGTCTATATTTTCAAATTATCATCGTATTCTCAAATAGGGATATAGTTTGTTTAGAGGTTTTGGCCATTCATGTGTATGTTTGTTTAGAGGCTCAACTGACACGAGGGATATAGTTCAGGGGGTATTCATGTACTTAATAAATAAAATAATGATAAACCTTACATACTAACTGATTTAGAGTGTACAAGGATAATTAAAAGAAAGCGTATAAGTTCTAGTATGGAGTTAAATAACAAAATCACTGAATTTCCTTCGAGGAATATGACCAAATTCAGCGTAATCTTGATTCCCTTCATCTATCTTTTGAAATTGCAAAACCAAAGGTCTTCTTGTGACAATCCTTGTGTTAACCCCCAATTTTATTAAAGAAAAGTTGACAAGTTCTAAAGTTTCGTGAGATACTTTCAGACTATGGAAGCATGGACACACAATGCGACTCGACACAATCACACATGTTTAAACTTTAGCACGATACATATGGACTACAACGGAATCCTAATTTTAAGTAAATCCACAAGGAGAAAGCATCAATCAAAGAAAGCTGCAAACTTATATAACGACAGTTATATAACGATAGTTATATAACTGTTATATAATAGTTATATAACTGTCCAAGTCCAAATTGATAATGCCCCAAAAGATGAAACATGTAAAGTTATCAATGGTGAGGAATCAATTGAAAATGCCAACCGTCCATCACATAATTACACAAACATTGTAGAAGAGGAACAAGAACTTGCTGTAGAGGAAAATGTAGAGGGGAATGAAAAGGAGGAAACATGAGATGAAGAGAAAAATGATGATGTGACTGATATTTTGCATTTATCTCCAAGAAAAATTCCTATTGATGAGGGGGATCAACCTAAACAAGCTATAGAGGGATGGACTCAAGTGACTAATAAAAAGAAGAAGAATTTATTACAGAAAAAGACTAACTACAGAGAAATTTTTATTAAGGCCTGCATTAAAGAATCTCCTAAAACCTATCTTTAAATGATTAAGTTGATGATTTGGAATGTGAGAGGCGTTGTAAAGAAAATAGTTCGTAGAAGAATTAACAAATTTGCGAAGATAGACAAATAATTGATGTTAGTCTCCTTAGATCCTAAAGTAGACCAAGCTAGACTTCAAGAATTTTGAATCAAGTTTGGTTTCATTAAAGCTATTGCTAATGAAGTCAACACTATTTAAAGTTTTTACTCTTTTCATATCTCAGCGTCGATAGAGTCTCAAGTTCCTTAATGCTTAACTTTAAAGGTCTCTCATCCTGTTCTGTCTTCTGTTATCCAAGTTTCCTAGGTTTATGCTAAATGCATTAGAAGAGATAAAATAGTTTTATGGGAGTATTTAAATTCCATTCATACATTGATTCCATGGTTTATAGGAGGCGACTTCAATACAGTGTCTTCTTATACAGATAAGGTAGGAGGTTTACCTTATGACTTTAATGCTGCAGAAGATTTCATCCAATGTATGGAGTCTATTGGCCTCATTGACTTGGGGTATTTGGGCTCCAGGTTCACTTAGTGGAATAAAAGAGAATCCAGTGCTAGTATTTGGGAAAGAATAGATAAAATGTTGATGAGTTTTAGTAGCAAGCAGTTATTTTCTAAAGTGGTTATTGAACACCGGAAGTCTCGTGACTGCACGATCAGTTCCTACATGTTACATTAGTCTCGTGTGAGGTGTTAGCTCCTCTCACGGGGCCGTTCGGGGGTTGTTTTGTGTTTTTACCTTCTAACACCTTATTTTTAAGATTAAGTCCACATATTTTCAAATTATATTTGTATTATCAAACCGAGAGTCCCGTGATTGTGCAGTCAGTTCCTACATGTTACATTGGTCCCGTGAGAGGTGTTGGTTCCACTCATTGGGCCGTACGGGGACTGTTTCGTGTTTTTGCCTTCTAACGCCTTATTTTTAAGCTTAAGTCCTCATGTTTTCAAATTATAGTCGTATTCTCAAACTGGAAGTCCCGTGATTGTCCAATCAGTTCCTACGAGTTATATTAGTCCCGTATGAGCTGTTGGTGCCTCTCACGGGGCCGTACGGAGGCTGTTTCATGTTTTCACCCTCTAATGCTTTATATTTAAGCTCAAGTCCTCATATTTTCAAATTATCATCGTATTCTCAAATCGAGAGTCCCATGATCGCGCGATCAGTTCTTACGTGTTACATTGGTCCCGTGAGAGGTGTTGGTGCCTTTCATGGGATCGTATGGGGTCTATTTCATGTTTTCACCCTCTAACGCATTATTTTTAAGTTTAAGTACTTATATTTTTAAATTATCATCGTATTCTCAAATCGAGAGTCCCGTGATTGTGCGTTCAGTTCCTATGAGTTACATTGGTCCCCTGTGAGGTGTTGATGCCACTCACGGGGCCACTCGGGGGCTGTTTCAGGTTTTTACCTTCTAATGCCTTGTTTTTAAGCTTAAGTCCTCATATTTTCAAATTATAGTCATATTATCAAACTGAGAGTCCCGTGACTGTGCAAGTAATTCCTACGAGTTACATTGGTCCCGCATGAGGTGTTGGTGCCTCTCATGAGGCCGTACGGGGGCTGTTTTATATTTTCACCCTCTAATGCCTTATTTTTAAGCTCAAGTTCTCATATTTTCAAATTATCATCGTATTCTAAAAGTGGGAGTCCCGTGATCGCGCGGTTAGTTCCTATGTGTTACATTGGTACCTTGAGAGGTGTTGGTGCCTCTCACGGGACCGTACGGGTGCTCTTTCGTATTTTCACTCTCTAACGCCTTGTTTTTAAGCTTAAGTCCTCATATTTTTAAATTATCGTCGTATTCTCAAATTGAGAGTCCCATGATAGTACGATCTATTCCTACGAGTTACATTGGTCCCGTGTGAGGTGTTGGTGCCTCTCACTGGGCCGTTGGGGGGATGTTTCGGGTTTTTACCTACTAACGCCTTGTTTTTAAGCTTAAATCCTCATATTTTCTAATTATAGTCGTATTCTCAAACCGGGAGTTCCTTGACTACGTGATAAGTTCCTACGAGTCAAATTGGTCTCGTGTGAGGTGTTGGTCCTCTCACGGGGCCGTACGGGGGCTGTTTCATGTTTTCACCCTCTTTTTAAGCTGAAGTCCTCATATTTTCAAATTATCGTCGTATACTCAAATCGAAAGTTTCGCGACTGCGCGGTCAGTTCCTATATGTTACATGGGTCCCGTGAGAGGTGTTAGTGCCTTTCACAGGACCGTACTGGGGCTATTTCGTGTTTTCACCCTCTAACGCCTTATTTTTAAGCTTTAGTCCTCATATTTTTAAATTATCGTCGTATTCTCAAATTGGGAGTCCTAGGAACGAGTGGTCAGTTCCTACGAGTTACATTGGTCCCGTGTGAGGTGTTAGTGCCTCTTACGGGGTTGTTCGAGGGCTATTTCGAGTTTTTGCCTTCTAACACCTTGTTTTTAAGCTTAATTTCTCATATTTTCAAATTAATGTTGTATTCTCAAACCGGGAGTCCTGGGATTGCGCGGTCAGTTCCTACGTGTTAGATTGGTCCTGTGTAAGGTATCGGTGCCTCTCACGGGGTCGTTTGGGGGATGTTTCGTGTTTCTCCACTCTAACGCCATGTTTTTATGCTTAAGTCTAAACATTAGCAAGTTATCGTCGTATTCTGAAATCGGGAGTCTAAAATATTTTCAATATATTATCCAACAATCAAACCAATAATTATCCCGTACTCCTAATTATCCCATACTCCTAATTATCCCATACTTTCTAACATACTATCCAACAACAAGCCAACAACCAAAATTATCCAACAGCCACACCAAACAAAACCAATAATTATTCCGTACTCCTTCTATCATCTAAAAGATTTAATAGATAATGCATATCAATTATATAACTACTTTAGTTAAAGTAAAGAGTACCTGGTGTGTAATGAAGAACTGGCATGTAATGAAGAGCTGATATCCAATTGGTTAGATCTACAATACGTAAATAATATGTTATGAAGAATGGGTATGTAAAATTAAAGAAAGTACCTCACAATATCACTGAAGAATTAGATCTGCTGCCTATTATATGTCCTAGATTTACATATGACGCATATTTATTCCCCCATTTTAACATCGTAATTCGAACCAACATGAGCAACCTGCTGCCTATAATATGTAAAGAAAAGTACACAAAGGCAAAGGAGAACAAAAATGTATAATATCAACCCGGTGCCTATAATATCAATGTAGTTGTGATTATTACGCCATTTTAAGGCTTTAAAATACATATCCAATCAAGTTGATCACAACAAATCTCAAACTAAAACATAACTGTATGAAATCAACAAAATTATGGCATACATGTCAAGTTAGAATATGAATGAACGGAATCAAGTTGCCTTTGTTCCATGTCAAGTTGTAGCCTCCTAATATCTTGACGTAAACGTAAAAAATGCACATTAATCGCAAGATAAGTGATATACTTTTTCATAGGCAAATCAAGAACACATACAACAAATTTAATAACATGTACACTTATCGGCACTAGTATCAATTCAATAAATGCAACATAATTTCCAACAATCAAGCCAAAAATATCTCACTATAATAGTGTGCACATGTGTGTTGTGACTAGTATGTCAAAAAAATCATGACAAGAATATAACCCCTAATATAATATGATGACATGCATATAACCCACAACAAGGTGGATGTAATTCTTTTTACTTATTAAAAATCCATTTAATTATATTTTTTCAAAAAAAAAAAAATCATGTGTAGGGTTTTCAATAATATTTTGTCAAAAAAATACACACATACAATCTGGGATTTATTGACATAATTTATACATACACACACATACAATATATGGTTTATTGACATAATCTATATATACACACACATAAAATCTAGGGTTTTCTAAACCCTAATATATTTTTTACCATAAATCTATACATACACACACATACAATCTATATATACACACTCATACAATTTAGGGTTTATTGACATAAAAAATAATTTATTTGTTCATAGTTACATACATAAACACACATATACACATAAATATATGCATACACACATATATAAACATAAATTTATACATAAACACACATAAAAACAAGAATAATAACCCAAATAGAAATTGATTTTCAATGGCCTACAATCAAGTTTTGGGGGGTGAGGGCTTATGCTGGTTGAAATCGATTTGGAGGAATTGTTTTGAGCAATGCACACACATACACACATCAACCACAAATCAACAAATTGAAATGCACACACATATATGCACATACCTTTCACAAATCATAGAGCTGAAATCGCACCTTAGACGAAATCGAATCGCAAAATCGCCTAAAGCTTCTACTGATTGATGAAATCTAAAATTTCCTAGGGTCTGAGAAAAGTGCGTTTTCTTTTTTTAATGGCTGAACCTGGTCATGACCAATAGCCATAACCCACCATCGTAACCATTAGTTACTTTACTTTCTACTAATTGACGAATGGTCACGGCCTACAACCGTGACCCCCCATGCGCAACCAACAGCAGACCAAAAATTAAGGGGTGGTCAAGACCAAGAAATGGTCATGGCCGTTAGCCGTGACCCCATACCTGCTACTTATTGATGAATGGTCAGGACCTACACTCGTGACCTTCTTGCGTGACCAACAATAGACCTTCATTTAAGGGAAGGTCACGGCTATCAAGAAATGGTCATGGCCCCAAGCCGTAACCCCATATGTGTATGTTTTCTCCTTCGAAATGCCATGGGTCACGGACTTAGTCCGTGACCCATCCGCGACCAAGCTTGGAGGGAATTTTGGAGCGATTTTGGTGCCAAGATGGTCACGACTTGTTCATGGCCCAAGTTCGTGACCCACAGTGGTCAGGGATTTGGTTCGTGACCACTTCCAGAGCATCAATAATTTAGTGTAGTAATAAATATGGTCCCGCCAAGTATTGAGTTAGGCCGGGACCCATTCGGCGTGACCATTCGCAGGATTTGTTGTAGTGTATAGTTGGAAGTTTAGGTTAGAGTTAGTAAGCGTTCGTAGGTCTCGGGGAAGATAATGCACAATTTGAGAGAGTTTCGAGCGAGGTAAGTGTGTTTTCTAGGCTACACTATGTGTAGGAAGGATTTGAATTTTTTTTTTGGAAAAGTCCAATTTTCGAGGTTCCAACACTTAGAATTTTTTCAACGAAAATTTGGAAAAGCCATACTGGGAATCTGAACCGGTTCACCCAGGGCCTTTGATCAAAAGTGAATTGATTCGCTTGTTGATCGAGGGAAAAAAAATTGGTCCGAACCAGTTCGCCACTAGCAGGTTTGCTAGAATTCATAAGTTCCAATGTCTTATCCTCTCCCCGTTCTTTCCCTCTTCTCGATTCTCTTCCCTTTTCCTCCAAACCACATTCACTCCCTCTATTCCTTCCCTCCAAATTCTTTCCCCCCTTTTTTCCCACTATAAATATACTCACCCACCACAATTCCATTCTACACCTCCCATTTTTCTCGCTTCTTCTTCCTCTCCATCCTACATCCAAATTTTCCAAAAAAACTAAAATGGCTAATGAGAAATTGCCGGTCAAATACGATTCAAATGAAATCCTTCAAGATGACAACCATGGATACCGATCCATATAATAAAGCATTTAGGTCTCCGCCTTTTTCTCGCCCGCCCGCACCATTCATATCAAGCGAGAAATCAATTGGAACGGGTTGTTACAAGCTGTTTCCAGTATCTTTAGGTGTCAAAGGTGGCACCAATTTTTGGCCAACCCGGATGATGACGTGTGGATGAATGAGGTGCGTGCTTTTTATGGAACTCTTGCCAAGGTGGATGGAAATAACAATCATGCGTATGTCAAACAAACCACGTTGCCCTTCTCTCTTAATATAATAGCCCAGAAAATGCATGCGAGCCAAGTTCCCAATCCCCCCAACTTCACCTACCCAACTTATGGAAACACCATTCCCAAGCACCAATGCATCAAGCGAATCCCTCCCAACCAAGTTTGGGATCGCGATACATTCCTGGTGGGGAATTTTGATGAAACCACCCATTTTTCCTATCTCATCACTTGTGGGGAAATTCTCCAAACTTCCAATAACTCAAAAATTCACATCCCTCACGACAATTTTCTATATCACCTCCTCAATGATGCGAGCGTCATCAGCCTCCACCGCATTTTCTATGATTAAATCATCGCCGTCTCGATGGACAAAAAGGGACGATTCGCCTTTCCCTATGCTAGGTTCAACACTTTTCTTCTCAAGGACACGGGACTTCTCCCTCCTCAAGCTCACCATCTCATTCCCAAGCCCATTGGGGCAGAATCCCTTACAAGGAGTGAACGTGAAATGGAGGTACTCCACCCCCCAATAGCCCCATTAGAAGATGAAGAGATGGGGGAGGAGGAAGAGTACAACAAGGATGAGGACCTCGACTACGAGACGGATGGAGAGAGCCTAAATAGGCATGTGGCCCACCTTGAGGCGCAATTTGATGGGTTCGTGATGGATTACCGTCGCGATTTCTCTATGATGGTCCGCCTCCATGAAGAAACGTACCGATAGAAAGTGGGCCCAAATGTCTCTTTCCCCACCTATTTGTACGATCCATATGGTCCAAATTCTCCCGGTCCCTCTCATCCATAGGCGTGGGTATAGTTCTTGTGGAGTTGGGTTTTTGTTGGTTTTTGGTTATTTTGGGTGGGCTTGTATTTGGTTTCTTTTTATGAGGGGTTATTGAATATTATCTATGTATGGTGTAAGCTTCATTTTCCTACATTAATGAAACTTTGCATTTTGTCTTTCTTCATTTTTGCACTCTCCTTCTACTTTAGATTTTAGTCCTTTTCATTGAGGACAATGAAAATGTCTAAGTTGGAGGGGGGGGGGGGGGCACATGAGCTAAAAAATTTGACAAAGTCAAAATGCCCCCCCTCCCAAAAAAATGAGAAAAATTTCCAAAAATATTTTTCTTCAATGTAAATAAAAATTAAGGTTTAAATTTTTCAAAAATATCACCGAAGTTTTGTTTAAAGTCTCAAATTTTTAATTTCCAAAATACACTAAGCCAAAATTGACCAAAGATGGAAATTGAGCGAAAATTGACGACTTAATGAATAAGTGTGGTGATTAATCAAACCGGTGAGATTTTGAGCCTTTCATTTTCTTCTGATTTTTTAAAATCAATCCGAGTTAATGATTAAATCAACATTTAATTCAGCGTTAAAAGAAGTCATTGGGATCTCAATTTATTGTTTTGATCGGTTAGGGAAGAGTGTGTGATGTTATCTCGAAAAATGCGTTGAAATATCTTTAAGCTAAAGTAATCTTGAGACGCATATGGAATGTTCGGATAAATGAAATTAGGCCCTCGTTTGTTACCCCAAAACATTAGCCATAAAAAGTTGTGAAAAATTCCCTTTTGCAAATCAAGTTGAGCCAAATAAAATTTATCATTTCGTATGATAACCAGAAAAACCCCCAAATAGATCGCAATTGATAAAAGTAGAAAATTCAGAAACTAAGTCCAATTGGTGCGATAAAACGGATCAAGAAAAATAGAGAAATGCTCAACAGAAATACCAAGAAAAGAGAAATGTGGAAAATAGAAAAAAATAGAAAAAAAGAGAAAAATGAGCAAAAGCCCGAAAAAGTACTAATGGACATAATAAGGAGATTTTCCAATTCCAAATTTCCTAACCATTCCCATATTACCCAATATACCTTATAAGACAAGAAAAAGTCCTAGCCGAGTCCGGATTGTGGAATTGATTACCGGATGGAGAACTAAAACACGAAAATATAATAGAAGAAATTAACTGGTGTGTATAAGAGGCAATGTTATCATTCCCCAATGACTATAGCCTAATGAAGAGATCTTCTCACCCACAAAAAATTCTCCTTTCAATTTTGGGTGTGTGACCTTGTGTTCCAATTTATTTACTCCTTATATCATGCACACTGAGAGAAAATAGCCACAATCCGAGTGATTCGTTTGTGAGAGCATTCCGTGAGATTTTGAAATCAAAACGAATTTTCGAAAAAGTAACATGGTGATCAATCAGTGGAAATTTGAGGTTATATTTTGGCTTCGCATACACATACACAACAAATTGAGATTTGAGCATATAAATATATGGTGATTATTTTACAAAAAGTTTGAATTATACAATTTTTAGGTATTTTGAATATTGTTTGACTCAAAAATCGAATTTTGTGGGTATATTCATTGCAAACTCTCACGAGACACAACTCGTCCTACGAGAGTAACCTAGGGGTTTAAAGACTTGTTGCATATGCTAAATGCAATCGCTTGCCCGCGAAAGTGGTATTCTATATCTATCACGTGACTGTTGAGTATTTAACCATGCTTCAATTCTTTCACATTGCTCGGAACGATCAAAGTTTTAAGTTAGGGGGTTGATTAGGCCTAAATTCTTCGTATTTATTCCCTTAATTTAGAGGTTTTTATCATCAAGTGCATTATAAAACGCGTTAATTTCTCCCATATTATTTCTACTAACCTTTTGTATGCAGTGTATCGAGTTTTGGGTATTTCTCTTACATTTTGAAGGAAATTCATTCAAGAGAAGAAAAGAGAAAATTCCAATTCAAAAGAGAGACAAAATGCAAGAGAAGGAAAGTCAAGGGGCAATTTCATAATTTTACCCCTAGAATTCGGACATGAACTCCCCAGAAGAAGTTGAAGTTCGTGGGTCCATGAGTACGTAGGAAGAAACGACATCTAAATCCGTGTCACGGGTGAAAAGTTATGAAGGTTCAAAGTTGGGAAGAAATCCTGGCAAAAGAAGGAAAGGAGATGAAAAATACTTAGAAAAATTTTCAGCTCAGCTTCTCGTATCAACACTGGGATTGCGAACCAGTTCGCCCCAGTGAAGAACAAAATTAGTGAACCGTTTTGGCGGGCGGAATATGTAAATTTTTTATTTTAAAAATAGAGTTGTGCATGGTTGAATGACATAATATAACATAATGTACTTAATTATTTTTCATACCATACATATGGGAGAGAGTTTTTTGATAGTTGTAGAGGGCTTGTGCACCCAAAAACCCTAGGTTTTGCTTTCTTCAATAATATACAAGTTTTTATGCTTGAATTGGAGGTTTTCTTCAATAAAGTTTGTGTTCTTCATCTCTACTCTTCAAGGTTAATATTTCTTTGCATGATTTACATATGTCCTATGATTTTAAGTGTTCCTTACATGTTTAGGTATAGTTTCTTGATGAATATGGTTACAGGAACCTTATATAATATGTCTTACATTAGATTGAATATGTCTAGCTAAGTTATTAAGGGTTGGGGTGCATGAACCCAACCCGATGTAATTTACCCATGTAGAAAATAGGGTTTGAATTTAAATTTAAATGAATTGTGTCGTGTAGTTTGCACAACCATTGTAGACCTTTTAACCTCGTTTTCCCTAGGTAACCGGGGTGTTTAAGGATGCGATGTGCGGGTAGCTATTCGACACCGCTTTATTTTTACCTTTGATAATGTATGATGCGGGCTAGTACTCTCATATATATAATGCTTAGGAATACTAAAGTCTATATTCTATACTGTAAAGATACTAGGGTTTGGGGATTGTATCCAAACCTATCTTTCCTTATTCATATTTATTTGTTTAGTAGATTTATTTCTTTGCTCTTAGTTTAGTTAGTAGTTAATATCCTTTGCATTTAGTCAGTAGTCATATATTTCAACATTAATAATATTTTTATTCTTTTCTCGAGTCAATTTAGGGTTAGTCTTCTGTTCGTACATCGTTACGAGCTTTTGTCCTAGTTCCTTATGGAGACGATCCTGACTTATAAGATTATTACTAATGCGATATGCTTGCACTTGAGCCTATATCAGCACGCACATTAGATACTCATTTGTGATCGCGTCATCTAGTCTAAGGGATTATGATGCTTTGTAAGGCATATAGGGGTTACATCTCTGATTGTATGGTAATACCCCCAACAGAGTTGTGAAATATAAGAGGGGAGTCCTCTTGGGGCTGGTGGTATTATAATACAATGAGATGCATAACCCCTATAGATATGGTGATAAACCACTAACCCAAATATTCTCAACAATCAGAGATGAACACACAATGTTATATATAATAAATACTCGGATTGATTTCATAAATCACTCATGTATAACTCAAGTAATAATAAAAGAACCTCAGAAATAACTCAGTCAAAGGGAGAGAGAAGCAAGCACTCTAGATACACCTTGGCCGGCTGCCAACACACTAACAACCTTCAATGTCTCTGGTTAGCTAATAAAAACTTTGTAATAAATATCAATGGTGGGTGAGTAAACTCTGGTTTGCAATAACTTGTTTGCTATCATAAAGGGTATTTTTTCTCTCTCTAAGAAGAACTCCCTCTTCTCAGAAGTGATTGGGGTTAGTAAATAGACCCATACCTATCTCGAGATGTCTCGGTCCTCATAAATGTTAACGACATTCCCCTCACGCTTTAAGTCACAGACATTAAATGCTTGATGGGTCAGCCTCTCCTACGTAAAAAACATTAAATGCCAAGACATACCTTTTGGCCACCAACCGTGCATCAAAGAACTGTCACGTCAGTGGTAATCCACCAAACCATCTGATAGCCCCAATACAATAGTGGTTTACTCAAGTTTGGATGGTACAATGGGTAGGTGGCTTGTGACATCACTCAAAGTAGATGTGACTTTCGATAGAGGGCTGTTTGGCTCAAGGCTCAATATAAGATGAAACTCAAGATTACACTGCATAAGCTTTCACAAAAAAAGGTCTCTTGGTGTTTTATCATATGTATTTAGAATGGTTAAGACAAGCCTTAATGCTGCCTTATTTCTTAATCCTCCAAACTAGGTCCCTATGAAGTTTCCATGGTGAGGTCATTCAGTAGAGAGTGCAAGATCTCCTTAGCCTGCTAGGTTCGGTCTCTCGCGAGTATCGTTTGACCTCAAACTAAAACTTACAACCGTTATAACTTACAATCAATGCAATTAGAAGATAAAATCTGACTAAGTAATAAAAATGGGAAATAAAGATGAGCTCTCTCAGTAAGATTTCTCTCTGAGCTCCCTCGCTAAACTCCCTCTCTATGGTCCTTCTTTGAGCTTATTCTGTTGAGAAGGGATCTATTTCTAATCACGAGATTACCTTCAAGACCCCTATACTGTATAACGTTTGTTCTCATTATATATACGCTCTGCAGGATTTATTTGATTTTTTTGTAAGTATTGGAATGCTAAACGGTTCAAGTGTGTGCTTTTCAGGAAGGTTACGACGCAATATGCAACTTTAGGGGCAATTTAGTCAATTTTGGATTGGATCTTCATACTTGAACTCTTCATGGAAGTTATATCTCTCCAAGTTAGATTCGCATGGCTGTCAACGACTCGTCTGCAGACACCACATCCTAGGACTCCCTTAAGCACCTTTTTAGGTCCCTAGCATTCACTCATTCAGCGCAAACCCTAGGTCATACCTCGAGTATCGATCTAGAGGACAACGGGCAACACCTGACCCCATTTGATTCTGGTTAACATTCTTATATGAGCGAAAGTTCAACTAATCTTTGAATATCTCTAAATTCCCCTTCTAATAGTCTACCCCATGCACAAATCGGACTTATAGTTCGGACGAATAGTCCGTTTTACTATCAAAAATTGATCTGAAGGCCACCGAGCTCTCTCGAGACCCATTTAGACTCTATCTAACTTACTCGCGCTGAAAAAAATCTTAATGAATCTTTAAAGGGCTCCGAATCCCCTTTACAACGGTTCACCCCCTGTGCGAATCAACCTCAAGATTTGGACGAACAATCCGTTTTACCCTAAAAACTGCTCTAGAGGCCACCAGGACCTCTCGAGCTCCACTTGACAAATTTCAACTCTTCAGCTCAAAAGAAGTTGAATGAATGTTTTAAGGGCTCTGAATCCCCTTTCCGATGGTCCACCCCGTAAGCAAAATAGCCTTACGGTATGGACAAACGACCCATTTTACTCTGAAAGCTCATCAGGTGCTTTCAAGACCCGTTTGACCTAGTTAAGCTCTCCAAATTGAATGAATATGAATGAAATCTCAAATGTCACTGAATACCCTTTCCAATGGTTCATCCCGTGCACGAATCGACCTTACGATTTCCAATGAACGATCTGTTTTCCTTTGGAAATCTCCTGTCCAGTGACAAACAGGTGCTTTCAGGCCCCGTTTGACCTCGATTAACATACGAACTCAAGAGTGTCTGTTTTATTAAAGTTCTTCAAATACCATTTCCAATGGTCTGTCACGTGTGCAATTCTGACTTACGGTTCGCATTTTACGACCATTTTTTCAAAAAACCTCTCTCAAACTGCCAATTTATAACCCCAGGACCCTACCTATCGACAGTATGTCTAGGGTTCTATGATGATAGAAATGTCTAGGACCATGCCGATCAACACCCCTTGGACCTATATTAGGGGCCATGATCCGACTTTGAAAAGCACCCCTAAACATCCCTCTCAGTAATTTAGAGAGAATTCCCTCGAATTCAGAGCTATTCTTTCGTTAAAATCTCATTTTCGACATTCCTTCCATCCTTTTCATATTATTTCGAGTAAATTCCCACCCACCTCCTCAAACCACCATCACTTCATCGTGATTTCAGCGCATCTACAATCAAGATCTACTTCAAGTCTTCACATGGAGGTTTATATCTTCATCTTTATCTTTAAATTCTCTTATTTTTGCATTAATTACTTCCTTTTAACCTTTTTACTTTACTTTATTATATCACACATCTTCATTTCAAACTATTTATTATTATTATCCGCATATACTTTATTTTCAAAGAAAAAATAAAAAATAAGAAAAAGTGGGTTCAGTTGTAAATTCCAAACGGTGATTTCTCATCACATTTTCTCACACTAAAACACCTTTTTACTCACACACATATAATAAAATCCCAAGTTGGATTTATGGGTTAAAACCCACCTCATATTTAATACCCTGCCCTATTGTTTCATTTAAATTATGTAAAAATAGTAATGAAGTGAGGTTCGATGATAGTTGTTTGAATAGTGGGTATAAATTGGAATTTAGAGCAAAAGAAAAAGAAGGGTCATTAGAAGGCAAGGATCAAATGAGATTTGGATCTTGTTAGAAATAGCGGTTCGAGCGAGCTTCAAGTGAGAGCCCACTGTACCACTTTTAAGGGTCCTCGAAGGTCGTTAGAAGCCATAAATCTAACGAGATGCACTTTTCATTCGAATGACGTACTTCAAAAATTCTAGATCAGACTTCCCTAGTGTGCTGTCATGTTTTTGGCCCTTGAATCGTTGAGCTTTCAAGCTCTGGTGAGACCATATTGGGAAAAACGGGAGTTTTAGGCTTTAGAGGGTTTTATAAGGATTGTTTGGGTTCATTTGGGGGAATTAGAGTTGGAAGAGGAGATAAAGAGTGGAAGGGGTGGTCTTCCTTCACCATTTTACCCTTCTTTCTCTCACCCACCACCACAAACCACCATGCTACCAGAACCCCTCCACCTTGTCACATCATATTTCTTATGTATTCTATGTTATTTGAACCATACACACCCATTTCCACCATGGATGAGGAAAGCTTCGAATTTATGGTTCTTTTTTGGGGTTTCTTAAAGACTTATGGTGTTTGAATGGGGGTCTTTCTTGGAAACTTGATGGACCATGCTTTTGGAGTGGGGCAACCTCCTTGAGGCCACCTTAGGAGGTGGGAGCTTTCCATCTTCTTAGACCTTTCATGCCTACCAATGTTAGAGCTCCATTTGAGGTGAAAAATCTTACTCTTAGTATTAAGACTTTATTTTATGTATTTGTAGTCATGTTGTTAGATTACATGAGTATGATGCATTTGATTAAATAATGAAAATCATGTATAGAAAGTAATAAATATTTTTATGGAATAAAAATGTTGCAAAACATTATTTTGTTAAAAAATAAATGTTGAGTAAATATTTCAAAGCTTCTTGCAATGAAGATTGGGATTTTTGTGAAAATGGTATATTTTATGAAAAATTGATGTTAAACATTTTATGAAATAAAATGTTTGAAAATAATTATTGATTTTGCTAAAAAATTGCAGAAATAATACTTCAAAGTTCCTTGCAAAAATATAAAGATTATAAAAGATAGACATTTGTTATGTATGAAGAAGTAAAATTATCTTTTATGACTTGAAAGTGCATTTTTGAAAGTATTACGAATTTCTAGAATGAAATGTATGTCTAACCCATTTAACATGATTTTTACTGTAAAATCCATCTTCTCATGCATATAAACTTGCAGTATTTTGATAATATATATGTGAACAAGTTTAAAGGAGGTTTTGTTGGGTTTAAACAAGAAATACGAAAAGTAAAAATTCTAATCTTCAAAGTATGTGAAAAATGGGTTAAAGGAGTGATGAATATAAGGTTGTAAGACTACATGTATTAATAAAAAGGAAATGCTATTTTCTTATAAAAGTAGTATGTAAGAGTAATTAGATTTCTTGAATAAAGAAAGTAAATAAATGTCTAATTTGGAAATATGGTTAGTAAAGGTGTTGGATAAGTATTAATGGTTAAGCATTGGAAAGTTGGTGTGTATAACTTAATAATGTTTGAAAGATTAACACTTATGAATTTGAAAAGGAAATAATGGAATAAAGAGGTTTCCAACTTGAGAAGAGTGATACTCCAAATTTTAAAAATGTGTTAAGGTGTTAACAACACTTAAGAAGTTAGTGTGGGTAACTTAATAGTGTTTCGAGAAAATTAAAACTTGTGAAAAAACGTAAAGGATGAGTTTGGAAACATATGAGTAAAATGGTAATTTTACTTAAAGTGGAACATTTTTATGAAATAAAGATATTGGAAATGGTTTTACACAAATTAGTCCTAAATGAATATGATTTGGAATAAAATCGAAGTTAAAGTGTAAAGGACATAAAAAGAGAATTTCCATGTGTAACACAAGTTGGGGTGAAACCCCGGGTTTGTCTTCAACTGGGTAAAAAGGGGAAAGGAAGAATAATGTGGATTAGTGAGACAAATGTATTGAGTTATTTGACTAGTTACTTTCGGGTAGTTAGTACTGATGATACAATTAAGCAAATTCAATGCTTGAGATAATATCCGACCGTAAGGCATTTGATGATTTGATGTGCACGACGAATAATGTTGGTCGACACTTGGTATGTGTACTTAGTCTAAGTGGGTAAGATAGTATCGTTGTAAGTAAGTGTCCTAGAGATTCTTGATTAAAGGATGCACCATGTAGGGTATGGGAGTCGCGGTAAAATTGAGGTAAGTATATTACGTAAGCGACAATGATGGTTGAGGAGACTTAGTAATGAACTCTAAGTAGTCTTCTATGTCGGGATCTTAGAAAATGTGATGTTATTTCAAGGAATATGATCTTTAGTGATGTCGGTGATGCATACCTTGAGGTTTATCAGTTGTAGGCGATATCCTGTATCTTACTAGAATCCTTAATAATGCTAATTGTGGTTTGATACGTGGCCTCTGGACATAGCTGTTTGGATAAGAGATAAGATCGTCTAAGTGTCAAGGATCGATCAGCCGCCAAGGTAATGGCTAGATGCAAGGTAATCCAAGTGTGAGAGTGGTTTAAAGGAATTTTGGGGTGTCCATAGGACTAATTGTGTGTGGCGTCATTATTGATAGGAATCAACTGTTGTGATGCCTCGAGGCATTTGATCATTCGGTTGCACCATGTGCAGAAAATCTTGAACCAGTGTCCTTGCGAGCGTCCAATAATGGTGATAAGAGTATTAAAAGATTTTTGGAGCGCACTTACAATGATTAAGGTATGGATGATGAAATCTTGTCAGGTTGGGGACTTTTACTTGAGGTGTGTTTGGTTTACTTAGGAGATTGGTTAAGTTCTGTCGGAAGAAGCATTAGCATCCTAGTAATGATTATGTCAAGGGTCAAGTAATGATCTCAGGTTGCTAATCAAGGTTTAGAAGATTCGTATAGTGTATTTTTCGCATGCGATTTTGCTTATAAGGACAGATGGGTGGTGTCCTCCAAAGAGGAGTAATAAGCTCATGTTATTTATGGGCATAGTGCCCAGTTGTCATGGAGCGATGAGTAATGATGAAGTGACACCTTATTTTGAGGAGTATTGCATAATTTACTTGAGACTTACATTGATGACGTCACATGGAGACTTGAAATGGCAACCAAGGTGGGGTAGTATCGAAGCATGGTCAGAGTGTGGGCATCTGTCGATGGTGTGATAGGATTAGCCTTGACATGTCTTGCCCAACTCGTACGGATTAGGAAGTGTAGACTTGCGTGGTACTTACTACCCTTAGGATGCCAATGGCAGCTAGTGTGGTCATCACGTAAATTTAGTCTGGGTAGAACTTGGAAGTAAGCTTAGTGACAATTTCGTATAGTAAAATGAGACATTAAGATTAATGTCTATCTTCAATGGAATATTGCCTAAGGGCTTTGGGATTTTAATCACGTAATGATAAGGCACACATCTACCTAGGTGTAGTAGGTTGGTGACGTCGTCACCAATAAGTGGACCAGGTTAACATAGACAAGGGTATAAGGCATTCGCCAATCGAAATGGTTCATGTGCTAAGGATGTGAGGGGAAGGGCCTCACTCCCAAAGAGGCAAGACAGTCATTTAACTTCCATAATAACTATATGTTCACATGTTATTTTCGTGTTGTGATAATGAATGATTATGATTCATTTTGTCACGATTGATGACCCAAGCCAAGGTGTGTGGATAGGATTAGTACCTAGTGAGAACATTGAGAATGAGTGATATAATTTGGAGTATATGGCATAGGTTCTCTTCCCGTAAATCATAACCCAATGCGTAGGGGTAGGATTCTCTCAGGACGATCACTTGTTCGTTCTAACTCTCGTGTGTCCCTTCTATTTCGATAGTCGAGGATCGATATTCTCACGTATGTAGTACCATGTCTGGTGCAACACAATTGAACCTAGTAGAGCACAGTGGATGAGGTATGGTCAACATGGCTCAATAAATGGGTGCATATATCTGAGTTTTTCTTGATCTTGTATAAACTTTTGTGTACAAGTGGCTACACTTTCGACCACACGGCTTGCTCGTAGTATCAGCCTTTTCTAGGAATAACGACCTTTTCAATTGGTCGACATGGCAGTTAGTGGATTTGATTATAAAGAGCGGGGTGATGAATTGAGGATATTATATAGATTTAGAAATCGAGGAGAACTTAGCGCACGGTGTTGCTTTCCATAGGGAGTGGAGTAGTGTGAGGCTCAAGTGAGTTCATTAAGGTGAGACACCTAGGGTAGTATTAGGGTCATCAGAGTAATGCAACGAATGGTGTCAATCGAATGCAAGGTAATGAGTTAGTAGGTGTATAACTTTCGGAGTGAGAATTCGACATTGCATGGTGATGGCAAGCTTATACAAGTTGTGTAGTCATGATATGCGAAAAAATATATGGAACGCAGGATGTGTAGTCCTAAAATGGAATTGGTTTGATGATGAATATGATGACTGGTTGTATTACGGTTCACTTTGGGTGAGTCTTGATCACTATAGAGGGTTCCTCGTTGAGGCACCGGTATGCCTTAGGTACTAGCGTAGGCAGTATCAAGAATTGTCTCAACACAATCATCAAAAGAGTAGAGAGTTGGAGTGAGTTGTGCGAAGCTCAAGGTTAGAAAAGTGGTGAGCGTTAGAGTATGTCGCATGTTAATCATTCGATGACAAGACCTGTATGAGGGCGCGTAATGTGACTTTAGAATTGAGGACTTCGATGATTTTGTCTTAGAGGATTTTTATGGCTTGAAATAGAAGTTAGTGAACCCTATACATTTAAGGATTGGCGAGTTGAGAATTTTGGGGAAAAAATTTCCTAAGGAGGGAAGTTTGTAATACCCCGCCCTAATGTTTCATTTAAATTCTATATAAATGGTAATAGAGTGAGGTTCGATGATAATTATTGGAATAGTGGGTAAAAATAGGAATTTGGAGAAAAAGAAAAAGAAGGGTCATTTGAAGGTCATTAAAAGTCTAGGATCAAACGAAATATGGATCTCGTTAGAACAGGGGTTGAGCGAGCTTCAAATGAGAACCCACTGTACTGTTTTTAAGGGTCGCTCGATGAATAGGTTTAAATTCTTTGTATTTATTCCCTTAGTTTAGAGGTTTTTATCACATTGTGCATTGTAAAACGCATTAATTTCTTCCATATTATTGTTGCTAACCTTTTCTATACAGTGCATCGAGTTTTGGGCATTTCTCTTACATTTTGCAGGAAATTCGTTCAAGAGAAGAAAAGAGAAAACTCAAATTCAAGGGAGAAAGAGAAAATACAAGATAAGGAGGGTCAAGCGGCAATTTCGTAATTTAACACCCAAAATTCGAATACGGACTCCCATAAATAAGTTAAATTTCGTGTATCCACAAGTGCGTAGGAAGAAACGACATCCAAATCCGAGTTGCGAGTGAAAAGTTATGAAGGTTTGAAGTTGAGAAGAGATCATGGCAAAACAAGGAAAAAAAGACAAAAAAAATTTAATCTTAATTTTCGCGTCAACACTGGAAAAGTGAATCGGTTTGGCCTAGTGAAGAGCAAAAAAGCGAACCGGTTCAGCGGGCGGAATTTCTAAATTTTTTATTTAAAAAAAAGAGTTGTCCATAGTTGGATCACATAACATAACGTGATGTACTTAATTATTTTTCATACCAGATTTTAGGGAGATCTCTTTTTCATAGTTTTAGAGGGTTCTTGCACCCAAGAACCCTAGGGTTTTATTTTCTTCCACAATACTCAAGTTTTATGCAATAATTCAAGTTTTCTTCTCCAAAGTTTGTTTTCTTCATCTCTACTTTTCAAGGTTAACTTTTCTTCGCATGATTTCCATATTTTCTGAGATTCCAATTAGTGTTTACATGTGAGGATTGTTTTTGTTTTGATTATGATTACATGCACCATAGTTTATAAGTTTTTCCTTAAGAACACCATGCCTAACTAGGTTTTTAAGGGTTGGGATGCATGAATCCAACCCGATGTGGTTAACATGATATAAAAGTAATTTTCGGAATTAAATGAATGATTTGATCGTGTTGACGAATCGTTATAAACGTCGTAGGACTTTTAACTTCATTTGTCCTAGGTAACCGGGGTGTTTAAGAGTACGATGTGCGTATCAGCTATGTCAGCACCGTTGTTATTTTTACTTTTGATTATGTATGATGTGGGCTTGTACCCTCATATAGGTAATGCTTGAGATTAATAAAATTAGGGTTTAATCATTTATTTCAATTCACGATTTCTTTTATATCTGGTAAACATACTAGGGTTTGGAGGATTTTAGTCCAACCTTATCTCTCATTCATATTAATTAATCCGTATTTTGTTAGTTTTAATTAGGTTTAGCTCACTTTTTTAGTTTCCCCCTTTTTCCTTTCTCACTCCATCATCATCATCTTTTACATTTTATTTTTAAGTAATAAATCAATTAAAATCTATCAAATATTCCCTATGGATTCGATACCCAGACTAGCCGCTGTACTCCATAAGAGTGTAGTTAAAGTTTAGTTTTTTTTTGTATTGGGATCTGAAGCTGATAACAATGATTAGCGTATTATACGGACGCTCTCTATTTTCCCCTCGATCAAAATGGCGCCATTGCCGGGGAATTAGGTAGACTCGAGGTTAGTAGATTTAATCCCAATTTTGATTCCAAAATTTAAACAGCCAAAAAAAAAAGAAAATACCCCCCCCCCCAAAAAAAAATCATCTCTCAAAAGCAGTTTCACGCAAAATCAAGAACAAACTCCTCAAAATACTCCAATAAGAATTCACGAAAATCCCATCATTGAGTATAATTCCGAAAGCCCCCATACCCCTCGCGTTCCACTTCCTACCCCTCCAAACTCCATCCTATCTCACACTTCTAGAACACTGAGTGAGAGTCCATTGGAGAGAGATCCATGTCGGATATCGCTAGTTTCGGTACGGGTGAGGGAAACCTTCCATATCGTTCCATGAAAGAACTATTATTTCCTGAGCGATGCATTCTACTTCCGTATAATGCAAGACAGTTCCACTTCTGTAATGGGATGATACAAATTCTTCCAGCATTTCACGGCATGGATTTGGAGAAACCATATCTCCATATCAGAGAGTTCGAAGAGGCATGGGAAACTTGTAGTGATTAATCTTGCACACAAGATGTCGTTCACCTAAAGCTTTTTACTTTTTCCTTAAAGGATAAAGCTAAGACCTGGTTTTGGTCTTTACCACCGAACTCTATTATATCATGGAAGGATATGCAGTCCAAGTTTTTCTCGAAGTTGTTTCCACCACATAAAACCAACTCCATCAAGGCTCAAATTCAAGCCTTTCTACAACGAGATAATGAGCCACTTGACCGGTGTTGTGAGCTCTTCCAAGAGCTTTTTAATGCTTGCCCCCATCATGCATTTTAGAAACATCACCTTATCTCTTTCTTCCATCATGGGCTTACTATAGCCTCTAACCAACTTGTTCAAACGATGTGTGAAATACCATTTTGGGAATTAAATGTGAGTGACGTTGAGGCTCATCTTAAGTATGTCGCCGTGACTACTTAAGCATGGGACACATCCGATCTTAATGCCTAAAACCAACCTCGACTTGATCAGTTTGAGAAGAGCATGAAGGACACGCTTGAGGTTCGATTAAAAGAAACTATCGAATCCACTCGTGATGTGAAGGAGGAGGTGTGTGCTATTTACGAGGCGGGCCATCCAACAAGGGCATGCCCGATAATACTCGCCTACGAAGCCATGCATAACGAGCATGGAAACAATATGAGAGTACAAGGTAAATTTTAATGCCCCTCACGGGAATGCATACAACCCTTCGTGGAGGACCCATCCTGGTTTTAGCTACGTGCATCAACAAGCTTCATTGAATCCACATTCACATGTTGCCCTACCTCCACCCCCTCCTCAATTTCAACAACCGCCACTTATGCAGCCACAAAATGCAAGTACCACCTCCAGGCCCATACATTACCCCACCGCGGAGATCTCTTGAGGACAATATAAATAAATTCATCCAATCTCAAAACACAACCACTGCTAAAGTTGAGCGCATGTTCACTGAGTATCTCTAGGTTGCAAGCATCCTTAATGTCCAGGAGAAATGTAAGTTTTTATCCCAAGGTCAAAGACCACCCCAAGGCCAATCTAGTGTTAGCTCTACAACCCACGAGCATCCCGAGAAATGTAGTGCAATTACCACTCTACGTAGTGGGAGATTGGTTGACTTGTCACCTCTTCCACGTGCTAAGCAAAATGAAAAGGAGATTTTACCCGACACGAATGAGGCCGAAGATGTTCCCGTGAAAAAGAGTGGAGATGATGACACGATCAAGCCAAAAGTGGTGGTGAAACCCCCCAGTGCAACCCCATATCCTCAATGGTTGATCCCTCAATGCAAAGAGACTTCTCGTGACGATATCCTCGACGTTCTTAAGCAAGTAAAGATCAATTTACCTTTTCTCAAGGCCATAAAGCAAATTCCCGCATATGCTAAGTTCCTTAAGGACTTACTCACGGTGAAACGAAGGCTAAAAGAAAAGAAAAATGTGTTTCTAACACAGAACGTTAGCTCAGTACTGTTGTGTGATCTTTCACCAAAGTATAAAGATCCGGGTGCACCCACCATCTCGTGCATCATGGGGAAGAACCAAATTGAAAGATCGTTAATATATTTAGGGGTGAGTGTTAACATTATTCCCTATTCCATCTATAAATAATTAGATTTGGGGAATTAGATTTAGGGGTGAGTGTTAACATTATTCCCTATTCCAACTCGCGGATCGCTCCGTGAAGATGTCTCGGGGAATTATTGAAGATGTAATCGTCCAAATTGACACTTTCTACTTCCCGATGGATTTTGTTATTTGGGACGAGGAGCCATCCATTCTCCCGAGCAATCATGCTCTCATCATCCTTGGTCGCCCATTCTTAGCTATGGTTAATGCACTCATTAATACTCGGAGTGAGCGAATGCAATTATCGTTTGGAAAAATGATCGTCGAGACAAATATCTTTAATAACACTAAGAACGAGGGCGATAAAAGTGAACAGGGAGAAACATATCTTATTGAGGAAGCACATGGTCATGAGAGGACTCACAAGCGAGAACCGTTAGGGGTAGATCTTTATGCGCAAAGTGAGAGAGGAAATTATTATGTTAAGAAAGGAGTAGTAGAGGTGTGCTTAGTGACCGCAATTGAGAGCGAGAGTGGGAAAGTAAGCGATAACGGGGCAGAAAGATTTGAGGAGCTTAAGAGAGAGGACGTGAACGTTAATCATGAACGAGAGTGAGGCGATATGTGTCTAGAGGACTTTGAGAAAGAATTCGGGCCGATGGATGAGAATCTTAATGTCATAGTCCAACCTTTATTGGTATCATTTAGTCACTTAGAAGAAAGCGAATGGTAAGATAAGGTAGATAAATTCCTTCTTTGTGACCATCCACCCATACCACTTGAGTCCTCTAATGCGATTGAGGAAAAGACTCAAGCATCGTCCGATTTAAAGGCCGACCCATGCACTCCTGAAACTAAGAAAAATCAAGATGTCCCCTCCAAGTCGGTGTACGTAGGAAAAGATTCAATTAGGCACCACGAGGATCCCTTCACAGCGAGTCATCCCCAGACCCAGGGTCTCTCCCTTATCTATGGGACTGGGCCTAACTTGTTCCGACTATTTACTTATGACACGAAGATGGGGGAGACTAGGAGAGCAACAAACCCCGTACAAGGGTTTAGGTGAGTTTTTGGAGAGATGAGAGGTCGTTGCGCCCCCGACGTGTATGGGGTGATTTTTGTTGTATTTTTGAATCATGTGCTAGTGTCATTTAGTGTCTTTTTGCATTTTAAATATTTGCTTGTTTTATTTGTCATACTTGTTATTTGCTCTTCTTTAGATTTTAGTCATTTTGATTGAGGACAATGCAAAAGTCTAAGTTGGGGGGTGGGTGACAAGTGAGCCTTTCTAAAACTTCACAAATTTTTTAAAATGCCCCCCCCCCCCAAAAAAAAAAATTAGAAAATTTCAAAATTTTCCAAGAAAATTGAAAAAGCCAAAAATATTTTTCTTCAAAGTAAATAAAAATTGGGGTTTAAATTTTTCAAAGATATCATCGAAGTTTTATTTAAAGTCTCAAATTTGTAATTTCCAAAATACACTAATCCAAAATTGACCAAAGATGGAAATTGAGTGAAAATTGACGACTTGACGAATAGGTGTGGAGATTAATCAAACTGGTGAGATTTCGAGCCTTTCACTTTTTTCTGAGTTTATAAAATCAACCCGAGTTAATGATTAACTCAATGTTCAATTTAACGTTAAAATAAGTCGTTGGGATCTCAATTTATTGATTTGATCGGTTACGAGAATAATGTGTGATGTTGCTTCAAAAAGCGCACTGAAATATCTCTAAACAAAACAAATCTTGAGACGCATATGGTAATATAATTACCAATTCGGATAAATGAAGTTGGGCCCTCGTTTGTTACCCAACGAGATTATCCATAAAAAGTTGTGAAAAATTCCCTTTTGCAAATCAAGTTGAGCCAAATAAAATTTATCCTTTCGTTTGATAACCCGAAAAACCCATATAGTCCGAAATTGAGAAAATTGGAAAATTCAGCAATTCAGTCCAATTTGTGTGAAAATAAAAAGGGGGCAAGAAAAATAGAAGAGAAATGCTCAACAAAAATAGCAAGAAAAGAAAAAACAGAAAAAATGAAAAAAAAAGAAAAATGAGCAAAAGCCCGAAAAAGCACTAACGGATATCATAAAATTATTTTCCAATTCCGAAGTTTCCATTTTTACAAAATACACCTTATAAACCCGAAAAAAGTCCTAACCGAGTCCAAATTTAAAAATTAACTACTGTGTGGAGAGCTAAAATATGAAAAGATAACAAAAGAGATTCACTGGTGTGTATAAGATGCGATTTTTCCCGTTTCCCAATTACCTTAACCTAATGATGAGATCCTTTCACCACAAAAATTCCGTCTTTTAATTTTATGTACGCGACCTTGTGTTCCAATGCATTTACTCCTTATATCACGCACATCGAGAGAAAATAACAACAATCCAAGTGATTCGTTTGTGAGAACATTTCATGAGATTTTGAAATCAAAATGAATTTTCGAAAAAGTAACGTGATGATCAATCGGTGGAAATTTGAGGTTAATTTTTGGCTTCGCACACACACACGACAAATTGAGATTTGATAATATAAATATATGGTGATTATTTTTTGAAAAGTTTGAATTGTACAATTTTTAAGTATTTTGAAGTTTCTTTGAGTCGAAAATGAATTTTGTGGGTATATTCACTGCAAACCCTCATGAGACACAACTCATCCTACTAGGGTAACCTTGGGGTTTAGCGGCTTGTTGCATATGCTAAATGCAATCGCTTGCCTGCGAAAGTGGTATTGTATCTCTATCACATGATTGTTAAGTATTTGACCATACTTCAATTCTTTTACATTGCTCGGGCCTATCAAAGTTCTAAGTTAGGGGGGTTGATTAGGTCTAAATTCTTCGTATTTATTCCCTTAATTTAGAGGTTTTTATCACCTTGTGCATTGCAAAATGCGTTGATTTCTCCCATATTGTTGGTACTAACCTTTTCTATGCAGTGCATCGAGTTTTGGTTATTTCTCTTATATTTTCCAGGAAATTCATTCAAGAGAAGAAAAGAGAAAACTCAAATTCAAGAGAGAATGATAAAGTGCAAGAGAAGGAAAGTCAAAAGGGTAATTTCATAATTTTACACCCAGAATTCGAACACGAACTCCCATGAATGAGTTGAAGTTCGTGGATCCACGAGAGCTGAGGAAGAAATGGCATCCAAATTCAAGTTATGAAGGTCTGAAGTTGAGAAGAAATCATGGCAAAAAAAGAAAGAAAAAACTTAGAAAAAATTTCATCTCGATTTTCGCGTCAAAACTGGAAAAGTGAACTGGTTCGGCGGGCGGAATTTCCAATTTTTTTTTATTTAAAAAAAGAGTTGTGCATGGTTGGATCACTTAATATAATGTGATTTACTTAATTATTTTTCATACCAGATTTTAGGGAGATCTTTTTTTCATAGTTTTAGAGGGTTCTTGCACCCAACAATCGTAGGATTTTATTTTCTTCCACAATACTCAAGTTTTTTGCAATAATTCAAGGTTTTCTTCTCCAAAGTTTGTGTTCTTCATCTCTGATCTTCAAGGTTAACTTTTCTTCGCATGTTTTCCATATTTTCTGAGATTCCAATTAGTGTTTACATGTTTAGGTTTGCGTTCGTTTTGATTATGATTACATGCACCATAGTTTATAATTTTTTCCTTAAGAACACCATGTCTAGCTAGGTTTTTAAGGATTGAGATGCATGAATCCAACCCGATGTGGTTTGCATGATATAAAAATAATTTTCGGAATTAAATGAATGATTTGATCGTGTTGACTAGTCGTTACAAACATCGTAGGACTTTTAACCTCATTTGTCCTAGGGAACCAGGGTGTTTAAGAGTGCGACGAGCGTATCAGCTATGTCAGTACCGTTGTTATTTTTACTTTTGATTATGTAGGATGCGGGCCTGTACCCTCATATATGTAATGCTTGATATTAATAAAATTCGGGTTTAATCATTTATTTCAATTCATGATTGCTTTTATATTTGGTAAACATACTAGGGTTTGGGGGATTGTAGTCCAACCTTATCTCTCATTCATATTAATTAATCCGTATTTTATTAGTTTTAACTAGGTTTAGTTAACCTCTTTAGTTTTTCCCTTTTTCCTTTCTCACCCCATTCTCATCTTTTACACTTTATTTTTGAAGTAATAAATCAATTAAAATCTATGACATATTCCCTGTGGATTCGATACCCAGAATGGATGCTATACTCTATAAGACTGTAGTTAAAGTTTAGGTTTTGTTTTTATATTGTGATCGGAAGCTGATAACAACGATTAGTGTATTGCACTAACTCTCGGTTTTCCCCTCGATCACTCGAAGGTTGTTAGATGACATAAATTGAACGAGATTCACTTGTAATTCGAACAAGTCTCAATGTTGTTCGAACAACGTACTTAAAAAATTCTAAATCATATTGCCCTTGTGCTCTGTCATGTTTCTGGACCTTGGCTCGTTGAGATATCGAGCTCTAGTGAGCCCAGATTGGGAAAAATTAGAGTTTTAAGCTTTGGAGGGTTTTATAAGGGTTGTTTGGGCTCATTTGGGGTTATTGGAGTTGGAAGAAGAGAGAGAGTGGAATGGGTGGTCTTCCTCCACCATTTTAACCTTCTTGCTCTCTCCCACAATTACAAACCACCATGCTACCAAAACCCCTCCACCTTATAACACCACATTTCCTATGTGACATGACAAATATTGCACCCTTCCGCGGAGAGTACTGCACTAAGCCTTACAAGTATAAATGCCACAGCCTTTTATTTACATATTACAGGGTGCAGATTTACGTGCCACGGACCTACATACTATAGGGTGTGGCCCCATTTGCTACAGGATGCAACCCCTCTCATTCACATGTCACTGGGTGTGGCCGCTGCCTTACAGCATGGCTACCTGTATCCCCACTCTATTTACAACAACAATACAACATCTGATACTCTTATAAATGGAGGTCTATACCTCGAGATTATGGGGGGACCAAACTTATCCAATACTTAGCCCAGAGATCGCTACACTTGGGGAGGCATTGCCAAACACACCACGCTCCTTCTGTACAACTTGGAGGCTATTCACTGGCATCCCGATCAACTCTCCAACACTCTCTAAATCATCACATACATGTATTCTCTTCTCTCATCTTCATTGTACGCCTATTACGACATTCTAAACTTGTACTACAATGTATATAATGAGAGTGTGGCACTATGTGGACATAGGCTCATTTTAAATAACCGAACCACTCTATATCTTGTCTTTTATCGCTCTTTACCAGCTCTATCTGCTTATTATGTATCTACATTTGACTTGCTGGTATGAGAACGACAAGTGGAGGATTTCCCGTATCAATAATTTGGCCCCGTCTGTGGGAACCGAGGTATTTCAATCTTGTTTCTCTATATTTTGGGTTCTTAAACACCTTATTTTATTCATGGGGGTCTTTTGGATCATTATCCCATGGTTGAATTTCAATTATTGAACTCGTATTTTGGATCATACACACCCTCAAATAGGTATTGCACATATACAGATCTGTTTATTGGTCTCCTTTTTATGACCTTAGATCTATTTTTACTTTCCCCGATGATGTTACCTCACAAGATAACGCTGGAAAGTGTAAAAGGCAATAGCCTCGCAAATGCGGGTAGCTAGGGGTGAGATCCATTTGCTCGTTTGTTACTTTCTCAGCCTATGATCTAGGGTTTCCTTCCATGATTGTGCTATTATTGTGCACCAAGAGGTTGTTCTGCTCTGGATAGAAACTAGTAGGTATGTTCTCCATATGTTTCGTGTGAAAATTCAGTTTTCGGGTTATAATACTGGGATTGATCCTTCCTGCCCAAGAAGGGATGCGGCCTAGTAGTTTAACTACCCTCTTATCGCAAACCCTACTAGTGCAGTTGGTTTACAACAGATTCAAATCATTGGGCAGTGGACTCAAGTGGTGCATCTAACTCAAAGGAAGCGGCAGTGAACATATATGCCTTGCTTGTCGCGACCTCATTTATAAAATCATGCAACGATTAAAATGATGCATCCCAACTTTATACTTGGCTCGTCCTATATTATGTGATTACTCATTTCTACTAGTTTTGTCTCAGATTATATATTTTGTAAAGACTAACAAGGTAGAAAATGGAGAGAGAATCCAACCAAAGCATATAAATAAAGAACGAGATTGCCCAACTGTACAACCACCTCATTCATCTGTATGATAGTCACGCCTCTCTCCAGACTCAGGTTAACTTCTTGACCCAGAGAGTTCTTATACAAGAGGCCGCGGCACCTAAAATTACTGGCCAAGCCTTTGCTGCCGAACCACTGAAGCTATCGTCCCAGGGGCCGCGGCCCTAGACTAGAAGAGTCAGAAGAGGAAAGTTAAAAAAGCAGAAAAATGTTTTGAAGCCTACACTCCGTTGATTTGTGAGAACAAAGAGCTGATGGAACTCATCAGAAAAGACAAATTGCTTCGCTTGCCCGAGAAATTGAATTCCCCTCCTCATAAGAGGGATAAGGACCATGGGCACAACACTAACAAATGTTTTGCTCTAAAAGATGAGATTGGAAGGCTAGTGAGGCACGGGATGCTGCAATAATTCCTCAAAGATGCTTAGAATGCAACCTGTACCAAACATGCCACATGTTGAACCCCACTTTAGTCTATATTTTCTGTTTAACTTGAATTGTTAATTTTACGCACAAGAGTTGTATTTCCTTACAAACTTGGCATATATACATGAATATATGAAATTAGGCTTACTTTGCATTATCCTAACAAAATCATATATATGAAGAACATATTTAGTCATGTTTTATCTCTTGACTTCCCATTTATAGAAATCTTATGAATAACCTTCATCTTAAACAGATTTCAAGGGAAAGATGACCAGTTATCTCAGGTGACTATTTATTCCGAGAAAGATCCTTATTTGGCGTACAAGCTTAATGGGCTTACAATGCCATTCATGGCGCAAGAACATATTCTTAGATTCATAAGGACGACCATCTCTCAGTATACTTCTATCCTCATTATTAGCCACGGGGGCTTACAATTCCCGTTACATTAGCCACAGGGGGCTTACAATTCCCGTTACATTAGCCATGGGGGCTTATAATGCTAGTTACATTGGCCACGGGGGCATATAATTTCCGTTACATTAGCCATGGGGGATTATAATGCCCGTTCTCAGCTGAAGGCATTCATCACTTAGGTTTGGGTGGCTTAATAACTTAACCCAGACTGGGGAGGCTTAAAAGTGTCCCACATATTAGCTTGGGGAAGCTTTATAATACCTAGCCTGGTGAAGCCTGATAATAATCCACAGGGGATGAAGACTTAATTATCTGGGGATAATCCTATTATAGCCTCGGAAGGCTTTATATATATATCAAAACATGGCTTGGGGATGCTTAATAATACCTAGCTTTGGGGGCCTGATAATAACTTGATCAAAGCGACTAAAGGAAGGCCATAAAAGGGTTTGAAAGGTACCCCAGAGCTATCAATGTGGCCGCAACCATCAAGGGGTCCACTCATTCATTTAGAAGATGCAACGAAGAAAAAGGGACTATTAGAATCGGTAAAATTCCATGGCTGGGTTGCGGACCAGTCGCAACCTTGGAACTGCAATATCAAGACTTAGATAAATGAAGGGAAAGTTAAAGAAGTTAAGCCGCAATTTGGCACCCCGACTTGGATGATGTCAGCCATACAGACTAAAATTTTTGAAAAAATAAAAGGCAGAATAAATGTGTCGCAGCCTATTTGGAGGAACCATCTGTAAACTGCAGTCGCGACCCTATTCTACATTCAAGTCTCAGTTATTGAAGAATAACATTTGCAAGTCATTCAATCAAGAAATCAACAAAGCAGTCAATAGGGAAGAATACACAAAGGAGCAAGTAAGAGAAGTTAAAACAAAATGGTTAAAGCCTTAGTAAAATTATGTGAAATTTTAGGTAAAAATTGATGGCCGCAACCTAAATGAAGTTTAAATATTAAGAGACCGCAACCCAATGTACATTACATAAAAAATGGGGAGAAAATCCTATGTCTAAGATACTGCATAATCATCCACATCCCCTTCCTCTCTTTCTGCGATCGGATCTGTCACTTCATCTTCAGTCGCAGCCTCTTTCATCAATTTTTTAGCTCTTTCTTCTGCGCAGCCCTCATCTCAACAACGCAGGCACTATGTTCTTCATCATCAATGCTCTGACATAATCTGGGCCTTGGAATCAGGGAAGTTTTTTCCCACCCTATACCTTAGATCTTAATAGCCGCAAATGTACGTCTTGTTGTTGGTAAGGAATAAGCCCCTGAACTTTTTGTAGTCCGCTACAACAACCTCTACGGCCTTCTTGAGGGTTGCGGAGTGAGAATCATCCATTTGCTTCAGAGCCATGGCGTGATCTATCCCTTGTTTATAATACTTTTTTTGGAGATCCTTCACTGTGACTCAAGGCTAGATGCAAGTTTAGTAGCCTCTACAGCCTTTGCTTGTTCATTTCTAAAGATGCTGCGTTGGTTATCAGTTTTCCCTCTGCATCCTCCTTAGCCTTGACGACTACATTAAGGTTCATATGAGCTTCTTGGAGTGCCATGATATCTAACTTTTTGCTAGCTTCAAATTAAGAATTCTTTGCATTCTCCAGGTCAGCAGCATGTACCCTCTTCGCGGCCTCCTTCAGCTTGTAGAGGCCTTCATACTTTCGCTTCTGAGACACCACAATGTCCTCGACCTGCGAAGATATTGAAATTTAGAAAACAAAACAAAAGTCAAAGATTGAGAATTATTGAAAAGATGAAGTTTCTCTTACTCTCAACAAGATGTGGGGGGAATAACCCTCCAAGTCTTCATGGTCCTCACCTACGAGACGATCCGGGTCCGCGATATTTAGAACCCTTTTCATTATATGGGCAACCCTTGCAGTTATGTCCCAGGAAGAATCAGGTTTGGGTTACCAAAGCTGAGGCCATGGATGACCATCAGGACCAACACTGGAACAACTTTGAGGAGGTTCCAGGTTGGAATTGACAACCATTATTGTTGGATGAGGAGGTGAGTTTGAAATATAGATTGGGGAGGTGTCACGGCCAAACTACAATTCAGGCTATAATGACATCAAGCCTGCTGTGGCTAGATGACTACCGATGTCATTGTTAAAATGTCCTTCAGGCCTTTCTTTAGGAACAAACTCCTTAGCCTGAATAGGGGGCGTGACAGGATCTGTTTGTTCTCCCTCAAGAGGTGAGGCAGGGCGTTTGGACTTGGCCTTTTTCCTCTTCCTCTGCCTGGATGCGTTATTGAGGGCAACTGTGTCCTCATCCATCTCGACCAATTGAGCTTCCAGGAGCACTCTATCTAACTCCTCACCTGAAGAAGAAATGAAGCAGTGTCAAAATTTAAAGGTTTAAGAATAGTTACCGCGATATTAGTAAAAGAAATTGTTATTACCTTCTACGAACATCTCTTTTGGAAGAGATTTATTGGTAAAGTAGTCTGCTTCAAAGATGGAGGCTGAAGTCACTAAGGTGCTGAACTGTTTATCCTTAGCACTTACTGCCACATCCCTTCTTATCCTACTCTCCTGTTGCTCACTTAGTGGAAAATTAACAAGAGCTGGATAGAAAGTTTAATATTAGTCCAAAATCTATGGGAAGAATATTGCAAATAGAACTGTAAACAACAAGACGCGGCCACAATCCAAAGGTCTACAACCTTATTTACCTAGATTGGAGGGACATCCCCACTGTCGCGACATCCTAAAGGATTTCTCTCTCTCAGTCTCATCTGGGTAAATTTCCCACCCTTTTCCAGAAATATAAAAGTACTTGACCTTCTAATTCTTCACACTGGTGGGCCTCCCACTATAGAGGGTTTCATCATTGCTGCGGATGGTAAAGTAATAGTACCATGTAAATTTTACAGATTTTTCCTTAGGTCTGTAAAAGTGGAAAAATTATGTGGGAGTTATGTCCCTCCTAAACGTATTCTTCAATAGCACCACTATGGAAAGAATTTCCCTCCAACCATTGGAATCTAGTTGGGCTGGGGCTAACTTCATGGTCTGGAAGATTCTTCTAATGGGGACTGGAATGAGAAGCCGCAACCCATAAATAAATGCACGGAGGGGGAAACAGACCCCATCATTAGCAAGTGCTGTGAAGGGCCTCTGTTCCGCGGTTGGTGCTGCGAAATCAAATCTTCAGGAAATTTAAGTGCCTTAGCAACTTAGTCAACCCACTCCTGAGTCATAATACTACGGATGTTCAAGGTTATAGGACGTCTCTCAGCCTTGCTAGAGGGGCCAATAGGCGCGTCCTACCTTCAGATGGCCCAGTAGCCGTGGCATCAATATCTACTGGGTTGTTACTTGAGTTGGCCTCCTCTTCTATTATTGTGGAATCAGTACCTTTCCTATAAGAGGAGTCCGCGGAGTTAGTCTCTTTCCTACAAGTGAGTTAGAATCCAAATTTTTAATGACACAATTTGGGCAATCTTTGAGTTAGCAAGGCCTTATTGTCTTTAAAGGATGCACATAAAGAAGTTCAAATGAGAGAATCTAAAATGTTTGTTCTAGAAATCCTTCAAAAATTCATTAGGATTCCAACTCATATGGCTGTAGCAAGTCCTGAAAAGTAGAAAAGTCCACTGTTAGGTGTCGCAACCAGTATGGTCAGAGAAGCCTCTTAGAGGCCGCGACAGGATCAACGTAATAACAAGTTTTGAAGAAAAATGAAAGTTCAAACAATTTCAGCTTATTCCAAGTGTTGAGTTTTGAAATCATAAGGATTACAACTATGGCCGCGACATATTGTTTTAGGGAAGTATACATTAGGTATGTCTCATTATGCCTTAGTATTTTAGTTTATTGGATAAACAACGCGGCTACTAACCTAAGGCTAAAACCTAAGTGCAAAAGGGTATGTATTATACACAAGTATTGACATGAGGCCACACCTAAATAGCACAAGAATGCTACCTGCCGTGGCCAAACTCCTAAACAGTTTGATAATAATAGTAACATAGTCTAAAGATCAAAGCCCTAGAATTGGAAAGATTGGTTCAACAACATTAAGAACAATGGTATGTTTTTAATGCTTACATTACTCAAAAAGCTAGCAAGTATGATCCAACACAAGTATATATAATTTTTTTGTGGAATAATATGATCCTACATACTAGGAATTCAAAAATACTAAGGATCTAAAGCATAGTTAACAACAATTGCTTCTTGGGTCAGCAATGGAAGATTAAGGGTTTATTTTATTATTAAGGTTTTAGCAATTAAATTCATCAATTGAAGATTGATTCAACGTAGCAACAAGATGAGTTCATTTCAGCATGAATATTAGCAGAATCAGTTCAATTCGAAATCAGTTGTTCAGCAAAGAAAATGGATTCGTGTGGTTCATTTACAAATAGATATGAGGAGGAACAATTAAGGAGAATAAGCTGTCAAAGAAATCAGAAATCAAGGAGTTCTAAGTTGTTACCCGGAAACCAACGAGAAAAAAAGACTCGGGTGTTGCTCAACCTTGAACCTCTAGTTGCTCAACCTTGAACCGCTTGAACAACTGCCTAAAGATCACCAAAAAACTCAAACAAAGAAATTGCAAGACTTTGATCTTGATATGCTCTCAGAAGAATTGGAAAGGTAATGAAGGCCATGACCAGTTGGCATTTATATAAGAGGCCTTGGGAAGATGAAGCGTCGCCTTTAAAATGTTGCGGAAGCTTCAGAAGACTTGATTACTCATCCGCAGCCCCAATCGCTATCTCTTGGCACTACGACTTGGGGGCTTATTGATATGACAAATATAGCACCCTGCCGCGGAGAGTACTGCACTAAGCCTTACAAGTATAAATCCTACAGCCTTTTATTTACATACTACATGGTGCGAACTTACGTGCCACAGACCTACATACTATAGGGTGTGGCCCCATCTATTACAAGATGCAACCCTTCTCATTCACATGTCACTGGGTGTGATCGTTGCCTTACAGCATGGCTAGCCGCATCCCCACTCCATTTACACCAACAATACAACACCTGATACTCCTATAAATAGAGGTCTATACCTCGAGATTATCTGGGGACCAAAAATGTCCAATACTTAGCCCAAAGATCACTACACTAGGGGAGGCATTTCCAAACACACAAAGCTCCCTCTGTACAACTTGGAGGCTATTCACCGGCATCCCGATCACCTTTCCGGCACTCCCGAAATCATCACAGACATGTATTATTTTCTCCCATCTACATTGTACGCCTATTACGACATTGTAAACTTCTACTACAACGCATATAATGAGAGTGTGGCACCATGTGGACGTAGGATCATTTTAAATAGCCGAACCACTCTATATCTTATCTTTTATCTCTCTTTACTAGCTCTATCTGCATATTATGTATTTACATTTGACTTACTGGTAGAGAACGACAAGTGGGCGATTTCTCATATCAACACTACGTATTCTACCTTATTTGAACCATACACACCCATTTCCACCATGGATGAGGAAAGCTACGAATTTATGGAGATTTTTTTGGGGGTTCTTTAAGATGAAAATGGAATATTTATGGTGTTTGTGGGGGGGGGGGGGGGGGGGGGGGGTTGCTTGGAAACTTGATAGAAGACACCATAGGATGTGGGAGGTTTCCATCTTCTTAGACCTTTCATGCCTACCAATGTTGGAGATCCATTTGAGGTGGGAAATCTTACTTTCAGTATTAAGATTATATTTTGTGTATTTGTAGTCATGAGTAGGATGCATTTTGTTAAATGATGAAAATCTTGTATAGTAAGTTGGGAAATCTTACTTTCAGTATTAAGATTCGATTTTGTGTATTTGTAGTCATGAGTTGGATGCATTTTGTTAAATGATGAAAATCATGTCTAGTAAGTAATAAACATTTTTATGAAATAAAAATGATGCAAAATGTTATTTTGTTGAAAAATAAATTTTCAGTAAATATTTCAAAGTTTCTTGAAATGAAGATTGGGATTTTAATTAAACTGGGGTATTTTCTAGAAAATTGATGTTAAACATTTTATGAAATAAAATGTTTGAAAATAATGATCGATTTTGATAAAACATTGGTGAAATAATGTTTCAAATTTTCTTGCAAAAATGTAAAGTTTATTGAAGATGGACATTTGTTGAGTTTGAAGAAGTAAAAATATCTTTTATGACTTGAAAGTGCATTTTTAAAGTATTATGAAATTCTAGAATGAAATGTATGTCTAACCCATTTAATATGATTTTTAGAGTACAATCCATCTTCTCATGCATATAAACTTGTAGTATTTTTATAATAAATATGTGAACAAGTTTAATGGAGGTTTTGTTAGGTTTAAACAAGAAATATGAAAAGTAGAAGTTCTAATCTTCAAAGTGTGTGAAAAAGGGTTTAAAGGAGTGATGAATATAAGGTTGTGAGACTAGATGTATTGATAAAAAGGAAATACTATTTTATTATAAAAGTAGTATTTAAGAATAATTACATTTCCCGAATAAAGAAAGTAAAGACATGTCTAATTTGAAAATATAGTTCGTAAAGGTGTTAGATAAGTGTTAATAGTTAAATATTGGGAGGTTGGTGCGTATAAATTAATAATGTTTGAAAGATTAGCACTTATGAATTTGAAAATTAAATAAGGGAATAAACAGGTTTTCAACTTGAGAAGAGTGATAATCCAAATGTTAAAAAGGTGTTCAGGTGTTAAAAATATTTAAGAAGTTAGTGTGGGTAACTTAATAGTGTTTCGAGAAAATTAACACTTGTGAAAATGGAGTAAAGGATGAGTTTGGAAACAAATGGTTAAAATGGTAATTTTACTTAAAGTGGAACATTTTTATAAAATAAAGATGTTGGAAATGGTGCTACACAAATTAGTCCTAAATGAGTATGATTTGGAATAAAATTGAAGTTAAAGTGTAAAGGACATGAAAAGATAATTTCCAAGTGTAACACAAGTTGGGGTGAAACCCCGAGTTTGTCTTCGACCGGGTAAAAAGGGTAAAGAAAGAATAATGTGGAAATTTGTAACATGTTAAAATACATAAAAGGAACTCAAATGATACTCAAATAATTAAGGAGGGCCCAGATCCCTGGGGGGAAAGATACAAAATCATTGGTCAGAGCATATGGTGGCATCGCCGGCGGTGAGGAGCCCGTTAAAGTACGCGGTTATTGGAAAATTTCGAGAAAAAGATAAAGGAGTACGAAACTTGTCAAGAAATGGGTTGTGTGGTAAAATTTACTAAGAACAGTTTACTTGACTTAATTAATGAATGTTTCGGTAAAGAATAAAGTGGAGAAGGAATGTGTAAATTGATTAATGTCCATAAAGTAAAGTAAAGGGAATGTGTAGCAGTAAATGGGTGAGTTAAGAAACCTAAGAAGGTGTAGGTGCAAAAAATCTCACTAGTCAGAGGGTGCCAATCCATCACGATAGAAGTATAAAAATAAATACGAGAGAGACAAAGATTTACGTGGTTCGACCATGAATGGCCTACGTCCACGGGGCTGCTGGCGTGTTTCATTAGAATGATTAGAGAGTTTTACATGAGGGTATTTCTCTAACTTCTAAGCCCCCTTTCACAATGGGGGGTGTCCCCTTTATATAGAGTTAGGGGTTACAAATATGGATGAGTTACAAATATGGATGAGTGGAGTTTCATTCCCATCAGATACTGCTCTTCGTCTTCCCGTTTATTAAGGAATTTAGTCATCCTTGTATCGCTGGCACGTCTCCATCTTCACCGGGGTGCTTCCCACACGTCATGCTATTCTGTAGGCATATATTTTGCCCCCACAATAGCCCCACAGGTCGCAGTTCAGCTGAGTTGATTCTGAGATGAGCTGGGAGCTGGTCTATAATCTCTTTAAACATATGCAGTTGGTGGTGTGAACTGGATTGGCATTCTTTGATCTGTCGTTCAATTTTTAAGCCTTCTTTGGTTGATCTTCTCACCTTCATAGGTTTTTAGATGAATGCTTGGCTTGAGTTGAGAGGCGTTCAATCGATATGGGAACCGGACTCGAGAGTGTCGAGCTGCCTACGTACCCTTTTGGGATCAGGTCGAATGTAGTTCATTGTCTGTTTTATTGTATGGCCCAATTTGTGAGGCTGACCACAGGCCTGTTCAGAATTTGTTTGCTGAGGCTTTATCGAGCGTGCATCAAGTTTAGGGCGTCTCCCTGTATTTTGGTCTCGTATGGTCCATTTGTTGAGGCCGACCACATGCCTATGCGTCGAGCTTTGCTCGAGCATGTACCTAGTAGGGGTAAGACCCTGTCTTAGGTTTTTCATATGGTCCAATTGGAGAGGCCGACCACAAGCCTATGCGTCGAGCCTTGCTCGAGCATGTACCTAGTAGGGGTAAGACCATGCCTTAGGTTTTTCATATGGTCCAATTGGAGAGGCCGACCACAGGACTATGCGTCGAGCCTTGCTCGAGCATGTACCTAGTAGGGGTAAGACCCTGCCTTAGGTTTTTCATATGGTCCAATTGGAGAGGCCCACCACAGGCCTATGCGTCGAGCCTTGCTCGAGCATGTACCTAGTAGGGGTAAGACCCTGCCTTAGGTTTTTCATATGGTCCAATTGGAGAGGCCGACCACAGGCCTATGCGTCGAGTTGGATATAATTAAGGATTATCTTGCCCATATAGCTCCATGTAATGTATTGTTCCTCGGGGCACACTTGTTCGTCGACCATTCATAGTGGTTCCAAGAGGCTGTGGAAGACTCCATATAACTCGTGCACCTAGAGAAATTGATATGAGTTTAAAGCGTCCTTGTGCAGAAATGCGTTGATCTGATATGGCGTTCAAGAAACGTTGTTCCTCTAGAGTGGATATCTTAGTGTTGATGATGCGTTAATTCATTGCTTGGTGATCGTAGATCACCGTGGGTTATCTGACGATGTCACTCGATACATTCAGGATGGTCTAGTGTTGTTATCAACATGTCTTGCTCTTTGACTGTGATTTTGCTGGACGTGTGACTTCTTACAAGTTGGATTCGTCCTTGTTGATAAATATAGTTGATCGTCACTCTTCATGCTGCTTTATGTGTTATTTGATCTTTGTGGTACAGATCGCCCAACTTTTCATTCGACGAGGTTGAATTAAATTACAACTGTATTGCCCAACTGTTTATTGGAGCTTGAGACGTGATCACACATTGTCAACTATCCATCGAAGCTGAGGGTCTGTCGAGGCAAAATTATAAAGGACCTAGTAGATGTTGCGAAAGATCCATGCCCGAGCATCTTCCAATAAATGCAATGTTGATTATTAATCAACTGTGCCAACCATCTGTTGGGACTGAGTATAAGAGTTATCCTGACCATTCATTTGTTGGGGATAAGATACGACATGTGTGGTAAATATATTCGGGACTAAATATATAGAGATATTTTGCCGATCATTTGCCGAGATGAGCCTTGAATATGCCTGATCATCCTGCAGGTCAAGAATCATAGAGCCAGATAACCCATTCTGAAATTCAAGAAATATCAACATCCGAGCATCTGTCTGTTATAAATAATATTGCCCAAGCATGTGTTGGGTCCAAAGTGGTGTAAAGTGATCAACCATCCGTCGGAGCATTAACAGAATAAGTGGTGCCTGGTCGTCTGCCAGGGCAAGGTTGTACATGTCCGAGTGGATATAGAGAGCGATCCGCGCATGAGCATCTATCGATGTATTAATAAGATTTCCAAGAGCTTAAGATTATGACCGAGCATTCGTCGAAACTGAATCTTGTACCTGTGGAAGTTAATAAGTTGCTCGACCATTTGTCGAGGGTAATTCAAATAGAATTTATCATGCAATATGATGTGCATCTGTTCGAGCATGTGCCGAGGAAAATATTCATAGTATTAAATGAATGACATGAATTATCCCATAATTTTTGTGATAAAATATCACGAGGATGGCCGCGCCCGAGCATCCGTCGGGGCTACACTAAGTACGTGTAAAGATATTACACCGACCATTCATTGGTATGACCAATAATAGCTAGACGACAATATTGAAAATTAAATGACCGGATAAATGACATGAGTGCTATATAAGTGCGCCCTGCTTATTTATGTGGACAAAATAATTGTAATAAAGTCGAATGAAAGATGCAAAATTTATCAAATATTTATGGCACATAAGTTAATTTGGAATTTGTTCAAATAGATTTAAGCAAATACTTAAAATACAAGTTCGGTTTTAAAAAATTATTCTCGCAGAAAATTTGTGTAGTGGCAATCAATTGTTTTTCTCATGTGAAGTATAGAGCATAGATAGCCCCCTGCTAACAAATTTATGATGACAAAAATCATGAGAATAATTTGTGAGCAAATAAAGTATTATGAGATGGAAACGAACAATGTACAAATAAATGTGTGTTTCCATCAAGTGGGGTTGTGCTAAATACAAGAATTATCCTGACCAGCTATCCACTGGGGATAAAATGCGACATGCGAGGAAAATATCTTCGGGACTAAATATATAGAAATATTTTGCCGATTATCTGCCAAGATGAATCTCAAATGTGCCTGACCGTCCTTCAGGTTACCGAATCGTAGAATCCGAGCTTCAGTCGGAGTAATAATAATTTTGCCCAAGAGTTTCTTTGGATATAAGGTGCTATAGTGTGCTCGACTATCTGACGGAGCATTAATAAAATGAATGGTGCCTGGATAGTTCGCCGGGGAAAAGTTGTAGAATACCAAGTAGATATAGAGAGCAATTCGTGCTCGGGCATCCGTCGAAACATCGATGAGATTTCCAAGGACTTAAGATTATTGCTGAGCATCCGTCGGGACTGAATCTTGTACCTGTGGAAGTTAGTAAATTCCCCGACCATCTGTTGAGGCTAAATCAAAATACAAGTTATTATGAAAATGATATATTCAACAAAGTATATAAGATATGCATCCGCTCGGCCATTTGTTGAGAAAAAAATTCATAGTCGCGTATGAATGTAATAAAGATCCAATGATTTTTATCATAAAAATCTTACTGAGATAACTGTACCCGAGCATCCGTCGGGGCTGAGCTAAATAACCAATAATCTCGCTCTAGTGAGATTAAATTATTGTAGCTGGACGACAATATTGAAAATTAAAATGTTCAAATAAATGACGTGAGTGCTGTATAAGTTTCCCCCACTTATTTATGTGAGCAAAATAATTTGTAATAAGGTCGCATAAAAAAGTGCCAAGTAAAATCATTGTAAAAAATCACACGGTCCCTTAAAATAATTTTATTTTTAGAGAGAACCAAGAAATGCAAAAATTAGTCAAATATATCTTAAACGTAAGACACAGGGCTGATTTAGAATTTTTTGCAAAAATATTTGGACTCAAGCAAATATCCAATTAAGTTGGTTTCACAAATACGTTTCCACCGTAAAGTTCTGCAAAAAAGAAAAGCCAAATGCTGATTTTGCTGAAGTAAGTATGGTTGGAAACTCATTCAGTGTTCCATCTGTACGCGAGAAACCAACTTCTCAGCACTGTTGCTGTCTTTCAAGCTTTTGCCTCCGATCAAAGATCACCAGATGGTGGTATGGTGAAGCCATGGTCGCCGACCAACTAATGTTGTCGCCGAAGAAAAACTAGCCCCAAACTGTGTTATAAACTTTGCAGGGGGGCGAGCTCGTCACTGCTCGTCCTCGCCGTCGACCAACTGATGTGCTTCTCCTTGCTCGTCCCTACCGCCGACCAGCTGATGGTAATCGCAAGCTGGTCGCCGAATACCAGAGGCTCCGGTGATGCTGCCTTTATCGTGATGCCCTTACCCAGCTCGTAGCACTGGTACAGTGGTCGCTGATGTACGCTGATGCTCGACCGGGAAGTTTGTTGGTCGGAGATGAGCTCGCTGATGCCCGATTGGTGTCAGATGGTGTGTACCCAGATTGTAGATGGGAGATGATCGGAACTGGAAATCGTTCGTCTCCTCATGATTTTTCTTTGGTCGTACATAACAATAACTGCGAGAAATTTACTTCTTGACTGCGTCCCAGAATATGTGAAAGCATTTCAGTCAAAAATAATATCTTTATACATATTTTTTGAAGATGTTGATGATCCCCGATGCCATATCTCATCTGTACTAGTAGTTTGTTGGGGGATTACTGTGTCCAAGATCACGGGTACAGACGTCACCAATAGACGACTGTTCTTCGCCCGAAAATTTTGGGATATCTTCATATATACACGCATAGATATAGTCAATGCCCAAGAGAGAGCAGGGCCATTTTTTATCTTTATCTCCGACGACAGAGTCTCGGATTTGGGAATCAAGATATGATGTAACCCAGGAAAATCCTAAAAAAGTCCAAATATTTGGAGACTCCTCATAGACATCTCCGATAGTGAATTTCATATGAGATAAACAATGAAAGTTGTCTACCATCAAAGAAGATTTGCAGATAAAGATTGAATACAGAATTTGTAAATATAACTGTACGCAAAATCATGTATTAATGAAACGATATCTGTTCAAAACAAATAATTATATATGAAACAAATAACTGCTCACGCACATACTAAAAAGGAAAACTTATCTTTTGATTATGTGCGTGTAAACCATTGCGTCGTGACGTAAATCTTCATCTCCTCGATAAGATGGAAAGGCTTTTTGTGCCGATTCCCACAGACGACGCCAATTGTAGGTGCAAAAAATCTCACCAGTCGGAGGGTGCCAATTCATCACGATACAAGTATAAAAATAAATACGAGAGAGACAAAGATTTACGTGGTTCGACCATGAATGGCCTACGTCCACGGGGCTGCTGGCGTGTTTCATTAGAATGATCAGAGAGTTTTACATGAGGGTATTTCTCTAACTTCTAAGCCCCCTTTCACAATGGGGAGTGTCCCCTTTATATAGATTTAGGGGTTACATTAGGGTTACAAATATGGATGAGTCACAAATATGGATGAGTGGAGTTTCATTCCCATCAGATACTGCTCCTCGTCTTCCCGTTTATTAAGGACTTTAGTCGTCCCTGTATCGCTGGCACGTCGCCATCTTCACCGGGGTGCTTCCCACACGTCATGCTATTCTGTAGGCATATATTTTGCCCCCACAGAAGGTATTACCCGTAATTGACATAAAGGTGTGTTGTAAAATATTTTCAAAGGTTAAAGAAGTATTTTCTAACACGGTGTTCGCGTGTGCTGAAAGAGGTTATTTTCAATGAAAATACTAATGTGCATCACGTTAAATGGAAAGGGTAATTTCTATAAAAAGATGGTTTCGATTAAACAAAGTGTTGTGATTTTAAATATTTAACCGCGTGTGTTTAATAGAGATTTAAATGCAAAGTTAAGAAAGAAGAAGTCTTTTATGAGATTAAGGTAAATTAATTGGGCTAAATAATATTTTTGAAAGTAAGATGATTACATGTATTAAGTGTATATAAGTGTCTATACATATATATGCAAGGTAGTTGCATGTGCATATAGGTATAACGTGTAGAGTCTTGTTTCTGCCGTTTATTTTTATACTGCGTTTTGTATATTTCCCGCTAAGAATTGACTCATACTCTCGTCTTGGTTACGGGAGGTTGGGTGCAGGTTCGTATTTTGAGAGCGTTATATGGATAAGTATTTTGTTTAATTTTGCGTTAGTAGCTCTATATGCTTGGACTCCGGGGTTGCTTCCAACGGTTCCCTCACGTAGTTTGCTTTGAAATTAAAATCACATGCTAAGCAAGTGAGACATTAATGAAAATTAAAACTGGATTCGCAACTTTATATAGGTTATTCATTACACTTCACACATAACGATCGGGTCGGACCAAGTTGACTACTGGTATCCCATAAATTCGGGGCATTACATTATACCGTCTTCAAACTACAGGGACTTTGATGCCATCGGGCTGCGTATGAGTCTTGGGTAAATCCCGAGTCCTCCCACATACATTTATTACTTTGATCTTAGCATACATCATTGATATATATATATTATATGCTTACTTGCTTCCGATTTGTCCGATTTACGCAATCGTTCTTCTAAAACGACTTGTAAATCGACAAACACTTACATGATATTTTTTATTGTTATTTTGGGAACACTGCTAAGGATGACCTCACTCCGCCTTTATCCATGAAGTGGGTTGAGCGATTCCATCCTCCATCTATATTATTCACATAAGCACATGCATTATTGAATTCTATAGGATAAGATTAACACTTGCCCAAAAGAGACCGAAAAGGGCAAGATATTTGGGTACTTAACACCTTCCCATTGTGTAACTTAGTCCCCGAACCCTTGAACTAATTGGTTTTGCAAGCATGGGTATTGTCTTCGATGCCATTCTCTCGAGGAAATAATATCTCTTTTGTCTGTTTTGTGCAAAATATTCTCACGAATCTATCTCTACATATTACCCCACATGGATGATGATCGAGCGCTTTGATAAAGGATGCAGTCTTGTGCACATGTCGGAAGGGGAAGGACAGAGGGATCCACCTCAGGATCACACCCCCATCGAACCCCGGAAGGCCACAGTGGAGACTCCGTTGGGGACTTTTATAATCGGACTATACTCTATTTTTACATGGCATTATTCTTTTCTACATGTGTGCGTATGCACCTACTTGTATGTTCCCTTTTCCCCCTCTATTTACCTTTCTCTCTCTCTCTCTCTCTCTCTCTCATGTATATATCACTCTCCTATACACTTCACACACTTGTATATACTCTCCATGTAAACTTCACACACTTACACTTAGCTTCACTTTACACTCATATACTTCACACACTACTTAGAATATCCATGTGTAGGCTTCACTAGCACACAACCACACTTCCTAAAATTGTATATATGCTCACTTACACATGTCATACACCACTTGTAGTTGATCCATGTATAGGTTCACTACCTCACACACTCACTTGTATATATTCCCATGTCACTTATTGACTCATATGTATCCATGCATAATATAGTTTTCAAGATACATTTACTTGTATATGCTCCCTATTTTTGTGTAGTATTCCCTTTACTCATCATACTAATAAAAAATAAAAATACTCTCTCCATAATATGTTAATTATGATTCATGCATTTTTTCACACTATAGCACCAAGAACATGGCTACATTGACCAAAATTTTGTCCCATACTGGGGGGGGGGGGGGAGGGTCACTTTGTGATGGGAGCTAGACCTGCAGGTCGTAGTTATCCCAAGTGATATGTCTTTCACCTTTCATTGGTCTCGTACCTTCGATGTATATCGAACGTTTCCCCTCATATCATACCGCTTAACCAAACTGACGACGGGTAATATATAGCAGGGAACTCATTCACGCAGGTCAAGTATATCGAATTATCTCTCACACTTACTATCCCCACGAGGTATATAATGAGGAAATTCATGTACACTCAGGTATATCAAATGGCTTCTCCACACATATCGATGAATGATTGCCCTTATAGGCAAGAGGTATATCGTGGAAGTCATGCCAATGGGGGAACCCTTCCACTAGCCCCAAAATTTCATAATCCTCATATTGGTGTCAAACCTAGGAGACTCATATTTAGTTTGCAGTTACCAGGAAAAATTCTACTAAAATTTCGGGGTGGCATACCGCCCAAATTTTCACGCAATTTTGCCTTTTTAAAAATAAGACATTGTCCGTGAGCCTGAAAACAAGTCCAACCGTACCTCATATTTTCCAAACCCTATTTTCCCAGGTTTGGGTCCTATACGAAATTTTTTCTGCATTTAGGCAAACCTAATACAAGTGAGAACTGAATAATAACCTTAATAATAATCATGCTGAGACTCCTCTCATTTTTCCCCAGTTTTCCAAAGAGACCAAAATTTTCTCCCTCCTTATTTCAAAAATAAATTAGAACCATTTTACCTCTCATGTCTATCCCTTATATGATTTTGGCTTGGCTCCCTATTGGCTCCGGTGTTCCATAAAATCACCCCGAAGCTCTACAGGTTCTTTTGCTTCCTCATCTGAGTTTGATACTTACCTTCATGAGCTCTTTATAGAGAATGCCAACCAAGAACCGAACATGTATCCTGATCGGATGATCGTCTTGGCCCATCTTAGTGCCAAGATTGACAACCTTCAAACCGAAATCCATAAGATAGAATTTCACCGAGCCCAGATTCTCGAAGAACCTAAGGTTCTCTTTCCTCATGCCATGAGACCACCTTATCCCAAGGTTGTTTGGGTCCCAGAAGATTATCATCATGCTTCGAATGCCTCGCCTACCAATGGGACTCTACTAGCTCAACTCCCTATCCTAAACCTTGCCTAACCAGTGGTAAACCTTACAGTACCCACATATCCTTAGGATGAGGAATTGAATAAGGTAAAAGAAGATCTCAAGTTGCTGTCAAAGAAGTTTAACCAAGTTAAGATATTCGAGAACTATATGGACTACACCCATATGTATCCTTATCCCAAGGCGAGACTACCAGAGAAGTACAAGATTCCAGACATCGAGAAGTTCGGGGGAGGCGGACCCCCAATTGTTAAAGTTTAAAGCTATCACTAAGCCATGACACTCCTTGGTGCCTTTGAAGAGATAATGGACTAGATGTTCCAGTAAACCTTGAAAGAAAGATCCCTTCATTGGTTTCTATCCCTTTAGGAATCTAGAATTCATCGTTGGGTGGATATCGCCAGAGAATTCATATCACCGTACAAGTAAAATGAGGAGCTAGAGATTATGCATCGAGATTTAGAGATTTGTAAGCAAAACCCTGAGGAAACAATTAGTAGCTTCATAGGAAGTTAGAGAGAGAAAGGTTCTACCATGAATAATAGTCCCTTTGAGGAGGAACATGTCTGTTTTGTGAAGAAGAAATTATTGCCTCATATTCGAGCATCCATAGGAGAACAATATTACCCACATTTTCTAGCCCTCCGATAGGCTAGTGTAGAAATTGAGGAAGGCATTGCTAAATTCTAATCTGAGTTAAAGAAAGTGATCAAAGCGTTCACTCTATGGAAATACGAGAAGTTCGCTAGTGATACAGTCTCAACCATCAACAATATTTCCCATCCTACTACCTCTTGAGCACCAGAAAGTTGACCCAACCCTACCAAGAAAGAGTACACTGAACTCCATGCTCCCTTGTCAAAAATCTACCAGGCCCTGCTGAGATGAAACCTCATTAAACCCTTAGACCCACGTCTACTACCAAATCCACTCCCTATAAACTTCAAAGCTGATTCCCGCTGTGACTTTTACCACTTTGTTGGTCATACTACTGACCAATGCTTCTACCTTCGGAATGTCATCCAAGGTTTAATTGACTAGGGTATCATCTCCCCACCAGCTAATCCTATACCCAATACCACTCATAACCCACTTTCAACCCATGAAAATGCCATCTTTCTAGATAGTGACCCATAATTTGATCCATCTACTCAAATTGTGCCCAACAAAGCACCTACTATGCCCATAATCTCACCTAAACTGCTTAAAATTTGCTCGTATTTTCTCCCACACCCTACTTGCTTCACCAACTAAGATTTATCAGTCCTCATAAGGTCATGCATCGCCATCTGTACCCGATCTGAAGGGACGTATATGGAGTTACAAACTGTGTTGAATAAACTCTTGGAGTTTGGGATAAAATTGCCTGCTGAGATGACTATTGATTGTCGCAAATTTAGTGGCTTGTTAATGGAAGCCCAAAAATGGGCTCGAAACTCAGATGAATGGGTGGTACCCGATTATAAAGTCAATCTAGATAATGTAGTGCATATTATGGCGGATGCATTTTGGTAGACATGTGAAATTTGCAGTATTAATGAGATACTCACCGCTTTCAAGCTTTAGGTACAGTTTATCCCCTCACTCCTTCACCTCCCCAATGAGTGGGAAGATTTTTACGATGAAGCCATCGAGGTTGTTGAATGTATTGATTTCTCTAGGCAAGAGGATATAGTCACCACCGGATGGGGAAATGATTTTGACAATTCAGATGATGAGCCCATTCAGGAAGAAACCAGTCTAGTAGCCTATTTTTACAAAATGATATCATTCGAAGATCTGTTGGGGGTAATCTATAAGGTGGCCATTCATCCAGAAATAGATGAAGACACGGGGTTCCTATTCTTCCCCACCGCAGTAAATCACATAACCAGGTCAGGGAGACACTACACATATTTGATTCTTCATGTGATCGATACAGATAAGGGAAAAAAGGTCACTAAAGAACTTCCCATGTTAGAGATGACCATCGAAGAAAGCAAAGTTCTTAACTAGGTCAAAAAACCCAAGACAACATCACCTTACAGGGGATTTTCATGTTCTAGTTGCATCAAAATTCTCTGATAAAACTCCTCATTGGGACTACAGTTTCCCCTTACACCACTCTCGAAGAAGCCGTAAATATGGTTGGGTCCTTAACCTCTTACATACTCCTCTTTTTTTCGAAGCAGGAATACCAAAGATCGGACCTGACTATAATTATGCCTTCAACATCTCCGTTGAAGTATTAGGAAAGACAGTACCACTCTTACTTATTGATAATGGATCTGCCCTCAACGTTTCCCTCTTAGAACCTTAAATTGCTTGGTCTTAAAAGTCAGTGATCTCACTCCCACTTTTGTCTCCGTGCGTGCTTACGATAATACCTATTGAGATGTAATGGGGTCGATAAAGCTCACAATTGGGGCTGGCCCTATCAATCCAGTCACCGAGTTCTAAGTCATTAACATACCAGCATGTTTCAACCTTCTCCTTAGTCATACATGGCTGCACAGTATCCAAGGGGTATAGTTTTATCTTCATCAAAAATTGAAATTCTTCTCCAATGGACAGGTGATCACTATCTTGGGGGCTGATGACAATTCAAACACCGTAATTACTAGTAACCCAGTATTAGAGATCCATCATGGGATAAATGACATGTTCCCCGTTGGCTTTAGAGTTGACCCACTTCCTCTTCCAGTAGGAGATATTTTCAAAGAAGGGGTCTGAAACACAACCTTCATGGCAATATCAACGTGATTAAGATGTTCAAAAACATGCATTTCAAGCCAAAAATGGGGCTAGGGCAACACCATCAAGGTATCTTTAGCCATTGTCCTAAAGGAGTCCTTTTCCCATATGGCCTTAGCTACCAACCCTCATCAGAAGAACTCAAAGCCCTCGGTGTTCGCAATTAATAAGAAGCTTGGAAGAAAAAATGACCTTTTCAAGAGACTCTTTAAATGGAAGGTTTATTAAGGAAGGAGAATACTTTCCTTTTTGTGGCTTCTACAAACCATGGTATGGACATGTTCATAAGAAGATGAAATCTGGGCTAGAAATATTCTTTCAAGATAATAACTCTTGCATCACAGATTGCCAGCATGAAGTTCACCTATCATCGAGAAAGCCATTACAGTTATCTAGGATTATAAGGAAAGTGATTCCAAGGGCTCATTCAACCCGCGAACACTTTGGCTTGAGTCTCTGCATGATCCGTTCAGATGATGCACCGTTAGACCTATCTACTCAAATCAGAGTTGCTGACATGCCTCTCCTCAACTAGAATGCCGTACCTGTTCTACCTTCCCAGATTCAATCCAACCCTACTGTCTACCCTATCTAAGCTTTTTCATCTGATGTTGTTGTTAATTTTTTTGATATTAATGTAATGGAGAACTCTTCTGACATGGTTCTCAATGTTGTTTTCCCCAAAAATGAAATATATAAAGATTTTGAGTATCTTGATGTGACTTACATTAATTGCCTTGATTCTAATTAAACTCTTAATGATGATGATTTTACAAATGAACAATTCTTAACTGATATTGATAAGGAGAATAACAAATAACATAACTGTATTCAAATTAATGATGGTGAAATTGTTATTATTAATCTCTGTTCTAATAGCCATCAACGCGTGATTAGGATAGGGTTCAGTCATAACGAGCATGAGTGTATGCAATTCTAAGAATTACTGAAGGAGTACGTGGATGTCTTCACATGGTCCTATGATGACATGCTCAATATTGACCCAGAAATAGATCAACATGATATCCCAGCATTCCCAGAATGAAAATCGATTAAACAGAAGCTAAGGAAGCTTCACACCAAATGGTAGCTCAAAGTCAAATAAGAAGTGGTCTAGAAACTGAACGTAGGTTTCATTCGCATAGCCGAATATCCTACATGGCTTTCCAACATCATCCCTATGCCGAAGTCAGGAGGGAAAGTCTGCATGTGCATTGACTATCAGGATTTGAATAAAGCATCCTCGAAGGATGATTACCAATTGCCCAATATCGACATGATCGTGGACAACACAGCTAGCCATGCCCTCATGTCATTTATTGATGGATTTTCTGGATATAATCAAATCAAGATGCACCTAGACCATCAGGAGAAAACAACTTTCATCACCCCACGGGGAACCTTCTACCACACTATCATGCCATTCAAACTCAAGAATGCCAGGGCTACCTACCAAAGGGCAGCCATAACCATCCTATAAGATCTTATTCACAAGGAGGTCGAAGTTTATGTAGACGATATGATCATTAAATATAAGACTTGTAAAGGTCATATTCCCTCTTTCCAAAAGGTTTTCAAGCGTCTACAACAATACCAAATGACGCTAAACCCACATAAATACATTTTCGACATCACGAATGGAGATTCTTAGGATTCATGGTAAAGGAAAGGGGAATCAAAGCAGACCCTGCCAAATTGAAAACCTTACTTTAGATGCCATTTCCTTAGGAAGATAAGGAAGTTCGAGGATTCCTTGGAAAACTATAGTACATCAGTCTATTCATGAGCCGACTAATTTCTATCTGCGAACCCATTTTTAAACTTCTTCAAAAGGATTCAAATAAAGTCTAGAATGAGGCCTGTCAAGATGCCTTTGATGGAATCAAGTGATATCTTACCTAACCTACGGTGCTTATGCCTCCGTAGTCAGGTCTCCCCTCATCCTCTACTTGACCGTCATAGACACTACAATATGGGCTTTGCTAGCCCAATACATTGAAGAAACCCATAAGTAAAGAGCTATTTATTACACCAGCCCAAAATTATCCGAGTACGAAATCAACTACACTGCTTTGGAGAAAACATGTGTCTCCCTAGTCTACATCACACAGAAGTTATGACATTTACTGCTTACCATCCCCGTCAAATTAGTATCTAGTATGGATCCTTTCAAGTACTTACTAGCAAATCTCATTTTTTCCAGTCGAATGCCCCGATCATTGATGTTGCTATCCGAGTTCGATCTTGTGTATGTCACACAAAAATCTATGAAAAGGAAAGCCATCTCTGAATATCTACTGATTAACACATAGAAGAATCTGATGATTGGGTCTCAAAATTCCCAGAGGAAGATATTCTCTACACCTCTCAAGAGGACATTAGATGGAAAATGTTCTTTGATGGAGCTGCCAATAAGAAGGGATATACCCCCGATGACTCTCACAACCCAATTGTTATCAAACTAGCCTTTACCTACACTACTAACATGACCGAGTATGAGGCATGCACTGTAGGCCTTAATATCTCCCTCCAGAAAGGAATCCGACACCTAAACGTCTATGGAGACTCTGCCCTTATCACCGACTAAATCCTCAGAAAATGGAAAGTCAAAGACGAAAAGATCCTACCCTTCTATGCCCACCTAGAAGAACTGGCCTCCCAGTTTAAAGATGTCACCTTTCACTAGTTTCCCCGTGTAAAGAACTGTCGGCTGATGCCCTTTCCACCTTAGCCTTGATGGTTGATATGCCCGAGGGAATAACAATGGCCCCTTTCAGTGTTAAAAAATAAGATAAGACTATTCACTGCTACCACATCGAACATGTCCCCGAGGAAGATCCCGTTATGGTCGGGTTATGGTACTATGACATTTGGTGCCTTTTTAAACACGATAGGTATCCTTAAGACACCGATTAGAAAGACTGTGTGACCCTTGTAGACTGGAATGAGGAGAGAGAGAAAGATGAAAGCTTGAAAGGTTACAGAAGTTGGCTTAAGCGTGAAAGAGTATGGAGAAGAAAGAGAAAATGGTTTGATTTTTTATATTTAAACCTGGCAATGATTGGGCTCAATTAACTAAGAGACAAATCACGAGGGCATAACCTACTAGGCCTGCAGCCTCCCTACCTTAGCAATCATGCAACCCATACACCTACTAATTGGTGCTAGTTCAAAGATCTTCACCCAAGGACATTGAAATGAAATCTATACACTTATCTAAACAGGTTCATGTCCTGAACGGCCTCAGATGACAAGGAAACACTCTCATATGGGGAAAAACAACTATACCACTCAGCCATTTACTCAAATTGAAGACTAAGGTCTTAGGGTGGTTGATATACATAAGTCTGGTCTCGTCCTTAATAAATCTCCACCCGTCTATGGACGAACCTGGACACTCATCAAGGGAAACACGTATGGGGCCAACTCAATAGACCCAACCTCAAGTGGACTCATCCTTGACCACTATTCCAGATATATAGAATATGAATGATCCCAGTTCTCTTATATACCTCCTCGGACACATCCAAGAGCAAGGGGACAAGTCCCGTATGTAGACGCATACCCTACTCATAACTCTGAGAGTCATCCCTTCAATGGACTTGCCTCACGACTTGGCTCGGCTTGGTCCATGATAGCCGACCATTAACACCTAGAAAAATGCATGTGGATTGTGGGTCACTATCCCACATGAATAAACCATTATAATAAGATCTTCATAAGCACGTGAGGCAATGTTTCATCATCATGACATATGTATGCTAGGGATAGGTGGTTGGTTTTAATTGGTTGCTTCATCCTGTGCAGGCTTATTACATGCTTGGGGGGTAAACTGTGCACCCCAATGCTATATATACCCATTATCTTCTTCCTTGAAGGGAATTGAATTCTAAAACCCTAGACTAAACTCTCTCAAACTCATCCTAAAGAGTGAAAGTACTCGAGAGTTGTATTTTGAGCCATTAGAGCTCCTTCGTTTAATATAAAACACACAAACATCTGCACAATGGAGTAGGACAATGGCTGAACCACTTATATGATCGAGTTTTCCTCTTCCGCTCAGCTCCGTATGTATTTAATCTACTCCATCTTCATCTTTATAAATTTAGATTGTTAGCTTGAACTCTGTACAAGTTTGAGTGGTGATATCTCAAGTATCATCACTTTTAATTATTTTGAATCATGCTTTCATGGAATTATTCAGATTTTGTTTTCTTATTGAACTCACTTCGTATATAGCTCTACACACACTTTGCATAATATCTTTTGGACTTTAACTATCAATGTTTCATGAGATAAGTGATGTGTTCAATGTATATTGTCATATACATATCTATTTTGATTGGGGGATTTGTGCATATAAGAACCATTTCAATTGATTTTGTTTTACATTAAAAAAATATCGAAGTGCAATGGGAAAGGGCTATGAAGGGAGTAAATCTCATTTATATGAAAGGCCATTATGGCCATCCCCGATCCTCGCGGCGGACGAGCGGCATGAGGGAGGATCTTAGGTCCCGCGCATCCCTCTCGAGAGAGCTTCGACTGGCGTCATTTGGGTGAGGGGAAAAATGTAAAGAGATAGAGTTGCCAATCTATTTTACTCAAAATAGACAAAAGAAAGGGAGCCATCACGAAGGACAGCTTCCAAAGACATACTGATGCATACGAAACCAAAATGACTCAAAAAGGGTCCGGAGGCTAAGTTACGAAATGGGAAGGTGTTAGGTACCCATTCCGCCCTTACGGTCTCTCATGGGTTTTTGTTATTTTCCTTTATTTTCCTAGTGACATGTGTGCATGTTTATATATAGTGGAGATAGGAATTATCGACTTGTACCATGGAAGAGGTAAAGCGAGTCATCCGTAGGAAGGTATAAAAATATTAAAAAATAGGATTTACGCGATTATCCTTACGTTGATCATTACGATGGAACGACAACAGATGTGCAATAATACACCACTAAGGACAAATATATGTATATATATGTAATCTAGGAGGATTGAATTTAAAGATAATAGGATATGGGAGAAAAAGTAAAAATAGGACTCAAATCTTGGATTTTACCCTGAAACGCCTACGTAGCCTATAGAGGCATCAAAGTCCACGTAGTTCGCATACAGAACGAGGGGTGGGGTTTATCCTATAAATCCAACCGGGGACTTCTCCTATTTGTGTGTGTGTGTGTGTGTGTGTGCGTAGAAAAAGTGTTTTAGTTGTGAGAAAAGTGTGAGAATTCCCGTTTGGAATTTATGAGCAAACCCTCTTTTTCTTATTTTTTGCCTTTTTTATTTGTATGAAAATAAGAGATGTGCAATAATACTAAATAAAAAGTATATTAGGTTATGTGAGATGAGAGAATTAAAGTGCTAAGTAATAAAACAAGTTAATACGAATTTAAGGAGATAATTGAGAAAATTGGAACTTCTTGAAGATCTTGAGCTTGATCTTGAATGTTGGAGAGCAGCCCTTGCACTTGGATGATGATGGAGAGTGGTTAATTCACCAAATTTTATGAAAAGGATGATGAAAAGTGAAGGTTGTAAAGGAATTTTGAAGTGCAAATCACGCTGACTTAGAAAGAGGTTTTCTGGATTTGCTGAGAGTGATATGCTTCTGATATGGTCCCTTTCTGTAATGAGGTAAAGTCCTACTTTTTATAGGCCCAGGGCATTGCCGATCGGTATAGCCCTGGTCCTGCCAATCGGCAGGTGCGTTTAGGCACACTGCCAATAGGCATGGTCTGGGACCTGCCGTTTGGTAGTGTCTTTCAGGACTTTTTGGAAAATCGGTCACAGAGCGCAAGCCGTTGATCCGAATCACGTACGGGGTATACTGTTGGAAAGGTAATTCAGATCCCTTTGAAAGTCCTTAGACCTCTCCCGCATTTGAGAGTTAACTTTGGGTCAAATATGGCTCAAGAGCATTCATCGGTCCATTGGACGGGGAATCGTCGGACGCAAACGAATCGTTCGTCCATATGGTAAGTCTGAAATGCGCATGGGGTTAACCGTTGGAGAGGTTAGGAGATGTACTTAGAAATTCCAAAGAGTTTGATCTGGTTCGGGGAGTTGACTTTGGTCAACCGGGACCTGGAAGCATTCAGTGACCTTTCAGAGTAAAACGGATCCTTCATCCGTACCGTAAGTCAGAATTGCGCACGGGGTGGACTGTTGGAAAGTGGTTTTAGTTCTCTTTGAATATTCATTCAGTCTAGATCGAGTTGAAGAGTTGACTTAGGTCAAACGGAGCCCGAGATCTCTCGATGGCCTCCTGATTGAGTTTGGGAGGAAAACGGGTTGTTCGTCCGCATAGTAAGTCAGAATCGCACACAGGACGGACCATTGGAAAGTGATTTCAGGACCCTTCAAAGATTCATTCACTCTCGGTCGAGGTGACGACTTTGACTTTCATCAAACAGATCATGGGAGTGCTCGATGGCTTTTAAGTCAGTACTCGGGGTATGACCTGGGTTTTTAGTGATGAATGGAGGTTCTAAGGACCTAAGGGGAGTTTAAGGTGTAACAGAATGGGGTGTCTACAGAGCCCCTCAATGGGTGAGTTTGGAACAAATGATAGCTATCGAATAGACACGGCATGATGCTTTTGAGGGAGGATGACCAATTCAGAGGGCCGAGGCCAATTCTTAGGACCTGAGGGAGCGAGGATGACTAATTCAGGGGGTCGAGGTCAATTCTGAGGACTTAAGGAAATGAGGATGACCAATTCAGGGGGTCGAGGTTGATTCTGAGGACCTAAGGGATAGTTTGGAGGAAATGTTTAGTCTAATTCCTGAGGAGGTGCTGGGGATGACCGATTTTGTGGGTCAAATCCAATTCTGAGGGCTTTAAGATGAGGGTGACCGATTCTACGGGTCGAAGACAATTCTGAGGGCTTGAAGATGAGGGTGACCGATTCTGTGGGTCGAAGCCAATTCTGAGGGCTTGAAGATGAGGGTGACCGATTCTGAGGTTCGAAGCCAATTATGAGGGCTTGAAGATGAGGGTGATCGATTCTGTGGGTCGAAGCCAATTCTGAGGGTTTGAAGATGAGGGTGACTGATTCTGTGGGTCGATGCCAATTCTGAGGGCTTGAAGATGAGGGTGACCGATTCTGTGGGATGAAGCCAATTCTGAGGGCTTGAAGATGAGGGTGACCGATTCTGTGGGTCGAAGCCAATTTCGAGGGCTTAAGTAGAGATGACCATTTCTGCGGGTCGAAGCCAATTCTGCAGGCTTAAGTAGAGATGACCAGTTTTGAGGGTCGAAGCTAATTTTGCGGGCTTAAGGTGAGATGACCAATTCTGTGGGTCGAAGCCAATTCTGTGGGCTTAAGTAGAGATGACCATTTCTGTGGGTCGAAGCTAATTCTTCGGGCTTAAGTAGAGATGGACAATTGTGCGGGTTGAAGCCAATTGTGTGGGCTTATGGTGAGATGACCAATTCAGCGTGTCAAAGCCAATTCTGTGGGCTTAAGGTGAGATGGACAATTCTGTGGGTCGAAGCCAATTCTGCGGGCTTAAGTAGGGATGACCAATTCTGTGGGTCGAAGCCAATTCTGCGGGCTTAAGTATAGATGACCAATTTTACGGGTCGAAGTCAATTCTGCGGGCTTAAGGTGAGATGACTAATTTTGCGGGTCGAAGCCAATTCTCCGGGCTTAAGATGAGATGACCTATTCTACGGGTCGAAGCCAATTTTGTGGGCTTAAGTACGGATGACCAATTCTTCGGGTCGAAGCCAATTCTGCGGGCTTAAGTAGAGATGACCAATTCTGCGGGCTTAAGGTGAGATGACCAATTATGCGGGTCGAAGCCAATTCTACGGGCTTAAGTAGGGATGACCAATTCTGCGTGTCGAAGCCAATTCTGCGGGCTTAAGTAGAGATGACCAATTCAGCGGGTCGAAGCCAATTCTGCGGGCTTAAGTGGAGATGACAAATTCTGTGGGTTGAAGCCAATTCGACGGGATTAAGTAGAGATGTTCTTAGGGAACTCTGTCGGGGATATTTATCTTGTGATTTTATTTTGGGCTATGGAGCCGATTGTTGGGGAAATCTTTTACAAAAATTTCACTGGGGAGGTGATTAGGTGGCCTAGGTTGTGACACCCCGACTAATTAAATACCGGGTAGCTACTCCTTTATTAAATTAATTAAAAATGCCAAGGTGGTTCAGTTAACAGCATCACTGTCGAAAACATTCTAACAATTATTAACCACCTAGTATTTAAAAAGTAAGATGTCAAATTTTAAATTAAATCTGATTAACATGCGATAAAAAAATTACGAAAGAGTAACATATCCATTCACCATAAATAAGCAATAGAATATCCAACAAATAATAATAATAAGTCTGGAGGAAATACTCCTCACAACAATGCCAGAATTGAATAAAATAAAACAAGTCTGAATCCTGAATTAATTACAATCCACAATCTGAATAACTGAAATATAAATGTCTCTAAAAGAAATGGGCGACATGCCCTACAAATGATGAAAACTGAATATAGAGTCAAGCGTCTACTAGCAAGGCCCTGTAACTTCCACAACAGCTACAGCTCATCACCTGAATGGAAATCCTATGCATGGTGTCCTTGTGGCTGGGCACCTAAAAGGTTTTTACAAAAAAAAAATAGATTTGAAAGCAAACGGGTCAGAGCTCGAAAGTGGAGAGTATTTTAAAAACATCAAGTGCTTTAATAATCATTAAAACAATGAATGCAAAATACATGTTAGGACGTGCTCTCACATGAAATACTCACCCCTCAACTAATTGTGCACTCCTAACGTACAGTACCCATCTAAGTGGTATTCATATCTAACTAAACCGACATAAGTTCTAACCCATCTACTCGATTTGCACTATAAGTCCCAACGTTATCCATTTAAATAGACCACTTTACTTCAATTCTCAAACTCTCAATTATTAGCAACACAATTTACTGGAGGTTATCCCCTTATTTATCTTCTCAAGGAGTTACTATAAATTATTCTCACATTTAAACATGACAAGTCTGTTCATTTACCCGTATGTCATACACATCACAAATATACAATACAAGCACCCCAAGACTAAGCTGCGGTGCACACATACTCTGCTATCCATCACGGTACATCACATACATAAGGATCACGCATTCCGAATCTCTCAGAAATCGTTCTCAGATAACAACAATCACAATCAATGGAGGCAAACACAGTCACATCACATGGGTCACGCACATACCTACGCTCCCATGACCAGCAGACTTATTAACTTCCCAATAAGTCATTCTTTGACATATGTCCTCGAGGTACCAATCTATATCCCCCCCGTAGGCACATAAAGAATAGATGGCCCTAAGCGAACGCAAACCTCCCGTGATAGCAAGTATGGTTGGTATGTCATACACATAAAATCATATACATATACTAAGCATACACACATCTTGGTAATTACCATAATTTTATTAGTGGTATACTTTTCATTCTCATACCAACTTATAATTTTACACAATTCACATAACCCCGATTAATACGAATATTTAAGCCATCACTTGTTCTCACATCGTAATAGTCACTCATGTCCTAATCCAAAATTTTCATTTGGTTCAAATCACACTTCTATGTTTTACTCCTCAATATATCCAAAATATCCCAACTATATCAATTAGTCATCAAGGGAATGTTATCTCTACAATTAAACCAGGTTACGGGACATTAGAAATCAAATCAGGCCAAAAAGGCCAATCTGTCAATTCGTTAGAAGTCTCGTTCGAATGAGAGTTCATTCGAACGAAGTGGGCATCTAACGAGATCTCGTTCAAACGAAAGGCATCGAATGAACATCCCACTCATTAGAAGTCAAACTGTCAACTCGTTAGAAGCTCGTTCGAACGACCTGGGCAGACCTTCTAACGAGGTGACAGTTTCGAGCCCAGAATTCTCCTATTTCATTTTTCCCAATTTTCTTCACCTCTAATCTCATCTAAACATCATTACAATAGTAGTTCAAGGTTTCTAATAATTCCTAAACATACTTAAGTCGTATTTTAACATATTTATGGGGTCAATTCATCCTAAACAACACCCAATTATCAAATCTCCTAATTTTCCCCCCAAACCTCATGAGTATGAACCATAGAAAATTAAAGTCATCAATATCCATAATTAAATCCGTTTTTGTAACATGAAAGATGCATTTCTAACATTATAATCACCTAAACACAATTCTACGTACAATCTCTTTATCAAAACATGAGTTTCTAATTTCAAATTTCATGGGTTTTTGTTATTCTCCCAAAACAATGCAATTATATAAATTTCTACGCATGGAAGAAGAATTCGTTGTAAATAACGTAATTAAACCACTTGCCTTGGATTTTTCTCTGAATTTGGTGTTGAATTGATGAAGGTTGTTCTCTCATTTTTCTCCCAAGGTTGAAGGTTAAAGATGGAGGTTGTGTTTCTCTTTTGGGAACTTCTCCTAACCTCACCTAAAACTCCCGGTTCCCTCAACTCAGTTAATTGCTGGTAATGGGTTAGTGGGTTCTAAAATTCCCTATTTTAAACTCCCAAAATTCGTTGGTCATAAATCCCTAAATTTCAAAATTATCAAAATACCCTTTTAAGTTGCCGGTATGGCCTAAAAATGCCCCGGGACCCAAACTAATCTCCCGGCTAGTGTTTTCTGACTATTTCGACCCTTCCGGATGCGTTGGCGCACTCAAAATGACCATACGGTTGATAAAAATAAAATTCACTTTTTAATTAAAATAATTATATTCCTGACGCGACTGTCATACGCGTCCCAACAAAATTTCCAAATTGCTGTATTTCTATCTCACGACAAATTCAATATTTTCAATATTCATATAACGTCATATATACACATTATAGTCAAATACCAACCCACATCTCGTTAGTATTTTATCCGGATTAATTCCCAATTAATACACATTTAATTTAATTAATCCCATAAATAAATATTGATTGGGCAAAAATATTGTATATTTATCCCCCTAATTTCAGTACTTTTGTGAACCCGAATGATGTAACATATATGGATTTGATTCACTTTTATGCTTCTAACCTTCTTGGCGAGTATTGCGTGTTTCGTGCTTCTCCTATTGGTTTTACAGGTTAATTATGCAAGCAGTGCAAAGGAGGAAACAAGACTGTGCAAGAAAAGCTAAGAAGGCAAGTTCAAGGGCATGTCGGTAATTTTGCAGCCCGATCCGGAAGAAGAAGTCAACTGGGAAGTTGAAGATCTCGGAACAACGAGAACACTGGAAGAAACGGCACACAAATCCGAGCTACGGTTGAAAAGTTATGCTCAGTTGAAGTTGAAGAAAAATCCAAGAAAAGAAGAGAAAAACCAGAAAAAAAACTAAGTGTTGAGAGCAAGGCCAGGATGGTACATGCGAACCCCACCCCGAACCGGTTCAGAGGGGCGAACCGGTTCGCTGTACCCCCGAACCGGTTCACATGTACCTGACACGCGAATTTTGTGTTTCATTTGGATTGGTCTCCAAGTCTCCTAATAGGTTTAAAAGACTCCAAAATTGTGGGGAACGAAGGTATTAACCTAGGAGCAGGTTTTAGGGATACTTTTAGAGAGTTTTTGAGAGAACAAAAGGAGAGAAATATCTAGGAACATCAAGGGCACAAATTACTTCAAGAATTCATTGTTTCGGGTTTGTTTTTACCAGTTTTAATTCAAAATTCTTGTTCCTCATTATTGTGCTTGCATGTTTAGTTTTCCTAATTGATTCAACTTGTTTTTGCATTTACAATACGTAGTTACATGTTTATAACTAGTTTCATCATGAATTCCTACTCATGCAACGTCATTATTTCATGCGTTAGTCAAGTTAACATGTCCGGCTAGGTTTTTCAAGGTTGGGATGCATGAACCCAACCTGATGTGTTAGTGCATGTGTATAACGTCGATCCGATGAATTTAATGATTAATTTTGATCGTATCGCGTAATTTCATAATAATTGTGGATCTTTATATCTCGTTTGCTTCTGGGTACTCGTGATGATTTAGAGTACAATTTGAGTGTAATTACCGCGATACCGATTTACTCATCCTCAGATTAGGTATGACGCGGGCTTGAACCTCGTATACATAATGCTTGGGAGTACTAAATTCCGGGTTTGAATTAATCGGATAAATTTATGATTGACGTTGTCACTGCATTACACTAGGGTTGGGGGATTGTATTCCCATCCCGTTTTATCATCATTTAGTTAAAAGTTTCAATTCAATCCTTTATTCTTAATCTAGGTAGTTTAGTTAGTTGCATTTTTCATAATAATTCCATAATTGCATTTAGTTTAACCAATCCCAAAAAGCCAAATCAATCTTTTTCTTTTCTTCTTAGAGTCATCGCTAGGATTCCTCAATCTTATCCCGTCGTCACAACTCCGTTGTCCTTTTTCCCTGAGGATCGATACCCGACTTGTCGGATTATTACTTGAACGATAGGCTTGCACTTGAGCCTAGAGAGTACACACCTTAGAGACACATTCTGAGTCGTGTCAAGTTTTTGGCGCCGTTTTCGGGGAATTAGGTAGACTTAGGATTAGATCGAGTTAATCCAAAACTTTGACAAAAAAAGAAAAAAAATTCAAAAATCCAAAAAATAAAAAATTATAAAAAATTCACCATCATCTCTCCTGAACTTAATGCAAAATTCTGAAACCACTCCCACACCCCATAATACTCCAACCAGCATTCACGAAAATCCACTTGTTGAGTATAATCCTGATAGTCCCCACACTCCACAAGCCCCACAATTCTGGATCCCACCTCCCACACCGTCACACTCAATCTCTAGCAACACTCCCTTCTACTTCGTAGGACACACGTCGTGCACACCTAGTGAGAGCACCGAATCGTCAAGTGAGATAGAGATGTCGCAATATAGCAATGCAGCTACCGGTGAGGACGAGCCCCCGTACCGCCCGTTGAGAGAATTTTTATATCCCGAGCGCACTATCACTCCGGGATGCATTATACTCCCGTATAATGCCGGGCAGTTTCGTTTCAAAAATGGGATGATCCAGACACTACCACATTACCACGGTATGGATTCTGAAAAGCCATACCTCCACATAAGGGAATTTGAGGACGCGTGTGATACTCTCAACGATCAAACCTGCACACAAGAGGTAATCCGCCTCAAACTCTTCCCCTTCTCGCTTAAAGATAAAGCTAAAGCTTGGCTATGGTCTTTACCTCCAAGCTCGATTCCATCCTGGAATGAGCTACAGTCTAAATTTCTCAAGAAATTCTTCCCAACACATCGAACAATCTCTATAAAGGCTCAAATTCAAGCATTCAGGCAACAAGAAAATGAGCCATTCCATCGATGTTATGAACGTTTCAACGAGTTAGTGGCTTCATGCCCCCATCATGGATTCGATCCATCGCAAATCACCTCCTTTATCTATAATGGGTTGAATCTTAACTCTAAACAGCTTGTTGAAACCATGGGAAGTGGTCCATTTGTCGATCTAGATGCCCATGACGCTGATCTTCACATGAGGTATGTCGCCGAGACTACCCAATCCTGGGATACCTCTGATCCGAACGCTCAAAACCGAAATCGACAATCTACCACCGCTCCGTCGACGTCCGGTCTATTCCACGTAGATAAGAATTCTATGTCGGACTGTCGGTTCGACACCATTGAGAAAGGACTGCGAGACTTATGTGAGGTAGTTGGATCTATCAAAAATCCTATCGTAACGGTGTGTGCGATTTGTGAGGCGGGACATTCAACTGAGAAATGCCCGACGATACCCGCCTGGAAAGTAATATTACAAGAGCAAGTTAGTGGGATAGGAGGCTTTAAGGGTAATTTCGGTGCCCCGCACGGAACTTCATACAACCCTTCGTGGAAAAACCATCCCGGTTTTAGCTACGGGCAATAACACGCCGCAATGAACCCTCCTTCGCATGTTGCCCCTCCTCCTCCACAACAATTTCAACAAGCTCCACACATGCAAGGTCATGTACAAGCACCACCACCTCATGGAAATTACATCCCGCCACAGCGGAGAACTCTCGAGGATACTGTGAATCAATTCATCGCAAGCCAGGTCGCAACCAATGCCAAGTATGATCGTCTCATTGGCGACCTAAATGCAAACCTGTCTAAGATACAATCCTCGTTGAGTGTTCAAGAGAAGGGCAAATTCCCTGCCCAAGGCCAAAGACCTCCCCAAGGTCAAACTAGTGTTAGCTCCACCTCCACTGAACACCAGGAGCAATGTCAAGCAGTGACCACTCTTCGTACTGGAAGAGTCGTTGATTTATCACCTCCTCCACACGACACAATAAAAGACAAGGAGATTTCGCCCGGCACGAAAGAGGCCGAAGATGTCCCCTTGGACGAGAGTGATAAGGAAAGCACTAGTGAGCCTGAGGTGGTAGTTAAACCACCCTCCGCGGAACCATTTCCTCGAAGATTGATTCCTACTCAAAAAGGGACTCCACGTGATGAAGTGCTAGAAGTTCTAAAGCAAGTGAAGCTGAATCTACCCTTCCTTGATGCCATCAAACAAATTCCAGCCTACGACAAAGTTATCAAAGACTTGTTGACGGTGAAAAGGAAGATGAAAGTTAAAAAGAACATCTTTCTAGCTCAGAACGTGAGTTCCATTCTGCTAAATGATCTCCCGCCTAAATTTAAAGATCCCGGTGCACCCACCATATCATGCATCATTGGAGATAATAAAATTGAGAAAGCCTTACTTGACTTGGGAGCAAGTGTAAACATACTTCCTTACTCCATTTATAGGCAACTTGACTTGGGGGAGCTCAAGCCCACAAAGGTCACTCTCCAATTGGCGGATCGACCAGTGAAGATTCCACGAGGCATAGTCGAGGACGTGATCGTCCAAGTGGACACTTTCTATTTCCCGGTAGATTTTGTCATTTGGGACACGGAGCCCTCCTTTAACTCAAGCAACCATGTTCCCATCATCCTTGGTCGCCCTTTCTTAGCTACAGCTAATGCAATCATCAACACAAGGAATGGGCGAATGCAGCTCACCTTTGGGAACATGACCTTGGAAACCAACATCTTCCACATAGCCCAAAATGCAGGGGAGGAAGATGATCTTCACGCGGTGAGCCTCATAGATGAGGTAGTAGAAGAGTACTTCGAGGAAACTTTTTGTGGCGACGCCTTAGAGTTATGTTTAGCGACGAGCTATGAGTGTGAGGGGACGCCTACCCACTTCGAGAGGGATGTTGGAAGGCTGAGAGAATTACTCGATGAGAGTGCGTCGGACGAGGACGTGAGAGAGATTGATTAGGTTTCTAGATTCGAGGAACTACCTCCGAGGGATACACATATGGCTCCTTCCAGTGAAAAATTTCCAGCCCTCGAATTAAAGAAACTCCCCTCCCATATCAAATATGCATACCTAGGAGAGGATGAGACATTTTCTGTTGTTATCTCCTCTAGCCTAGACGAAGGGCAGGAGGGCAAATTGATGAGAATTCTGAGGAAGCACCAGGGTGCTTTTGGTTGGTGTATAGCTGATTTAAAGGGGATAAGTCCTTTGATTTGCACTCACAAGATCCATCTCGAAGAGGATGTCAAGCCCTCTAGAGAAATGCAAAGAAGACTGAATCCCAATATGAAAGAAGTTGTGAGAACCGAGATCATCAAACTATTGGATGCCGGGATTATCTACCCAATCTCGGATAGCAAATGGGTGAGCCCTATTCAAGTCGTCCCGAAGAAGTCGGGTATGACTGTGATTGAGAATACCAAGGGAGATCTTGTTCCCCAACGCACCACTACCGGTTGGCGTGTTTGCATTGATTACCGGAAACTCAATGCGGGAACAAGAAAAAACCATTTCCCCTTGCCATTCATCGATCAAATGCTTGAGAGAGTTGCGGGCCACCCTTATTATTGCTTCCTTGATGGTTATTCCGGATATAACCAAATTGAGGTAGATGTACTTGACCAAGAGAAGACGACTTTCACTTGCCCTTTTGGTACGTTTGCCTACAAACGTATGCCATTTGGCTTGTGTAATGCACCCGCGACCTTTCAAAGGTGCATGTTGAGCTTATTTAGCGACATGGTCGAGAGAGGACTCGAGGTGTTCATGGACGATTTCAGCGTTTTTGGCACCTCTTTCGATCATTGTTTAGAAAAATTGGAAAAAGTACTTACCCGGTGTGTGGACAAGAACTTAGTGCTGAATTGGGAGAAGTGCCATTTCATGGTCACTGAGGGAATAGTTCTTGGTCACATAGTATCATCCAAGGTCATAGAAGTTGATAGGGCTAAGATAGATGTCATAGCTGACCTTCCCCCACCGAGATCACTTAAAGACGTGCGCTCATTCTTGGGTCACGCCGGGTTTTATCGAAGGTTCATTAAGGATTTTAGCGCCATCGCTAGACCCTTAAGTAACCTTCTCATGAAGGATAACCCGTTTGAGTGGACCGAGGCATGCCAAAGCTACTTTGATAAATTAAAGAACATGCTCGTGTCCGCTCCCATCATGCAAGTTCCGGATTGGTCCCTACCGTTCGAACTTATGTGTGATGCGAGCAATTACGCAATTGGGGCCGTTTTGGGCCAACGTAAAGATAAGCAAGCTCATGTCATCTACTACGCTAGCCGGACCCTTGCCGGACCTCAACTCAACTACTCTACCACGGAGAAGGAGTTGCTAGCGGTAATCTTTGCCCTTGATAAGTTCAGATCATATCTCATTGGTTCTCCTATCACCGTCTTCACCGACCACGCGGCTTTAAAATATCTACTCGCAAAGAAAGATGCCAAGCCGCGCCTCATAAGGTGGATCCTACTCCTACAAGAGTTTAATCTTTCCATCAAAGACAAGAAAGGAGTAGAAAAAGTCGTGGCCGACCACTTATCTCGGCTCTTGTCCGACGTACCTAGTGATCCCATACCCATAGATGAGAACTTTCCGGATGAGCAATTATTTGCCACCTCTTCCTGTCCCTGGTTTGCGGACATAGTAAATTATCTAGTCACGGGAGCCGTCCCTCCCGATTGGACACCGCAAGATAAGAAGAGGTTTCTTACTTGGTCGCGCATGTTCTTTTACGATGATCCATTCCTTTTTAAATATTGCGCCGACCAAATCATCCGACGATGTGTACCGGATAACGAGATTCCAAAGGTCATCCAGTTTTGTCATTCGGAAGCATGTGGAGGCCACTTCTCGGCGAAAAAGACGGCCGCTAAAATTCTGCAATGCGGCCTCTATTGTCCCACAATCTTCCGGGATGCAAATGACGCATGCAAGTCATGTAATAGGTGCCAATGAATGGGAGCCATTTCTCGACGCGACATGATGCCCCTTACCCCCATACTCATCATTGAGATATTCGATTGTTGGGGTATTGACTTCATGGGTCCCTTCCCCCCATCCTTTGGTTTCCTATACATCCTAGTTGCGGTAGACTACGTTTCTAAATGGGTATAAGCTATAGCTACTAGGACTAATGACAACAAAGTGGTGATAAAGTTTCTACAGGAACACATACTTTCTCGCTTCGGAGCACCGAAAGCGATAATTAGCGATAATGGAACGCACTTTTGCAATAAGCCATTTGAGAAGCTCATGAGAAAGTATGGGGTCATCCACAAGGTTGGGACGACATATCACCCACAAACGAATGGGCAGGCCGAGCTAGCGAATTGGGAGATCAAGAACATTCTTGAAAAGACCGTCAATCCTACCCGGAAAGATTGGTCCCTTAGATTGACCGATGCACTTTGGGCCTATCGCACCGCATTTAAAAATCAGCTTGGAATGTCCCCTTTCCGTTTTGTGTATGGCAAACCTTGTCATCTCCCTGTTGAACTCGAACACAAAGCGTATTGGGCAATTAAGCAATTGAACTATGCCTTGGACAAGGCCGGTGAAGCCCGTAAGCTACAATTGATTGAGTTAGAAGAACTACGCAATGATGCGTATGAGAATGCCAAAATTTTAAAGGAGAGGATGAAACTTGCTCATGATAGCATCATTCGAAGAAAAGAGTTTCATCCCGAGCAAAAAGTTCTTCTATACAACTCTCGGATTCACCTCTTCCCAGGCAAGCTGTGGTCATGATGGTCTGGCCCGTTCGTCGTAAAGAACGTTTTTCCCCATGGAGCTGTTGAACTAAACGATTTAAAAGGGGAAAACACGTTCAAGGTAAATGGACAACGCCTAAAGCCATACCTAGAGGCGTTTGTGGATGAGGTCGACACGATTTGGTTGTCGGACCCTGTTTACGGGGTCAATTGAGCTAAGCGAGTGAGGTCGTCGCACCCCCGACGCGTATGGGGTGATTTTGTGTGTAAAATAGTCGTGTGTAAATAGGTTAGTTAGGAGTCCGGAGCCTGCGTTGCATGAGAGATAGGTTAGCACGTTTTTCGAGGGTGCTAGTACGCTTTTCGAGGTCGTATTCGAGGAAGTTTTTGAGAGCCCGAGGGTCTAGAAGGTTTTTAAGGGCAGTAGGCACAAGTTAGGGGATGAGAGAGCACTTAGAAATGGAGAGAAGAGTGAATTTCCTCTATTGGACCAGCCTGGTACCCCCGAACCGGTTCGCTGTACCCCCGAACCGGTTCGGAGGAGCGAACCGGTTCGCTGTACCCCCGAACCGGTTCGCATGTACCTGTCAGGTTCTTCTCCCCTTTTCTCCAAGTTCATTCCCTTTCCCTCCATTCTTTTCCCCTTCTTCTCCCTTCATTTTTCTTCCCTCCAAATCCTTCCCTCCTTCCCAAATTCATCCCAATTCATTCCCTCCACCCTCTCCTTCCCAACCTTTCATATTTCCCACCAAAACCACACCCCTTCACACCTATAAATGCACCCCACCCCTCCTCCATTTTTCACACCAAAACATTCTCCCTCACTCTCTGCTCTCCCATATTTTCTCCCTCTCTCTCCCTCTTTTCCATCAAAATGCTGCGCCGCCCCGCTCTCCTCCCAAAGAAATATGATGAGACCACCATACTTGATGACCCGGGTAGGGGGGTATTCCGATGCGTCCAAGAACGCCATTGGTCCGAGATCTACTTCTCCTCCACGCGCGCCATTCACATCGAGCGCTTCGTGGATTGGGACACCCTTCCGGGCGAAGTCACCGCCCTTTTTGACCGCCGTGGGTGGTGCTCTTTCCTCGCCCCTACGTGCAATAATGTTTTTGAGACCGCCATTCGTCAATTCTATGCGACCTTGGTTCCCAAATCTTCCACACTTCACGAGGCGTATCTCGATGGTATCACCATTCCCTTCTCGGCAGCTCTCATTGCACGCAAAATGCGTGCCAAAGGGGTGATCCTCCCCGTGCCCTTCCAATACCCCAACAATGGTGCCCCACACACAAAAGACGAATGCGTTGCCCGCATGGAACTCGGGGCGGAATGGACACGCGACACCTTCCCCATTGGTGGATTGGCCGCCACGGTCCGCTTCACTCACATCATTGTTTGTGGTGCCATCCACCAAACCACCAATGACTCGGTGGTCCGGTCCCGTCACGCCAATTTCCTCTATTATTTTTTGGACCCCGAGAGCACCATCAACCTTACCCAAGTCTTCTACGCGGATATCCTCAATGCCGCCTACGACGAAACCGGCAAGGTGGCACTCCCATACGCCCGTTTCATTACGGAGCTCTTGATGGATGCGGGAGTGGATGAACCCGGAAACCAAATTCGACTTCCTCGCCCCGTAGGCGGCACGTCCACAACTCGAAGTGAGAGCAAAATGCGCGTGGCTCACCCCGACCGTCCTATTCACGAGGAGGACGTGGCCGAGGAAGCTCCCGATGACCCGATGATGGATGTAGATGAGGAAGAAATTGAGGATGATGAGGAGGATTCCGATTTCGAGCCCCCGGGGGCAAACTTTGATAGGCGCCTTTCAGCGGTTGAGTCCCGTCTCGACGGGTTCATCAACCAATACAATCAAGACCAAGCGGACTACCGAAGGGACGCCCGGATGATGTATCAACTCCAAGTCCACCTTCACCAGCTCAACTTTGGTAGTCCTCCTCCCCCCTTCTATTATGACCCATATGACCCGAATGCACCGAGCTCCTCCCACCAACCTCCCCCATGAGCTTTTATTGTTTTTATATTTTGGTGTAATTGTTAGTGGTGGTAGGGATTGCACATTGTTCACAGTTGTTTTCCCATTTCTTATGTAACACAGGCTTCTCGTGGTTATAATACAAACTTGCATTTTTTTCATATTTGGCTGTTTTATTTTTCCGCACTTATTATTCTCTTTGAATTAGATTTTAGTCATTTTTGCTTGAGGACAATGCAAAAGTCTAAGTTAGGGGGGGTCACAAGTGCGTATTTCTAAAACTTCACAAATTTTCAAAAATGCCCAAAAATTTCCAAAAAAATCATAAAATTTTGAAAAATCCAAAAATATTTTTGTTCAAAATAAATAAAAATTGGAATTCAAATTTTTCAAAAATATCATTAAAAGTCAAATTGGAGTCTCAAATTGTAAATATCCAACATACACAAGGCCGAAATTGACCAAAGATGGAAATTGTGCGAAAATTGACGACTTAACGAATAAATGTGGAGATTAACAAAACCCGGTGAGATTCGAGCCTAGCACGTTTTGTGAGATTTTAAATCAATCCGAGTTAATTGTTAACTCAAAGTTCTTTTTAGCGCTTAATAAGTTGTCAAGGATCTCAAATTTTTTTCATTTGATCGGTTTTGAAAAATGTGTGCAATGTTGCCTTAAAAATCGTGCCAAATTAGTCTCTAAACTTAAATTCACCTCGAAACGCATATGGTAATGCAATTGGCATTTTGGACAATGAAGTAGGCCATCATTTGTCACCCCAAAAATATTGGCCAGAAAAAGTAGCGAAAAATTACCCTTTGCAACCCAAATTGAGCCGAATATTTTTCCCTCTCGTTTGACAACCCGAAAAACCCAAAATAGACCGGAATTGTGAAAATCGAACATTTATCAAATAAAGTCCGAAAAGTGCAACAAAAAGGGGGCAAGAAAAAAAAATAGAAGAATGCTCAACAAAAATAGCAACAAAAAAAAAAAAAAAAAAATAGAAAAAGAAGAAAAAATGAGCAATAGCCCGGAAAATGCACAAATGGACATCACGAATGAATTTTCCAATTCCAACCTTCCCTACCATTTTCATTTTACCCAATGCAACCTTTAACCCGAAAAAGTCCTAACCGAGTCCAAATTGCGTAAATTGAGTACCGCGTGGAGAGTTAATACACCAAAAGATAATCTAAGAGGTTAAATGCGCGAAATAGAGGCGATGTTCCCGTTTTTAAAACCGTAATCCGTTGAAGAGATCCCTTCACCAAAATTCCGTCTTTCTAAATGCATGCGTGTATTTGCTTCCATTATATTTACTCCTTATATCACGCATGCCTAGAGAATAGCCATAATCCGAGAGATTCGTTTGTGAGTGCATTCCGTGAGAAATTGAAATCAAAACGAATTTTTGGATAAGTAACGTAATGATCAATCGATGGAAATTGGCGGTTATATTTCTGGCTTCGCACACACACACTACGGTTTGAGACTTATAAATATGACTTGATGATGACTATTTTATGGAAAAGTTTGAATTGTACAATTTTTGCGTATTTTGAATTTTCTTTGAGTCGAATATTGTGGGTACATTCACTGCAAACCCTCACGAGACACAACTCGTCCTCTAGGGTAACCTAGAGGTTTAAAGGCTTGTTGCATACGCTAAATGCAATCGCTTGCCCGCGAAAGTGGTACTCTATCCCAATAAATTCCTTGAAGTGTCCTTAACTCTTACTCTCATTCTTTTACATTGCTCGGGACGCGCAAAGTTCTAAGTTAGGGGGGTTTGATTGGGCAAAAATATTGTACATTTATCCCCCTAATTTCAGTACTTTTGTGAACCCGAATGATGTAACATATATGGATTTGATTCACTTTTATGCTTCTAACCTTCTTGGCGAGTATTGCGTGTTTCGTGCTTCTCCTATTGGTTTTACAGGTTAATTATGCAAGCAGTGCAAAGGAGGAAACAAGACTGTGCAAGAAAAGCTAAGAAGGCAAGTTCAAGGGCATGTCGGTAATTTTGCAGCCCGATCCGGAAGAAGAAGTCAACTGGGAAGTTGAAGAGCTCGGAACAACGAGAACACTGGAAGAAACGGCACACAAATCCGAGCTACGGTTGAAAAGTTATGCTCAGTTGAAGTTGAAGAAAAATCCAAGAAAAGAAGAGAAAAACCAGAAAAAAAAACTAAGTGTTGAGAGCAAGGCCAGGATGGTACATGCGAACCCCACCCCGAACCGGTTCGGAGGGGCGAACCGGTTCGCTGTACCCCCGAACCGGTTCACATGTACCTGACACGCGAATTTTGTGTTTCATTTGGATTGGTCTCCAAGTCTCCTAATAGGTTTAAAAGACTCCAAAATTGTGGGGAACGAAGGTATTAACCTAGGAGCAGCTTTTAGGGCTACTTTTAGAGAGTTTTTGAGAGAACAAAAGGAGAGAAATATCTAGGAACATCAAGGGCACAAATTACTTCAAGAATTCATTGTTTCGGGTTTGTTTTTACCAGTTTTAATTCAAAATTCTTGTTCCTCATTATTGTGCTTGCATGTTTAGTTTTCCTAATTGATTCAACTTGTTTTTGCATTTACAATACGTAGTTACATGTTTATAACTAGTTTCATCATGAATTCCTACTCATGCAACGTCATTATTTCATGCGTTAGTCAAGTTAACATGTCCGGCTAGGTTTTTCAAGGTTGGGATGCATGAACCCAACCTGATGTGTTAGTGCATGTGTATAACGTCGATCCGATGAATTTAATGATTAATTTTGATCGTATCGCGTAATTTCATAATAATTGTGGATCTTTATATCTCGTTTGCCTCTGGGTACTCGTGATGATTTAGAGTACAATTTGAGTGTAATTACCGCGATACCGATTTACTCATCCTCAGATTAGGTATGACGCGGGCTTGAACCTCGTATACATAATGCTTGGGAGTACTAAATTCCGGGTTTGAATTAATCGGATAAATTTATGATTGACGTTGTCACTGCATTACACTAGGGTTGGGGGATTGTATTCCCATCCCGTTTTATCATCATTTAGTTAAAAGTTTCAATTCAATCCTTCATTCTTAATCTAGGTAGTTTAGTTAGTTGCATTTTTCATCATAATTCCATAATTGCATTTAGTTTAACCAATCCCAAAAAGTCAAATCAATCTTTTTCTTTTCTTCTTAGAGTCATCGCTAGGATTCCTCAATCTTATCCCGTCGTCACAACTCCGTTGTCCTTTTTCCCTGAGGATCGATACCCGACTTGTCGGATTATTACTTGAACGATAGGCTTGCACTTGAGCCTAGAGAGTACACAAAAATACCCTTTTAAGTTGCCGGTATGGCCTAAAAATGCCCCGGGACCCAAACTAATCTCCCGGCTAGTGTTTTCTGACTATTTCGACCCTTCCGGACGCGTTGGCGCACTCAAAATGACCATACGGTTGATAAAAATAAAATTCACTTTTTAATTAAAATAATTATATTCCTGACGCGACTGTCCCACGCGTCCCAACAAAATTTCCAAATTGCTGTATTTCTATCTCACGACAAATTCAATATTTTCAATATTCATATAACGTCATATGTACACATTATAGTCAAATACCAACCCACATCTCGTTAGTATTTTATCCGGATTAATTCCCAATTAATACACATTTAATTTAATTAATCCCATAAATAAATATCAATAAAAGTACGGGGTATTAAAGTACGGGGTATTACATAGGTATTGGACGTATTGATTGGGAGGTTTCATGCCTTTGGTGTATAGGAGGTGATCCTTAGAGATCCCCGGGGGTTTCGTCGGGAGGAGATTTACTTGGCTTTTGAGAGTTCCGTTGGGGAAAAAAGAGGTTTCACTTGAGGGAGTACGATGTTTTCTTGGTGAAAATGTTCTAAATCCTTTCGGGGATTTGTAGGAATTTTATGAAATTTTTTTAGGTATGTCTGGTATTTTCTGGGAATTTTTGTACCAAATTTTAAGGGGGGGTGGCAGTTGACATGATACAGAGGGTGCCATTCGGCAGTGGCACATACTTTTGGACAGCTTCGGGAAGGTAAGGGGTCAGTGCCGAGAGGTGATTGGGGGGTCGGTGCCGAGCGGTATGACCCTTGGCATCCTATTTAAAGGGTCGAATTCCCTTAATTTTTCACAGCTTCTTGCTTTCTTTCTTTTTGTGATTTTTCTCCGCAAATCGTTCTAGCATTTCAATCTCTAAGAAATGGCCGCCTCTGTGAGCACTATAGTGCATAGGGAATGGTTGACTGTTGATGACTGGGCGAATGTGGAGTGAAGGGCCAGGGTGCCTCTTGCTTTGGGGAGTGAGAACTCCTTTGATGCATTCGAGTAGGTTGCGGATGAGAGGACCTTTCTACGAAAGACGTTGCACCATCGATCCTCGAGGGTGGTGAACCCTAGCGGTTATGTAAGTAAAGACTTTTGGCATTCTTCTCTTTTTGATGATTTTTCCTTCCTTCTTGAATTTTTGACAAGGTTTTTTCTTTTGACAGTCCGATATCTCTTTGAAGAACATGAGTGCCCTTGGTACGACGGGGCATAAGTATGTCTAGGAGCATCTTCCATCTGTGGTGCGTTGGATGGTATCTTTTGAGGGTTTTGGGAGGTTGGCATCTGCGCTGGATGAGATGCCTCGTTCGATAGCGGTCCTGTGCGCTTTGGGGGAGAGGTGGTGGGATACTACTCACACCTTCCAGTTTGGCTTTGGGGAGATGATCGTGACTCCCATAGATGTGCAGTAGTTGTTGGGGCTGGATTGTGATGGGGAGCAGATAGAGGTGGATCGTTCCCTGTGGGTGAGGTCGGAGGCGGTGATGGCGGCGCTCGGCGATGTAGGGAGGATAGTGTCTGGGGATTCCATCCGGCTATCCTTGCTGAAGGATGTTCTGTTGAGTAGGGTGCTTGATGTGGAGGACGGGCTGCAGGTGAGGCAGATGGCCTGGTTGTGCATATTGTTGGTGCTGGGAGGTTTCATGGTGGCATCGAGCGACAACGTCGTCCACTTGTGGTTCTTGCAGTATTTGAGGATGTTTTCAAACATCCCTATCTATGATTGGGGGAGCCTGACTTTGGCGACCCTCTATTTTTCTTTGGACGCATTTAGTCGGTGCTGCCGAGAAACTTTTACTGGAGTCACGTATCTCCTTGAGGTATTCTTTAATTTGCGCATTTACTTTTCATGCATTCACATTTTTTCTTATGCGTCTATTTTTGATTATGAATTCTTGTCTTTGGCAGACGTGGTTCTATGAGGTGATTGGTTGCAATACACCATTAATTACCTTGAAGGACGAGACTATTAGGGACTTTTATCGATTGTATCGATGGCGGAATGCCAATCGGCAGTCGAAGGGATCTTTCTCTCTGAGGTGGTGCGTCAGATCTTGAATGGCTTGACTAGTGGTAGGGTAAGAATCTTTCCTCTTCAGTCTTGGTTTTTTGCATATTCTAATTATGTATTGACTTATGTCTATTGGGGATTTTTAGGTGACCTTTTACCCTTGGGGGATAACCATTCAGGATACGGGGGCGACCGAGGTGAACGCAAAGATGAGGCATTTGCTGGCGCATGAGTTTGACCATTCTTGGTATCTCGAGGAGCGGGTGGTTCGACAGATTACGGAGGGGGAGGTGGTCGTGACTTCAGAGTTCCCCTTCATGCGGTTGCACACTCCTTCGTACAACATTTAACGGGCTGATGGAGGGATGGTGCCTATGTTGCACCGTCCTCACGCGATGGATTCAGAGGAGTTAGGTTTGACATAGGAGGTTCTACGTCCTACGGCGTGACTTTCTGTTCTTTTATTTCTCTCTTTATGTTTTGATCCCTTCCGCTTTGATACTGATTTTTCCTTTTACTTGTAGCAAGTCCGGGTGTCGACTACTTGGGTGAGGGATATTATAGACTGGATATCTTCGACGACTGCCCATATTCGGGATGGGGTCCAGATTCCTTCTTACTTGGTGCCGTCTTCTTCATTCGGGGAGGACCCTGTCTCGGGTAGTGGTGGTGTGTCATCTCGCCATAGGGGAAAGAGAGGGCGTTGCAGGGGTGGAAGCTCTTAGAGAGTGGGGTGAAAGGTAGGTGAGAGAGAGAGAGAATGTGGGTTTGGGCAGAGTCCCGTTGTTTTTTTCTTTTCTTTTATTTCCTACAATATTGATGTAATGCAGAAGAATATATATATATATATATATATATATATATAATTCAATGGTGCTTTTTATTATCTTTTGTTAATGATGGATGAATGCATGTGCATGCACTTTTTACTTTGCTGCCGAGATCGTAAAAAGAGATATTTTTGGGATTTTGGGGGAAAGTTTTTATTTTTTTTAAAATGAGAAATTATATAAGGGTGGAAGAGGATTTTTTGAAATTCTGTTTGAGAATATCAATTTATTTTTATTGAGCTTCTGATTTTGACACGAGGAAAAAAGAAAAATTTCCAAAAATAGGGGGTTGTCGATCGACAAGACCCTTATCTTGCCTATCGGTAGTCAAGTCCAGTCCCATCAATTCAAAGCTTTGATTAGTTCCCTCTTCAGCCTCTTGTACTTTGTGGGTGAGGATTCCCTCTGATTTCTATACGGGTCATGTCTTTTGTGCTCAAGTATAAAAAGGGGTAAGGGTGGAGTGTTTCCATCACACCTTCGCATTCTTACTTACTCGCCTACTATTTCTTAGTCTTGCAAGATGTCTCTCCTTAGTAGCATTGAGTTTGCTAACTACCTCGAAGCCTTGGAAGTAATATGCTTTTATAATGTCGACTACGATGGTTTCAACATGCGTCGAGTCTCTTTGTGGCGCAATCGGCCCATTGAGTGGAACATGCTGATGGCGGCAGTACAATTTTGGTACCCCGAAGACCATGTATTTCGTTTTGAATTGGATGAAGTTTGTCCTACCTACGAGGAATTTTCTTCTATACTGGGGATAAATCCTAGTGTTTCTGTGACTTTACCCAAATTTTCCCGTTCTCCCAGGGATTTGCTGGTTGGGCTTCTTCGTATTTTTCCTTCGGTGGCTAGACCATTGGTTACTAGAGGAATGATCTCCCTTTCAGCGGTGTTACATTTTGTGTATTTGCAGGAGATTGGAAATCATAGATATGCCGAAGCCATTGTTTTGTGCTTAGTATCAAAATTGTTCTTAGTGCCTAGGGAACTACTGGTGGACCCATAAATTGCAGCCATTACCTCCTGGATGTCGTACCATCGCAATCCTACGGCGGTGATACTGGCGGAGACTTTGAATGGCTTGGATGCCTGGTGAGAAGGCCGTTCTCCCTTCCTGAGGGGTAGCCCCGTGATGCTGTTCATGTGGTTGTCTGAAAGACTCCGCCTGGTGACTCCTCCAGAATATCCTTTATCGGCTGTACCCAACTTCTTTTTGCGTTGCTTCATCAGCATTGGCTTGGATATTGAGGGCTGGGAGAATTGGCTTATGGAGCACGGGGCACTAAATTTTTGTTGGTCAGTGCCCTGGTGGGGACAGTTGCTGCCTATTCTGGAGCTGGGAGAATACCCGTATGTCCAGCTGGTTGGTCTCAGACATACCTATTTCTATTTCCCTTGGCGGCTTCTGTGTCAATTTGGATGGGAGCAAGCCGTGCCAGCTCGGACACTAGACTTATTTTTGGTAGAAGATTTAACTGAGTGTCTGCGCATGCCACTTGGCTCTATGTGGGGGAATCGACGTCCATCGACCCGTCCTTCTCAGTATGTTGGGAGAGTTTGTAATATCCATGGGGATTATATAAAGTGGTTGTGGAGGGGAGTACTCAGCAAGATGCTGGCAGTGGAGACTGGACAAAGGTGGTTTGTTTTGTTTAATACCATGGAGGGAGGTGTGGTAGTTTTTTCAAAGCTGGTTCGAGTTTATCGGTCTACAGAGCATTTGCGACACTCTGCTCAGTCGGGGGAAGCTTGGGGACCCCAGGATACAGATGATGATGACGGAGAGGGCTCATGTGGCAACTGCGGCTAGGACTCTTGGAGAGTTTATTTTATAATGGGGAATAAATGTGGGGATTTTATTTTGGATTTTTTAGGAAGGTAAGGGGAAGGGAGTTATCCGTTCTTTTATGTAATTGCATTGAAATTTATTATTAATGAAATAAACAAGTTTTTGATCATCTAGCTGTGCCTTTTGATGAGTTTTGTATATTTGAATTATCTATACCGATCACTAAGGCATGCATAATCCTTTTGTTCAAGTGTATGTTAGAATGAACTGTCGTTCTCGGAGATAAGAAAAGAATAGTATTTTGTGAAAAAGAAAGGGTCGTGCTCTTATAAGGTGTATGAGCTACCTACGTACCTCTGGGGTTTTTAAAAAGTTTAAATTTGTTTGAAAATGGTTTTTTGCAGAGGATCAGGCCCATGTAGTTCTGGGTAGAGGGAAATGAAGAGATTTTTTTCCTTTTTTAGCATCAAAGGGAGATGAGAAGAGTTGTAGCGCACCGAGATTTCAGACTAGGGGTAGAAATTCTTGAGACGGTCCAGGTTGACTGGACGAGCCATCTCTTCCCCATCTAAATTAGTGAGCATGGCGGCACCTCCAGACAAGATCTTCTTAATAATTTAGGGGCCGCTCCAATTGGGCTTGAATTTCCCTCTGGGGTCCCAGATGGGTTCTATGATCTCTTTGAGGAATAGATCCCCTTCTAGGACACCGCAGTCCTTGACTCCCTTGTTGAATGATCACGCTATTCGGAGATGGTCCCCTTATATGTGGTATAGCATTTTTAATCTCCTTTCGTCTAGGAGGTTCATCTCGTCAAGATGGATTTGGCACCAATCTTCTTCACTGACCTTGCTTTCAAGCATGACGCGCAACGAGGGTATTTCCAGATCGATTGGTAGGACGACTTCCATGCCATAGACTATAGAGTAAGGGGTAGCCCCAGTAAATGTTCATATTGAGGTTCGATAGCCCCAGAGGGCGTACGGGATCCGATCGGCCCAATCTTAATAGCTTTCGGTCATTTTGCTGATGATAGTTTTGAGGTTCTTGTTGGCGGCCTCAACTGCACCGTTGGTCTAAGGTCGGTAGGGAGAAGATTTGTGTCTCTGAATCTTATACTCATTGACCACTTATGTAACTTCTGCCTCAAAATGTAAACCATTATCTGACACCAGCTCGTGTAGGACCCCATATCGGAAAATGATGTTTTTTTTGATGAATTTGGCCACTTTCTTGGCGTTTAACACTGTGCATGACTCAGCTTCGACCCATTTGGTAAAGTAATCAATGGAAACTAGGATGAACTCATGCCCGTTGCAAGACTTCGATGTAACCTTCCCTGTGATGTCTATGCCCCAGGTGAAGAACGACCAGGGATAGGTCATGTTATATAATTTGCGTGGAGGCAGATGTTGAAGGTTGGAGAACTGTTGGCATTTACGACATCTTCCAACATAGGCAGTGCAATCTTGGGTCATGGTGGTCCATAGTAGCCTTGTCATATGATATTCTTGGCAAGCATGTGACCGTTCATGTGGGGTACGCATTTCCTGTTGTGGATTCTTTACATCACCTCTTCTATGTCAGCCCCTACGATGTAGCGTATATGGGTTCCATCAAAGTTTCTTTTGAACAGTGTTTTATGACAGATGATGTATTGGGAGGCCAACCTTCGTAGGGTTGCCCGGTTTTTCTTGTTAGAACCCTCGAGATACTTACCATGCTTGAGGAGGTGCCAGATATCATAGTACGAGCAATTGGATAACTCGGAATCTTCTGTGGTGACGAGCTCAATGTGATAGTAGTGGGTATGTTTGTCTTGCTTTTGGATCAGGAAGGGGGTCATTGTTATTAGGCATGTCGACCATGGAGGCCAAGGTAGCAAGGTCATCGACTAGGTTATTTTTTACTCGAGGAAGTTAGTGGAAAGTGATGTCTTGGAATTGGGAGGATAACTCTTCTAAGTGGGCATGGAAGGGTTGGAGTTTCTCGTCCTTAACTCTCCATTTTCTAATCATTTGACCGATGATGAGGGAGGAATACCCGTGTAATACCCCGTATTTTTATAGCTTTTAAATTATGGGATTTATTAAATTTAATTGAGATAAATTAATTTAATTTTAATCCGGAATGTTGTTTTAAATATTTACTAGCGTGACGAGAGTTAGTAATTATTGGAAATATGTTATTTGTTGAATATTACTGGATGAGTATAGTAGTATATGAGATTTATTTTTATAATATTGTCACATGTAAATAAAATGGCAATTATGGAAATTTAAGTCGGGACGCGCCTGTGTCGTGTCGGGACTAAATGTTGATTTATAAAAGTGAATAAATTATAAGTTGCTCGTATGGTTGTTTTGAGTGCGCCAAAGTGTTCGGAAGGGTCGAGATAGTCAAAAAAGTGTACCCGGGGGTTTAGTTTGGGTCTCGGGGTGTTTTTAGGCTTAATTAGCACCCCGGGAGGGCATTTTGGACATTTCGTAATTTTGGGTAATTAAACCCACGAATTTTATAGGGTTATATCAGATGGAAAGTGTCATCTTTTAGGGTTAACACAATGAAATACTAATGACGGCCATTGGAGAGGAAAAAGAGAAGCTCTTCAAGGAGTTTTAGGCCAAGAACACCTCCGATTGCATCGCCGTCACCACCAACGCGTAGATCGCACGACGGGGAACGCAACCAGACCAAAAGTGTCCGCAAACTAGAATGTCGAAAATCCCAGGCAAGTGTTTATCTTGCTTATTTCGTTGATGCATCACTCATGTTAGTCTAGGAATGATTAGGGTGAGTGTTATGGAAGAAAACCTAAAATTTGAGATAGGAAATCACATGTAGTGATGAATTTATTGTTATTATGGAAACCCCTTAACATGTAGAGGATTAAACCACGAAATTTTGATGTTTTATAAGAAGAAAATTCTGGAAAAGATTTGTTAGAACCATGTTTAAGAGATTTCTAGGGTTCTTGTTATTTGCATGAATTTTGGACTGTTAATCCATGTTTAGTGACGAAAATTTACATGCTTTACGTAGGAAATACATAATATGATGATATAATGTTAGTAGTACAAATTCTTAGGCGATTGGGAATGAAAAATATGGAATTGATTGAGGTTAGAGGATGAAACCCATAACTGAAAAACTGCAGAAATCATATACCTGCTTGATCGATAGATCGAGCCAAGAGCTTCGATCGATCGAGCCCCAGACTTCGATTGATCGACCCCTCCTGGCAGACTCATATTCCCCCTTTTAAATTAGTTGAAATCACTTTAATGAAAAATAATTAATGGACACCCTTATAGATATGTTTTGGGAGATAAAGGAGACCAGAGTATATGAATAATTTTGGGACCTTTAATGTAAGACGAGAGTTGTATTTTTGGGATAGTGCATACAAGAAACGATGAAACTACGTATTAAAGTGAGAGATTACGAAAAAAAATGGTTACGATAGAGAATATATGAATACCTACTGAATGTTTATACTTGGGAGGATAGAGTCCATGAGTGTTACGTAGTAAGTTGGAATAATTACCTCGAATTAAGGTTAGAGACGAACCGTTATACGTGATAACTAATAATGAGATATGAGAATAAATGTCGTAACTATGGGATTTGAGATGTACCTAAAATTGATAGGGTAATATTAGTATAGTTATATGATTGTGTATGCATATACTATCTATGTGTGAAAATCATGCCCATGCTACTCGCTATCCCTGAGGTTATCGCGCTGGGACAGTCTTATCTCGATGTGCCTTTATGGGGGATATTGACTTGTACCCTAGAAGATAGATATCCTTGGTACAGGCTATCGAATTGATAGTTCAGACGGTTCTAAGAGACGCGGTCATGTGCCATCCTCTTAGAGACTTGGAATCTATTCTTCGCCTCAATATTGTTTGTGTATGTGTTAATACAGTTCGAGAGTGATTCCGAATTTGTATTTCCCTTAGTATGAGTGATACGGGGATTGGATAATAGGGTATGCCCGCACCATAGTTTTTATGTGGGGTGTTGTTAGAATATATATATTATACAAGTGGTTAATATATATATGAGATTCTGAAATTTGGGAACTGCCTGCTGTGATATGGTAAGTAAGACATGTATGATGACTCAAATTGGAAATACTTGTTTGAAAAGTATAACATGACACTGGAAAGCTTTATTAATTAATAAAGTAAAAATGAAGAGCCTTGATACTAAATAAAATTATCCTTTTAAACCATTATGTTGTTCAGTTTTAAATCATACGAGTAACCTAAGATAAGTTAAATCATTGGAAAGATTAGTGCGATGTACGGCGAGATAAAATATTGGGAAGATTAGTGCGATAGGTGTGCACATTAGAAGAGAGGTGAGAATTCCTCAAGAGAGTGTCGCACTAACATGTTCTTGCATTGCCCTGTAATCAATTTAAATACTTGCTAAACGAATTTTAAATCATATACACTATCGGGCTCTGACCTGTTTCTATTTCTATTTCTCTCTTGTATATATATATGTATGTATTACAGGTGCCCAGCCACAGGGGCGTCTTGCTTAGGATCCTTTGGAAGGAACGTGCTGCAACTTAGGTGGGAGTTGCAGGCCATTTGCTTAGACGACTACATTTACTTGATTCCTCTCCTAGTATCTTCATTTAGTGGGGCATGTGTCGCCCTTTCCATTATTTAGTTGTTTTATTTGGACATTGTGATTCAGTTATTGTAGTATTGATACTTTGGGATTTATTATGGTTTGGATGTTTTACTTTAAATTTTAATGTTGGGATTCAATTGTCGAATGTTTAAATTATTTGGATTATTTGTTACAGGATTATTGTGGTATATTTTTATATTCAATTGTTGTAAATAATTAAATCTTTGTTTTCAAAATAAAATTTTGAAAGTAATGTTTAAAAAGTAGTTTTGACTCTTAGCTTTATTAATTAGGGTGTTTAAATTGGAAAAGTTATTTTTACGACAGTGATGCTAAGAATGAACCAACTGTTCACCTTGATTTTAATTTAGTAAAGGAGTGATCGCCCGGTATTTAATTAGGCGGGGTGTCACAGGTGGTATCAGAGCATCAGGTTCTAGTGTCCTTAGGATCTGTACGGCTTATTATGATTTTAGCGTTGCTTTGTTTGATATATAGCCCTATGTTTAGGATTGTCAATTTCTTTGTCGAGATTTTTATCTCCTGCTATAATGTGTATACATTAGTAAATTCTAATTTCGTTCGGATGTGTGCATGTGTTGAGCAATGACGGATGTCAAAAGAGGACCGTTAAGCGTACATCAGGAGGCAGGGCTCAGTTGAGATTATAAAATATATCCGAGGATGATGACCATAGTCGAGATCACCTCCATTACGGCACGGGAAGCCAAGACTCGAAAGGCGGCTAAGGCGCAACAATGATTTCCAAATGTTGTTATAGTTGAATGAGGTGCTAGGGTAAACTTACCCAACGTATTACAAAAACGTGTAGAGAACTGCCGGTGAGAATTCTAGAAATGCGAAAATTGTATGTATTTACCAAAGGAGGTAAAGTATCCAAAGGTTTAGATATAGGACGGAGTGTGGCAAACTGAAAGTGAAAATTTAGAGAAAATTTTCTTGGCTTTCGGGACGAAGTTATAATGGTTGGAGTCAACCACCAATTTTAGAAGTTGAATGCTATGCCTATAGGAGAACCTTAGGTACAGTGTTGACCGTATGTTCTTTCCCCAACTGTTCAAGATGAGAAGCAAACGTGGTTCTGAACTCATCGCGGGAGGGCATGACAGAAGTCCAATTGTGAATATGAATCCTAATCGATAGCGAATTTTGTATCGGAAGATGTAGATATAAGTGGGGGAAATGGCTCCAAGTGGGAGACCAACTCGTAATAATAGTTAATAACACTCAAGGAGGAAATTCTGATGGACGACCGATTCAGAGGTTGACAATGTCATATTTTGTCAATATAGATGATAACGCTTCTTTGTGGGGGAAGTTAAAGGAATCGAAGAATTTAGTCCAGAATAAGACTGAATACAATGGTGGTGGTATAGCACCACAAAGGGATGTGGATACACATCAGGGGACCCATTTAAATGATTCAGATAGTTAGATTCTTACCAAGAGATGGTAAATCCAGTAAGTACTATTATAGATAGTAACATGATCTTTATGGCCTAAAAAGCTAAGGGAACAACCGGGATGGCTAACAGGAATCGAGTCTACTAAAGTTCGAGAGAAGGACAATCCTAACCTAGTTAGTAGGACAGATAGTAAGTGGATTATGCGTTGAGGTATTTTGTGCGGAGTGAAATCGCTCGCGATAATATATTCCAAGTGAGTAAAAGGACAAGAATACGGTGCCAAGTAAAAGGCAACGATTAAAGCAATTTTGTTTGGTTTGAGTAGACGTGTTACATTCGGAAACAATTTACGCAGTCAAGACGATTGACAAGGTAGGAGTATAAGTTGTATCCCCAGAGAATGCGGCGTGTTTATGTGACACGAGCGAGTCACCATATTTTGGTCATTGCTAGATTAGCATGTGAGACGAGTTTAATGCATATAATTATAAACGTTATTATTATGTGGATATTTTCCCTAGCGTAGCGAGATTTTATTTAGTACTATTCGCAGAGGATGAATGTGTACATTAACAGTGTTACGTATTTTATTGAGGTTACTCATCGTAGTGATGGGGTATACGAGTATTGTATTGCCTTTATTAAAACGTTATAGAAATGGGTAGTACGATAGTGGGCATTTATTGCAAGGCTATCGGAGTAGTTGCATTAGTGCATCATGTTTTGTTTTGGCGAGGCTTTACTTGTAAGAAGGTTGGACTCGCACTTATATTATCTATCCTAGAGACTTTGGAGGAGATAGTGGGCTCGAGATATTCGATGCCAATGTATGTATAGACTTTGCCAATGTGATTCGGTATGAATCGGGATTTACCGTTGGGTGAAAAGATTTGACTCAGTATTTTGGTTAGCACTCCGGACTTAGTGATAGGAAGAGTGCATTGTTATATTTATCCTTTAGAGATGTGGGAGTTAAGGGTTATACCCCAATTATTAGGGAAGGGAATTTCGAGAATTCGGATCGTATGTATCCGGGGTTTATAGAATGTAATTACCATCAACCAATACGGGACGATAGTGAAATTGGTGAAATGTTCTTTGTTAAGCATAATTACGGGAGGAATTGTAACTTTTCCGTCAAGGGACAGAATAAAGGGGTACATGCTATGGACGGAGGACCTAACGGATTTCGATAACTAACAATGCTAGGTAGTAGTGTATCGGGGGGGTTCCTTATTTAGATTTCGCTTTGCGAGACATCCCACGCATGAAACTTAGCGAAAGGTTAGAAATAGGGAGACGTTTGGTCACTATTCCATGAGTTCGTCACCCTGGTCAAAATGGGATCAAGCAATTATGTATGTAAGTTGGAGGTTGAATTTTGTTTTAAAGCCACTGGAGCCGGAATGTGTGGTAAGAAAGCATTGAAGTTATCCCCACAAGTTAAGGGGTGGAATGATGATAAGGAGGATTTAAAATTTTTGATTTCTAGGGTGATTGAGAGTACCCAAGTGTTGTAACCGCGTTCAGAATACAAGGTGAACAAAGAGTTGGAATGATTTTAACATGGATTATCTGGAAAGAACTTTATATTATACAAAAGAGATGACCTGTAATGATTTTGATGAATAGAGCGTTAGTGATTTATTTTGGTTGTTGTACCTATATGGGAAAAATTGTTATACCTATCTAAAGAAGGTTGAGAATTATTATTCCTCTTTTATTGTCATGGAATTTGAATGCTCTATTCCTTATACTTTGTTGGATTTAGCTAGTTTCACTAATGAGCAGCACGCCATTCGCTCTCCTAGGGCGGTCAGGGTGTTGCAAAATGTGGGCATCTTGGTTAATCTGTAATTAAAATCGTCCGAGTCGAAGGGACGTGGTAATAGATGTGTGAATTATATGTTTGTGGGACTAGTATAACGAAGTGGAAGTGATAGAGTGGATTAAACGTCACATGAGGGACGATAATCCATACATAAGTGTGCAATTAGAATAGCACTCCCTAAATTGATTGGAAGGCTGTGGGAAGCCATTGAAGAAGGGGTATTCCTTGAATGGAACATATATAATATTTCTATGAAGAACACTCGGAGCGAAGTTGTTAGTAGTCAAGTGTGAGAGCGACTTGCGCATACAAAGAGTAATGATGTTAGTATGGTTTAAGAGATCCATAAGTGCACTTCATGGAAAGAAGAGCACAAGTCGGAACTTTCGGCATACTCTAAGGAAGGAATGAGAGTATTACGTGTCACTTAATGTGAGACATTTCAAGGGAAAAATTGATGTTTAGCGGGACGTAGGTATAGTCACTACATGCACCGCCCATAGGTAAGGTTTGGTTGAAAGAGGAGAATCAACCAAAGAATTTTGTGTTTATCAATAATTCCTGAAATTGGAAGAGGTCGGTAAAGTCGGTACAGTCCTTAGATGGGTTACCATCTTCAAAACAAGATCAAGGGTTCATCCCGAACATGTGAATTATGTCACAGAGAAGGAAGTGATTGATATTCCTTTGGGCCGACTTAAAATATTAACTAGTATGCCCCAGACTTCCTTTGAAAGGAAGGATCACACCAGTGTGTGGGCCGGCGCAGTATAAATTTCTGAATCAGGATGAGATTGGTGAATCCCACATTTGATATGAGATTTCAGGAACCAACAAAGATAAGGTTTCGTTTCGAGTAGGATGTATCACCCTTAGCCAGGAAACAAGCACACGGTCATTAACGAATAGTGGATCCGCGTGAAGATGATTTTAAAATCTTAGTGATCATTTTGTTCCCACAACGGTGAATAGATAACAAGTGGAACGATGCGGTAATTGGGGAAGGATATTACATTATGGTAGAATTCCGTGGAAGCACTCTTACTTGTTCATCGTGAACGAGGCGCATATTGAAGGTTTGGTGTGGAAAAAAAAAACCTTAAATACTCTTCCTCTGCATATGCTTAGAGGTGAGTGGATAATTAGAATTTTGGATCGGTCGAGAATAATCCGATAACTATGGTGGAATTCCACGACTGATTTAGGCAAACAAAAGTGGTCAAATGTTCATATGATTTTCTCAAAATGGGAAATTTGTATATGAATAAATCCGAGTAGTTGTCATGCAGTGAGGTGCGGCCTCCTAATGATAGTGAGATAATAGAAAATTATAATGTATAGGCGTGACCTATTCGAATGTTGTCGGTTGGGAGAGTAATGTGAAGTGTCTCCAATGAGAATGTAAAACAGGGTTGCTGTGAGAAAAGGGCTATAGTGATTAAGCGCCTTACGATGTAAATAGTTTGTGTATGGAAAAGGATATCCATAATTGTGCTACCTCCGAATTTCGGGAAGAAATTTCGTTATCAGGGGGAAGTATGTAATACCCCGTATTTTTATAGCTTTTAAATTATGGGATTTATTAAATTTAATTGAGATAAATTAATTTAATTTTAATCCGGAATGTTGTTTAAAATATTTACTAGCGTGACGAGAGTTAGTAATTATTGGAAATCTGTTATTTGTTGAATATTACTGGATGAGCATAGTAGTATATGAGATTTATTTTTATAATGTTGTCACATGTAAATAAAATGGCAATTATGGAAATTTAATTCGGGACGCGCCTGTGTTGGGTCGGGACTAAATGTTGATTTATAAAAGTGAATAAATTATAAGTTGCTCGTATGGTCGTTTTGAGTGGGCCAAAGTGTCCGAAAGGGTCGAGATAGTCAGAAAAGTGTACCCGAGGGTTTAGTTTGGGTCTCGGGGCGTTTTTAGGCTAAATTAGCACCCCGGGAGTGCGTTTTGGACATTTCGTAATTTTGGGTAATTAAACCCACGAATTTTATAGGGTTATATCAGATGGAAAGTGTCATCTTTTAGGGTTAACACAATGAAATACTAATGACGGCCATTGGAGAGGAAGAGGAGAAGCTCTCCAAGGAGTTTTAGGCCAAGAACACCTCCGATTGCATCGCCGTCACCACCAACGCGTAGATCGCGCGAAGGGGAACGCAACCACACCAAAAGCGTCTGCAAACCAGAACGTCGAAAATCCCAAGCAAGTGTTTATCTTGCTTATTTCGTTGATGCATCACTCATGTTAGTCTAGGAATGATTAGGGTGAGTTTTATGGAAGAAAACCTAAAATTTGAGATAGGAAATCACATGTAGTGATGAATTTATTGTTATTCTGGAAATCCCTTAACATGTAGAGGATTAAACCACGAAATTTTGATGTTTTATAAGAAGAAAATTTTGGAAAAGATTTGTTAGAACCATGTTTAAGAGATTTCTAGGGTTCTTGTTATTTGCATGATTTTTGGACTGTTAATCCATGTTTAGTGACGAAAATTTACATGCTTTACGTAGGAAATACATAATATGATGATATAATGTTAGTAGTACAAATTATTAGGCAATTGGGAATGAAAAATATGGAATTGATTGAGGTTAGAGGATGAAACCCATAACTGAAAAACTGCAGAAATCACATACCTGCTTGATCGATAGATCGAGCCAAGAGCTTCGATCGATCGAAGGATCGATCGATCGAGCCCTAGACTTCGATCGATTGACCCCTCCTGGCAGACTCATATTCCCCCTTTTAAATTAGTTGAAATCACTTTAATGAAAAATAATTCATGGACACCCTTATAAATATGTTTTGGGAGATAAAGAAGACCAGTAGGGTATATGAATAATTTTGGGACCTTTAATGTAAGACGAGAGTTGTATTTTTGGGATAGTGCATATAAGAAACGATGAAACTACATATTAAAGTGAGAGATTACGAAAAAAATGGTTACGATAGAGAATAGATGAATACCTACTGAATGTTTATACTTGGGAGGATAGAGTCCATGAGTGTTACGTAGTAAGTTGGAATAATTATCTCGAATTAAGGTTAGAGACGAACCGTTATACGTGATAACTGATAATGAGATATGAGAATAAATGTCGTAACTATGGGATTTGAGATGTACCTGAAATTGATAGGGTAATATTAGTATAGTTATATGATTGTGTATGCATATACTATCTATGTGTGAAAATCATGCCCATGCTACTCTCTATCCCGGAGGTTACCGCGCTGGGACAGTCTTATCTCGATGTGCCTTTATGGGGGATATTGACTTGTACCCTAGAAGATAGATATCCTTGGTAGAGGCTATCGAATTGATAGTTCAGATGGTCCTAAGAGACGCGGGCATGTGCCATCCTCTTAGAGACTTGGAATCTATGCTTCGCCTCAATATTGTTTGTGTATGTGTTAATACAGTTCGAGAGTGATTCCGAATTTGTATTTCCCTTAGTACGAGTGATACGGGGATTGGATAGTAGAGTATGCCCACACCGTAGTTTTTATGTGGGGTGCTTTTAGAATATATATATTATACGGGTGGTTAATATATATATGAGATTCTGAAATTTGGGAACTGCCTGCTGCGATATGGTAAGTAAAACATGTATGATGACTCAAATTGGAAATACTTGTTTGAAAAGTATAACATGACACTGGAAAGCTTTATTAATTAATAAAGTAAAAAGGGAGAGCCTTGATACTAAATAAAATTATCCTTTTAAACTATTATGTTGTTCAGTTTTAAATCTTACGAGTAACCTAAGATAAGTTAAATCATTGGAAAGATTAGTGCGATGTACGACGAGATAAACCATTGGGAAGATTAGTGCGATAGGTGTGCACATTATAAGAGAGGTGAGAATTTCTCAAGAGAGTGTCGCACTAACATGATGTTTCATTGCCCTGTAATCAATTTAAATACTTGCTAAACGAATTTTAAATCATATACACTGTCGGGCTCTGACCCGTTTCTATTTCTCTTTCTCTCTTGTATATATATATGTATGTATGTATTACAGGTGCCCAGCCACAGGGGCGTCTTGCTTAGGATCCTTTGGAAGGAACGTGCTGCAGCTTAGGTGGGAGTTGCAGGCCATTTCTTAGATGACTACATTTACTTGATTCCTCTCCTAGTATCTTCATTTAGTGGGGCATGTGTCGCCCTTTCCATTATTTAGTTGTTTTATTTGGACATTGTGATTCAGTTATTGTAGTATTGATACTTTGGGATTTATTATGATTTGGATGTTTTACTTTAAATTTTAATGTTGGGATTCAATTGTCGAATGTTTAAATTATTTGGATTATTCATTACAGGATTATTGTGGTATATTTTTATATTCAATTGTTGTAAATAATTAATTCTTTGTTTTCAAAATAAAATTTGGAAAGTAATGTTTAAAAAATGGTTTTGACACTTACCTCAATTAATAAGGGTGTTGAAATTGGAAAAGTTATTTTTACGACAGTGATGCTAAGAGTGAACCAACTGTTCACCTTGATATTAATTTAATAAAGGAGTGATCGCCCGGTATTTAATTAGGCGGGGTGTCACACCCCGTAGACGTCTAGGCATCGAATACCTTTCTTGAGAGCAACTTTGACGCCTACCATGTATGCCTCGAATTCAGTCATGTTGTTGGTACAAGGGAAATCCAGCTTGATGGCGATTGGAGGGTGGTATTCATCTGGGGGATTTGGAATATCCCAATGCCATATCCCTTTTTATTGGAAGCGCCGTCAAAGAACATTTGCCATCAGAGGTTGTCCTGGGCCGTGCAGAGAATATTCTCATCTGGGAATTTGGAGATCCAGACATCGACCTCATACATGGGGTAATTAGCCAGGTATTCAGAGATGGCTCTTCCTTTTATGTCTTTCTGTGTGCATATACGATATCGAACTCGACTAGGAGCATCAAGCATCGGGCCATTCGGCTGGACAAGGCGAGTTTCTCAAGCAGGTATTTGATGGGGTCCATTCAGAATACAAGTTTGATAGGGATGAAATGATGTTACTAAAGTCGTTTAATATAAAATTAAACTATTTAAGTAACTACAAACTATTTTTTGAAGAAACTCTTTTCTTAAAATTAAATGAAATTAATCACAAGATGTGTTTAACAAAATGTGTGCGAGATCTGTTCAAGATTGGTTAACAGGTTTAGCAAATCAATTAAAAAACTTAAACCCAGCACAACCATAAGAATTAGATGATGAGATGTAGAAACATTAATGACAAGCTATTTTTAACGTGGTAAAACCTCAACCAACTGAGGAAACATCCACGACTCCCTCTACGGAGTAAACCAAAAATTATACTAAAACAAATTATAACAGTTACAAACTATATAACACACATGCACACAAAACAACCCTATACAAGTTTAGGAATGTACCCACTGCTGTCCTTCTAACTTTTCTGCAGTTCTGTTTGTTGATGTTGTTCTCCAGTTTGCTAACATCAAATTTTTTCTAGTTCTTTATGTCGACTCTTATTCTTGAGATCTTATTACCAACACTTTTTGTGTGGTAGGGTGATAGTGTTTATGAAGGTTCTTTCTAACACATGCATGCACACACTCACGCAGATTTATACAAACAGTCCTATTAAATTACAAATAAGATCTATATCCTGTTATTTTCTATTTCTCTCTTCTTAGAAAACTTAAACGTTATTTTACCTTTATTAAAATCCAAGAATCCACGGCTATCTTGCTTAGAAGACGTATCAAGATCTTAATCAATCTCAGGTTTTGAAAATATTTTTGAGATTGAAAATCACCAAGTGCGATTCCATCTAGGTCGAAGGTTTTGTTTCAAAAGAACTAGAAACAAAAAACATTTTTGTTGATTTTGAAGTTAAAACATTTACAAAAATAAATCAACAAAAGTTTTCTCAAGAAGAGAAACTATAGATGTAGATCTATGTGTAATATAACATGCAACAACCATATCTAAGATTTCTATAAAATAGAAACAAAGATCTAATCAAATGTTTAAGTTGAAAACAAGATCTGAGAACGAAGAGGTTACAACATCAAATGATTAACAAATCAACACTCAAAACTCTCAAACACTCAAGGTTATGTTTGGTATAAACTGGTTTTTGAAAGAGGTTATGGTTTGAAAACTATTTAGGACAATTTAGGGTTAGGGTTTCCTAACTCTGGTTTCTCTCTCTCTCTCTCTCCTCTCTCTCTAATAGACTAAATGGAAAAAGTCCCATTTGGCTGAGGATAGGTCTCCTTATATAGGGGGTTGAGAAGGATCGAGAAGATTGACCCAAATCAATGGCGACGATTTGGTCTCAGCAAGTTGACTTAGATCTAAGGGCTATAGATACGCGGTAATGAATGGCTTAAGAGCATGACTGGCTGTGTTGTCTACGATCATGTTGATATTGGGTAATGGATAATTATCCTTTGAAGAGGCTTTATTCAAGTCTCGATAGTCTACACACATTCGAAATTTTCCTCCTAATTTCAGCACGGGCACTATGTTGGCTAGCCATGTGGGATACTTGATCACATGAATGAAACCTACGTTCAACTGTTTGACCACATCTTCTTTGACTTTGAGCGACCATTCGGTGCAAAGCTTTCTCAACTTTTATTTAACCGAATTGTATTATGGAAGAGTGGCGATCTCATGCTGAGCTATTTCAGGATAAATGCCAGGATATTGTCATAGGACCATGCGAAGACATGTACAAATTCCTTTAGCAATTCTTCGAGTTGTGCACGCTCATGCTCGTTAAGGGTTGCCCATATCCTAATCTTGAGCAGTTATCTACTAGAACCGAGATTAATAACAACAGTCTCTTCTTTATTAACTTGAATGCGATTATGTTATTTATTATTAACCTTATTTAGATCAGTTAAGAATTATTCATTTGCAAAATCATCATCATCAAAAGTTTGATTAGAATTCAAACAGTTAATGTAAGGCACAACAAGATACTCAAAATCTTTGTTTATTTCATTGATAGGAAAAATATCATTAAGAACCTCATCAAAGGAGGACTTGATTACATTTGAACAATGATAGACAACAGAAGAAGAAATGGGGTAAATATTAGGATTGGGGGAGGTTTTAGCAGGTAGAACTAGCGCAACATGCTAGTTGAGGAGAGGTGTATCAGTAGCTTTAATTAGTTAGGATGGATCCGGTGATGTAGTGACTGAGTGAACCATGCAGAGTGTTAGCTCCAGTGTCTGTAAGTTGAAGGAATATTCGGAGTCACTTTCCTTAGTCTCTTAGGTATCTTTGATGAACGGTTGTACATGGTGTTGGGAACTCTTGGCCCATGGGTAGCTGCCTTGGAAAAAGATCTCCATTTCGGGCTTCATCTTCTTGTCTCTATGGTCATACCAAAGTTTTGAAAATCCGCAAAAAGGTCAGTCTTCCCCCTCTTTGATGAATCTTCCATTCAAGGAATCACCTGAGATAGTCTGGACGCACGCTAGTCCTCTCTTTGGCCGAGATTGAAGAATCATTCTGAGCCCTTATTCTGATAGTTAATACCCCAAACTACAAGGAGGGAAAGCCTTCTTCAGTTCAATCGGCTCGAGTATCCCTTGCTGTCTTTGTCCTAGCCCCAGTCCGGGCATGAAGTGTATGTTTCTGAACATCTGAATCACATTGACGTTGCGACGAGGGTCGTATTCTAGACAAACCCTTTCTTTGAAGTTATCCCCTACCGGGATTAGGAGTGGTTCAACTCGAAATACTGATAGGAGAATATCATTTAACCCATACTGTATCTCAAGAATGGGACTGCTGGTACTTGCACCCTCGGTATTATCATCGTCGCCCAAAATGGTGATGACTCGTCCATCGGCGAAAAACTTTAATTTTTGATAGAGTGAGGAAGACACACCCTTGATACTGTGGAGCTAAGGTCGTCCTAGAAACAGATTAAAACAAGTTGGGATGTCCATAACTTGGAGTTCGACGACAGGGTTTATAGGGCTAGCCACAATTACAAGCTTTATGGATCCCATCACCTCCCGACGGGTATTATCATAGGAACACATAGTAGTGGAGGTTGGAGCTAGGTCGCTTTCTTTCAGTCCTAAACATTTGAAGGTTCTCAGTGGGCAAACATTCAAGACGGATCCATTATAGATAAGAGAGAGTGGCACGACCTTCCCCTTAACTTCGACGGAGATATTGAGTGCATAATTGTGGTTTGGCCCAATCTTGGGGATTTCTTCTTTAAAAAAGGATAGCATTCGAGTAGAGGTCTAGGATCCGACCAAATTTATCGCTTCTTCTGGAGTGGTAAAAGGAGGAACTATGGGTCCAGTGAGCAACTTGATCAAAGCATTTCTGTGTAGCTAAGAAGACATGAAAAGCCCCCATAGAGTGATGTTAGCTTGAGTTTTCTTTAGTTGATCGAGGATCTTGCTCTGCTCGAGGGTCATCTCTGGCATAAGAAGGTTTTCTATGCCCTTCCCCATGTCATTGGGTGGTAGTGAGCTTGGGATCTGGTAATGCCTCCCTGATCTGGTCATGTGATTCACTGAAGAAGGGAGGAACATGAATCCCATTTCCTTGTCAACCTCGGGCTTTTCCGCCACCTTATTTATTTCTCCGAGAATTTCTTTAAATGATTTCATCCCACATATGTCGGCTACCGGGACAGTTTTCTCTGAAGCTTGCTCTTCATTCAAATCTTCGAATTCTTCCCCCCTTCCGGTGACAAAAACTATATCTTTCCACGTGAAGTCGATACATTGCACAACTTCAACGGTTTCTTCATAAAAGTCTTCCCAATCGGTGGGGATGTGAAGGGTGAAGGTACAGACACCCTTGTAGCTTCAAAGCATCGAATAACTTGGTGATACTAGAAATGTTATTGGTTTATCGAAATAATTCTACCATAATCTGGACAACATCATCCAGGCTGATTTCATCCGTCAGTACTACCCAACTATTTGACTCTCGAGCCCATTTTTGTGCTTCCAAGAACATCATACTGAACCTTTGGCAATAGATGATCATATGTGAGGGAAATTTCAGCCCGAACTATAGGAATTGGTTTAAGACTTCTGATAATTCCATAATTTCATTTTCAGAATATATACAGACGACATTGGCATGATTTGGGAGTGGGTTGTGAGTTATGTTTGGCTTACGATTGGCTGGTAGGGCGATGGTACCCCGGTTAATTAGACCATAGATTATGTTTCGGAGGTGAAAGTATTGGTCAGTGGTATGGCTAACTGTTTGGTGAAAGGCGCAATGGGCATCTGCCTTGAAGTTTCTTGGGAGTGGATTTGGAAATGGATGAGGATCCAGTTTAATAAGGTTTTGACTTAGCATGGCTTGATAGACTTTGGAGAAAGGAGCATGGAGCTCGGTGTATTCCTTTTGAATTGGGACAGGGCGGCTTTCTGGTGACCATGATGTGGTTGGTTGAGAGATATTGTTGATGGTTGAGACTATAGCACTGGCAAGCTTATCATATTTCCTGGGGGTGAATTATTTGGACACCTTCTTCGGTTCGACATCTATTTTAGCAAGACCTTCCTTAATTTGTACTCTTGCTTCTCTGAGAGATCAGAAATGGGGATAGTATTGTCCTCCCATCATTGATCGAACATTTGGTAAGAAGTTCTTTTTCACTATGCTGACTTGTTCTTCCTCAGAAGGCCAATTGGTCATGGTTGTTGCTTTTTCCCTCCATCGGGCTATGAAGTTACTGACTGATTCCCCAGAGTTATGTTTGAGCATCTCTAAATCACGGCAGGTGACCTTAAGCTCTTCGTTGTATTTGTACTGCGATATGAATTCTCGGGCTACACCCTCCCAGCTACGGATTCTAGATTCTTCGAGAGAGAAGAATCATTGGAGGGCACTATCCTTCAAAGTTTGCTGAAACATTTGGGCCATCACTTCTTCAGAAGCCCCTAGTAGAGTCATGGAATGGTGATAGCTATGGAGATGAACAATCAGGGGTTCACTTCCTCTAAATTTCTCGATATTTGGCATCTTGAACTTCTCGGGTAACCTCGCTTTAGGATAAGGAGTCATATGGGTATAGGTCATGTAATTCCCCGAGATTCTGACTTGGTCAAACTTCTTGGTGAGCATCTTGAGGTCCTCTTTGACTTTGTTCAGATCTTCTTCCTTCGGATCAATGATCATAGGCAATTTGGCCCCAGGCTTGGCAAGGTTGGGCATCGAAAGCAGGGCAGATGGCTGCCCATTAGCAGGAGGGGCACGTGGAGCATGTTGATACTCTTTGGGAACCCAGATAGGCTTGAGTGGACCCATAGCACGAGGAAACAGGGCCTCGGTCTCTTGAGAAACAGGAACATGGTTTTGTTGCATCTTTCGGACCTCAGTTTGAAGGTTGTCAATCTCGGACACAAGCTGAGCTAGGACTGCCATCAGATCCGGCTGCATAATGGGGACTTGATTTTTGTTCTCCATGGAAAGCGGATGGATACCGAACTCGAAAGAAATAACAAGGGAACAGATGGAACTCAGGGGTGATTTTACTGAAGACCGAAGCCAATAAATAGCTAGGCCAAGGGCTTGCGATCGACCTGAGAAGGCTAAAAAATGGATTTATTTTGAGAAAAAAAAAGGATGAAAATATTTTTGACATTTTTTTCTTTTTTCTTTTTGAGACTGGAAGACAAAATATTTTTGGCTTTTTGATAAAGAGAGGAGGATTTTTTTTGGATTTTTTAATAAATAAAGGCGAGACGGTCTCAGCATGATTATTACAATTATTATGTTTTCACTTGTATTAATTCTGCTAAATGAAAAATGAAATGCCGGACGGGACCCGATCCTAGAAAAATTAGGTTTGTAATATATGCAAAGCAATCGCTGAACTTGTGACCAGGCTCACGGAAAGGGTCCCATTTTAAAAATGCCCTAGAATTCGGGCGGTAGGCCGATCCGAAATTTCGACAGAGTTTTGGGTTAAAATAGACAATCTTATATGTGTGTCCTAGGCTTGACACCTATATGCGGGTATGCAGTTGGTTGGGTGAATCGGAAAGGGTTCCCCCCTTTGGCATGACTTCCACGATATACGTCTTGCCCTTGCGGGCAATCGGTACGTGTGGATAAGCCATTTGATATACCCGAGTATACGTGAATTGCCTCACTATATACCTCGTGGTTACGTGTGAGAGAGAATTCGATATACTTGGTGTACGTGAATGAGTTACCTCCGATATACCTCCCGTCATGACTTCGGTCAAGAGATACGATACGGGGGAACCGTTCGATATACATCGAAGGTACTTGGCCAATGGAAGGTGAGAGACGTATCGCTTAGGCTAACTGCACCCTGCCAGACCAGTGCCCATCACGATGTGACCCTCCAGTTACTGGGAAAAATTTGATTAATCACAATGCTCTTTGGTGATGTCGTGTGAATCATGCATGATTCTCCTATTAGTATCTTACGAGAATGTATTTCTTGATTATGCCAAATAGGGAGCAAAGTACAAGTACCAATGGTACACCAAGTATGGATGGGTGACGTCTGCAACATGTGTATATATGTGACCCATGGTGCGAAATGTACATGAAGAATTTTCTACAAGTGTGTGAATAGAAGCATAAGCATGGGGTACACATGAGTAATAAAGGGGAACATGAAAATAGGGGGAATATATAAACAAATATAACACCCATGTAAATAGAGTCTATCCCTCATATAATCCCCAGCAGAGTCACCACTGTGGCCATCCCCGATCCTCTCGGCGGGCGGGCGGAGTGAGGGAGGATCCTAGGTCCCACGCGTCCCTCTCGGGAGAACTTCGGACAATGTCATTTGGGTGAGGTGAAAAATATAGAGAGATAGAGTCCCCAGTCTATTTTACTCAAAATAAACAAAAGAAAGGGAGTCATCCCGAAGGACACCATCCAAAGACATACTGATGCATACGAAACCAAAATGATTTAAAAGGGGTCCGGAGGCTAAGTTACGAAATGAGAAGGTGTTAGGCACCCATTCCGTCCTTACGGTCTCTCACGGATTTTCGCTATTTTCCTTTATTTTCCCCGTGATGTGTGTGCATGTGTATATATAGTGGAGATAGGAATTATCGACTTGTACCATGGAAAAGGTAAAGCGAGTCATCCGTAGGAAGGTATAAAAATATTAGAAAATAGGATTTACGTGATTATCCTTACGTTGATCGTTATGATGGAACGACAACGCATGTGGAATAATACACCACTAAGGACAAATATATGTATATATATATAATCTAGGAGGATTGAATTTAAAGAGAATAGGAGATGAGAGAAAACGTAAAAATAGGACTCGAATATCGGATTTTACCCTAAGACGCCTACATAGCCTATAGAGGCATCAAAGTCCACATCGTTCACACGCAAAACGAGGGGTGGGGTTTATCCCATAAATCCAACCAGGGACTTCTATTATTTGTGTGTGTGTGTGTGTGTATGTAGAAAAAGTGTTTTAGTTGTGAGAAAAGTGTAAGAAAATTGTGAGAATTCCCATTTGGAATTTATGAGCAAACCCTCTTTTTCTTATTTTTGGATTTTTTATTTGTATGAAAAAAAGAGATGTGCAATAATACTAAATAAAAAGTATATTAGGTTATGTGAGATGAGAGAATAAAAGTGCTAAGTAAACAAACAAGTTAATGCTAATTTATGAGAAAATTAAGGAGAGAATTGAGAAAATTGGACCTTTTTGAAGATCTTGAATGTTGGAGTGCAGCCCTAGCACTTGAATGATGATGGAGAGTGGTTAATTCACCAAGTTTGATGAAAATAATGATGAAAAATGAAGGTTGGAAAGGGATTTTGATGTGAAAATCACGCTTACTTTGAGAGAGGTTTTCTGGATTTGCTGAAAGTGATATGCTTCTGATCTGGGACCTTTTTGTAATGAGGTTAAGGCCTCTTTTTTATAGTCCCAGGTCATTGTCGATCGACATAGCCCTAGTCTTGCCAATCGGCAGGTCCGTTTAGGCTCAATGCCGATAGGCAGGGTCTAGGACCTACCGTTTGGCAGTGTCTTTCAGGACTTTTCGAAAAATAGTTCGCAGAGCCCAAATCATTGATCCAAATCGTGCATGGGGTGAAACGTTGGAAAGATAATTCAGAGACCTTCAAAAGTCCTTTGGACCACTCCCGAGTTCGGGAGTTGACTTTAAGTCAAATGTGGCTCGAAAACATTCGTCGGTCCATTGGACGTGGAATCGTCGGACGCAAACGGATCATTCGTTCGCATGGTAAGTCTGAATCATGCACGGGATGGACCGTTGGAAAGGTTAGGAGATGTAATTAGACATTCCAAAGAGTTTGATCCGGTTCGGGGAGTTAACTTTGGTCAACTGGACCCTAAAAGCGTTCGGTGTCCTTTCGGAGTAAAACAGATCGTTCATCCGTTCTGTAAGTTAGAATCGAGCACGGGGTGGATCGTTGGAAAGGGTTTTTAGTGCCCTTTGAAGATTCATTTATTCTCAATCAAGTTGAAGAGTTGACTTAAGTCTAACAGAGCCCGGGAGTGCCCGATGGCCTCCTGATTGAGTTTCGGGGGAAAATAGGTCATTCGTCCGCATGGTAAGTCAAAATCATGCATGGGACGGACCTTTGAAAACGGGTTTCAGGGCCCTTCAAAGATTCATTCAGTTTCAGTCGAGCTGAAGGCTTTGACTTTAGATCAAACGGAGCCTGGGAGTGCCTGACGGCTTCTAGGTCAGTACTCGGGGTATGACCTGGGTTTGTAGTGATGAAGGGAGGTGCTAAGGACCTAAGGGGAGTTTAAGGGGTAACACAATGGGGGTGTCTACAACCATCACTGGCAAGAGCCTAAAAGAAAATGGAGGAAAAAGAAAAAAATATTGCCAAGGCCAATGTTTCCAAATTGATGCTCCAAATTGGTATCTTCAAAATGAGAGAGAAAATTTGTATATCTATAAGTTTGAGGCTGTTAAATTGAACATCAATGGATTTTCATAATAAGTCCTAGTTAAGATTGAATTTTTGACGCTATTGATTTGGGAATCATCAAGATTTCTAGGCTAGTGTGCATTGTGTCTGTTTGTCCATTATGAGTTCACATTTTTATTACTATGAGGATACATCTAAGTTTGACAAGTTAATGCGATCAAATAGAACACCTTGGACAATTTGGAGTGTTTGGGACATATTTTTTTTAGTTTTTGGTTCACTCCTCTTCTCTCCCTATCACATTTGGTATAGACACATTTATGCCATACAAGCATGGACAATCTATTTCTTATGTGTCTTTTGTAGTGTTTATACCTATATATACTTGTGCGTTATTATTTTATATATATATATATATATATATATATATATATATATATATATACATATGTTTTAAATCTTTACATTGGATTTAATAAATGTTTTTCATATGCTTTATTATTATATTAAATTGACATCACATATGACCATATTGGCATAATTTGTTTCATTATTTACACTGGTATCAATTGTTTCATTGTTTGTATTATATTTTCTTTTGTTTTCAAGTGTTTTTGTAGTTGTCATCTCACTTCACATCATCGCATGATATACTTGTTTCCTTTGTGTTCACATATGTTACATTTAGGGGGTGAAGTGTTTTATATTGTGCCTTTACTTTTGTCTATTACCAAACAAAAAAAAGGTATAAGTCTAATCTTCGTGGGATGCATACTCCAGGGGGGAGATGTTCAACAAAGGGGGAGTTTTGTTTTGCATATGCGATTTATATATTATATTCTCTTTGCATTTCAAAGTTGTGTTTAAGTGCCCAAGTTTGCAATGATATGGAAAAGTGAGTAAAGTTACTAAAAAAATTTGTGTGTGTCAAGTGTCTGTACTATTTTCTTTTAGGTTTAGGATTGAGTATTTAGAGAGCTTAATGACCCAGTAGGTTTTTATTTTTGAGTTTTGTCCCGAAATAGACAAATGTGGAGATTTGTACATAAATTTTTTGATTGAGTCAATTTGTATGTATATATGTTTTATTCCTCTTGGACAAAACTTAATTGAGTCATATGTTTGGATTTGAGTTGTTTGTCCTTTAAGACTATAATGTGTGATTAAAGACAATATAGTCCAAGTTAAAGTAACAACGAGTATATGTCGAGTTTCATGTCGAGTTTGTCTTTAACATCCAAGGGATGTCAAGGGGGTATGTATGCGTATTGTTATTTGATCCTTCAATATATGTTTTGGGTGTTTTGAGGCATTTTTCATAAGGATATTTTTAAAAGTATTTTTTTAAATCATTCGAACGAGATTATCTAGTTTGTTCCAACGAGGTTTTCTTCGGTTATAACGAGATATATGTTTTTATTTAAATGTATCAAATGAGGTTCAAATGAGAAGTTCTTGTTAAGCAGAGAATTATCATTTAAAACTCATTTGAAGTATGTTCAAGCAATTTTAACATGTTCATTCAAACGAGATTTATTTCATTCAAACAAATTGAATCTATTCTTTTCGTTTGAATGAGATTTCTCAAGTAGTATGCCTCCATCGTTTTTCGTTGTTTATACATACTAGAGTTGTTATAAGTTTTTATGTTAGAGTTTTTGTGAAAACAATTTTCAAGAACATATCTTATGTGAATAGTAATTTTCACGAAAATGTTTTTACGAAATCCAGCTTTCATATTAATATTCTTAATTAAGATCTTGTGTTTGTACACAAAAGTTTGATTACTCTTTATTGAGTACATTTCGCACGGTGGATTCTGTATATGTTGCTGTTTAACACGATGGATTTCGTATTTATTGTCGTGATGATTTTCTAGTTGATCCGTGGACACCAAGATATGTGAGGAGCACGCATGGTGGCATATCATGGGTGGAATTCCACAGTGTTGTTGTGAAAAAGGTTCAAGGAATGAAGATCACATTGAAGCCTGTAGGAGTCGAGTCATTTGAGTAAGTCAATTATTGTCCTTTTGTAATTCCTATATCATAGTGAATCTGCATGGCTGGGTCGTCCGAGATTTTACCCGTCGTAGATTTTCCTCGTTCATCACGAAATTTTGGTTTGTTGAATTATCTTATTTTTGTTATATCACTCACATGTGTGCTTAGGGAATAATAAAACTGGTTAAAAATTGGATTAATTATTCATTGGTTTAACTTTAATTAAAATATTAAAATTGTTGGTGTGTGATAAGTCTCTTAACCCTTAGAGTGTTATAAGACTTTCACACACCTTCACAAAAATGTGATACTAATTTTCCTTCATGTAACTAAAAACCCTAGATTATACCTATATATATCAGTATTATAAGTGGGCTTAAGCGGGTTTCCAAATAATTTGGGTCTGTTACTTCGGTAAATGGACTATACTGGGGACCCAAGACTAAATAATTAAATTAGCTTACAAATTGATACTTAAGAATCTTAAATTACATCCCTATAATTTATTTTCTTTTTTCATATAATCGTAATTAATTCCAATAAATAATTACGATTGCACTTCAATTTAATTCTATAAAAATTACTCTAATGATGAGGTCTTACTTTCTAAATTAAAATGGTATATAATATTATTCTCCGATTTAAGCATACAATACCCACTTTGTCAAATCAATTGCCCGCTAATCAGTTTTAACCTACATCGTATATATTCCTTGATCTTAGACTTAACTTATTTTATACATTACTCGATATAGATCCACTTGCCAGGTTTACTGGTGAAATCAAAACTTATAAGTCCATAAAGAGAGTATCACAATCCAAACTATTTCATTAGTGCGAATTCTTTCGGAGTATGATCTCAGACATACTTACACAATGATTTCCTAAATTGCAAAGATTTAGATCCAATTAAAATTGAATCGCATCAATAGCATTAAAAGAGTAAATTATGCAAGCATTTTAATCCTTGTAACCTTCTAGATTAAGAACCTATACACCCTTTGTATACCTGTTAGATTGTGCAAGTCTAGTCTAGTCAGATCCTAGACTTGAATTTGCTAAAAAGAATAAATTTGTTGTTGTGAAGGAGTTACTGATAAGAGAGATCCTTTAAATTTGTTGCTAAAAAGATTTTGTTATTTGTTGTCTTTTTTATTTGACTTGCATATTGCTAAATATCAATCAGAATCGTTGTTAAGAATGATAGATTGTGGTTGGCTTAATTTCATTTATTTTTTAGTAAAAAAAATTTCAATCATTTTAAAACTACCACGAAACTCAATATATGTGAGTGTTTTTCTAGCTATGAGCATTGTAAAATGTCGCACATTCACATTTGTTTCCATATATATTTGAGACTTAATATGATGAAATCAAATAGATTTTATTTTATTTTCTCATATTATAAATTTTTCTAAGTCTTCATCGTCCACTTATTGTGTGATTTAAGTTAAATTATAATTTCAAAGTTTCATGTGTCTTTCGTTGCAATGATAAAGGTTACCAATAGAGTGATACCGCTCGATTTGAATTTGAGTATCATTGGGTAGGTGTCATCTATAGAGTGTGTGAAAATTCAATTGTTGGAAATAAAAAATAGGTTGAGTAAAAGCCTATAGACAATAGCTAAAAAATTTCATCAATGTGAAAAACAAGTTAGGTCTTTGCATAAATTCAAAAGAATTTATAAAATTAGATTTAATATAAAATATTCGATACAATATGTGTTTGAGGGAAATTACAAGTGGATTAAAACTTCTAAATAGTATATAATATTAGTTGCGTGATTAATTGAGTAGTTCTCATATTCTTGGAATTGAATTCTATTTGAAACACTTATTGATTACTTATTTTATATGCACGTACATGCTATAATATAATCTCACACGCTAATTTAAATTTCAATGTGAATTGATAATGTTTAAATGTGTTTAAATAAGTTTTTGTACAAATCCACTATAAATATTTTATGTTATGGACAAGGCTTTAAGTGTTGATCACTAATAATTACTAAGTTGGAATCTTTTGTTTGTTGAATATGTGTATATTTATTTTTTGATTCACTTTTTCTATTTTTCAAAAATACAAAAACTTTAAATAACATGCATTTTACGCATTTGCATTGCATAATTTGAGAGAGTTACGTTATTTTTGTGATTATTTTGAATTTGAAGTATTTTCTAGAGTATTTCCCCAACTTTTGTGTCCGCACATGAACTTTCACACATGTTTGCACTATATATGGAACACAGTTGAGGGAAATTTCTATCCATTCTCATCTGCACAGACGTGTTTTGTATCCAATCACATAGATGTTCAAGGGTATGGCCTTACCTAGTCCCATTCAGACGACATACTTTATTAGATTTGTGTCATTCTTACTGAGGATGTGATTTTTAAGAGTATACGATTTGATACCCCAATTTTAAAATCCTAAATACGAGATCACACAAAATACCAAACTTAAAATTTCTTCCAAATTTAACAGTTAAGGTTTTTATATTTTAATTTCCATAAAATTAAAATTGAACTCAACTTAAACAAATATTTAATTTTCTTTCATACAAAAATTAAATAAACTCAATTCAAGTTCTACATATGCCAAAAAAATTAAGCATGAATATTTTCAAATTAAATTCCTTGACTTGAATTAAACTAAAATGACCCAAACTTAATTTATCACCAAAATTACACCAATGTTGTGTTCAAACCAATTTTTATGTTTTTAGACTTAAACATGCATTTAAATAATTTTAGCAAGATAAAAATAAAAACAATCACATAACGACGTGATGTACGAGGAAAACCCACAATGAGAAAAACCTCGGACGACCCAGATAACAAATCCACTAGGTATTGTACTTCCTCGACTCGACTCCCTCTTAAGCTTTGACACTTATTCTTGCTTTTACCTTCGCCTAGTTGATAACTTCGGAATCCACCGTAGTCTCAAAATCCACCAATGAGGCTCTGCTACCGTCAAACATATGAAAGCCTCTCCTCTGTATGCACATCACGAAAATCACAACAAACACGAATTCCTCCGTAGGAAACCTTCTCTTTTGGGATGAGAATAAAACCCGGTTCCAACTTGATTATCTTAAAACATAATATATTAAGAAACTTGGATCATACTAAACTGTGGGTGTCAACTTTTTGTTTTGGTGGAAATTAAAGCATGAAAATATCAACACAAAATCGAACTTCGGGATGAAAATTTTTCGTTTTCTAAGTTTTAGAAAAGCTCTCAAAAGTCTTGTGAAAAATTGTGTCCCTACATATATTAAAGTTGGGAAAAAGTTAGTGGGGAAGTGGGAGGTTAAATTTAAAAAGTGGCAAAAACTGACTAAAACCGCCCAGGTCATTCGAACGACTTTCAAATGTCATTTGAACGACTTGGTTAGAACGAGATTTCAGAAGATAAATCGGCATAAATCTCCTTAGATAAAACTCGTTCGAACGATGTCGTTTTGACGACATTTCTAACTACATTTCATAAAACAGATACGAAGTTCATTCGATATCTCGTTCGAGGTTCGTTCAAATGACTTGGGCATCTCGTTCGAATAAGATCTCAATTTCATTCAAATGAATTTTCCAAAAATCCAAAACTTCTATTTAAGCTGAAAAACTTTTTATGAAAATAATGAAAATGATTTTTTGAGAGAAAAAATATAAAGTCGTTATGACAAAACCTTTATAAAAAGTTGTCCATAAAAAATAGCCAAGTCTCTCTATATATGAAATGCATTCTACCTTTAGAGACCTTGAAAATATGAAATGTTGATGACGTATAAACTTGGCGCATAAACCAACAATGATGTAATATTCAAAATATTGTCCGCTATGTCCTCAACTCAAATGTCATAGGCATAAAAGGATATGAAAAATTACTATCCCGTGACTCAATTAGTTTTGGGAGAAAACCCAAAATGATAAATTCTATGGGACGTCGAGCTTTTCTAAAAGACACAACCTTCCCAAAATAAAAAACTACAGACGCTTGACTAGACACTTTGAATGAATTGCTTTGTCGCTATAAAAAGTTACCACTAAAGATGAAAACCTGCACACTTAAATATACCATCAAACACATAGGAAATATAACAATATAAAGTGCATATAAATATATTGATAGGATAACATTAGCTGAAATATACATGTGAAGTTAAAGATGAAATGAGCTCGTGCATGTGTGAATCGAGGTATATAAAAAGAGAATCCATTAAGCAAGTCAAAGTTAAACTACTCTATGCGAGCATGATAAAGAAGACTTTAAGGATTGAAAATCATAACCAAAAGTTCTAGTCACATTAGAATGGGGATTATATTATATTCAAACACAAGTATATTCCATATAAAACTAAAATACAAAAAAATAAAAAATCTTTTTGAGTTTTTCAATTTTTTTAAACAAACACAAAGACAACCCAAAAGATAAACAAAAATCTTTTTTGTATTTTTTTAACTAAGACACAATAAATAAAAATTAAATACAAAAGATACACAAGTCATAATTCTAGAAACACATATATAATGAAGCAAAGACTAAAAAATGACAAAAAAATATACAACTATCAAGAATATATCATGTAGCACAAAAGCTAGTGTATGTAAACAAAACTAACATAATCAACCTTTAGATTTTACAAGGGAGGAATCATGTGAAAGTAAATGAGAATCATAAACTCTGTTATGTAAAGTCTCCAAATCGGATCTCCTAAACCATATAAGTGAAACACGACGCTCTCGGGATTTGGTGACCTTGGTGACTCTACCCTTTGAATTTCTAGGACCATTTTCAAGATCAAAATAAAATTTCCTAAGGTGCCCCTTCCGACGACAATGTGTGTAAGTGAAAACACGACGTGAAGTGTGGCCTAAGGAATGATATTTTATAGTGTTCCTAGAAGATTCTCTCAAAACTATGGTTTGTGCTTTGTTAGTGGAAGTAACTTGAGTATCGAAGCCAATACCGCACTTGTCGTCCTGGATTTGGATGGTCCCTATGATTTTATCTTGTTTCTTCCACCTACACTCTAAATCAAATTTGACTCGACTTGAGTCTTTCAATTTCTCTTGAAGTTTTATTATTCGAGACACAAGTAAACTCCTACTCTCTTCAAAATTGAGAAGCCCTTTCTTAATATCCGACATTAAACCTTTAAGGCTATCTCTTTAACCTTTTACATACTCTAGCTTCTCATGAAGAATTATCTCACGTGCCTTAAGGCCTTCAACTAAAACACTTTAATCATTAGCCACAGAACATTCTCTCATTTTAGCTTCTAACTTCAAGTTTGCCCTTTTTAATTTTAACAACTCTACTTACAACTCATGAAAGGCTATTTGAAGTTCACTCACCTCTACCTCCTCTTCATTATCACTATCTCCTCCACTCTCTCTACCATCAACCTCTTGGGATTAAAAAATAATGTCCTGGAAAGTTTCATGTAAAGGAATATCTTAATGGGAAGATTCCTTTGCAATGCTCACAGGCCTTGCCAAGAACGCGGAGAAGTTGCGCTCAATGGGGGAATCGGGTCCCTCTTTCGGTTCACTATCACTAAGGGTGACATTATATGAAATTAGTTTTTTTCCCTCCTTCCTTAGTTTAGTAGGACACTCGAATGCCCAATGTTCATAAACCTCACAACCATAACACTTATTTTACTCGTCCCTATTAAGATCTTCATTATGATTTTTAGGAAATCTCTCGACTTTACTATGCTTAGACTTCCCATACTTCTTAAAATCATTTTTACGTTTCTCTTTATTAGTCTTGAAATTTTTTTGAAACTTCTTAGCAAACAAATCCATATCTTTCGAGTTAATATCAAACTCATCATCCAAATTGGTGTTTTCTCCTTTTGAGATTTCAAAGTTATGCCCTTGTCTTTCTTCTTCTCATCCTTGGAGGGAAACATGTCAAGTTCATAGGTTTGTAAATCACCTACAAGCTCTTTTAGTTTCGTAGAGTCTAAAGTGCCTAAAGAATTCAAAACTATCACCTTTGGAATAAATCGATCGGGTAATGACCTCAAAATTTTCTTTATGACACGGTTGTCGGGTATCTTTGCTCACAAATCAAAGCATGAATTCACAATATCCGACAGTCTCACATCAAACACCTCACTTTCTAACACCTTAATGGTTTCAAATTCAGTGGTGATGTTTTGGAGTTTCTAAGACTTAACGACACTTGTTCCCTCATGGATGAGTTGGCATATTTCCCATGCCTCCTTAGACGTTCCACACGTCATAATCCGATGGAACTCATTCGGTATGACTAAACTAAAAAGGGAATTTAAACTATACAAAATTAAAAGTAGCTAACTTAAGCTCAGTCTCACTGCATCTTTAAAACCTCTCCTTCTAGGAATGTTGGTGGGGTCTACCCTTTAACTACCGATAGACAAACCCGCTCATCTAAGGATTTAAGTACCGACCTCATATATGCTTTCCAATATGCCTAGTTGAAACCATCAAAAACAGGAAATTTTACAAAAGGTAAATTTTCCATTTTAAAATCACAATTAAACAAGGATCTTGACATAATAATTTAGCGTTCTAGCTATGATACCAATATGAGGATGTGTTTTCTTAGAGTATATATTTTTATACCCCAATTTTAAAATCCTAAATACGAGATGGTTCACACAAAATACCAAACTTAAAATTTCTTCCAAATTTAACAATTAAGGTTTCCAAATTTTATTTTCCACAATAATAAAATTAAACTCAACCAAAATAAATATTTCATTTTCTTTCAAAAAAAATTAAATAAACTCAATTCAAGTTCTACTATGCCAAACAAGCAAAGCATGAAGATTTTAAAATTAAATTTCCTGACTTGAATTAAACTAAAAATACCCAAACTTAATTTAGCACCAAAATTACACCAATGTTGTGTTGAAACCAATTTTTATCTTTTTACACCTAAACATGCATCTAAATAATTTTAGCAAGATAAAAACAAAAACAAGCACACAGTGCGCGATGTATGAGGAAAATCCATAACAGGAAAAACCTCGGACGATCCGACCAACAAATCTACTAGCTATGGTTTTACATGAACAAGACAAAAGACTTACTTTCTCGACTCGACTCCCTCTCAAGCTTTGGCGCTTCTTCTTGCTTCAACCTCCGACTAGTTGATAACTCCGGAATCCACCAAAGTCTCAGAATCTACTGATGAGGCTCAGCTACCGTCAAACATAAGAAAGCGTCTCCTTCATATGCACACTATAAAAATCACAACAAACACGGACTCCTTCATAGGAAACCTTCTCTTTTGGGATAAGAATAAAACTCGGTGCCAACTTGATGATCTGAAAACATAATATATTATGAAACTTGGATCATACTAGACTATGGGTGTAAACTTCATGTTTTGGTAGAAATTAAAGCATGAAAATATCAACACAAAATGGAACTTTTGGATGAATTTTTTTGTTCTCAAAGTGTTAGAAAATGTCTCAAATGTATTGTAAAAAATTGTGTTCCCGCACATATTAAAGATGGAAAAAAGTTAGTGGGGAAGTGGGAGGTTAAATTTAAAAACTGGCAAAAACTGACAAAAACTGCCCAGGTCGTTCGAACGACTTTTGAATGTCATTCAAACGACTTGGTTCGAACGAGATTTCAGAAGAGAAATAGGCATAAATCTCGTTAGATAAAACTCGTTCGAACGATGTCGTTCGAATGACATTTTGAAAAATAGATACGAAGTTCGTTAGATATCTCGTTCGAGGTTAATTCGAACGACTTGGGCATCTCGTTCAAACGAGATCTCAGTTTCGTTTGAATGACTTTTCAGAAAATCCAGAACTGCTATTTAAGCCTAAAAACTTTTATGAAAAGATTGAAAATGATTTTCTGAGAAAAAAAATACACAACACCAAATCTATCGAATTGTCATGGTCATTGACCTTGACAAGTTGGACTTGTCAAGGTCAATAACCGTGACAATTTTGGGGTGACAACTTTTGTTGTCATGAACGTCCGTGTCATGGTCAATGACCATGACAAGTTTATTAGAATTGTCACGGTCTATGACATTGACAAGTTTTGTTACGGTCATAAATCGTGACAAACATGTGACAATCTTTAAAAAATTATCACGGCCATTGACCGTGACAAGTCCATGACAAATAATACTTGTCATGATCAATGATCGTAACAATTCTGGGAAGGATTGAAAAAAATCTACTAGGCAGTATGGCCACTGCCACTGCCTTGCAGTATATTTATACCTGTTATAGCAACGTTGTACCTTTTCAAACATCATATATCCAAATAAAATAGAGATAATGCAAATATAAATTCAAAACAATATGCATCACGATATAATCCAAATACAATTCAAATGTAACAACTTAAAACAATTCAATTCAAATAATGTCACTACATGTTTGGGGTAAGGTTAGCTCTGAGGAGATGAGTAGGCCACACGATATACGAATTGACACACCCAACAATATACATTGTGCCGCATTTTTTGTGCAACCACAATGGGCATTTCTCCTTCTCGGGTATCACATGCATGACGAGCACCTTAGACTCGATGTCTTGAAGCGAACGTCTATGAACTGGCATACCTGAGACGGTATTTGGGTCCCTCAACCCTCGCCCTATTCACTGGCCATCAAATATGTCTAGTATAAACATGCTCGGCCAACTAAGTGCCGACATCGGTCGGTCGAAGGGCGCCAAATAGGGAACTAGATCATCAAAGCCCACACGTGTCCGCGATGAAGCAGCGAGGTCCACATCCTCGTCCTCTTGCACCTCGTCCTCCTGCACCTCCTCCTCCACCGCCTTCTCCATCCCTTTCCCCTTACGGTTTAGTCCAACAAACGCTTCATGAATGAGAACATATCTTGGACCGTCGCCTCCAAACGGGACACCTTCGCGTCATGTGAGTCCACCATTCGAGCCAACCCGGTGTCGCTTGTCTCCAATTCGATGATCCTAGATTTGGTCTCCCGCGAGCTCACCCCCTTGTCCTCCCCTTGCTATCGATGCCAAGCACTTGGCTGAGTGCGTTTGTGGACAAAGATGCCTTGTCGGCATCGGACTGCGACTCATGCACTTCCTTAAGCTTTGCCTGAAACGACAAAAAGCACATGATTAGTAAAATAAGTAAATAAAAAAATTAAAATGTAATTAATAAAAAGTAAATTGTCGAATTACTTACAATTGTGGTCGCGACGCTCAGGGACACCTCCTTATCCTTCCCCCTCTTCGTTCGAAAAGCCACATAAGTATCGAGCCTATGTGGCCTATCCCTAGGACCACTCCCTGTCCCCTGAAATAAAATAAAGCAAAATTAGTATCGGCCCCACAAAGTAAAATAATGTAGAATAATATATTTCTGTAGTTATAGAAAAATTAAATCTTACCATCATCCTATGCTCCACCTCGGCATAAGACGTCCAGCCGGAGTAGTGCACGTCCGTCTTTTTTGCCCGATTTCCCTCCCTGATTGGAGAGATGCCAATTGTCGCTCCTTGATCTCATTGTCAATGAACTTTTGCCATTGTGCCAATGAGATCGTCTCCTTCGGCGGGATGGATTCATGCATTCGGATAATGGACTCTCGGGTCTTCCCAAAGTATCGGGACCGCATATTTTTCTTTCAAGTCTTGTGTTGTTCCCTCAACTGCTCCAAGGCAGAATCGCGTAGCATTGGATCCAGACTGAATTGTTCCTGTCCAACAAATACAATGTTAGTTGCGAATAAATATAAATATAAATATAAAATGAAATCGAAATCGAAATCGATATCGAAATTGAAATTGAAACTGAAATTGAAATATTCATATTCATATAAATATAAATATAAATATAAATATAAATATAAATATAAATATAAATATAAATACATTACCTATATTGCCACCCAAATAGCAAACTTGAGCTCATTTGGCACCTCCCTCCAACTAGTGTACCCCAGACCGATGATCGTCTTTTCCATCTCGAGGGATCTCGCTAATAGCCCCATCTTGTTCTCGATGGCCATCTCCAATTTTCCATATTGGGGAGCCTAGGGGCCGAGGATCCCTCGTCGCCTCTGCTACCACCGAGCCCAGATGACATCATCATAATCAACATCATCATCCTCACCTTAATACCTGAAGGAGACATTTTCTGTAAAAAAATGTTGTTATTATTACAAATCAAAATGAATTAGAAGAAGACATGAAAATATGTACAACTACTACAAATCCAAATGAATTGTTACTGTTTAACACCTCAATTCTGAATTCCAAAACAACTACATCTGGCTCATAATATGTACAATTACTAAAAATTCAAAACATCCCCACCCCCACCCCTACTGCCCACACACACTCACACCATACATGAGTGAAAATGATAAAGTTCAAATCAATTAAAATCATTAAAATGGATTGATAAAGTATAAATTGGAATATTTATTACAAATTAAAAAATTATTTCAAATTCGGGTTATCATAAAAAATTGATTAATATTCGGTACGAGCAGCCAAGTCATCCACACTACTATTTAGACACTTTAGCACGTGTGGGAAAATTTACCACGTCTCATTGTTGATATACTCCGATTAAAACACTCGGTTAACCTTTTGAAATGCACGAACAAATGGCTCATCACTCACGTGGTCGTTTCTCTTCAACTTGGACAAGTCAACCATGATCAAATTGGTGACAGGATCAACTTTACAAGAATTTTTATCCTCAACTCTTACCCAGTCACAGTAAAATACAACCTCTTTGAAGCTTATATAATTCAATTCAAATATATTTCGACTTACACCATTGTAAATCATTTCAACTTCCATGAGGTTTTTATCTTTTGTGCTCGCTCAAAAGAAAGTAAGAGCCTTATATGAAATGCCCGAGTTCTGTACATTTGTACTTTCCTCGTACACTTTTGCGCTGAATACGTAACCGTTCAATCGATACTTTTTGTACTCTTGTGCCACGAACAAGGGTCCAGTGGTTAGACGAGCAAGCCTTGATGTCGCATCTCCCGTATTTAAGAGCTGAGAATGTAGATAAATTAATTAGATTAGTTGCAAAGTTTGAGTGTAATGTAACGTTATAAAATGGACATTTTCATTATAATTACCTCTTGTGACAACCATAGCCTAAATTCGTTGTTTGATTGTACCATTATTTTTCGTCTTTTATTATTTTCACAGGCTATTGAATGCGTACGCTTAAGAACTAGAAGGCTGGTATATATGCGCACTATATGTAATTTCAAGTATGTTTCATTTAATTACCATACTATATATACATTGTTCCTTATAAAAAGTAATTTTCAAAAAAAGTTGAAAAATCCCACCCTCATATGGACAATAATCCAGTGGTCATGCCACTTTTAAAATTAACCAACCCAACATCGATCCACTATAATCCAACCGCAATGGCAACAACAAATGTGTATCCCATACTCCTTCTAATTCATCTAATCAATTAATTCTTTTCATCAATTAAACTACCAATTAAAGTATACAATTATTAATTTACTAATTTACAATGAGGGTCAATCCTACTTGCATATGAAAGGGGCACTAATTATTAATTTACAAAAAAAATTAACAACCAATCAATATTAAATCAATCAATTCTTTTACAAGGGGAACTACAATATGAGGGGAAATAACTAATAAAACAATAAAAATTTATTTGAAAAAATCACATACACGCACATATTCATACACACACACACCCTGCCCCCACTGTCGCTGCCCACCACATGCACACAGACACACATATACACACGCACATATACACACACATGCATATACACACACACAAACACACACACACACACACATACACACACACACACACACACACACACATACACCCCCCTTCCCTCCCCCCAGCCCTGCCCCCTCCCCCCTCCACACATGCATATATACACCACACACATACACACACGCATATTTACACACACATATATACACACACATATACATAAATGGAGGAGAAATAAAGAGAGAAAACGTACCAAAGTTATAGAGAGAGAGTGTGTAGTCGCCAGAGAGAGAGAGAGAAATGGAGGGAATTAGAACCGATGGGAAAAAAGAAGAGGGAGGTGTTTTTTACTGACAGAATCGTCATGGACATGTCACGGTCATTGATCGTGACAACTTTAGATGATTATCACGGTCAATGACCGTGACAAGTTCGTGACAACTGTACTTGTCACGTTCATTGACCGTGATAAGACCTTGTCACAGCCTTGTCACGGTCAATGACCGTGATAAAAAATGCGTGTTTTTTTGTCACAGTCATTGACCGTGATAAGGATGGCCGGTTGAAGGGTGCCAATTTGACCATTTTGGTGTAGTGATATAAAGTTGTAATGACAAAACTTTTATAAAAATACGCCCATTAAAAATAATCAAGTCTCTATATATATTAAATGCATTCATACCTTTAGAGACCTTAGAAATAATGAAATGTTGATGACATATAAACTTGACACATAAACCAACAATGATGTAATCTTCAAAATCTTAGCCGTTACGACCTCAACTTAAACATCATAGGCTTGAAAGGATATGACAAACTACTATCCCATGACTCAATTAGTTTTGTTCGGAATTAAGACAACACTACAAATAGACAATAGTGGAAATTTTCCTTACACTCACGACATTGTTTGAAGAACATTGGACAAAGGTCGGTCACACGGACCATATTTTAGCCATTTGCACGATTAAATACAAGACAACCATTGAGATTTTTTGGCTTTTGTACCTAAGAAACACTCATTTTAACCGTTTATCATCCTTGTCTCCCTCTAAAAATAAGATCCTAGTCAAAATTACCTACCAAACACATTTTCATAATTAATACAAGCTTTGGTCGTTCTTTGGTTAACAGATTTGGAGATTTTAATATTCAAACCCTAATTTTGAGTTTTTAGGACATTAATCATATTGTATCATGTACTCGATTTTATGACTTTAATTTTCACTTCCTATGCATATTTGGGTCCATAGAGTTTACTTTAAGAGAATGATCGTGAACATTCCTACAAATTGATTCGTTCTTTGGATTTTTGCATATCCTAATGAACTAATTCACTATTATTACCATGTTCTAAACTTTTCTTGATTGTGAGTTACGTTTAACTTAATCACTTCACATTGAATGCATATAGGTGTCAGGTGAGTTTTATTTTTCTTCGTTCGGTTATTCTCATATTCAAGATATTTAATATATTTTTCTTTCTAATATGGCAAGAGATGAAAATTAAGTGATTATTCGGTGTGGCCATGTATTGATCGTGTTCCCTCTTGTGATCCTATAGTACACCAACCTATAATGGATCGTCAGAGCGCTCTATTGAGAAAAAACTAATCGAAACGTAAAACTAGACTAGATTAAAATTTAATTTCAATTTTAATCAATGATCAAAACAACAAGTATAACTTAAAGGTATGGGTGAAAGAAATTTATGAATGATTTAACCTACACAACAAATATTAATCTTCGTTAAACATTTTAGATATAAATCATGTAAAAAAAGTAAATCATTCCACAACACCATATGCACGAAGAAAAACCCACTGACGAAAAAAAATCGCGGACCAAAGCAATAATCACTTGGTAAAGAATTACAGATGGGATAAATGTCTTATAGTCACATAACGTGCTAACTCACACCTCACCCTTTTTTCACCAATCTTAACGAGTCAGATACCTCTGCAACATTGATGAGAATTTCAACACACTAATTTCTTAACCAAACGATCAAAAAGGTTAACTTCAACCAACTTCATAGTTGTCATGTAAAGAACCACACGATCACTAGAATATCCTAAGGATAATTATACTATGTTTAAAAATATTTTTTTAAACAAAAGTGTTTTAGGGTTCACCAAATTTTCTTCTCCTTTTACATTGATCATTCCTAAGACAATGATGATCAAGTGCAAAGAAGATAAATAAGGAGAATAAAGAACAATTCTTCTTTCCTAAAACAGCTTTAGATTTTTCAATTCAAGAACTAACACTCAAGACTTTCTTCTCTACAAATTGTTTTATTTAAAAATAATTTAAGCCTTATGGAAGAAAAAGTATAATGAGGTATATATCTAAGATATATTCTCCAACTTAACTTGGTAGAAAAGGAAATATCATCAAAAGATCATATTAGGCCCAAAAATTTCTTTTGGAAATATCTTTTCTCTGGTAGAAAAGGTAAAAATCTGCTGATGAGATTCGTTGGTGGTTCATTCCTTCAAAGGCTTTATTCGTCGATGCGAACCATTTTCAAAGGAGATCACGAGATCAACTAAGAAAATTTCTACGAGATAAAGGATCTTTAGGCGTGACCAGCAAAACACGTTGTTGCTAGAGTGAAACATATTATCGCTCGAGTGAAAAGCTTCAGTACAGCAAACCATCCGTGAGGGACATTACATATATAATCATTCAAAATTTTCCTTAAAGCTCAAATTCTTGCAGAAAATGAAGGAGTACCTTCACTACAACGAGAATGCCTTGGATTCCAAAAATGCCTCGATAGATAGATTTTTCACAGGCAAAAAATATTATGAGACTTTAGTGATGTAAAAATCACAAAATCACGCACTAAGGTTTTGAAAAAGATATGAACAATTGATTTTCCAAAACTCATGATTACTATGTCCGCTAGGTCACGCTTACCTTCATACTAAAGTGATCATTATGATATTGGGATGAAATAAGTTGTCTTCAATGATTTGAACAATGATGAAGCTTTATGAGACCACTAGGACACAAAGTGTTTTGGAAACCGAAATAAGACAATCTTCTAAATGGGGGCATAATGAGTATACTATACTCTTACAATCTCCTATTTAGTCTATTTTTTAACAAAATACAAATTATAAGAAACAAGTAAATAAGTCTAACACATATAATAAACCTGACTAAATACATGATCTCATTTACTCGAATCTTGGAAATAACAATGCACACTTCAAATCTTCTATGGAGTGCTTGGACATTATTTTTACGACACACACTAGAAAAAGATCATCAATGCACCAATGTGTAAAGAGAAATAATATGTTAAGAGTTAGCACAATAAAATATATAGACAACATTATGGGTCTATATCTATCATCCTAACTAACGTATTATCATAAATTACTCACCCCGAATTAGGTAACTTCCACATGGTAGTATGTCCACTTCTCCCCATATAGTTCTTCTCCTTTAATTTCACGAAATAGACAAAGGTAAAAAATTAAGGAAATAAGAAAATAAATCATAAAGTGAGTTATTTACAAAATAAAATGATCGAGAAATTATGAGAAAATTTGAGCACAAGGTTGAATCAAAGTAAGATGACGAAAGACTTACACAAACTATTCTCTAAGCAAAAGGGTTTACAAGGAGATGTCAACAAAAGTAAGCAATTAGAGATACACTCCTAAACCATTTTGGATAAGGAAAGATATAAGCATGTTTTATCCTACTTACCAAAAGTTTGAGATAAATGACAATGTTCGTAATCAAGGGAGGATTATATTAAAGGCTAATAACATGATGAGTTAATATCATCCAAGAACATAATACCATATCTCTCTTGTAAAAAACATAACAAGTAAATACCAATGAGATTCAGATCCAAGCTCAAGTTCAATTGAGAATAATGAATGATAATGTACATAATGCAAAGCTTTGACTCTTGTGAAATATCCAATTTTCTTTTTGGAACATTTTCAACTACCGCATTTTTCGATCAATGTATATCAATATGGTTAAAAACTTTTATGTCTCATATCGTTAGTGTTATCCAATTTTGTATAGACTAAAATCTTTGAGACATTGCTTTGTCAACGTTTTCCTTTGCAAGTGTCAACTTTCACTCAAGAACAAATATGGGATACTATTTCCAATTTTTAAAGGTAGATTAATCCAAAAAAAGTTTTTTCCTTAACCACTTATTGAACCTCTCCAAATCATGAAATGAAATACCACATATACTCTCAATAGGAATTTAGACACGTTTTCATGCGTCTAAACATTATTTGAATGACTTGTAGAAGACCATATATCTTTCTTATTCCTTACAAAGTGGAATCGACTCAATGTGTAGTGTGTTGCAAAGTGCAACAAGATAAGAGCATAAGTTCCTTAGTAAAATTTCTCATAGTTTATTATACTTAAAAGAATAAAGGCATCAAGTCATGAAGCACATATCACATTTTCAACCAAAAGGAATATTGGCAAAAAAAATGGATATAAAATATATGAAGAAGATTATATCATCTAAAGAACATATAAATGATTGTATCAAAAATCTTTTCATGGAAAGATAATACAATCATCTCAAATGGAACATGTCATAGGATACATACCATATAGGGATTTAAATCTCAAAATCATATGTATGTTACTAAGAAATCAATCACAATGCAAACAGGTAGTGATGATCTAAGATATTCACATCTAGATTAATCAAGAGTTTTAGTTCAAATATAGGCTTACTAATGCGCCATAGAAACATAACTCAATTACACCACTTTGTCTTCCACAAGATCTTGAATAAAATGATCGTGAATGTCAATATGTTTCATGCATCAATTTTTAATAAGAGTTTTAGATATATTTATGTAACTAGTATTATCACAAAAACTAATCATAAATTCTTGATCGATACTACAATCCTTCAAAATTCATTTCATCCAAAGTAATTTAAAGCAATTATTACATATCGGAATATATTTCACTTTAGCGGTGGATAAAGACACGCAATTTTTCTTCTCGGTTGCCAGTAAATCAAAGAATTTCCTCAATGGAATCAACCACCAAAGGTATTATTCCTTCGCTCCGCATATCCTGCCAAATTGGCATCGGAATTCATCAAAAAAGATGTATTAGTACTATGTGGGTACAAATTACCAAAGCTTTTTGTACCACACGTATACTTGATGATATGCTTTTCCACTTTCAAATATGATTCTTTGGGATACGATTAGTAGCGAACACAGATTACTGAAATAAAGGATTCGTCAGGATAAGTAGCAATAAAGTACAAAAAACTACTTATTATGATATGATATAATGTTTCATCCACATCATTTCAATCGACATCCTTTTCAAACTTTTCAGATACACCCTTAGGAGTGCGTTTATGATTGGAAGAGTGGAGTTCAAATTTATTCACAAGGTCTTTTACATATTTGTATTGTGAAATCAATATTTCTCTTTTCATTTGTCTCACTTGTAAATCAAGGAAAAATTGATCTTTCCAACCACGCTCATATCAAATTCCTTTTTCATCAAACCCAAAGTTATAAGAAGGGTTTTAAAAAGTAAATCCAAAAACAATATCATTTTCATAGACTTGGCTACCACTATGTCTTTTCAACAAGACTTAGAAAATAAATTCGTGTCCACACAATCACTTTTGATACCTTTACCCATAATATGTGAAGTAAGTCTTGAATACTAAGCTCTCGGAGCTTGTGTATGGCCATATAATTCCTTTTTAGGTGAAAAACATATGATGGAAATTGGGGTTCTCAAAGCCTTTCGATTGTGACACATAAACTTCCTCTTAGATAGTACGAATTAAAAATTCATCCCTTATATCCATTTAATGGATCTTAAAATTTAAGGCACGTGTTAAGTGAAGAGTAGGCAAACCGACTCTAGTCTAGAAACATGGGAAAAAGACTCATCAAAGTCAACACCTTACACTTGGGTTTATCCTTGGGCCACTAGACTTGCCTTGTTAAGCAATAGGATACCCTATTCATATAATTTGTTCTTGTATATCTATTAGGTACTAATAACGTGAACATTTTTAGGCAAAAAAACTAGATTTCAACCTTCTTATTTGGAGAATTTATCTAAACCATCTTGCATGACCTTAACCTAATATTCATTTAACAAGGTATATTTCACATTCTTGGGTTCAAGAATAGAAGTGTAAAAAAAAGTTAATTTGTTTTTGGAGTTAATATCCGGTCTTAACTAACATTAGAACTACAAATGATTTTGGAGACATCATGATCCTTTCTAATCCAAGGAGGTGGGTGATCATTTTCAAGATATACGTATGGTGATGGAGTTGTTGGTACATCAACACAATCATTTATTTATTATTTTTTTTCCTTCTTTAATTACCGAAAATCAGGAAAGTGTATTTTCACAATTGTCTTACTTAAATGTGTTGACCCGAAAATATAACTAAGAGGGGCCGTGAATTAGGTATGTGAATTTTGATGGCAATATAAAATTTTCTTTAAATATTAAATGCAATATGATAAATCAAATCAGGTATGAATAATTAATCAAAAACTAGAATAAGTGGTTATGAGAGAGAGTTTAAAGAAACTTAAATCGAGATTTTAACGTGGTTCAACCACTACCTACGTCCATGCTCGATATGATACTAAAAAAATTTCACTATTTTCGATTCACTAAGGAGGAATCAAAACCACACAAGGTTTTATCACATCTTGCAAACCATAACCTACTTGTACGAATAAATATTTTAGCTTAGGCAGAAATTTGCATTTTGTCATATCCCGTGATAAATCGATCGTCGAACCGAACTCCAACATCTCCAAGATTAAAGATAACCCAACATATCAAGAAGGTATTAAACTATGGGGGTTCATAAATCTTCGTGATCGTATTTGGGATTCTATTTTTATAAAATCGAGGCTACCATTTGAAAAGGATTTAAAAATAAAAATTTATTTTTGATCCTCATTCAAGCGAGATTCTATCTCGTTCGAACGAAAATATGATATCGTTATAAGTCCCTTATAATGAACTTCAAACGAGGTTGGTTGTGCCTGGAAGATGTTTCTCGTTAGAAGCTCATTTAATGTATGCTTCGAATGACATTGCCTTTTCATTAAAACAAAATGCATCTTCGTTTGAACGAAAGATTATTTTTGTACGAATCACCTTAATTCTAGTTCGAATGAAATCTGTCGCTTTGAATTTTGTGCCAGACCTTTAAATACGTGTTTTGATTTCTTTTTTTATGGGACTTTGGAAAAAAATGCAAACAATATACATGTGCCAAAGTTTTTCATATTTTACATCACAAAATACCTTCTGATTCACAATTCTTTCATCCCCATATGATTTGTGAATCTTTATAAAACCCTATAGTTTCAATACCTTATATACACTTTGTGGAGAGCAATATCTACGACTGACTTGTGAACCGAGGTTTACTGCTGAAAAAGGAAAAAGGCTGATCGGTGGATATTGAGGGTAGAGTGCTACCTGTGAAGTTCTCTAAACAAAGTCGTATTCCATTTAAGGTTTTGAAGACTCTGCGCATTCCACTTAGTTTAACTAAGTCTTTGTAAGTTGTGTGTCGGTTAAAACTTACGATAGGGCTGAATAAAGGTTTCGCCCTTTTTAGGATTTTTTTCTTAATTACTATTTCGACTGCATGCGCAGTTTAATTATTATAATTGGAACACTTATTGCATGCAAACCATAATTTATTAAAGGTTAAAATTTGGATTTATTTGATGGGGAATTTATTTAAATAAATTGATACACTAGTTCCTGCGCACTCTCAAATTAGTATCAGAGCAGGTTACACTAAATTAAAATGTATGAGTTTTTTTCGTAAATTTTTCGATATCAATTTTTTTAAAATTGTCGATCTTTAAAAAGTCAAAATTCAACGTCCATCTTTGATGGTTCTAATTGTGCTTACTGGAAAGCTCGGATGACGTCTACATTAAAATCAATTGATGAACGTGTCTGGTTATTTTGTAAAAGAGGGTGGACACCACCCACTATTACTGTTGATAATTTTGTTGGGCCTAAATCTCTCACTCAATGGACAGAGGATGACTTTAAATGGAGAAATTTTAGCTCGAGCTGTTTGAGTGCCATCTCGGGAGCCATCACCCCTGACGAGTTCCACCGCATTATGGCGTGTACCACGTCTAAAGTAGCTTGGGATACCCTCCAGCTCACTCACGAGGGAACCAGTGCTATTAAATCTTCTAAGCCATAAAATTTCACCACACAATTTGAAATAATAATTATGCTCGAATCTAAATCATTTGATGAGTTTTATGCATGACTGTCCGACATTGTGAACTCGAGTTTCAATTTAGGTGAGAGAATACTTGAGATGGTGTCGTAAGAAAATTATGAGATCGCTCTCTTCCCGTTTTGAAGAGGATAATCCCGAGGATTTTAATAATTATCTCGATTAAAAAAAATTTAAATTTCCTTTTAAATAACAAACTCAATAGATGAGATGCGGAAGCGTTGTAACGGTGATGGTTCAACTTCCAAAAATTAACAACAACAAGTTTTAATTAACTCAAGTCCTAGAATTTGCCTAAGTCATAATTTCCAATTATCCAAAGTTAGGCGAAACCAATTTTAGCAAATGACTTGAATAAACCAAATTTACCCAATATTTAATTTAGTCCCAAATTAAATATAGTGTGATAATTAAACCGAGTTTTATCTTGAATTAAACTTAAGCACGCGTTCTAAATTATTGTGCAAGATAAAATAAACAATATCACACTACGCCGAGATGTACGAGGAAAAACCCAAGACGGGAAACAACCTCGGACGGCCCTAGCCACAAGTCTACTAGATACGGAATTGCAATTACAAGACAGATAGACTTACAACGACTGACTCGATCCCTCTCAAGCCTCGACGCTCCTTCTCGTAGAAACCTCTTCCTAGAGGACAACCTCAGAACACCACCACGATCTCGGAATCCACCGATGGGACTTTATATGGTCACCGTCACCCTAGCATGGAGCCTTTCTCCGTGTGGGTAGAATCTCAACAAAAGTCTTCTTTGTGATGGAGTGTAGAAGCAAACCCGAAACGTCTCTTCTTGAATTCGGTAGAGAAAACCGATGCCAAAAACTCCAAGTAAAGATATGTATATATAGAACTTGGATAAACAATTATTGGGTGTAAACTAGAGTGTGTATGAATTTTTCATTAAAAATTAACACTCAAAACTTGAACATTTTCCCTAAATAAATTATCTCTCAAACTCTCTCTAAGAGATGGCTATGGAATGGAAAAGTTGTCTTGGAAAATGTGTTTCCCGCACATAATAATGTATGAAAAAGTTGGTTAAAAACCAAGTGGGGAAAGTGGGAGAAAACTGCCAAAAACTGCTCAAAATTGTTCCCGCCCTGGCGTCTCGTTCGAACGAGACTTCTAACAAGAGACCAGCCTGGGCTCGTTAGAATCTCGTTAGATACCTCGTTAGAACGAAAAACTTATTCGAACGACATATCGAACGACTGACCAGTTTAGGGTCGTTGGCAAACTGGTTCGAACGAAACTGGTTCGAACGACAACACTCGTTCGAACGAAATCTGGTTCGAACAAAAAAACTCGTTCGAACGACATTTCTAACGAACGACCAGAAAGTTTGTAAAATTCGATTTTGGCCCAAAAACTTTTATATACTTATTTTAAAGTTCTATTTGATACTTTCTGAAAATAAAATGCATTTTTTATTACACCTAACACCCAATAAACTTTGTTCCAAGCTCCTATATAAATATAATTACATTCATACCTTGGGAGCATGGAACCTTAGTTGATAACGTAGAAACGAGGCACACAAACCGGCATTTTGATGAAGCTTTAAATTCTTTGCCGCTACGTCTTCAACATACACTTCATAGGCTTGAGAATATTACAATTGAATATTATCCTATAAATAAATGTTTTTGTCCGGAATTGAGCCAAAACTATATATGGACTCAATTGGAAATTTACAAATCTCCCCCTTTGGCTATTCCGGGACAAAAACCAAACAAAAATCCTAAAGGGCCGTCAAGCTCTACTAGACTCAAAACATAACCCGCCCAAACTTGACTCAACCCAAGGATCAAACGCTTTGCCATAGAAAGATGTCGCTTTAGAATAATTCCTGCACACTTAAGCAAACTCATCAAATGCATAGGGAATATCAAAATATTAAATGCAATTAATTGCTCCCCCTAAATTAATTCTCTCCTTTATCAAACACATGACCTACTTAGAAAGACGTCTCCCCCTAAGATAAATCTCCCCCAAACTAAGATACGATAATAATAGGATTAGATACCATTTCTCCCCCTATCATCATTCTCCCCCTTTTTGTTCAGGAATAGACAAAATATAAAGAACTAATAAACATGTTGATGCTTAAAGTGTTAAGACATGAAAGCATATGGGCAATAAACGCAAGGCAAAGACAAACAAATATCATATATATATATATATATACTATAAATATACTAATAAGTATGGCATATATAGATAGATATAAACACACACATGACACAAAATACAATAAGTTTGCACACTCGTATGGCAAAAATGTGTCATATGGAAACGGAAGTGTAGGGGTGTGTACTAGAAACAATTAAATTAGACCCAAACACTTAAGAAACGTTCACGGAGTTCTCATTTGATTGCAAACTTCATCACAGTTAAATATAACCTCATGTGACAATATAAAGATTGAACTTAATGAACAAACATACACAATGCATACAAGCCTAGCATGATGATGATTCTACAAACCAAATAGAGTCATGACATTAAAGACAACTAGGATAAACGAACATTGTGAAAACCGTTGATATACCATCCAATTCTCCCTCATTAAGCATATATATTCTTTTACTTTTGAATGAATATATCAAACAAACATAGGCCTTGGAAATTGCTTTCTTTTTAATGCCAAATATTCTATTTTTAGGCCTTTGGATCACGTATTTCTTTTAGATCCAATAAACGGTGGCTTACAATCGCAAAGGATTTAATTCATCCTTTCGGAGCCCTTCCCCGTACATTAATTTATCATGTTTTCATTTTTCACACAAAGCTCTCATGCAACGGATTTTGACATGCACTAGTCCTCCTAGGTCATTGATATGTAGATGACTAGATTGATAGGAGAACACCTCAAAAAGCTCAAATATAACATGTGACATTAAGATTTCAAAAGAGCTCGTGCATGTGTGAAAAGAGGCATATAGAAATAGAATCCATTTCAACAATACAAAATCCAACTACTCCATATAAAACATGGTAAAGAACATTTTAAGGATTGAAAATCTAAACCAAAAGTTCTAGCCACGTGGGAGCGTAAATGATGGGATTCAAACACAAGTATATGCCACATAAAGTGTGTCAAACAAAAATACACACCAAACAAAATCTTTTTGAGTTTTTAACATTTTTAATCAAAAAGAAAGATATATACTCAAAACACTAAACAAAAATCATTTGTATTTTTCATTAAGCATAAATGAAATAAATAAAACACAAATGATAAACAAAAATCTTTTTATATTTTGCAATTAAATCAAACACAAAAAATATTACAAAAAGATAAACAAGTCATAATTTCTAGCATGTGATATGAAATAAGGCAATGACTAGAAAATGACTAAACAAGCATACATTTAGCATATGAATATGGCATGAAGTACAAACGCTAAAGCATGCAAACACTAACACATTTATCCTTTAGATTTAGCAAGAGAGGAAGCATGTGAAAGTAAATGAGAATCAAAATCCCTATTTTGTAAGGCAACCAAGTCGGATTTCCTAACCCAAATTAATGAAGAATTACTATTTTGGGGTGTAGGAACGTTAGCTATCGTGGTTACTTTACTATGGGATTTTCTAGGAATTCGTTTAAGATCTAAACAAAATTGCCTAAGATGACCTTTTCGACCACAATGTGTACAAGTAAGAACATGTCGAAAAGATTTATCTAAGGAGTGATCATTAAATGCAATCCCAGAAGATTCTCCTAAAACATTGGTTTTGACTTTAGGGTTAAATTCATTACAAGAATTGAAGCCTAAACCAAAAGTGTCATTTTTAATTTGGACCGTTCCTAACATTTTATCTAGTTTTTCCAAACGACACTCCAAATCAAATTTGACATTACTAGAATCTTTTAATTTATTTTCCAAATCTAAAATTTTAGATTCTAGTAAAACATTTCGCTCTTCAAAAGCAAGAAGCTCCTTTTTCAAGGATTCCATTAAACCCCTAAGGCTATCTCTCTCGCCTTCTACATAGTTAAGCTTCTCTTGAAGAGTCCTCTCATGTGTCCTAAGGTCTTCTATTAAGGCACTTTCATCAACGACCTTGACACTCTCTCTTAAACTAGCTTCTAACTTCAAATTAGCTCTTTTCAATTTAATAGATTCAGTATAAAGTTCTTGAAAAGCATTTTGAAGTTCACTCATATCAACCTCATCTTCATTTTCACTCTCTCTTTCTTCTTCACTCTCACTATCATCAAAAATAAGAGAATCGTGTACAATGACCTTGGGAGTGGCATGTGCTATAATTTCATCATTCGATGAGTTCTCACTATCACTCACATGTCTAGCCATAAAATCCACAAAATTTTTCTTAGTGGGGGAATCAGGCTTCTCTTCCTTATCACTATCACTAAGGGTCGCATTATAAGCAATGGGTCGTTTACCCTCTTTCCTTAGTTTAGTGGGGAACTCAAAAGCCCTATGGCCATAACCTTCACAACCAAAACATTTATTAGACTCGTCCTTATCAACATTTTCATTACTAGTTTTAGGGATCTTCTCGGCTTTAGAAAACTTCTCGCTTTTATCATGTTTAGAAGTATCAAATTTCTTAAAATCATTTTTAACTTTATCTTTGTTAAATTTAAGAAATTTTTTAAATTTACGAGCAAACAAAGCCATATCTTCCTAGTCACTATCACTATCGCTCTCTACTACTTGTTTGACCTCTTTTCGGGCTTTTAAAGCAACGCCCTTTTCGATTTTCTTTTCAGTTTTAGAGGGAAACATATCTAGTTCATAGGTTTGTAAATCACCTACAAGCTCTTCTAATTTCGTAGAGGCTAAAGTGGGTAAAGAATTTAAAACGGTCACCTTTGGAATAAATCTATCGGGTAGGGACCTTAAAATTTTCTTTACAACACGGTCGTCAGGTATTTTCTCTCCCAAGTTAAAAGATGAATTAACAATATCAGAAAGTCTAGCATAAAATTTATCAAAAGTTTCTAATTCATCCATTTTGATAGTTTCAAATTGAGTGGTGAGGTTTTGGAGTTTTGAAACTTTAACGGCACTAGTTCCTTCATGAGTTAATTGTAAAATATCCCAAGCTTCTTTAGCGGTTTCACATGTCATAATACGTCGGAATTCATCCGGTGCGATAGCGCTAAATAAGGCATTTAAACCTCGGGAATTAAAGTTAGCAAGTTTAAACTCATTTTCAGTCCATCTATCGGCGGGTTTGATAACACGTTCATTTTCAACTAAGTAAGTTGGTGGGGAATACTCGTTAACAACAGACATCCAAACTCTCTCGTCGATAGATTTTAGTGCCGATCTCATTCGCGCTTTCCAATACGCGTAGTTTGAACCATCAAAAATAGGAAATTTTGAAAATGGGGAAAAATCCATTTTAGCCAAAAATTAAAGGATCTTAACGAAATAATTTATCGTTTTTGGCTCTGATAACAATTTGAAGAGGATAATCCCGGGGATTTTAATAATTATCTCGATTAAAAAAAAAATTAAATTTCCTTTTAAATAACAAACTCAATAGATGAGATGCGGAAGCGTTGTAAATGTGATGGTTCAACTTCCAAAAATTAACAACAACAAGTTTTAATTAACTCAAGTCCTAGAATTTGCCTAAGTCATAATTTCCAATTATCCAAAGTTAGGCGAAACCAATTTTAGCAAATGACTTGAATAAACAAAATTTACCCAATATTTAATTTAGTCCCAAATTAAATATAGTGTGATAATTAAACCGAGTTTTATCTTGAATTAAACCTAAGCATGCGTTCTAAATTATTGTGCAAGATAAAATAAACAATATCACACTACGTCGAGATGTACGAGGAAAAACCCAAGATGGGAAACAACCTCGGACGGCCCTAGCCACAAGTCCACTAGATACGGAATTGCAATTACAAGACAGATAGACTTACAACGACTGACTCGATCCCTCTCAAGCCTCGATGCTCCTTCTCGTAGAAACCTCTTCCTAGCGGACAACCTCGGAACACCACTGCGATCTCGGAATCCACCGATGGGACTTTATATGGTCACCGTCACCCTAGCATGGAGCCTTTCTCCGTGTGGGTAGAATCTCAACAAAAGTCTTCTTTGTGATGGGGTGTAGAAGCAAACCCGAAACGTCTATTCTTGAATTCGGTAGAGAAAACCGATGCCAAAAACTCCAAGTAAAGATATGTATATATAGAACTAGGATAAACAATTATTGGGTGTAAAATAGAGTGTGTATGAATTTTTCATTAAAAATTAACACTCAAAACTTGAACATTTTCCCTAAATAAATTAGCTCTCAAACTCTCTCTAAGAGATGGCTATGGAATGGAAAAGTTGTCTTGGAAAATGTGTTTCCCGCACATAATAATGTATGAAAAAGTTGGTAAAAAACCAAGTGGGGAAAGTGGGAGAAAACTGCTCAAAATTGTTCCCGCCCTGGCGTCTCGTTCGAACGAGACTTCTAACGAGCGAGCAGCCTGGGCTCGTTAGAATCTCGTTAGATACCTCGTTAGAACGAAAAACTCGTTCGAACGACATATCGAACGACTGACCAGTTTAGGGTCGTTGGCAAACTCGTTCGAACGAAACTGGTTCGAACGACAACACTCGTTCGAACAAAATCTGGTTCGAACAAAAAAACTCGTTCGAACGACATTTCTAACGAACGACCAGAAAGTTTGTAAAATTCGATTTTGGCCCAGAAACTTTTATATACTTATTTTAAAGTTCGATTTGATTCTTTCTGAAAATAAAATGCAGTTTTTATTACACCTAACACCCAATAAACTTTGTTCCAAGCTCCTATATAAATATAATTACATTCATACCTTGGGAGCATGGAACCTTAGTTGATAACGTAGAAACGAGGCACACAAACCGACATTTTGATGAAGCTTTAAATTCTTTGACGCTACGTCTTCAACATACACTTCATAGGCTTGAGAATATTACAATTGAATACTATCCTATGAATAAATGTTTTTGTCCGGAATTGAGCCAAAACTATATATGGACTCAATTGGAAATTTGTGTCCTTACACATTTTATTCCTAAGGTTATTGTGCTGAATACGCTAGGAATCCTAGATACTCTTAGGTTGGAAGAGCTTATGGGAGATCTTCAAACGTATGAGATAGATATGTCTCCTAAAATTGTTAAGCCTAAGGAAAAGGGAATTGCACTAAAATCCAAATTTAAAAAAAAAAAAGAAGAAGTGTCGTCAAATTTTGAGTATGATTTTGATTTAGATGACTTAACCCTTTTTGCAAAAAAATTCAAAATTTTTCTCAAACTTGAAAAGAAAAATACTTTGAAGGAAAAGAAAAGTTTTAAGAAAGATAAAAAAATATACATCGGGTAAGAAAAATTTTGAAAAAAAAAGAAAGATGTCCTAAAGAAATATGAAGATAGATGTTATGAGTGTGAGGGAAAGGGTCACAAAGCTCATGAGTGTCCGACAAGGTTAAAGAGACAAGAGAAAGGCAAAGCCGCCTTAAATATCAGGTTAAGCAATATCAAGGTTAAGCCAATGAGTTCAGAGTATAAATCACCATATGGATATAACTTTATCGCATTCATGGCTAGTCATCTTAGTACACTGAGTTCACCTCATGCCGATGATGAAGATATTAAACATGGACACCTTGATAATGTCTAGTCATTTTAACAAGAGTGATGGATATGATGTTTTTAGTGAGGGAGAGAGTTATTTATAGTGAACCACGTCAATCTTTATCTTGAGTCCTTTAAAACTAAGAAACAAAAGAAAGGGTTACCTATGAGAGTTTTAGCATTAGATAAAGAGTTGAGAGAGGTTAGAGAGGGTGAGTCCTCGGTGAATGAAGCTTTGGGAGAGAGACTTTGTTTAGTTAAGAGAGAATGGGGACTTGACCAACAAGGTGTCTAGTCTTACGAGAGATCTTCAATCATCCGAGGACCCTCGTGAGAAGCTTTAAGCCATTGCAACAAAAATTAAGAAAGATATCGAACATATCTGGGAGGTTAACATAAATATCGAGGATACATCGAAGAAGGTAGGTAAGATGCTCCTCGGCCACGCTTTAGGTTTTAGCAAGAGGCATAGAGTAGGTTATGACGGTGCATCCACTTCCCATGTTGTACCAAAATCGGTTCCTAAATATGTGGTTAATCCATATAGCTCTCAACATAAGCTACAAAAGAGAGTTCAACCTAGAAAAGAGAACCAAGGTAGACCCAAACATGTCTATGTTTGCACCTTTTATTAAAGGAGAGGTCACCGTAGAGAGTATTGCTATAAATTAGGTAGAACTAAGCGTACATATCATCCCACGCACCCCTTTAGCGACTTTTCTAGTCTTAGAGGGAAATTGAGTTCCTATTCGCTACTTCTCAAAGCTTAATGGAAGAATTTCAATGGATGTCTTTGTCATTTGAGAATGAAAAGGGCAAATAAAAAGTTACCTCCACTTGGATATCTAAGCAAGACGTCAAAGCCCTTATTTTCACTTTTCTCTCAAGCTTCAAAATAATTCCCAATGATATTTTGATAATGTGTACTCTAGGCATATGACCAGAAATATTTCATTTTTTACCCACCTTAAGGATCGCAAGGACGATAAAGTAACTTTTTGAGATGGGAGTAGGTATAGTATTTTAAGGCGTGGATGTATTGAGATACCTAGATTCCCTAAACTAGACAATATGTTGTACGTTAAAGGTTTGAAAGAAAAATAAATTAGCATAAGTAAATTGAGCAACGCAAACCTTGCGGATAATTTTGATCGGTACGAATGTAATGTTTATGACCAATTCGGTGAATAAGTATTACGAGGTCTAAGGGCCGAAGATAATTATTTTGGGATTGTGACCAAGTCCTCTTTTGTGTGCAACAGTTCCACGGTCTCCACTACGACCCTTTTATCAATGACTAGGTCACCTGAACTTTAGAGATCTTGAGAGATTAGTGAAAAAGGACCTAGTTCGTGGCTTACCATCACTTGGGAAACTAAATTCCTCAGTTTGTGGACCTTTCCAATAAGGGAAACAAATTCAAAGTCTCCATCAAAAATTTAATACCATTACCACCTCCCGTGTTTTGGATTTGATTCATATGGATCTTATTGGTCCTACTCTCTCGGAGAGCTTAGGTGGTAAGAGATACATTCTCATGATGGCTATGACTTTTCTAGATATTCCATCGTAGGATTACTTTGAGAAAAGTCTCATGTCGTTGAGTTTCTTACAATCAAGTGTCGTGTCCTATAAAACCAACATGGTATCACTATTAATCGGATGTGTAATGACAACAACACTAAATTTAAAGAAGCAAACATGGATAGATATTTTGATGGAGAGGGCATCAAACATGAGTTTTTGGTCATTCGTAATCCTCAGTAAAATGGGATTCTTGAGAGGAATAACCGAACGAGACAGGAAATGGCTAGATCCAGGATTCTTGGGAGCAATGTGCCTAAACTTTTTGGGCAGAGGTGTTGAGCACTGCATGCTATACGGTGTATAGGGTATATCTTCATTCGCACACACTTCACACGCCTTATGAGTTATAGATAGGGAAGAAGACCAACTTATTGTATTTTCATGTCTTTAGGAGTACTTAATACATATTAAAAGATAGGGATAACTTAGGAAAGTTCAAATCCCCGAGCGACAAGGTGATATTTTAGGATAATGATAGACGAGTTGGGTTTATTGAGTTTTTAACCATGTTAACTCTAAGGTTATGGAGTCAATACACGTCACGATTAAAGATAAAGAGCCACGAACGTTTATTACTCCTAGCCCCCAGTATGAGGATGATATACACCAGTGATGATCCCATCCTTCCTCATGCTACCATGGTGGACCCCATTCTTGCTTTAGGGGAGACACCGTGCTAGGTTCAAAAGAGTCATGACCCTTTAATAATATACTTGGCGATCCTAGACTAGGTGGAAAGAGTCATGATCAACTCAAAAATATGGGTAGCTATCTATGCTACACCTCCCTGGTCGAGCCCAAGAATGTGAAAGAAAAACTTAAGGACGAGCATTGGATTTTTACCCTGCAAGATGAGTTATTTTAGTTTTTCAAGAACAGCGTTTGGGAGTTAGTCACCCAACCTAGTGAGGCTAATGTGATAGGTACCAAGTGGATTTTAAAGAATAAGGTGGATTGAAATGATACCATAATTCGTAACAAGTTTAGGTTTGTCGCTCAAGATTACATACAGATCGAGTGTGTAGACTTTGAGGAGACACTCGCTCCTGTTGCAAGGCTTGAGTTTGTTCATTTACTACTCACTACAACATATCATCTATGCTTCAAGTTATATCAGATGGATGTCAAGAGTGCCTTTTTAAATTCCATTCTATAGGAGGAGGTTTATGTGAAAAACCCAAAAGGGTTTGAAGACCCTAAGCACCCGGAGCACATCTACTATCTTAAGAAAGCCTTGTATGGTTTGAATCAAGAATCCCGTGCTTAGTACGAGAGGCTTCCTTCCTATCTCTTAGCCCGTGGATTCAAGAGAAGGGGTGTAGATAAGATGTTATTTGTGAGGAGAGAGAGTAGTTCTATTTTGGTTCCCTAAATCCATGTGGACGACATAGTCTTTGGATCCACGTGCTTTCACCATGCTGACACCTTTGAGGAGGAGATGAAGAGTGAGTTTGAGTTGAGCATGGTAGGTGATATTACGTTCTTCCAAGGTCTTAAAGTTCGTTAGCTTAGGGATGGGATATATATATATATATATATATACAAGAGACCTTGTGAAGAAGTTTGGTCTAAACTCCACCAAACACTCATGCACCCCGTAAAGTATATCGACAAAGATTATCAAAGATGACTTAGACAAGGACATAGAGCAAAACCCTTTATCAGAGTATGATCGGCAGTCACCTCTACTTGACCGTTAGTTTTCCCGATATTGCCTTTAGTGTTGGAGTTTGTGCGTGATACTAGGCATCCCCAAAAGAATCACACTTACAAGCTCTTAAACGTACTATCAAATACATTAGTGGAACTCTTTCATATGGTATTTGGTATTACTTTGATACCGACGATCGATTGTCCATCTATTCGGATGCAGATTCGGCCAGGGATGTTGATTGTTATAGGAGCACTTTGGGTGGGTGCTTCTATTTTGGAAGTGCTTTTGTCTCTTGGTTGAGAAAAAAGAAATACTCCGAATCTTTATCCACGGTAGAGGCTGAGTATATTGTCGCTGGGAGTTGTTACACGCAACTCTTATGGATGAAGAAAATATTGGAGGATTTTGGTATTTCACAAGGCATGCTGGTTATTTCTTGTGATAATATGAGCGCAATCCATATTTCCCATAATCCAGTCCAACATTCACGCACGAAGCACATTATTATATGCGAGCACTCTATACGTGACCTAGTTGAGAAGAAGTTCATTTCCTTGCTCTTTGTTAGCACCAATCATCAGTTAGACGATATATTCACGAAATATTTAGACGCACTTCAATTTGAGGATCTTAGGAAATCTTTAGGTATATGCACTATTGATTGAGTTCAGATATTTTATCTAGTGTAGAATGTTTTTCACGATTATATCTCTTATTCCTATTGTTAGATTGTATTATCGTAGTAATATCATTGTATCTATATTTTTCATTTTGATATTTTTAGAAAAATCCAAAAAGAGTTTTGTTTTCTGAACTTTTTTGAAAAATAAAAATATATTTATGAAAAAAGTGAAAATGGCGAAAAGATCTTTTTGTTATTTTTTTTGAAAAATCCAAAACGAGTTTTGTATTTTTTTTTATCACCATATCTGGATGAACATTTAAGATGTCCGGATCACCCATTCATTCCCTATTTTCATGTGACTTTTTCGTATTGTTTTGAGACATGTTGTCGTTTCATTATTGGGATTAATAATGTGTGGAGTCATTATGATTGACCTTTGACAATTACTTACTACATGTTTGACTCCTAATCACCTTTAATGCACATGTGCACAAACTTATTTGAACATTGCATTTGCCTGTCGCTTATCGAACACCGTGTTCTCATCTCAATTTTTCATTAAAACGAAACAAATGTAAAAATGAGATAAAAAGTTGTGTATGTAAGAACCATTGCCCAAATTTAAATCCTTTTTTTAAAAATTTGTTAAATGTTAAGTAATGAAATGGGGCTACGAAAGATAGAATATCTTTGCATTAAAAGCCATCATTTGCATAAAAGAGCCTAAAAAGATTATAGGCACATAAAAATAGAAGTGTCGGGCCAATTTTTGAATCATTGATACTTCGCTACATATGAGCGTTAATTTCTTCAAAAATAATTGAGAGAACTCTTAGATATGTGAGATTTTGAGGGAGTCTAGTTGACAATTAATGGGTTTGGACATACTATAAAATTCTCGAAAAACGTTAAATATTTTTAGCTTCATTGGTGTGAGAATCACTTTTGTTCTTGTTATGTAATTAGGTTAAGTAAGTTTCATATGAGTTTATAATACTTACCCCTAAGGTAGACTTTGAGATCTTTCGTTAATAGTATCTCAAACCTTCGTGCACAAGTGTCTTGACTATATATGTTGATTTACCTATGGAAATTGTTCACACCCTAACATTTCATATTCATGGTTCGGATATTCTAGTGTTTTTCCATGGTGTGTTGTATTTGTGTATTTTATATTTTATACTTCTTTCGAAAAAAAATGAAAAATTTCAAAAATAATTGGTTGCCTTTGAGATTATAATTACCCTTCCTATATTGCTTATAATTGTGATGATATCTTACTTCTTAAATGTGATGCTTTATACTTCATGTTTCATGTCTACTCCTTTGTCTATTATGGAAAAAAGGGGTAGAACAAATCAAGGGGAAGTTTTTAATTTTATGTTTGAAACTCTATGCGTCACGGTATCTCTTTGTTCCATATGTGTAGGTTTCTCAAGCGTTAATGATGAATTCATGGACTATCGAATGAAGACAAAGTTGTCCGAGGAAGACTAAGTTGAGCTTGAAGACAAAGTTTTACTTACGACGTTCCATTTTAAGGGTTTGGGAGGTCATTAGGAATTATTGTCTTAGAGGGATTTCATTGTAATTTGGGTTTTGGTTTTATTTTGTGCCGGGATAGCCAAAGGGGGAGATTTGTAAGAACAAATATTTTAACTTAGAATTTAATTTGTATTTTTCTATACCCCATTACAAATCGATCGTCGAACCGAATTCAAACATCTCCAAGATTGAAGACACCCTTACATCTCAAGAAGGCATAAAACTATGGGTGTTCATAAATCTTCCTAATCGTACTTGGGATGCTGTTTTTTATAAAACCGAGGCTGCCATTTGAAAAGGATTTAAAAATAAAAATTTATTTTTGAGCCTCGTTCGAATAAAAATGTGATATCGTTAGAAGTCCCATCTAACAAACTTCAAACGAGGTTGGCTCTACCTAGCAAAACTTTCTTGTTAGAAGCTTGTTTGATGTATCCTTCGAATGAAATTGCCTTTTTGTTAGAACGAAATGGTTCCTCAATCGAATGAATTTTTTTTTTTCATTCGAACGACCTTAATTATTGTTTGAACGAACTTCGCCACCTCGAATTTTGCGCTAGACCTCTAAATATCTATTTTGATAAATTTTTTCATGGAACTTTGGAAAAAACGCAAACAACATATATGTGCCAAATTTTTTCATATTTTACATCATATAATATATTTTGATTCACAATCCTTTCACCCCCATATGATTTGTGAATATTTTTGAAACCTTATAGTTTAAATACCTTGTATACACTTTGTGGAGAGAAATCTTTACATCCGACTTGTGAACCTAGGGTTCACTACTGAATAAGAAAAAGGATGATCGATGGATACCAAGGATAGAGCACTACTTATGGACGACTCTGGACTGAGTCGTATTCTACTAGAGGTTTTGAAGACTCTGCGCATCCCTTTTAGTTTAGCTAAGTCTCTCAAAATTGTGAGTCTGTCACAACTTACGATGGTGCTGAATAAAGATATTGCCCTTTTTAGGGATTTTCCCTCAATTACTGTGTCGACCACGTGCGTAGTTTAATTATTGTGATTTGAACACTTATTGCATGAAAACCATAATTTATTATAAAGGATAAAATTTGGATTTCCTTGTTGGGGAATTTAATTAAATAAATTAATCCATTAGTTTGTAAGCACTCTCACAACAAGAACTAAACTCGTCCTTACCCCAAGTAGTACCCACGTAAGAGACCAATGTATTGAAATGCCTTGACTCCTGCTACAACGACACTACTGACCGCAAATTTACAATGAATTTTGTGATAATTAATAACAAGATTTGTAACCAAAATGCAAAGAAAAGTTTCTTTACTAAAATAAGTATGAATTATCTAGAAATATAAACAAAGAAGTAATCACAAGTATCATCCTCAAATGGGGTTTGGGTTTGATCTTTAGCACAAGTGTATAGTGGGTTTAGAAGTTTGATAAAGAATGGTTTGAGATATAAAATTTTATTCAAATGGGTTTTGGTTGGATCTTTGTTATAATGGAGTGTTTAGGGTTTAAAATTGCCACATGTGTTTTCCTTTAATTTCTACCCGTAGAAACACAAATGGGTATTGGTTTGATTCTTTAGCACAAGTAGGTGTTAGGTTTGTAACTTTTCAAAAGAGTGGATTGAATTGGAATATTTTGGATTAAGTGGGTTTTCTTGAAGCTTTAACTTTAATGGAATTTTTGGGACTAAAACTCTCAAATGGGTTTTCTTGATTTGTCTCTCCAGAAACTGAAGGATGGAATCACATAAGATTGATGATGGAACTTTCATTAATCATATTTTTTTAAAATAGCTTGTGTATTATATGAACGAACCCAAGGTATCCTTTATAGTCTTAATTTGATGAACTAACCATTGAAGGGTAGTCGGGTAAATTCTAGGTCACTTAGAATTCAAATTTGAGATGTAGCTATTAAGATAATTTGGGTTTTCAAATACTTATAGTCGACTATACCTTCCTTTAGTCAAATGGAGATTTGGGGTTCGAAATAGATATTCATATAGATTAAGTTAGTCGACTATACCTAGTGTGTATTCGACTATACGTTATTTATTTGGTCACTTTAATGCCGAGGTTCGGTTCCCTCTTTCGGGTAGGTTTATTTATGGTTTAGGTAGGTTGAAGTTGAGTGTATACTTAATTGCATAAATCCACTTACAATTGTTCTTTAATATCTTCAAGGTTCTAGATGGTCTTTTGGAGTCTAATCATACTTATGTTGCATGGAACATGTGATGTTACTTTGTGTCGGGAACTTGCTTATGTGGATGATTTGAACTTGAACTTCTCTTGATGCTTTTTTTATGAACTTTGTTTATCTTTTTTGGTTAAGGTTCTAATTCTTGTGAGTTGAACTTGGTAGGATTGTTTGAGTTCTTTGAACCTTCATTATAATGATTAGGTAATGGTTGCATGGTTGACATGATCCTTGCAATATATCTCATCATGTATTAAGTGCTTATTTTTTATCTCAAGTACATTAGAGAGAAAATAATTTGGTATGATCATATATCAATTGTGTTGTTATAATAAAAAAATCATTTTTGTTATATAATTTATGTTTCACAAAATGAAAATAAGTCGTTATCATTAATGACATCATTTACCTACTGCATTATATTTTGAGCTCCACTATTGTAAATGCGATAGGCATGACTATTAAGGAAATAATCGAGAAAAATCCCAACGTCACTTCTAGAGTAAAGATTGGTTAAATAATCTTAATCCTTGAGTATATAACACTTTCTTTGAAAGTCTCTAAAATATCCAGGTGTGGGCTTTGTGCCTTTCCAAATCTCATAAAGGTTCTTGGTTGTATTATACATCCTATAGACTCAGTTCATGGTATGAGACGTCGTGTTTACTTCCTTCACCCAAAACCTCTTAGGCACATCCTTTATATCAACACGGACCTTGGAATCTCTTGTATTTTTCTATTTTTTCGTTGAATAATCCATTTATATTGAGGTGTTTCAGGCGTGAAAAATTCACGGTGTATCCTAAAATCACTACAACATTTTGTAATTTTGGTTCCTTGAAATTCAGTACCACAATCACCTTTGACTCTAATAATAGTTCTACCATTTTCATTTTAGAGGTGTTTCCACTTGGGAATAAAGAAGTCTATTGCATTAGACTCGCTACTCAAAAAACCTATGAATTGTACATAGAAAAATCATTTATGATTATAAGGACATAATGTTTACCATATTTACTCTTCACGCACATTGGACGCATGAGGTTTTTGTGTATGATCTCTAGTATTCGGGAGGTATACTTCACATTCAACTTCTTATGTGTATTTAAATGTATTTTTCCCAATTAGCAAGTACCAGATATGTGAGAAGAAGTCATTTCAAAATGGGGTATGCAACTAACGAGTTCATACTTAGAAAGTTTCTTAAGATACATGTACTTCACATGGCCCAGCCTCTTATGCCAAAGATCATCCACATGTTCCTTCATATTATTATTAAAAAATGTTGGAGATGTATTCACAGCATAACAATTCAATATAGTTTTAGTGCCCTTCAAAGTGAATTTACCTTTAGGGTCTAGAACTTGACATTCAATCGAGGTAAACAACACCTTGTTACAATCATCCCACAATTAGCTAATGCAAATTAAATAAGATTTCAAGCCATCCATCCAAAGTACATTGTTTAACCTAGGAAACCCAATGATTTTAATAGTTCCCTTTCCTATCACATTAGACAAACTCATATCACCAAAAGTAATTGTACTGGTTTTGTCTTCAATAAGTTGTTAAAACAATAATTTATCTGCGGTTATATGCCTAGAACACCCACTATTAAAGTACCATTATGAAGAGCATTTTGCAACTAAATTCATGTGAATAACAAAACATTTGATCTTTTTCATTTGAGCTTGAAATGATTTACCACTCGGTTTAGTCTCATTACTCTTACCCCCAATCCTTCACATTTTGTTAAACATTCTTTGATTTAGAAAAAAAAAAATGATTTTGGACAAAATGATCTTAGACTTTTAATCAAGAATCTTAAAGTCATCTTATAGTGAAAAAAAAATCACCACCCTTCAAAACATGTTATTTTTAGTCATTTTGATTTTGTTAAGATCATAGCAAAACTCCTTCAAGTGTTCCTTTGTTTTACAAAATGTGCACTTGTACACAATACGTGGGACATTTTAATTAAGATGCTTCATAATATTTTTCTTCTCAAGTTGTGGAAGACACTTCTTAGAAATAGGAGTCTCTTTAAAAGGTTTGGTATATGTGTTTTAAAGTTCACATTGTATTTTGATTAAAAAAATTTAAATCCAATAGCATTTTCGTCATTTGAAGATTGGTTGTATGAAAAAAGGAATCTACCAAGATTTTGAGAACGATTCTCCAAATTGATTTTTATATTCTTAGCGGAGAGAAGATTATTTTAAAGAATGATGATATTTTCATTTTAATATCCATCAGAATTCTTACATTCTAATAAATTGGTTTGCAAAATTTTTTAATATCTCTTACAAATCATTTCTTTCTTTCCCCGGAGATATGAGATATCCACTTAGATGGAACATTGAGCCTCCATAATGCTCCAAATGAAACTTTCCTTTAAGACACTTTTAATTTCAAGAATATTTTAGTATTTTTTTTATTTCTAGCATGTTCAATGCTCAATTTATCAAAAGAAAGTTATAAGTCGCCATTTTCCTCCTTATCAGATTCATCACTAAAATAATCTAAGGAAGACAAAGTCTCAATCTTAGAATCATTCTTATCACTCGTGTAATACCCTACTTTACCACCATCGATATTGTCCCTAATTTAATAAATTCTTATAGCGGTATGGGATTTTATTCCATCTCACATCCATAAACTAGTGCCAACGGGGTTTGAACACCTGACACATGCTGTAGTAAATCACATCCCTTACCAATGCAGCCCAAATTGCCTTAGTGCTTGAAGACTGCAAATCTACATCTATGAACCATTACTTTTCCTCATTCGGGTGCTGTGGTATGTAGCTCTACGGATACCAAATCAGTCGTGGAACCAGTCAGTTATAATCTACCCCCTTGGGGAGCCGAATGTTCTCATTAGGATGAAATCAAACATCACCTAACACGTTGATTCACTTATTCCGACTAGGTACTGGCTTTGATAACATTATGTAATACCCCAGTCTACCACCATCGATATTTTCTTCAATTTAACCACGGATCACTATTGTATGGGGTTGTACTACAACTTGCATCCACATATTGGTGACAATGGGGGGTTTGAACCCTTAACATGTGGTGTCATAAACCATATACCCTACCAGTGTAATCGAAAGGCCTAGGTTTTAAAAGAGTGAAAATCTACAAATATGAACCATTACAATATCTCACCCAGATGATGTGAGATATAACTCTCTGGCTACAAAATCAACTATGGCACAAGTCTTTTACAACATAAGAGCTAATATTGAGACACCACTTTTCACTTGGCTTTACACCATCAAAATAGACAAACATATTAGGGCAAGAATCTCATCTTCAGAAATATCCATCCCGGGGGGTGGAAATTCGATTTAGCTGTGTCATTTTAGGGTTGTGTTACTTTTGATATTAGTAGAATCTTTGAGTAATCTTGAATTTACACAAGAGAATAGGTTCATATTCGGGTCATATCAGGTTACTCCATAAACGGTTATCGCGTCAAAAAATTCCAGCCCATCCCACATTCCATAGCATTATCTTCCATAATCGCTCAAAAAGAGTTCTTGACTCTAGGTGATTAAACAAAATAAAATGATGACTAACTCTGATACCAGTTGAAAGTGTTATGTTGGGATTATACTACTCAAAATAGAAGACTGCACCAAACTAAGATTAAATTTCAATTTTAATCGATGTTTAAAATAATGAGTATAACTTGAAGGTATAGCTGAACAAATTTATGAATAATTTAATTTACATAGAAACTATTAATCTTCATTAAGCCTTTGAGATATAAATCATGCAAAAGTAAATCATGCCATAACACCAGATGGACGAGAACAAAATTTACTAATGGGAAAAACCTCGAGCTAAAGCAACAATCTCATTAAAACTTGGTAAAAAGAAGAGAAATAAGAACAAGAAAGAACAAGTCTTATTTTCTATAAAAGTTTTAGATTCTCAAAATGAAGAACAAAAACTCAAGACTTTTTTCAATAAAAAATTTTCTCTTTGAAAATAATTTAAGCCTTATGAGAAAGAAAGACTAATGAGGTATATATTTAGGGGATCGTGCTACACTTACCGTCCCATAGTACACATTCAGTACCGAATGTGCTTTAAATACATTGTACTGTGCTGGGATCCACACTTTGGATGGTGGGATCCACACTTTGGTACATGCATTTAAAGCACATTCGGTACTAGATTGGTACTGAGAGTAGGTGCATATATCATTATTCATATTTAGGATACCTGCTACCATTTAACTTCATAGAGAAGAAAAGAGAAATAAAATATCACATAAGGCCCTTAAAGTACTTTTTTGTAAATATCTAGGAAAGGTCTCTTATCTTATAGAAAAGATGAAAATCTGCTAACGAGATTCGCTAGTGGTTCGTTATAACGAAGTATTTTTTTGCTAATGCAAACCATCCGCAATGGAAGTCACGAGATCAACAAGGAAAATTTCTACGAGATAAAGGATCTTAGGCACGACCAGTGAAACACATTGTCACTAGAGCGAAAAGCTTCACTATAGTGAACCATCCGCGAGGGAGGTCGTGCATATAACCACATCAAATTTTCCAAAAAACACATTCTTACGACCAACGAAGGAGGAACTTCTCTTCAGAGAGAATTCATAGGACTCCAAAAATTCCTTTAAAGATAAATTTTTCATAGACAAACAATACTATGGCATTTTGGAGATTGAAAAAAAGCAGAAAACCAAGCATCAAAGTGTTAAAAGAGATATAGACAATTTCAATTTCAAAGTCCACTAGGTCATGCTTATCTTCATCCTAAAGTGATCGATGTGATATCGGGATTAAAGAAATCGGCCTTAATGTCTTGAACGATGATGAAGATTTCATAGACCTCTGGGACACATACTATTTTGGAAACCACGATAAGATAATCTTCTAAGGGATGGGACAATGAGTTTAATATACTCTTACAAATCTTTCTACCATCCTCCTCAATCACGATGGTCAGGCTCTATGAGATCTATTTATTTCTTGTTTTGTGTAGATAGACAAAGCCACCGATTTGAGACATCTTATGAGGACCCCTAAGGGATTATTCAATATTGGGTATATCCATCACTAAGTTAATTCTCATTTATTTTATCCTTTTGGATTGGAGAATACATCTATAGTTCATGAGTTCTTTACGAACCTCACCGTACCAACAATTGATCATTGACACTGTCTTCATTTGTTTGTAGTATGAAGATTGTTCTGACTACTGAGGTATTTGATGGCTATTTTTTATTGCTGATAGTTGGTTGTCTAGATTTGGTACCATTTTGTGAGCGCAGCATGACAGGTTATTCCCTTCATACCTACCTTGATCGTAAATATCTTCAGTTGGTAGGGAGTCTACTGAAGCAGCATGAGCTTTGTCCGACTTATTTACTTATCCACATTATTTTAATTTATTATCTATTTAATTGACTTAGGACATTCAATATGATATTCTGAGATTCGTGCTTGGTATGGTCGAGCGGCATTCTATATATATATTCTTGCACTTATTTTAGAGATCATTTTAAATGGTGAGTGTGATGAATATCGTGATGATTTTCCATTTGGTAATATGATCATTGGATACCTATATTCTCTTGGTATTTCCCAGTTTGATGGAGATATTTTTTCTCGCATTGTTTGAGCGATCACGAGTACTTTGGTTCCTCATTATAAAAGTTAGACAGTGTGGGAACTACTTATCAACTACCATCAGTTATAAATCCACTCACAGATATTTCTACCCAGCATGAACATGCCACGGCAACTACTGCCCCTACACATCCTTCACATGCACCAACTCTTGTCATACTATGTGTTCACCAGATGTCGCGAACTTATATAGAGCTCATTTCGCATTGATTCAAGTGACCTGGGATGCTAGCATATAGAGATTAGATGATATGGATGAGACATCGATAGATAGACATACTACCATCTGACGATAAATTTATTATATCCTTCTACATATTTGTGTTCCATCGAGGCACAAAAATGTTCCACCTGCCCCCGCACTAGTTGTTCCTCATATAGATCCTAGAGATAATCCAGTGAATGTTAATACCGAGGATGATGAGGACGACAATGATTTTAATCACGAGATGTTGACGATTTCTAATGATGCTTTAAATGATGACACTACTCGGTCTAATGCCTAATTATTTTTAATGATTTTTAGATAATGATTAATTTTTATTGAGGGGAGTAATGGTGTATATTTGTGGATATATTTTACTAATATCTTTGGATACTTTTTTGGTATTATTTTTCTATCCCTTGATGGGTCATCCTATCTTATTTTCAATTTTTTTAAATACATTTTGGAATTGTTAGATATTTTGATACTTTTATTATATACGTTACATGATTTAACTCTATATTTCTTTACATGATTATGAGATCTTCTGTGGTTATTGTGTATATATTTCTTGTTCATTTATATCATGTTGTTGGTTTTTCCTATATATCTCATGTTTCCTATATTCTCACTGACGCGGCTAAGAATGTGTCTCAGAAGTGCGTACTCTTTAGGCTCAAGTGCAAGCCTGTCGCGTTAGTAATAAACTCGGTAAGTTGGGATCGTATCCTCAGGGAAATAGGACAACAAAGTTGTAACGACGTTGGATAAATAATGAAATCATAACTCTGACTCTAAAGAGAAAATGAAAAGGTAATTTGATTTGTGGAATAGCTACACTAGATGCAATTATGAAATTATGCAAAATGCAACTATTCTAAATTACCCAAAATATTGATGAAGAATGATTTGAAACTTTAAACTATATGATGAAGAAAACAGGACGGGAATACAATCCCCCAACCCTAGTGTATTGATGATATAAAGCTAATCGTAAATTTAAATGATTAATTAGACCCAAAATTTAGTACTCTCAAGCATTACGTATATGAGGTTCAAGCCCGCACCATACTTAATCATAGGACGAGTAAATCGGTATTGCAATAGTTACAGGCGAATTGTATTGTAAATCATACCGGTTACTCGGAAGCAAACGAGATCCAAAGATCTACAATTGTCGCGTTCCTACGCAATACGGTCATAATCAAACCACTAAATTTAGAGGATTAATTTTATTTACATACAACTACCACATCGGGTTGGGTTCATGCATTCCAACCCTTAAAAGTCTAGCCTAACATGATGAAATTAATGAAAACGATGTTGGAATTGCAGGAAGTCATGATTACACTAAGGAAAAATTGTAGAATGATGTAAACAGAAAATTAGACAGAGGAAATTAACTACCAATCTTACCAAAGCACTCAAAGAATCAATTAAAAATACTTGTAATCACTGAAATCTGAACAATCTTCAATCTTGGAATTAAAATATTAAGCTATCTTCAAACTAGGTTTTCTACAGAAAGAATGAAAAATTAGATAAATTCCCCATCCTTAAAAATGATAATAAATCGTGTTTAAATACCCTATAAAACTCCAAGAGTTTTAGCTTAACTTGGACTCTCCATTGGAGGAAGAGTGAAAAACCAAAATTGCGACATCCGGACCGGTCATGTCCTCCTTCGATTCGATTCGGTTTGGATTGGATCCCGATCAGTTCTTTTCTTTCTGACCGGATCGGTGCTGTACGGATCGGTTCTTTTAATTTTCATCAACTTCGATCCGTCTTCAGTCTGGAGTTCACTGGAACTTTGTATTTTGGATCGGTTCTTTTAAAATCTGATCGAATCGTTCCTATCTGGATCGGTTCTTTTAATTTCTAACCGGATCGATCATGTCCGGATCGGTTCTTTTAATTTCTGATCGGATCAGTCCTATCTTTCTTTGACTTTTTCTTCTATCTTTGACTGCTCATAACTTTCACACTTGGACTCCGATTGAGGTGCTGTTTTTTTCAGTGTTCTTGTAATTGAAAGCTCTTCAACTTTCCAATTGATTCCACACTTGAATTCTGGGTAAAAATTACAACTTTACCCTTTTGACTTTTCCTTATTTTCTTTCTCGATTCTTCCGGTTTCTTTCTCTCTTTATTGACATTAATTACCTATAAAATTAGTACGAAATACCAGAAACTCGGTGTACTCGCTAGAATAAGTCAGTAGCCAGATTATGAGATAAAATCAAATCGATTACACTGATCGAGGTGCTAAAAGTAACTAAATTAAAGGGATAAATTTGTAAGAATTTATGCCTAATCACCCATGTTACCCCGGGCGCTTCATGTGTATGCATATCCCATATTTTTATGATTATATCTTGCATCTTTATCTATTTTGTTTGGACAATGTTATGATTTTCTCTATACCATGCTATCCATCACGCGCTCCCAAGCTCCGATTGACCAAAAGTCAAACTCTTCAGCTCGAATGAGTCTGAATGAATCTTCAAATAGCACTGAAACCCCTTTCCAACGGTCCGTCCCGTGACCAATTCTGACTTACCATGCAGACGAACGACCCATTTTCCCATTAAACTCGATCAGGAGGTCACTAGACCCTCCCAGGTTCCCTTTGACCAAAGTCAACTCTTTAGCTCGACCAAAACTGAATGAATCTTTAAAGGTCACTGAAACCCCTTTCCAACGGTTCGTCCCGTGCGCGATTCTGACTTACGGTACGGACGAACGATCCCTTTTACTCTGAAAGGTCACCGAGCGTTTCCAGGCCACTGTTGACCAAAGTCAACTCCCCAAACAGAGTCAAGCTCTTTGGAATGGCAAAGTACATCTCCTAAACCTTCCAACAATCTGCCTCGTGTGCGATTCTTACCTACCGTGGGGACGAACGATCCGTTTACGTCCGACGATCCCCCAATTAAAGGACCGATAAACGCTTCCGAGGCACATTTGACCCAAAGTCAACTCCCGAAGCCAGGAGAGGTCCAAATATTTTTGAAGCACTCTGAAGTAAATTTCCAATGGTTTGCCCCATGCGCGATTTGAATCAACGGTTTGCGCTCTACGATCGATTTTTTGAAGGAACCTGAAAGAGACTGCCAAACGGCAGGTTCCAGACCCTACCGATCGGTAGTGTGCCTCAACACACCTACCGATTGGCAGGACCAGGGCTATGCCGATCGGCAAAACCCTAATCTTATAAAAAGGAGGACCTGACCTCATTCCAGAAAAAGGAAAATTAGAGATCCATCACTCTCAATAAGCTCAGAAAACCCGTCTCGAAGTTAGCGCGATTTCCACATTCAAATTCCTTTCCAACCTTAACCTTTCATCACCTTTTTCATCATACTTGGTGAATTAAGTACCCTCCATCATCATCCAAGTGCAAGGGTTTCTCTCCAACATCCAAGATCAAGCACAAGATCTTCAAGAAGGTCCAACTATCTCCACTCTCTCCTTAAATTCTCTTAAATTCGCATTAGTTTGTTTTGTTACTTAGTACCTTTATTCTCTCGTCTCACATATCCTAATATACTTTTTATCGTGTATTTTTGCACATCTCTTATTTTCATATAAATAAAACCCTAAAAAAATAAGAAAAATTGGATTTACTCGTAAATTCCAAAAGGGAATTCTCACACTTTTCTCATAACTAAAATACTTTTTTACACACACACACGTACAAGAGAAGTCCCTGATTGGATATATGGGATAAATCCCATCCCTCGTTTTGCGTACAAACTACATGGAATTTGATGCCACTATAGGCTACGTAGGCCTCTCGGGGTAAAACCCAAGACTCGAGTCCTTTTCCTAATTTTTCCTATTTTTTTCTATAAACTTAACTCTCTTAGATTCTATATATTTACATATACGTATATTTGTGCTTAGTGGCGTATTATTCCATGTGTTATCATTTGGTTATAATGATCAACACTAGGATAATCATGTAAATCCTATTTTTCCAATATCACTTTTAAGAATATTCCTACGGATGACTCTCTTTATCTCTTCCATGATACAAGTCGATGATTCCTATCTCCGTTATATATACACATGCACACATATCACAGGGAAATAAAGGAAAATAGTAATAACCTGTGAGAGACCCTAAGGGTGGAATGGGTGCCTAACACCTTCCCATTCCGTAACTTAGCCTCCGGACCCCTTTCCAATCATTTTGGTTTCGTATGTATCTGTATGTCTTTGGATGTGGTCCTTCGGGATGGCTCTATTTTTTCTTTTGTTTATTTTGCGTACAATAGACTGGATACTCTATCTCTTTATATTTTCACCTCATCACTGACACCGGTCGAAGAGCTCCCGAGAGGGATGCACGGGACCAAGATCTTCCCGAGATGAAGGGGAGACACCCCCCTCTTCTTCGCCTCTCCGACCGCGAGGATCGAAAAGGGTATGGCCACAGTGGCGATTCTGCTGGGGATACTTTATTTTGAGGGCTAGACTCTATTTACATGGGTGTTATATTTGTTTATATTTTCCCCTATTTTGCATGTTCCCCTTTACTATTCATGTGTACCTCATGCTTATGCTTCCATTCACACACTTTTAGAAAATTCTCCATGTACACTTCACACCACGTGCACCTAAGATCACATATATCCCCATATCGCGCGCATCACCCATCCATACTTGGTATACTATTGGTGCTCGTACTTTGCTCCCTGTTGGTCATGATCGAGAAAGATACTCTTATAAGATACTAATAAGAGAATCATGCATGATTCACACGATATCACCAAAGAGCATTGTGATTCACTAAATTTTGTCCAGTAACTGGAGGGTCACTTCGTGATGGGTGCTGGTTCGGCAGGGTGCAGTTAGCCTAAGCGATATGACTCTCACCTTCCATTAGACAAGTACCTTCGATGTATATTGAACGGTTCCCCCGCATCGTACCTCTTGACCGAAGTCATGAAGGGAGGTATATTGCAGGGAACTCGTTCACGTTTGCCGTGTATATCAAATTCGCTCTCACACATACCATCCCCACGAGGTATATAGTGAAGCAATTCACGTACACTCAGGTATATAAAATGTCTTGTCCACACGTACCTATTGCTCTAAAAAAGAAAGGCGTATATAGTGGAAGTCACACCAAAGGGGGGAACCCTTTCCGATTCACCCAACCAACTGCAAACCCGCATATAGGTGTCAAGCCTAGGACACACATGGTAGATTGACAGTTTTAACCGAAAACTATATCGAAATTCTAGGTCAGCCTGTCGCCCAAATTTTCACGCATTTTTAAAATGGGACCCTGGCCGGAGCTTGGTTACAAGTCCAGCCATAGCTTTGCATATGTTACATGCCAACTTTTCCAGTCTCGGGTACCGTTCGACATTTCATTTTGCATTTAGGAGAATTTAATACAAGTGAGAACAACATAATAATAATCATAATCATGCTGAGACCCGTCTCCCAAAATCATTTCTCCTTCTTTATCAAAAAATCCAAAAAACATTTCTCTCTTCTTTATCAAAAAGCAAAAATATATTGTCTTTCAATCTAAAAAAATGTTAAAAATATTTTCCTTCTTTCTTTTCAAAAATAATTCCCATTTTACGCCTTCTTTAGTCGATCGTACGCCCTTGGCCTAGATCCTTATTGGCTTTGGTCTTCTGTCAAATCACCCCGGAGTTCCGTCCGTTCCCCTGCTACTTCTTTCGATTCTAGTATCCATCCGTTTTCCATGGAGAACATAGATTAAGTGCCAGTTACACAGCTAAATCTGACGGTAGTTTTAGCTCAGCTCCTGTCTAAGATTGACAACCTTCAAACTGAGGTCCGAGAGATGCAATGAAACCAGGTTCCTATTCCTCAAGAGCATGAGGCCTTATTCCCTCACACTATTGGTCCACCCGAGCCTATCTGGGTTCCCGAATAGTATCAACATGCTCCACATGCCCCTCTTGTTAATGGGTTGTCGCCTGCCCAGCTCCCTATGCCAAACCTTTCCCAACTTGGGGCCAACTTGCCTGTGATCGTTGATCCGAAAGAGGAAGAATTGAACAAGGTCAAATAAGATCTCAAAATGCTAACTAAGATGTTCGACCAAGTCAGAATCTCCGAAAATTACATGGACTACACCCACATGTCTCCTTATCCAAAGGCGAGGTTACCCGAAAGTTCAAGATGCCGAATATCGAGAAATTAGGAGGAAGTGGACCACCGATTGTTCATGTTCGAAGTTATCACATTCCATGACTCTCCTAGGGGCTTCTGAAGAAGTGATGGCCCAATTATTTCAACAAATTTTTAAGGATAGCGTTATCCAAAGGTTTTTGTCTCTCGAGGAGTCCAAAATCCGTAACTGGGAGGATGTAACCTGTGAATTCATGTCGTAGTACAAATATCCGAGGAAGAACAAGTCAATATAGTGAAAAAAAATTCTTGCCCCATGTCCGAGCAACCATGGGAGGACAATACTATCCCCACTTACGAGCTCTCAGAGAAGCAGGAGTAGAAATCAAGGAAGGTCTTGCTAATACATAGGTTGAGCCAAAGAGTGTCCGGACAGTTCACCCCCAAAAAATATGACAAACCTGCCAGTGCTGCAGTCTCAACCATTAACAACATATCTCAACCAACCACTTCGTGGGCACCAAAAAGCAGCCTTGTTCCAGTTCGAAAGGAATACATCGAGCTCCATGTTCCCCTCTCCAAAGTATCAAGCCCTGTTAAGCCGAAACCTCATCAAGCCCATGGATCCCCGTTCATTTCCCAATCCACTTCCAAGAAACTACAAGGCTCATGCCCATTGCGCCTTTCACCAAACTGTTGGTCATACCTTTACTAATGCTTTCACCTTCGAAACATAATCCAAGGTCTAATTGACTGGGGTACCATTGCCCCACCAGCCAATCCTAAACCAAACACTACTCACAACCCACTCCCAAATCATACAAATTCTATCTTCCTAGAAATGAACCCAAAATTTGATCCCTCAACTCAAATCACACCCATACACTCTTCCAAACCTCTCCAAACTTTCCCATGTTTCCTCCTACACCCTGTTAGCCTCGCTAATCAGGCCTTGTCACTCCTTACAAGATCATGCATCGATGTCCATACTCATTCTGAAAAAGGAGGTATGGAATTATCAGAAGTGTTAAACCAACTCCTAGAGTTCGTGTTGAAATTGACCTCACGGATGATCATTGATTACAGAGGTTCAATACGCTATTCTTAGAAGAACGAAAATGGGATCGAAAGTCAGATAGTTGGGTGGTACCAACCGATGAAGTCAGCCTAAATGATGTTGTCTTGATCATGGCAGAATTATTCTGGCAAACCAACGACATTTGCAGTATGATCGAGTTACTTGATACTTTAAAATTACAAGGGCGCCTGGTCCCTTCACCCTTACATATCCCCACAGAATGGGAAGACCTGTCTGAAGAAGCTATTGAAGTTGTGGCATGCATTGACTTTATATGGAAAGATAGAGTTGTTGCCACCGGATGGGGGGAAGAATTAGAATATCCGAATGAAGAATAAGCTTTCAATAATACTGGCCCGATAGCCGACATGTGTGGGATGATATCATTTGAGGATCTCCTCGGAGAAAGAAACAAAGTAGCAGAACAACCCGAGATTGATGAAGAAACATGGTTCATGTTAATCCCTTCTTCCGTAAATCACATGACCAGATCAGGGAGGCATTACCAGATCCCAAGCTCACTACCAGCCAACGACTAAGGCAAGGTTGTTAAAAACCTTCTTATGCCAGAAATGACCCTCGAGGAGAGAAAAATCCTCGATCAATTGAAGAAAACTCAAGCTAACATCACGATTTTCATGTCTTCCCAGCTGCACAGAAATGATTTGATCAAATTGATCACTGGACCCACAACTCATCCCTCTACCACACCAGAGGAAGTGATAAATTTAGTCGGATCCTTGACCTCTACCCAAATGCTATCCTTTTCCAAAGAAGAAATCCCCAGAATTGGACCAAACCACATTCATGCACTCAATATCTCCGTCGAAGTTATGAGGAAAATCGTACCACTCTCTCTCGTCGATAATGGATCTGACTTGAATGTCTGCCCATTAAGAACCTTCAAATGCTTAGGATTCAAGGAAAGTGACCTCGCTCCAACTTTTTCTGATGTACGTGCCTACGATAATACCTGTCGGGAGGTGATGGGATCCATAAAACTTGTAATAGGAGCTAGCCCTATAAACCTTATCGTTGAATTTCAAGTTATTGACATCCCATCTTATTTTAACCTGTTGCTTGGGTGACCTTGGCTCTAAAGTATCAAGGGTGTGTCTTCCTCACTCCATCAGAAATTGAAGTTCTTCACCGACGGATGAGTCATCACCATTTTCAGTGACGACGATAATGTCGAGGGTACAAGTACCAGCAGTCCAATCCTTGAGATACAACACGGGTCAAATGATATTCTCCTATCAAGATTCCGAGTTGAGCCACTTCTACTCCCGGCAGGGGATAATTTCAAAGAAAGAGTTTGTTCAGAATACGACCCTCGTGGCAATGTCAATGTGATTCAGATGTTCAAAAACATGCACTTTATGCCCGAGCTGGGGCTAGGGAAAAGACAGCAAGGGATACTTGAGCCCATTGAACTGAATAAAGATTTTCCCCTTGTGGTTTGGGGTATCAACCATCAGAACAAGAGCTCAGAATGATTTGCTAGTCTCGACCAAAGAGAAGACTAGACCACATCCAGACTATCCCAGCTGACTTTTTGAATAGACGATTCATCAAAGAGGGCGAAGACTTTCCATTTTGTGGCTTTCTGAAACCATGGTATGACCATACAGATAAGAAGAAGAAACTCGTAATGGATATCTTTTTCTAAGATAGCTACCCATGGGTCAAAAGTTCCCAGCAACATGTACAACTGCTCATCGAAGATACTGAAGAGACTGAGGACAGTGACTCCAAGGACTCGTTCACCTTGCACACGCTGCGGCTGATACTCTGTATGGTTCATTCAAGCGCTACATCACTGGATCTATCCCACTTGATTAAAGTTATTGATACACCTCTCCTCAACTGGCATGCTACGCCAATTCTACCTTTTGAAATCCCACCTAACCCTAATTTTTACCCCATTTCTTCTTCTGTTGTCTATCCTTACTCAAATGTAATCAAGACCTCCTTTGATGAGGTTCTCAATGCTATTTTTCCTATCAATGAAATAAACAAAGATTTTGAGTATCTTGTTATGACTTACATCAATTATTTAGATTCTAATCAAACTTTTGATGATGATGATTTTGCAAATGAAAAATTCTTAACTGGTCTAAATAAGGTTAATAAGAAATAAAATAAACTGCATTTAAGTTAATGAAGAAGAGACTGTTATTTTTAACCTCGATTCTAGTAGCCAACTGCGTGAGATTAGGATAGGGGCTACCCTTGACGAGCATGAGCGCGCACAACTTGAATAATTATTGAAGGAATTCATAGATGTCTTCATATGGTCCTATGACGATATGCCCGACATTGATCCTGAAATTGATCAGCATGAGATCCCTACTCTTCATGATTATAATCCGGTTAAACAAAAGTTGAGAAAGCTCTGCACTAAATGGTCGCTTAAAGTCAAAGAAGAGGTGGTTCAAACTGATGAACGTGGGTTTCATTCATGTGATTGAATATCCCACATGGCTAGACAATATAGTTCATGTACCGAAATCAGGAGGGAAGGTTTGGATGTACGTAGACTATCAAGATTAGAACAAATCCCTTTTAAAGGATGATTACCCGCTACCCAATATCGACATGATCATGGACAATACAGCCAGTCATGATTTTAAGTCATTCATCGATGGGTTTGTCGGATACAACCAAATCAAAATGCACTAAGAACACCAAGAAAAAACAACATTCATCACCCCATGGAGAATCTTTTGCTACACTGTTATGCCATTTGGTCTCAAGAATGCTGGGGCTACCTACTAGAGGGCTACCACAACCATCCTCCACGATCTGATTCACAAAGAAGTTGAGGTCTATATGGATGATATGATTATCAAATCCAAAACTAGAGAAGGTCATGTTCCCGCTCTCCAAAAGTTTTTCGAACAACTGCGACGATATCAGATGAGACCCAATCCACAGAAATGTGTCTTCGGCATTACAAACGAAAAACTCTTGGGATTCATAGTTAGGAAGAAAGGGATATAAGCAGATCCTGCTAAGCTAAAATCCATACATGAGATGCCACCTCCCCGAATGGAGAAATAAGTTCATGGTTTCCTTGGGAAATTATAATACATCAGTCGGTTTATTAGCCAGCTCACCTCCATTTGTGAATCGATTTTCAAACTCCTCCGAAAGGATTCAACCAAAGTTTGGAACGAGGCCTGCCAAGAAGCTTTTGACCGAATTAAATAATACCTGACTCAACCTCTAGTACTCATGCCACCACAGCCTGGTCTCCTCTTGCTCCTATACCCAACCATAACCGACACTAAAGCTGGGGCTTTGCTAGCTCAATACCTTGAAGATTCCCATAAAGAAAGAGCCATCTATTACGCCAGTCACAAACTACCGGGTACGAAGTCAACTACACTGCTTTGGAAAAAGCATGAGTCGTATTTGTTTGGTCACCCAAAAGTTGTGATATTACATGCTCGTCTTCCCCATTAAACTTGTATCCTGAATGGTCCCCATCAAATACCTACTTGAGAAACCCGCCTTATCCAACTGAATGGCCCGTAGTTGATGTTCCTAGCTGAGTTCGATATCATGTATGTCACATAGAAAGCCATGAAAGGAAGAGCCATCTCTAACTACCTCGCTGACTAACCCATGGAAGAAGTCGATGACTGGATCTCTGAATTCCCAGATGAAAACGTCCTCTACACCGCTCAAGAATACCTCCGATGGCAAATGTTCTTTGATGGCGCTGCCAACAAAAAGGAATATGGCATTGGGATAATTTTGATTGCTCCAGATGACTCCTACACTCCCATCGCCATCAAATTGGATTTCCCCTTCACCAATAACATAACTGAATACGAGGCGTGTACTGTAGGACTCAAAATTTCCCGCAATAAAGGAATTTAATGCCTAGATGTCTATGGGGGTTCTACCCTCATCATTGGTCAAGTTCTCATAAAATGGAAAGTCAAGGACGAGAAACTCCAACCCTTCCATGCCCACTTAGAAGAACTAGCCTCCCAATTCCAAGACATTACCTTCCACTACCTACCTCGAGAAAAAAATAACCTAGCCAATCCCCTTGCTACCCTAGCCCCCATGATCGACATGCTCGAAGGAATAATAATGGCCCCCTTCGTAGTCCAAAAGCAAGACAAACCAACCCACTTCTATCACATTGAGCTCATGACCAAAAAAGATCCCGAGCTAGCCAATTACTGGTATTATGATATATGGCACCTTCTCAAGCATGGTAAGTATCTCGAGGGTTCCAACAAGAAGGATCGGGCAACCCTCTGAAGACTGGCTGCCCAGTACATCATCTGTCACAAAGCACTATTTAAGAGAAACTTCGATGGAACCCATCTACACTGCATCGCTGGGGCTGATATTAAACAGGTTATGCAGAGAATCCACATTGGGGAATGCGGACCCCACATGAACGGTCACATGCTTTCCAAAAAGATCATCCAATAAGGCTACTATATGACCACCATGATCTAGGATTGCACCGTTTATGTCCGAAGATGCCTTAAATGCCAATAGTTCTCTAACCTTCAACACCTTCCTCCGTGTGAATTGTACAACATGACTTCTCCCTAGCCGTTCTCCACCTGGGACATTGATATTATAGGGAAGGTTATACCCATGGCCTCTAACGGGCATGAGTCCATCTTGGTTGTCGTTGATTACTTCACCAAATGGGTTGAAACCGAGTCATACACAATCCTGAACGCCAAGAAAGTGGCCAAGCTCATCAAGAAAACCATCGTCCGTCAACGAGAATGGGATTCAGAGACACATATCTTCCCCCTACCGACCTTAAACCAACGGTGCAGTCGAGCCGCCAATAATAGCCTCAAAGCCATCATCAGTAAGACGATCGAAAGTTGTTGATATTGGGCTGACCGAATCCCATACGCCCTCTGGGGATACTGAACCTCAACTAGGGATACCCCTTACTCTCTAGGGTATGGCATGGAAGCATTCCTACCTGTGGAGCTATAAATACCCTTGTTACGCGTCCTACTTGAAAGCAAGGTCAGTGAGGAGGACTGGCATCAAAGCCGCCTCGACGAGCTGTCACTCTTGGAGGAAAGGAGACTGAAGGCGTTGTATCACGTACAAGGGTACCATCACCGCATAGCGCGTTCATTTAATAAGAGAGTCAAGGACCATGGTGTCCGAGAAGGGGATTTAGCCCTTAAAAAAATAGTAGAGCCCATCTGGGACCCCAGAGGGAAATTCGAGCCCAATTGGAGCGACCCATACATTGTTAAAAAGATCTTGTCCGGCGGTGCCACCATACTCATTAACTTATACGGATAAGAGATGGCTCGTCCAGTCAACCTGGACCGTCTCAAGAAATTTTACCCCTAGTTTGAAATCTCGGCACGCTACGACTTTTCTCATCTCCCTTCTATTCTTAAACTTTAAAAAAAATCCCTTCATTTCCCTCTACCCAAAACTACGTGGGCCAGATCCTCTGCAAAAACCATTCTCAGAAAAATATTAAGACCTGTCAAAACCCCCAGAGGTAGATAGGCAGCTCATACATCTTATATGAGCACGATCCTTTCTTTTTCACAAAAAACTATTCTTTTCTTATCTCCAAGAACGACAGCCCATTCTAACATATATTTGAACAAATGGATTATGCATGCCTTAGCGATTGGTATAGATTTTTCAAAATACAAAATTCATCAAAGGGCACAACTTGATGATAAAAAACTTGTTTATTTCATTAATAAAAAATTACATTGCAATTACATAAAGGAACGAATGACTCCCTTCCCCCCTACCATCCTAAAAAGCCAAATAAATTCCCAAAATTATTTCCTGATACAAAATAAACTCCTCCCGAGAGCCCTACCCACAGCTACCATAGGATCCCGCTTCATCGTCATCATCTACATCATGGGGTCCCCAAGCTCCCCCTACCTGAATGGAGTGCCTCAGACACTCCATGGATCGATAATCTCGAACCAGCCTCGAAAAAACTGCCACACCTCCCTCCATGGTATCAGATAAAATAAGCCATCTTTGTCCAGTCTCCACTGCCAACATCTTGCTAACTACGCTTCTCCACAACCACTTCATATAGTCCCCAGGGATGTGACAAACTCTCCCAGCAGACTGAGAGGGGTGGGTTGATGGACGCCGACTCTCCCACAAAGAGCCAAGCCGTATGCGCAGACGCTCCGTCAAATCTTCTACCTAAAAGAAGTCTTGTGTCCGAGGTGGCATGATCTGCTCCTAGCCAAATTAGCATAGAAGCCGCCAAGGGAAATAAAAAGAGGTCTGTCTGAGACCAACCAGCCGGACATACGGGTAGTCTCCCAATTCCAGAATAGGCAGTAGTTGTCCCCACTAAGGTACTGACCAGTACAAATTTAGAGCCCCATGCTCCATGAACCAGTTCTCCCAGCTCTCAATATCTAGGACAACACTGATAAAATGCTATGAAAAGTAATTGGGTACAGCCGACAAAGGGTATTCCGAAGGAGTCACCGGGAAGAATCTTCCATACAACCACATGAACAACATCACATGGATATCCCTCAGAAAGTCAGAACGACCTTCTCACCAGGCATCTAAGCCATTCAAGGTCTCTGCCAGTATCACCACTGTAGGATTACAACGGTAGGTTATCCAGGAAGTAATAGCAGTAAGTTGTGAGTCTACCAGCAGCTCCCCGGTCATCGGCAGGAATTTTAAAACCAAGCCCAAAATAATAGTTCCGGCATATCGAGCATCACCAATCCTCATGTAAATGCATGGACTGCAACACAACCAGAAGAGAAATCATACCTCCAGCAACCAGTGATCTGGCCACCGAGGACGAAATACAAAGAAGCTCGCCCAACAACTCCCAAGGAGAACGAGAAAACTCAGGCAGAGCCATTGCAACACTGAGATTTATCCCCAACATGGCAAAAAATTCCTCATAGGTCAGACAGACTTCTTCCAAGCCAAAGAAGAATACATGGTCTTTAGGGTACCAGAATTGTACCACCGCCATCAGCATGTTCCACTCTATGGGCCGATTACGCCATAAAGAAACTTGACGCATGTTGTAAGCATCGTAGTCGACGTTATAGGAGCACATCGCCTCCAAAGTCTTGAGGTAGTTGTTAAAATCAACACTACCAGGGAGAGCCCTCTCACAGAACAAGAAAGTAGGAATGTGAAGGTGTGAGGAAAACACTCCACTCTTACCCCTCTTTTATACTTGAAAACCTCCACAAAAGACATAACCCCTGCAGAAATTGGAGGAAATCCTGCCCCACAAGGTACCATAGGCTGAAGAGGGCACCAATCACGACTTTGAATTGATGGGACTAGACTGACCTGTCGATAGGCAGGACAAGGCGCTTGTCTATCGACAACCCCCTACTTTTGGAAATTTTCCTTTTTCCTCTTTTGTCAAAATTCAAAAAAATCAAAATAAATTGATATTCTCAAGCAAAATTTCAAAAATCCCCTTTTTATCTTTATATAAATCCTCATTATGAATAAAACTTTCTTTCAAACTTCCAAAAATATATTACGGTCTCAGCAGCATAGTAAAAAGCACACGTGCATTCATTCATTCATCATTAACAGAAGATAATAAAAAAACTCCATTGCATTGCAAAGATATTTTTATGTGTTAGATCAATTTTGCAGGAAAATAAAGAAAAGTAAAAAACAACGGGACTCAGCCCGAACCCACATCCTCCCTCTCTATCTCTCACCTAATCTTCACCTCTCTCTCCTAAGATCTTCCACCCCTACGACACGCTCTCTTTCCCCTACGACAACATGACGTGCCACCGCTACCCGAACCAGATCCCTCGTTGGATGAGGCAGATTGAACCAAGCAAGAAGGAATAGGAACCGCGTCCAGAATATGGGCATTCGCTGAAGATATCCATTCCCTAATATCCTTCATCCATGTGGTGGACACCCGAGCGTGCTGTAAGAAAAGGCAAAATCAGTATCAAGAAGAAAAGATCAAAAGAAACCAAAGGAGAACAACAAAAAGATTTACCTCGGGACGAAGAACCTCCTTTTTCAAACCCAACTCCTCCAAGTCCATAGAATGAGGACGATGCATCATAGGAACCATCCCTCCATCAGCCCACCGGATATTGTATGAAGGGATATGCAGTCGCACAAAGGGGACCCCCAAAATCGCCACCACCACAGATGCCGACGGATCGCCACTGCTGTGGGAGGACCCCACTGGCCAACTCGAACCCGCATGAGGGAAGGGCAGTACATCATATATGTTGGGCGCCATCAGTCAGCTCATCACAAATTCCATATAATCATACGGCACAACCATATCGGTGTACATCATCTAAGACTCGCTAATCATCGCCGTAATCCTCGAATCCTCTGGAAGAAGTCGTTCACATCTCTTAGACATAAGGGGCCTCGCAGGTGGCACCACAACATCCTCCTCAATAATCTGTCGGACCACCCTCTCCCCGAGATACCAAGAGTGGCCAAACTCGTGCACCAGTAAACGCCTCATCTGCGCATTTACTCCAGTCAACCCCGTGTCCTGAATGATTGTCCTCCAAGGGTAAAAGGTCACCTAAAAAATACCGAACAAAATATAAAGAAATTTGGAATCAGAGCACCCAAAGGTCTTAGATTGAAGAAAAAAGAAGTCTTACCCTATCACTGGTTAGTCTATTCAAGACCTGACGCACCGTCTCTAGAGACAGAGACCCCCTCGACTACCAATTGGCTTTGCGCCATCAATACAACCGACAAAAGTCCCTAACAGTCTCATCCTTCAAAGAAATCGGGTATTACACCTGATCACCTCATAGAACCATGTCTGTCAAAAACAAAAATTTCACAATTCAAAAGAGATGCATAAGGAAAATGCAAAAGCATGAAAGGAAAATGCGCAAATTAAAAGAATACCTCAAGAACATACATGGCTCCAGTGAAAGTCTTTCAACAGCACCGGCTGAATGCATCCAAGGAAAAATAAAGGGTCGCCAAAGTCAGGCTCCCCCAATCATAGAAAAGGATGTTCGAAAACATCCTCAGATATGGTAAAACCCATAAGTGGACAACGTCGCCGCTCGACGCCACCAGAAATCCCCCCAACACGAACAAAATGAACAACCGGGTCTTCTGTGTCACTTACAGCCCATCCTCCACATCAATCACCCTGCCCAATAAAATATCCTTCAGGAGAGACAGATAGATTGAGTCCCCAGACACTATCCTCACCACATCACCAAGCGTCGTGCGCACCACCTCCGGCCTCACCCGCAAGGAGCGATCCACCTTAATCTGCTCCCCATCGCAATCCAACCCCAGTAGTTGCTGCACAGCTATGGGAGTCATAGTCGTCTCCCCGAAACAAAAATAAAAGGTATGGACCACCTCTCCCCCAGAGATCATAAGACCGTCGTCGAACGAGGCATCTCATCCAGCACAGATGCCAACCTCCCAAAGCCTGCTAAGGATACCACCCAACAAACCACAGGTGGAAGATGCTCCCAAACATCCTTAAGACCCGTCGTCCCGCGGGAACGTATAGTCGATAGAGAAACATCAGACTGTCAAAAAGAAAAATCCTTGTCAAAATCCAAGAAAAAAGGAAAATCACCAAGAAATAATGTCAAAAGTCATTTTACTTACATAACCGTCGGGGTTCACCACCCTCGGAGAGCGATGACGCGATAGCTCCCGCAACAAGGTCTGCTCATCCGCAATCGGATCGAATGCGTCAAAAGAGTTCTTACTTCCCAAAGCAAGAGGTCCCTGTCCCTCCACTCCACGTTTGTGCATTTTTCAACAGTCAACCACTCCCTATGTACTGCAGTGCTCACAAAAGTGACCATTTTTTAGATTGCAGAATGTTAGGACGATTCGCAGAAGAAAATCGCAAAAAGAGAGAAGGAAAGAAGTTGTGAAAAATGAGGGTAATTCTCCCTTTGCCTTATCGAGGTAACTCAAAAGTCTGTGTCACTGCCGAATGGTACCCTCCACACCATGCCGATCGGCACCCCCCTTAAATTTTCGTACAAAAATTCTCAAAAAATACCAGAAAACCCTAAAAAATCCTCAGAAAATTCCTAAAAATCCCGAAAATGATTTAGAACATTTTCACTAAGAAAGTTTCGCACTTCCCTGAGTGGAATCCCTATTTCTTCAGCTGAACTCTCAAAAGCCAAGTGAATCTCCTCCTAGCAACGTCCCAGGAGGACCTCTAAGGTATCCCAAACTTCAGGATCATCTCCTATTCCCCCAAGGTCTCAAATTTCCTCGAGAAATATGTCCAAACACTGGACCACATAATCACTTTCCCAGCATAAAATTGATTGTTCCCCCAGTAAAGTCTCCAAAAGACACACAAGGATTTTCCCAGTAATCAGCTCCCCAGATCAAATCAAAATCACGAGGTAATTTTCCTGGCAGAGTCCCCCAAGAACATATCAAACTTAAGCCCGCAGAATTGGCTTCGACCCGCAGAATCGGTCACCCTCATCTCGAATTTAAGCTCGCAGAATTGGTCATCCCAACTTAAGCCCGCAGAATTGGCTTCGACCCGAAAAATTGGTCATTTCAAGCTTAAGCCCATAGAATTCGCTTTGACCCACAGAATTTGTCATCTCAAACTTAAGCCCGCAGAATTGGTCATCTCAAACTTAAGCCCTCCGAATTGGCTTCGACTCACAGAATTGGTCATTTCAACTTAAGCCCTCAGAATTAACTTCGACCCGTAGAATTGGTCATCCCCAATTTAAGCCCACAAAATTGACTTCGACTGGCAGAATTGGTCATCCCTAAGCCCACAGAATTGGCTTCGACCCATAAAATTGGTCATCTCAAACTTAAGCCCGTAGAATTGGCTTCAAACCACAAAATTGGTTATCTTAACTTAAGCCATCAGAATTGGCTTTGACTCGCAGAATTGGTCACCCTCATACTTAAGCCCGTAAAATTGGCTTCAACTCGCAGAATTGGTCATCTCAAACTTAAGCCCGTAGAATTAGCTTTAACATGTATAATTGGATATTTGAACTTAAGCTCTCAGAATTGGCTTCGACCCGCAGAATCAGTCACCCTCATCCTCAAGCCCACAGAATTATCCTCGACCCACAGAATCGGTCACCCTCATCCTTAAGCCCATAGAATTAGCTTCAACCCATAGAATCATTCATCCTCATCCCTAAGCCCTTAGAATAGGCTTTGACCCACATAATTGATCACCCTCATCCCTGAGCCCTCAGAATTGGCTTCAACCTTCAGAATCGGTCACCCTCATCCCTAAGACCTCAGAACTGGCTTCGACCTGTAGAATCCATCACCATTATCTTTAAGCCCTCAGAATTAGCTTCAACCCGCAGAATCGATCATCCTCATACTTAGGTCCTCAGAATCGACATGGACCTCTGGTCATCCTCTTTCAAAGGCATCATGTGGTGTATGTTAGATGGCTATCATTTGTTCCAAACTCACACGTCGAGGGGCTCTATAGACACTCCATTCTAATACCCCCTAACTTCTCCTAAGGTCCCTATCACCTTCCTTCATTATTTCAAACCTAAGTTATACCCCGAGTACTGACCTAAAGGCCATCGGGTGCTCCCAGGCTCCGGTTGACCAAAAGTTAAACTCTTCATCTCGAACGAGACTGAATGAATCTTCAAATGGCACTGAAACCCCTTTCCAACGGTCCATCTCCTGCACGATTCTGACTTACCATACGGATGAACAACCCATTTTCCCCTGAAACTCGATCAAGAGGTCACCAGACATTTCCAAACTCCCTTTGACCAAAGTGAACTCTTTAGCTCGATCGAGACTAAATGAATATTTAAAGGTCACTAAAACCCCTATCCAACGGTCCACCCCGTGCATGATTCTGACTTACGGCATGGATGAATGATCCGTTTTACTCCGAAAGGTCACCGAGCGCTTCCAGGCCTCAGTTGACCAAAGTTAACTCCCCAAACCGATTCAAGATCTTTGAAATGTCGAAGTACATCTCCTTACCCTTCCAACGGTCTACCCTATGCACGATTCTGACTTATCATGCGGATGAACGATCCGTTTGCATCCGACGATCCCCCATCCAAAGAACCGACAAATGCTTTCGAGCCACATATGACCCAAAGTCAACGCCCAGACCCAGAAGCGGTCCTAAATACTTTATAAGGTCTCTGAAGTACCTTTCCAATGATTCACCCCGTTTGCGATTCAGATCAACGGTTTGCGCTCTACGACTGATTTTCCAAAGGAACCTAAAAGAGACTATCAAACGGCAGGTTCCAAACCCTTTCGATTGGTAGGACCAGGGCTATGCCGATCGGAAATACCCTGGGCCTATAAAAAGGAGGGCCTAGCCTCATTACCAAAAAAGGAAAATCAGAGATCCATCACTCTCAACAAGCTCAGAAAACCCCTCTCAAAGTCAGCGTGATTTCCATATTCAAATCCCTTTCCAACCTTCACCTTTCATCACCTTTTTCATCAAACTTGGTGAATTATGTACACTCCATCATCATCCAAGTGCAAGGGTTTCTCTCCAACATCCAAGATCAAAATCAAGATCTTCAAGAAGGTCCAACTTTCTCCAATCTCTCCTTAAATTCTCTTAAATTCGCATTAGCTTGTTTTGTTACTTAGTACCTTTATTCTCTCATCTCACATATCCTAATATACTTTTTATCTTGTATTTCTGCACATCTCTTATTGTCATATAAATAAAACCCTAAAAAATAAGAAAAATTGGATTTACTCATAAATTCCAAAAGGGAATTCTCACACTTTTCTCACAACTAAAACACTTTTTTCCACACACACGTACAAGAGAAGTCCTTGATTGGATATATGGGATAAATCCCACCCCTCATTTTGCATACTAACTACGTGGACTTTGATGCCTCCATAGGCTACATAGGCGTCTCGGGGTAAAACCCGAGACTCGAGTCCTTTTCCTAATTTTTCCTATTTTTTTCTATAAACTTAACTCTCTTAGATTCCATATATTTACATATACGTATATTTGTCCTAAGTGGCGTACTATTCCATATGTGTTATCGTTTCGTTATAATGATCAACACTAGGATAATCGCGTAAATCCTATTTTTCCAACATCACTTTTAAGAATATTCCTACGGATGAATCGCTTTATCTCTTCCATGATACAAGTCAATGATTACTATCTCCACTATATATAAATATGCACACATACCATGGGGAAATAAAGGAAAATAGAAATAACCCATGAGAGACCGTAAGGGCGGAATGGGTGCCTAACACCTTCCCATTTCGTAACTTAGCCTCTTGACCCCTTTTGAATCATTTTGGTTTCGTATGTATCGATATGTCTTTGGATGTTGTCCTTAGGGATTGCTCCCTTTTTTCTTTTGTCTATTTTGAGTAAAATAGATAGACTGTCGACTCCATCTCTCTACATTTTCACCTCATCACCGACGTCGGCCAAAGCACTCCCGAGAGAGATGCGCGGGACCAAGATCCTCCTGAGATGAAGGGGAGACACTTACCCTCTTCTTCGCCTCTCCTGCCGTGAGGATCGAAAAGGGGATGACCATAAATTCCACACCTAATTTAAATGAAATCACATGACAAAATAACTACCTCATTCTAGAAAGTTATAACCCAAACCTAATCTCACCCAAAGAATATTCACCCCACTCATACATCATAATGATTCAAACCAATCCTCTAACTTATAATTTCATAATCAATAAACCCATTCCACACTCATGTCTACCATTGAATGCCAAATCCTCAATTTAACCTCTTTAAGTCAATGATTTTCCTAATATCCAAACACCCCAAATATCAATCTTAAATAATTAAAATTGTAAGAATATATCTATATTATATGAGAACATGAAAACTATAGGCGAACAAATAATATCCATAAGCCTCAAAACCAAAATTTCTAAGAGAAAGTTCAACCGAAAATCACCCATCCAAAATTTTGTTCTCGCGCAGCGTTTGGTAGAAAATTCATAACAAATTAAAAAATTGAAAAAATATGAATCCAACTCCTAGACATTCGTAATTAGATTCTACACAACCTCGTCTAATTTCCAACTTCATCGACTGATCGACTCTAGTCAATGGATTGATAGGACCTGTACGAGTCATTTTCTCCAAAATCATGTTTTCTTCACCCAAAACCTCCATTAATAAACTCCAAAGCTTCATGTAAGCCCCCTACTAACAAAAACAAATAACATCATATAAACAATTAGGATCTCTGCTTAACATCAAAACCCTACTGTTAAATCAAGATTTATGTAAAACCCAATTTCATACTACATAACCCTAGATTTTAAATTTTTACTAATTAGTTCATGATTTCTTCGAATTTCTACATGAAATCGATGGGGTTTTACATGCCTTCATATACAAATAATCACAAATCATTATCTAATCAATCCAAGTCATATTCACTATGAAAATCATCAAATTAAGGGGAGAATCAATCTAATTACTATAATTTAGATTAATTATTAAATCATTCTATTTTAATCATGAAACTTAAATTTATAACAAAATTGGTTTAGATTCATATGAACAGGAATAACTTAAACAAATAAGAAACATACAATCATTCTAAATAAACTTGCCCTATGAATTAATTAGGAAATTAATCCCCAAGTTCTCTAAATCCTCCTTTCCTCTTGATGCTTTCTCTCTCTAGCCTTAGGATGTCTTCAAAATGATAAATTGAGTGTTTTAGGTTTAGACTCCCAACTTTGTAACATGGTTCCCACGAAATTGGCCTTGGTCACAAATAAGTGTCATCCTAAGAGTTAACACTTTATCAAAGCCACGTATTAACTCTATAGGCCTAAACCCCACTATTTTAAACTAAAAATGGACATTATACGCATTCCGAAAGCCAATTAACAAATATATCCAAAACAAATAACTAATAACTCAATTATGTAATAATTACCTAGTGCGAGTCTAATTATAATCAATTAATCACTGTGTCTTAATTTAAATAACACAAAGATATAAATAGTGATATATGCAGTCATAACAAGAACAAGTAATTAATTTTTATTCTATTTAATAATTCACAAAAAATACACGGTATTACACAAAGAGCTTTGCGATTTCATCAAAAAAGAGGTATATAGACACCCAGCCCATCAAGAGGCTCGTACAATTAAGGAACTTGCAAGAAGACACTTAGTTTGTTAGATGAAAATGCACCCCTTCATTCGGTATATTGAGGAGTTTAAGCCTCCTAAAAAATTTACTTCCCCGTGATTTAAGATATCTATGACGTCAAGGCGGACCCCTCTGATCATGATAGGCAATATCATCAGACAATGATACAGTGGAACACCAACAAAGATCTGATACGTCAAATATTTCACCCAGTCCTATAGACACTACTTAGAAGTGGTTTGAGAAGCTACCACACTGATCGATTGCATTCTTAAAGAAGTTTTCCAAGTCCATCATAACCACATTCATTATTAGAACCACCCATCGTAAACAAATGTATTCACTTTCTACGATAAAGAAGAAGACTCGGGAAATGCTACGCAAGGATGCCAGAAGTTACTAGAAAGTGTATAGCAAGGTGGAGAATTTCACCAAGAAAATTCCAATGGCATCCTTCAAAATTGGTCTGCCAAGCAACTCTATACTTTATTAGTCCCTCATTAAGCAAGAGTCCACTACGATCGATGACCTTATGGAAATAATTGAGAAATACTTTGAAGATACAGTGATCACAGTTGTTCAGGAAGGAGATCGACTAACACAATCCAAGAATTAGGACAAGGAGGGGATGAATAAGAAATAATTGAGAAAGCATAACGAAACAGAAGGGAGCCGAGAAGAAGGACCCCGAGAAAATAATCAAAGTCATTAACATAATTTTCTCTGAACCGATCTACAAAGTCATATTAAATATCAGAGGTAGGTAGTACAGTGACCTGAGAAGATGATCAGCGACCCCAAGAAGAGAAACATGACACTAAAGTGTGCGTATCACCAAGATCATGGACAAAAAACTGAAAATTTCAAGGCATTCAAATCCCACCTTAAGTAATAGATGCTGACTGGTCACCTCGATGATTTTTTTTATAAGAAGGAAGGTCCAGAACAACCTGTGCATGACCAAAGATCAGAAAATGTGTTGGACGATAATGTAGGGCATGAGTTTGCAGAAATCCATGGGGGCTTAGAACCAGTTAATATCCCGAAGCCAGATAATGTTTTGGATGAATATTTAGGTCATGAATTCACAGTAATTAATGGAGCCTCAAATTCAAAACAAATCAAAGTGAATGTCCTCATAAAGGATGTGAAGAAGCTCACAATGATTTTGGAAGATTTTTAGATCGACCCGACCAAGCCCACTGTGGGAAAAATTTGATGCCCTCAGGATATTGATAATTCAAAGCATATTATCTTCACTGACGACATATGGTCAAACTAAGGTGTACACATCATGATGCTTTTATAATCACTCTCCGGTGGCTAACTAGGATGTGGTTAACCTTTTTATAGATAAGGGGAGTTCCACTGAGGTGATGTCCCTCAAAATTTTTATCTAGTTGAATCTGCACGTAGAAGACCTAAAAGAAGCCATTGCACCCTTGGTCAGCTTTGCAGAAAGGATGACTTTATTCCTTGGGAAGGTTATTCTCCCCGTTCGAGCATGAGGAATATTTATGCTTATTGAGCTCGTTGTACTAGATATATATTCTCCATAAAAATACATACTTGGTAGAGGATGGTTGCATGCCATGAGGGCAGTGCCATCAAACTACCATTAGAAGGTAAAGTGCATCACTCATAAGGAGGTCATGAAAATTCGTGGGAGCTAGGATTTAACTCAGAAGTGTTTTGAAACTACCATCTGACCAAAATTGGAAAAAAAGGAAGAACATTGTGGATTCAATGGAGGGCTTTGTACCCTCTAAGTACCAATTGAATATGGGAGACCTGGTGTTAAGAAAACTAGGGTCGCACGTCCTGATCGGGTCACATAACCGTTTCAAAAGGTAGTTTTTGATAATGACTAGTTTGAGAAGAAGTTCTTGATTGGAAGCTCACTCACCGACAAGGACAAGGAATAACTGGTTGTTTTCCTCAAAATAAACTAAAAAGTCTTTGCCTGGTAATCATATGACATGCCAAGAATAGATATAGGGGTAATGTGTCACAAGATCCACATGGAACCATCACATCCATCAGTGACTCAAAAGGCATGAACAACTTCGCTCGAGAAGGTCAAAGAGGTCGAAGAGGAAGTGGGGAAACAATTGGAGTCATAACCCATGAAAGTAGTTTAATTCCCAAGTGCCTATCAAACCTAGTGGTCATGAAAAAAATCAATGGGAAGTGGAGAGCCTCATAGACTTTACCGATCTCAACCAAGCGTGTCCAAGTGAAAGTCCTCCTTTACCCGAGATAGACCATTTGGTCGCTGCGATTGCCAACCATGAGCATATGAGATTCTTTGACGCCTACTCAGGATACCACCAGATCCCACTATTTTCCCCTAACTAGGAAAAGACTTCCTTCGTTACCTCGTTGGGGCTATACTACTATAGGGTGATGTCATTCAGGTTAAAGAATGTTTGGGTAACTTACCAAAGACTTGTGCTAAAGATGTTCAAGGATCATTTGGGATATATGATGGATGTATACATAGACGACTTGCTGGTGAAGAAGAAAAAAAATTAAGGAGAGCACCTTGCAAACCTAACAAGAACTTTTGAAGTCCTTTGCTATCACAAAATGAAGCTGAATGCGATCAAATGATCCTTTGGGGTATAATCAGGAAAGTTCTTCGGATACTTAGTTATTCAAAGAGGTATTGAGTTAAACTCCAACAATATTGAATCCATCATGAAGGTATAACCCCCGGGTATTGTGTGAAAGGTAAAGAAAATTAACTAGCACTCTCGTTGCATTCAACCACTTCATATCGAGATCTTCAGAAAGGTGGCAACCTTTCGTTCAATCACTCAAAAAATAAAGAAATGGGACGAGGAATTACAAAATCACTTAAGACACTTGAAAAGGTGAAAAAGTATTTGATTTGACCACCATTGCAAGCCAATCCTGACGATTATGGCCCCTTGCACTTATACCTAGAAGTGTTTGATAATGCGATTAATTAGACCTTGGTTAATAAAGAGAAAGTAAGTCAAGATCCTATTTATTACACGAGAAATACCTTGCTCCATACAGAGAAGAGGTATCTCCTATTGGAGAAACTTGTTGTGACACCCTGAATAATTAAATACCGGGTAGCTACTCCTTTATTAAATTAATACAAAATGCAAAATTGGTTCAGTTCATAGCATCACTTTCGAAAACATTTTAATAATTACTAACCACCTAGTATTTAAAAAGTGAGTTGCCAAATTTTAATTAAATCCTATTAACATACAATAAGTAAATTATGAAATGCTAACATCACCACCTCAACATAGTCACAATAGAATAACCATTAAATAATAATGAGTCTGGAGGAATACTCCTCACAACAATCCAAATACTGAAAAAAATAAATACCAAATCTGCATCACTAAATCAATTACAACCCAAAGTCTGAAATAACTGAAATGTAAGATGTCTCTAAAGGATTGGGGCAACATGCCCAACAAAATAAGAAAATTTGATAATGGAATCAAGATCGAAGATGGAGGCGTCTACTATCAAGGTTCTGTAACTTCCACGGCAGCTACAGCACGTCACTTGAATAGAACTCCTATGCATGGTATCCTTGTGGCTGGGCACCTAAAAGGTTTTAAAGCAAAATAGATTTGAAAGAAAACGGGTCAGAGCCCGATTGTGAAAATAGTTTAAAATTTTGCAAGTGTTTAATATCATTAAACAGTGAATATAAAGTACATGATAGTGTGCGCTCTCACATGAGCTCCTCCCCTCTCAACTAATTGTGCACTCCTATCGCACCCGTACCCATTCTAGTTATTCCCATTTCTAACTAGTCCGATACTAAAATCTAACATTTCTATACGAGATTCAATTCAAATTCCCAACAACTTTTAGTTAACAGAGTGTTATAACTTGTTATACAGTTTCCCATATTACCACTACAAATTATTAGAAATCTTCCATTTTCACTTTACAAACTGTTGCTATTATTTATACTCACAATTATTTATGAATATTAATTTCAATCAACAGTATGTCATTCTCACCATAAATATGCAATACTAGCACCCCGAGACTAAGCTGCGGTGCACACATACTCTGCTATGAAATCTCGGTACATCACGTACATGAGGACCACGTATTCCGAATCTCTCAGGAAACGTTTCATTAATAACAACCACAAACAATAGAGGCGAACTCAGTTCACATCACATGGGTCACGCACATACCCACGCTCCCATGATCAGCAGACTTGTTAACTTCTCAATAAGCCCTTCTCTGACCTATGTCCTCGAGGTACCAATCTAAATCCCCCCCGTAGGCACACAAAGATTAGATGGCCCTAAACGAACGCCAACCTCCCATGATAGCAAGTACGATAGGTATGTCATACACAGATAACTACATATACTAAGCATTCTCACATATAAGATATTACAATATTTTATTAGTGGTATACTTATCGTTCTTATACCAACACTTAGTGTTATACAAATCACAAGTCCCCGGTTTACATGTATTCAAATTATCAATTATTCTCACTTCGTGATTAGTTACTCGCTTCCCAATCCACAAATGTCATTTGGTTCAAGACACTATTCTAAGTTTTACTCCTCAATGTACCCAATCTCCAAACTATACCCACTAGTTAATAAGGGAATATTATCTCACCATTTAAATAAGTCTACGGGATACTAGAAATCAATTCAGGCCAAAAAGGCCATTCTGTCAACTCATTAGAAATCTCGTTCGAACGAGGTCGTTCGAACGAGTGTCGTTTGAACGAAAGGCTTCGAACGAACTAACAATGGCCGTTCAAACGGTTGGCGCTGACGGCGGTGCAAACGGTTGAGTTTTGAGCCTTGGGATGCCTTAAGAGCTCTCTCCTCTCTTCTCCAATGGCCGTTCTAGGGTTTTGAGTGTTCTAACCCTAAGTGACTAACCTAAACGGCTGATATAGGTTACAAATTTTCGTTGGTTTAATTACCCAAAAATGCAAAATGACTAAAATGCCCTCCCGGTTACTAATTAGGCCTAAAAATGCCACGAGACCCAAATCAAACCCCCGGGTACACTTTTCTGACTATCTCGACCCTTCCGGACGCGTTGGCACACTCAAAACGACCATAATAAATCCTCAAATTAATATAGCCTGAAAATACGGGGTATTACATACTTCCCCCCTATTAACGGAATTTCGTCCCGAAAGTCGGAAAAATAAGGCATACCTGGTAAGAATAAATTTGGATATCTTTCGCGCATATCTGCCTCGCGCTCCCAAGTAAATTCCTCCACATTATGGTGCTCCCACTGGACCCGCACAAGTGGAACTATCTTCGACCTCAATCTCCTCTCACTAAAGTCTAGGATAGCCATCGGTCTCTCCTCGTAAGAGCTATCAGGCTGTAAATCTATCTCATCTATCGCAATGTGAGTATGGGCCATATCATCCCGAAGATATTGTCTCAACGACAAGATGTGGAATACATCGTGAATGCGATGTAAATGCTCCGGCAGTCCCAACCTGTAAGCAACTGGACCAATTATCTCGATGATGGGAAATGGTCCTACGTACCTCGGAGCCAATTTCCCCTTTTTCCCGAATCTCATCACTCCCTTCATAGGAGATACACGCAGTAACACTTGGTCCCCCATATTAAACTCCCAAAAGAATCGTTTCGCTTCGGCGTAGCTCTTCTGCCTGTCCTGGGATACCCGAATGCGACCCCTGATCATCTCAATCCTCGCGGAGGTCTCCTGAATCACCTCTGGTCCTAGAAACTTGTTATCCCCCACTTCGAGCCAACAAGCTGGGGAACGACAAGGCCTGCCATACAAAGCCTCAAATGGAGCCATGCCAATCGCGAACTGATAAGAGCTATTATAAACAAACTCTACCAGTGGAAGATGTGGCTCCCAACCTCCTCCAAAATCAAGAACACAAATGCGTAGCATATCCTCCAATATCTGATTAGTACGCTTTGTCTGTCCGTCTGTCTGTGAGTGGTAAGCTGAACTCAACCTCAACTCAGTACCCATAGCCTCCTGAAAGCTTTCCCAAAAATGTGACACGAAAATCTTGTCTCTATCTGACACAATATCCAGGGGCACCCCGTGTAATCTGACGATCTCAGCAATAAACAACTGAGCATACTGACCCATGGTATAATCTGTCCGCACTGGTAGAAAATGAGCCACCTTGGTCAAACGGTCTACAATCACCCAGATAGAGTCGTGGCCCCGTTGTGATATAGGCAACCCCGTAATAAAATCCATGGAAATACTCTCCCACTTCCACGCGGGTACTTCCAAAGGCTGAAGCGATCCTGACGGTTTCTGATGGTCCACCTTCACCAGCTGGCAGGTAGAACACTTTGACACGAACTCAACAATGTCCTTCTTCATCCCACTCCACCAGTATTATCTCCTCATATCCTGGTACATCTTATCCCCTCCAGGATGCACCGTAAATCGGGACCCGTGAGATTGGGTCATCACTGCATGACGTAATTTTGTTCTTTCTGGAACCATTAACCTCCCATTAAACCGTAAACCTCCATCAGAACTAACAGAATAGGACTCAGCACCCTCGACTAGAAGTCTCACAATCTGCTCCTGGAAAAACGGGTCTGTGGTCTGTGCCTGTATCACCCTCGTAACAATCTCGAGTGTGACTGACATAACGGATATGAAAGAACGGGCTACTGCGTCTTGGTGACCCAACTCCTTTCACTTTGCTTTCCAGACGTCCGCTACCTCGTCTACCGGTCTACGACTCAACGCATCAGCTACTACGTTGGCCTTCCCCGGATGATACTGTATATCGAACTGGTAGTCCTTTACAAACTATAGCCATCTGCGCTAACGCATATTCAGCTCTCGCTGAGTGAACAGGTACTGCAATGACTTGTGGTCTGTGAACAAATGGAATTTCTCTGCCAATAAATAGTGTCTCCATATCCTCAATGCAAATACGACCGCTGCTAACTCCAGGTCATGTGTGGGGTAATTCTTCTCATGCGGCTTAAGTTTGCGGGAGGCAAAAGCTATAGCCTTCTCCTCCTGCTGAAGTACTCCCCCAAGTCCCCGTAAAAACGTATCGGTGTAAACCAGGTACTCCACAACCGACTTCGGTAACGCAAGGACTGGTGCTGAAGTAAGCTTGTCTTTAAGCTCGTCGAAAGCCAACTGACAAGCATCATCCCAAACATACGGTACCCCTTTGCGAGTCAGATTCGTCAATGGACCCGCTATTTTGGAGAATCCATAAATGAATCTCCTATAGTATCCAGCTAATCCCAAGAAACTACGCACTTCCATCGGTGTTGTGGGTTGTCCCCACTCCCTCACCGCTGACACTTTACTTGGGTCAACTGCTATCCCCTACTCAGAAACAACATGCCCCAAGAACTGTACCTCTCGCAACCAAAATCCGCACTTCTCGTACTTAGCATACAACTGATGCTCTCGTAGGGTCTGAAGAACCTGCCTCAAGTGCTCGGCATGCTCCTCCTCGGAGTGTGAATATATCAAAATGTCATCTAAGAAAACTATGACAAACTGATCCAAAAACTCTCTGAATACTCGGTTCATCAAGTCTATGAAAATGGCTAGAGCATTTGTGAGTCCGAATGGCATCACCCTGAACTCATAAGACCCATATCTCGTCAAGAAAGCAGTCCTTGAAACATCCTGCTCCCTAATATGTAACTGGTGGTACCCCGACCTCAGATCTATCTTCGAAAAGAAAGTTTCTCCCCTCAACTGGTTGAACAGATCATCGATTCGAGGCAACGGATACTTATTCCGTATTGTGACATTGTTCAACTCTTGATAGTCCACACATAACCTCAGTGAACCATCTCTTTTCTTTACAAATAATACTGGAGTGGCCCAAGGTGAGCTACTCCTGCGAATGAAGCCCTGACCTAACAGCTGCTCTATCTGATCTCGTAGCTCTCGCATCTCTGCCGGAGCCATACGGTACGGTGCGCATGCTATAGGTCTTGTATCTGGCAATAAATCTATGACAAATTCTATATCTCGACTGGGGGGTAGGCTCGGTATCTCCTGAAACACATCGGAATACTCACTGACAATGGGAATCGAGTCTAACGGAATCACAACCTCCTTTGAGGTATCCTCCTCTATGTAATACAAATGAGCGGTCGAACCTCCCTCTGGGCGAGGCATCGCCACTACAAACATCTCTTGCCGTGGAATGGAAAAAATAATGCTCCCACTGAAGCAATCAATCATGGCTCTATAAGCTGCGAGCCAATCCATACCAATAATAACATCGTGCTCATGCATATCTAAGACTAACATGTATGCAGGTAATACCAAGCTACCAATCTCTACCCCCACTCCCCGGCATATAAAGAAAATAAGTGACCCACTTCCCAGTGGTGAGTCTACGCACGTCACTGTGCTCTCTGCTGTGGCTAATAACCCTAAGGGCTTCGCAAAATGCGTAGCTATAAAACAATGCGTTGCCCCCGTATCAAACAAAACCCGACCCATAGTACCATGGATAGGAAACATACCCTCAATCGCAGGTGGTGCCTGTGGAGTTGCTTCCTTATGGACATTATAGACACGTCCATACTGTAACTTCCCCTGCTGCACTGGAGCTATTGGAATGGTTGGTAGGGCTGGCACCTGGGCTGGAGTTGGGAGGGCAGGTGGAAAAAGTGGTCTCCGTGGCTCGTTACGGGCACCCTGCTGCTGTGGGGCCCTATCACCCTCCGGACAATCCTGGCGTCTATGGACGTGCTTACCACACCCTAAACATCGGCCTCTGAAGTTACCTCCCCTCTGACCCTGCTGACCACGGCCCGCTGGCCATTACCTTCCCGCCACTGGCCCTGTTGGCCCTGATTAGCACGCTGTTGGCCCTGCTGGCCCTTCTATCGGTGTTGGCCTTGCTGGCCCTGCTGATTAGGCTGACCCTGTTGGCCCTGCCTATAACCCCCATATCCCAGCCTAGAATCACCTGAATGGAATCTCTTAGCAGGGTCCCCCTGATGGAAACTCCACTTGTGCTAACGAGTCTGTCCATGAGATGGTGCCCCACTGGCACTATTACCCCCGGTCCTGCCCTGCTGGCTGGACTCTCCTGCTGTCTTGCTTCCCTAAAGATGGAAACGGTGATCCTGGCAATGTAGTAACGCAGCATTGAGTACGTCAGTGAAATTACTCAGGGACAAATTCCCTATGAGGTGCTGACGGATCCTCCAAGCTAACCCGTCGACAAACAACATAATCTTCTTGCTCTCAGTGGGTGCCTCACCTGGCACGATGGTGAGAAGTCTCGTGAACTCCTCCTCATACTCAGCTACGTTAGAGTTCTCCTGTTTCAAATTCAGCAATCTTCGCCTCATCCCAGTCTGCACGGCGGGTGGAAAATACTTGCGGTCAAATCGCTCCCAAAATGTCTGAATCGGGATCGTGTCCCTCTCCTCCATGTGGTAGTGGACTCCCACCGCTTCAATGCGGCCCCCACCAGCTTAAAGGAAGCCAATAACATCTTTTGCACGTCGGTGCACTCATACATACGGAGATGCCGCTGGATGTCTTTCTTCCATTGGCTGACTGTGACAATATCGGAGCTACCAGAGAACTCAGGGGGTGCGCTTTCTGAAAACCATCCTTAACCCTCTCCCATGCAGATGGGAGCTGTGCTGGTACTGGCGCCACTGCCTGAACCTGGGGTGGAGTCGGCTGAACCACCGCTAGTGCGGCATTCACCGCCTGAGCAACAATAGCGGCTACCTTCTTTGCATTTATAATGCCTTGTGCCGGGGCTGCTGGCCGCTCGGCCTGGGCACGCCTATATTTCGGTGCACGTCTCGGAGGCATCTGAAACGTGAAGAAGTTTATTAGTCTACAGTCATTATCAAATCTCAAATAGCTGAAGACGTAAACATAAAAACAAGAGTACAACAATCCAATAAATAGGGCTCTATAGCAATAACGTTAAGCTGAAAGCGAAATAAGCCATACAGATCCTATGGACACTAGAACCTGATGCTCTGATACCACCTGTGACACCCCGCCTAATTAAATACCGGGCGATCACTCCTTTATTAAATTAAATCAAGGTGAACAATTGGTACATTCTTAGCATCACTGTCGTAAAAATAAGTTTTCCAAATTAACACCCTAATTAATTAAGCTAAGTGTCAAAACCATATTTAAACATTACTTTCTAAATTTTATTTAAAGAAAAATTAATTATTTATTTATTAACAACATTTTAATAAGTAAGAGTCACAACACAATAATCCTGTAACATGATCCAATTAATTTACACATTCGTCAATCGAATCCCAACAAGTAAAATTCAAAGTAACACATCCATACTGAATAAATCCCATAGTAACAGAACTAGAAATAACTGAAATACAAATGTCCCAAATAAAACAGATCAATAAAGGAAGGGACGACACATGCCCAATAAATGAGAATGATAGAAGTGGAATCAATAAATGAAGCCGTCTACGCAAGTGGCCTGCAACTCCCACCTAAGCTGCATCACGTTCCTTTCAAGGGATCCTAAGCAAGACGGCCCTGTGGCTGGGCACCTGTAATATATACATATATATACAAAAGAGAAATAGAAACGGGTCAGATCCCGATAGTGTGTAGGATTTAAAATTCGTTTAGCAAGTATTTAAATTGATACAGGCCAATGCAACAACATATTAGAGCGACACTCTCTTGAGAAATTCTCACCTCTCTTCTAATGTGCACGCCAATCGTACTAACCTTCCCAACGGTTTATCCTGTCATTTATCACACAAATCTTCCCAATCATTTTACTTATCTTAGATTACCCATAAGATTTCAAAACAAAACAATATAATTGTTTAAAAAGAATACTTCCAATTAGTAACACAACTCTCGTTTTAGCTTCATTGATTTATAAAGTTTCCCAGTGACATATTATACTTTTCAAACAAGTATTTACGATTTAGTCAAGATTCATTTCTCACTTTCCATAACATAGTAAACAGTTTCAATTTCCCAGCTTTCATATATATATATTAAATACTCGTATAATATATATATATATTCTAACGGCACCCCACATAAAAACTATGGTGTGGGCATACTCTGCTATCCAATCCCCGTATCGCTCACACTAAGGGAAATACAAGTTCGGAATCACTCTCGAACTGTATCAACATATACACAAACAATATCGAGGCGAAGCATAGATTCCAAGTCTATAAGAGGTCAGTACATACACTCACGTCTCTTAGGACCGTCTGAACTATCGATTCGATAGCCTGTACTAAGGATATCTATCTCCTAGGGTACGAATCAATATCCCCCATAAGGCAACACAGGATAAGACCGTCCCAGCGCGGTAACCTCAGGGATAGCAAGTAGCGCGGGCATGCTTTTCACATGTATATAATATATGCATACACAATCATATAAATATACCACTTTTATCATATTAATATAGGTTCCTCTCATCACCCATAATTACAACATTTATCCTTAATTTTCACATTATTAGTATTACGTATAAGGGCTCGTCTCTAACCTTAACTCGAAGGATTTTCTCACTTATTACGTGACACTCGTGGACTCTATTCTCCCAAGTATAAAATTCAGTAAGTGTCCTTTTCATATTCCGACGTAACTCTCTCACGCATCTTTTCCTTTAATACATAAATCCATCGACCTTTAAGTAATTATCCCAAAAATACAATTCTAGCCCGTCATTAAAGGTCCCAACATTATTCATATGTCCTACTGGTCTTCCATATCTCCCAAAACATTTTATTAAGTATGCCCAAGAATTATTTCACAATAAATTGAATTTAACTAATTTAATAAGGGAAATAGGAGTCTTCCAGGAGGGGTCGATCAATCGAAATCTGGGGTTCGATCGATCGAAGCTCTTGGCTCGATCGATCGATCTAGCAGGTCTGCGAAATCTGAAATTCTGCAGTTACGGGTTTCATCTCCTGACTTCAAAAATTTTCATATTTTCTAATCCCAATCATCCCAGAATTGATACTACTAACCTTATATCATCATATTAGGTATTTTCAACTTAAAGCATGTGGTTTCTGTCATTTAATCATGGATTAACAGCCCAAGATCTATACAATTATCAAGAACCCTAGAAATTTCTTAATCATTGTTCTAATCTGTTTTTCCCAAAATTTCCTTCTAATACATCATCAAAATTCGTGGTTTAACCCTCTACATATTAAGGTATTTCCAGAATAACAGTTTATCCATCACTACATGCAATTCCTATCTCATATCTTTGGTTTTCTTCCATAAAAACTCTTTCTAATTACTCCTAAACTCATATGAAAAATGCATCAACGAAATAAGCAAGATAAACACTTGCCTGGGATTTTCAGAAGTCTAGTTTGTGGCAGATTTTGGTGTGGTTGCGTTTCCCGTCTCGCGATCTACGCGTTGGCGCTGACGGCAGTGCAAACGGTTGAGTTTTGAGCCTTGGGATGCCTTGAGAGCTCTCTCCTCTCTTCTCCAATGGCCGTTCTAGGGTTTTGAGTGTTCTAACCCTAAGTGACTAACCTAAACGGCTGATATAGGTTACAAATTTACGTTGGTTTAATTACCCAAAAATGAAAAATGACTAAAATGCCCTCCCGGGTTACTAATTAGGCCTAAAAATGCCCCGAGACCCAAATCAAACCTCCGGGTACACTTTTCTGACTATCTCGACCCTTCCGGACGCGTTGGCACACTCAAAATGACCATACGAATGACTTATAAAATATTCACTTTTATCTATCATTAATTAGTCCCGACGCGACACGGGCGCGTCCCGACTCAAATTTCCAAAATTGTCATTTAATTCACTCATGACATTCAATATAACCAATGTTATATATTACTTTCTCATTAGTATTATATTCAACAAATTTCATATAATTACTAACTCTCGTCAAGTTAATAATTATAATATAATTAATTTCCGGATTTTTATTAAATAATTAACTCACATTAAATTTAATAAATCCCCAAATTAATATAGCCTGAAAATACGGGGTATTACACCAACTATACCCACTAGTTAATAAGGGAAGGCTATCTCACCATTTAAATAAGTCTACGGGATACTAGAAATCAATTCAGGCCAAAAAGGCCATTCTGTCAACTCGAACGACGTGGGCAGGTCTTCTAACGAGATGGCAGTTTCAGCCCAGAAATTCCCATATCCATTTTTCTCAATTATTCTCTCCTCTAAACCCACCCTAAGACCATCCAATTTATTTTCCAATGTTTTTAAACCATTTCTAATCATCCTAAATAATCTCTTAACACATTTTATGGGTCAAATTTTATAAATAATCAAGGAATTTATATAAATCCCTAAATATTTCTCCAAACCCTAAGAACATGAACTCATAATTTTCTTATGCCAAATTACTCATCATAAATCCGTTTTTAAATCATCATATATATAACTCTTCGAATATTCAATTAGTCCATCATCATTCTACATGCAAAATCCTAACCCAAATTCAAAGTTTCTTCAGCAATTTCATGGTTTTCTTCAAAAATTTCAATATGAGATAATTCCTACACTAAACATGGAAGACATATTCAATGCACTAAAAATATCAAATCACTTGCTTTATATTGTTCTTCGGAATTGATGTTGGTGAATGAAAGTTGATTCTCTCCTTTCTCTATACATTTTCTCCCAAGGTTGAAGATGGCTTGGTTTTGGTTCTCTCCAACTTCTCTCATAACTCCCGTATCCCACTCTCTAAACTTTTGCTGGTAATGGCCTTAGTGTCTCCTTTAGAATAATAAATATTAACTCTAATTTTCGTGGGTTTTAATTCCCATATTTTTAAAATTACCAAAATACCCTTTTAAGTTGCCGGTTTGGCCTAAAAATGCCCCGGGACCCAAACTAAACTCCCGGCTAATATTTTCTGACTATTTCAACCCTTCCGGTCTCGTTAGCACACTCAAAATAACCATTTGGTTGATAAAAATAAAATTCGCTTTTTTATTCAAATAATTACATTCGTGACGTGACTGACACGCACGTCCCAACTAAATTTCCCAAATTGTCGTATTTCAGTCTCGCGATAATTTTAATATTTTCAATATTCATATATTGCCACATATACACGTCATAATTAAATACTAACTCACATCTCGTTAGTATTTATATCCGGATTAATTCTCAATTAATTCACATTTAATTTAATTAATCCCTTAAATAAATATCAATAAAATTATGGGGTATTACATACTTCCCCCCTAATAATAGAATTTCGTCCCGAAATTCGGAACTAAAAAGTACCTGGTAAAAACAATTCTGGATAACATTCGTGCATCTCATCCTCGCTCTCCCATCTGGACTCCTCAGCATTATGATGTCGCCACTGAACACGTACCAACGGTACTATCTTTGACCGCAGTTTTTGCTCGCTTCGGTCCAAAATAGCAATCGGTCCCTCCTTGTAGGAACTATCGGGCTGGAGATCGATGTCCTCCAAAGCAATGTGAGTATGGGCCAAATCATCCCTAAGATATTTCCTTAGCGAGGAAACATGGAACACATCATGAATCTTATGCAAGTGCTCCGGTAACCCAAGTCTATATGCAACGGGCCCAATCCGCTTGATAATAGGAAATGGTCCCACATATCTCGGTGCCAATTTCCCCTTCTTCCCAAAACACATAATCCCCTTCATATGAGATACTCTGAGTAAAACCTGGTCCCCCACTTTGAATTCTCTGAAGAACCTCTTCGCATTAGCATAGCTCTTCTGCCGATCCTGAGCTACCCGAATGCGACTCCGTATCAATTTTATCCTTACCGAAGTATCCTGAATCACCTCTGGCCCAAGTAGTTTATTATCCCCCTCTTCTAACCAACATGATGGGGAACAACAAGGTCTACCATACAACGCCTCAAATGGATCCATGCCAATGGTGAACTGGTAGGAGTTATTATAAGCAAACTCCACCAGTGGAAGGTACTGCTCCCATCCACCCCCAAAGTCTATGATGCACATACACAACATGTCCTCCAACATCTGACTTGTACGCTCAATCTGCCCATTGTTCTGTTGGTGATAATCCGTACTCAACCGCAATTCAGTGCCCATGGCCTCCTGGAAGTTCTCCCAAAATCGTGAAATAAATATCTTGTCTCGGTCAGACACGATATTTAGAGGCACACCGTGAAGTCTCACTATTTCCATAATAAAAATCTAGGCATACTTTCCCGTAGTGTAGTCTGTCCTCGCGGGTAGAAAATGAGAAACTTTGGTCAACCTATCCACAATTACCCAAATGGAGTCGTGACCCCTCTGTGACGTAGGTAACCCCGTGACAAAGTCCATGGATATGCTCTCCCATATCCACATCGGAACCTCTAATGGCTGTAGAAGTCATGCCGATCTATGATGATCCACCTTTACCAGCTGACAAGTCACGCATTTAGAAACAAACACGTCAATAACCCTCTTCATCCTGCTCCACCAATACTGACGTCACATGTCTTGGTACATTTTGTCCCCACCAGGGTGTACCGCGAATCGTGAGCCGTGCGACTCTGCCATCACCTCGTGTCGTAAGTCTTCCCCTTCCGAAACGACTAGTCTCCCATTAAAGCGTAATCCCCCGTCTGAGCTAACGGTATAGGACTCGGCTCCCTCTGCTAGTAATCGAACTATCTTCTCCTGACAGAACGAGTCATTTGCCTGGGCCTGTATCACTCTCATAATGATCTGAGGTGTAATAGTCATCATAGACATAAACGATCAGGCCACTGCAACCTGGTGTCCCAACTCCTTCCACTTAGCTTTCCACACCTCGGCCACTTCATTTACTCGCCTACGGCTCAACGCGTCTGCTACCACGTTAGCCTTTCCTGGGTGATATTGGATATCAAACTGATAATCCTTCACAAACTCAAGCCACCGTCATTGACGCATATTCAACTCTTTCTGGGTAAAGAGGTATTGTAGAGACTTGTGGTCCGTGAACAACCGAAACTTCTCCCCTAGGAGATAATGTCTCCAAATTCGAAGGGCAAATACAACTGCCTCTAACTCCAAGTCATGGGTGGGGTAATTCTTCTCGTGAGGCTTAAGCTTACGTGAAGCATAAGATATGGCCTGACTCTCCTGTTGTAGTACACCTCCAAGTCCTTGTAAGGATGCATCGGTGTAGACTAGATACTCAACTCCCGATCTCAGCAATGCCAACACAAGTGCTGAGGTCAACTTGTCATTCAACTTATCGAATTCCAACTGACAGGCATCGCTCCAAATGAATGGCACACCCTTACGAGTCAGATGTGTCAAAGGACCTGCTATCTTTTAGAAACCCCGAATAAACATCCTGTAGTATCCTTCTAGGCCCAAGAAACTACGGATCTCAGTCGGTGTCGTGGGCTATCCCCACTCCCTCACCGCGGATACCTTCCCCTGATCAACAGATATCCCTCGGTCTGAAATGATATGCCCCAAAAACTAAACCTCCTTCATCCAAAACCCACGCTTCTCATACTTTGCATAAATCTGGTTCTGACGTAGCACCTGCAAAACCTGTCTCAAATGCTTGGCATGCTCCTCTTCTGTCTAGGAGTAAACCAGAATGTCATCAATAAAAACAATGACCAACTGGCCTAGGAACTCTCTGAACACCCTATTCATTAAGTCCATAAACACGGCTGGAGCATTGGTCAAGCCAAAAGGCATAACCCAAAACTCATAGAACCATATCTCGTCAAGAAAGCAGTCTTTGAGATGTCTTGCTCCCTGATACGCAACTGATGGTATCCCGATCGCAAATCAATCTTTGAGAAGAATGAAGATCCTCTCAGTTGGTTGATGAGGTCATCGATTCGGGGCAACGGATACTTATTCCGTATCGTGACCTTATTCAACTCTCGATAATCTACACAAAACCTCAACGATCCATCCCTCTTCTTTACGAACAACACAGGGGCTCCGCACGATGAAGTAATCTTCCGGATAAACCCCTGACCCAATAACTGCTTAATTTGATCTCGTAACTCTCTCATCTCTGCTGGAGCCATACGATAAGGTGCGCGATCAATAGGTCGAGTGCTCGACGTCAAATCGATCATAAAATCTATCTCTCTACTCGAAGGTAGTCTAGGTATATCCTGAAATACATCAGCGAACTCACTAACAACGGGTATCGCATCGAGTGGTATCACCACTTCCTTAGAGGTCTCCTCCTCTATATAGTACAAATGAGTGGACGATCCTCCCTCAGGGCGAGGCATCTCCACTAAAAACATCTCCTGCCCAAGAATGGCAAAGATAAGACTTCTACTAAAATAGTCAATCATGGATAGGTACGCAACTAGCCAATCCATACCAGTAATCGCATCGTACTCAGTTATCTCTAACGCTAACATATCAGCGGGTAAAGTAAACTTCCGATCTCTAGACCCACACCTCTATAAATAAGTGAAATCACAGACCCCCTACTCAACGGTGAATCTACACAAGTAACCATGCTCTCGGCGGTGTCTAATAACCCAATAGTGCTTGCAAACCTCATGGCAATGAAACAATGTGTGGCCCTCGTGTCAAATAAAATACGCCCCATAATCCCCTGAATAGAGAACATACCCTCAATGGCCGGTGGATCCTGTGGGGCTACGGCATGCTGGAGCTGATACACTCTCCCACACTGAAGTTGTCCCTGCTGGACTGGGATCGCTGGAATGGGTGGTAGTGCTGCCATCTGTGGTGGTGCTGGGAGGCGGTGGGAAACATAGGCCTCTATGGCTCGTGCCGGGCACCCTGCTGCTACTGCTATTGTTGTGGGGCTCTGCCCCTATCGGCACAATCCTGGCGTTTGTGGCCAATCTTGCCACAAGTGAATCACTTACCCAGGAAATTTCCCCCTCGCTGTCCCTACTGCCCTTGACCCTGATGGCCGTTACCATTCTTACCCTGGCCTTGTTGGCCCTGCTGAAACTACTGTTGTTGACCATTCTGACCCTACTGGCCCAGATGGATGTTCTAACCCTGATGGCCATGCCTAAAACCTCCCTGTCCACTTCTGAAACCCCTAGATCTTAATCTCTTATGATCCCCCTATTGGCAATCCTGGTCACCCTGCCTGTGCTGTCCCTGAGCATATTGTTCCCCGCTGGCACCATTTCCCCCGGTCCTACCCTGTTGGCTGGACTCCCTTGATCTCTTGCTCTCAGACATATGGAAGCGATGATCCTGGCAGTGAAGCAATGCAGCGTTAACCACATCAGGATAAGTGGCCAACGAGAGATTCCCCAACAAGTGTTGACGGATTCTCCATCAATCCATCCGTGAACTTCTGAATTTTCTTCTCCTCAGTCGGTATCTCATCGGGAACAATGTTCAAGAGATTAGTGAATTCGCTCTCATACTCGGCCACGGTCCTCCCCTCCTGCTTGAGGTTCATCAATTTCCTCCTCATTTCAATGTGAACAGCTGACGAAAAATGTTTGCAGTCAAACCGCACCCAGAACTCCTGAATAGAAAGGTTGTCCCTCTCCTTTGCGGTGGTAATGGACTCCCACCATTGCAATGCAGATCCTAGTAGCTTGAAAGTAGCCAGTATCTGCTTTTGAACATCTGTGCACTCGTACATCCTTAAGTGCCTCTTAATGTCCTTCCTCCGCTGACTGGATACCACAACATCGGAGCTACCTGCAAACTCCGGAGGGTGTGATTTCTAAAAAGCATCACGGACGCGTTCCCAAGCAGACGAAAATACATGAGCCTGAACTGGCGCAACTACCGGCGCCTGGGGTGGTGCCTACTGTACAACGACTAGGGCGGCATTTACCGCTTGGGCTACAATAGCTACAACCTCGGCGGCATTCATAGTGCCCTAAAATGGTGCAGGCTGTGGCTCTGGCTGTGCATCCCTAGGAACTCGCTACACACGTCGTAGAGGCCTCTTAAATGAGAGTAAAGTCTTATAACTTCGCAGTTATTATCTCAAAATAGATAAAGAGCGAAGCATACACAAAAGAATACAACAATCTGAAAATATAGGGCTCTACATCAAAGAAAGCTCAGCGAAAACAGAATAAGCCGTACAGATCCTAAGGACACTAGAACCTGATGCTCTGATACCACCTGTGACACCCTGACTAATTAAATACCGGGTAGCTACTTCTTTATTAAATTAATAGAAAATGCCAAGTTGGTTCAGTTCATAGCATCACTGTCAAAAACATTTTAATAATTACTAACTACCTAGTATTTAAAAAGTGAGTTGCCAAATTTTAATTAAATTCAATTAACATACAATAAGTAAATTATGAAATGCTAACATAACCACCTCAACATAGTCACAATAGAATAACCATCAAATAATAATGAGTCTGGAGGAATACTCCTCACAACAATCCAAATACTGAAATAAATAAATACCAAATCTGCATCACTAAATTAATTACAACCCAAAGTCTGAAATAACTGAAATGTAAGATGTCTCTAAAGGATTGGGGCGACATGCCCAACAAAATAAGAAAATCTGATAATGGAATCAAGATCGAAGATGGAGGCGTCTACTATCAAGGTTCTGTAACTTCCACGGCAGCTACAGCACGTCACTTGAATAGAACTCCTATGCATGGTATCCTTGTGGCTGGGCACCTAAAAGGTTTTAAAGCAAAATAGATTTGAAAGCAAACGGGTCAGAGCCCGATTGTGAAAATAGTTTAAAAATTTACAAGTGTTTAATATCATTAAACAGTGAATATAAAGTATATGATAGTGTGTGCACTCACATGAGTTCCTCACCTCTCAACTAATTGTGCACTCCTATCGCACCCGTACCCATTCTAGTTATTCCCATTTCTAACTAGTCCAATACTAAAATCTAACATTTCTATACGAGATTCAATTCAAATTCCCAACAACTTTTAGTTAACAGAGTGTTATAACTTGTTATACAGTTTCCCATATTAGCACTACAAATTATTAGAAATCTTCCATTTTCACTTTACAAATCGTTGCTATTATTTATACTCATAATTATTCATGAAAATTCATTTCAATCAATAGTATGTAATTCTCACCATAAATATGCAATACTAGCACCCCGAGACTAAGCTGCGGTGCACACATACTCTGCTATGAAATCTCGGTACATCACGTACATGAGGACCACGTATTCCGAATCTCTCAGGAAACGTTTCATTAATAACAACCACAAACAATAGAGGCGAACTCAGTTCACATCACATGGGTCACGCACATACCCACGCTCCCATGATCAGCAGACTTGTTAACTTCTCAATAAGCCATTCTCTGACCTATGTCCTCGAGGTACCAATCTAAATCCCCCCCGTAGGCACACAAAGATTAGATGGCCCTAAACGAACGCCAACCTCCCATGATAGCAAGTACGATAGGTATGTCATACACAGATAACTACATATACTAAGCATTCTCATATATAAGATATTACAATATTTTATTAGTGGTATACTTATCGTTCTTATACCAACACTTAGTGTTATACAAATCACAAGTCCCCGGTTTACATGTATTCAAATTATCAATTATTCTCACTTCGTGATTAGTTACTCGCTTCCCAATCCACAAATGTCATTTGGTTCAAGACACTATTCTAAGTTTTACTCCTCAATGTACCCAATCTCCAAACTATACCCACTAGTTAATAAGGGAAGGTTATCTCACCATTTAAATAAGTCTACGGGATACTAGAAATCAATTCAGGCCAAAAAGGCCATTCTGTCAACTCATTAGAAATCTCGTTCGAACGAGGTCGTTCGAACGAGTGTCGTTTGAACGAAAGGCTTCGAACGAACTAACAACTCATTAGAAGGGATACTGTCATCTCGTTAGAAGTTCGTTCGAACCAGGTCGTTCAAACGACCTGGGCAGGTCTTCTAACGAGATGGCAGTTTCAGCCCAGAAATTCCCAAATCCATTTTTTTCAATTCTTCTCTCCTCTAAACCCACCCTAAGACCATACAATTTATGTTACAACGTTTTTAAACCATTTCTAATCATCCTAAATAATCTCTTAACACATTTTATGGGTCAAATTTTATAAATCATCAAGGAATTTATATAAATCTCTAAATATTTCTCCAAACCCTATGAACATGAACTCATAATTTTCTTATGCCCAATTACTCATCATAAATCTGTTTTTAAATTATCATATATATAACTCTTCGAATATTAAATTAGTCCATCATCATTCTACATGAAAAATCATAACCCAAATTCAAAGTTTCTCCAGCAATTTCATGGTTTTCTTCAAAAATTTCAATATGAGATAATTCCTACACTAAACATGGAAGACATATTCAATGCACTAAAAATATCAAATCACTTGCCTTAGATTGTTCTTCAGAATTGATGTTGGTGAATGAAGGTTGATTCTCTCCTTTCTCTACAGATTTTCTCCCAAGGTTGAGATGGCTTGGTTTTGGTTCTTGTAACTTCTCTCCAACTTCTCTCAAAACCCCCGTAGCCCACTCTCTTAACTTTTGCTGGTAATGGCTTTAGTGGCTCCTTTAGAATAATAAATATTAACTCTAATTTTCGTGGGTTTTAATTCCCATATTTTTAAAATCACCAAAATACCCTTTTAAGTTGTCGGTTTGGCCTAAAAATGCCCCAGGACCCAAACTAAACCCCCGACGAGTGTTTTCTAACTATTTCGGCCCTTCCGGACTCGTTGGCACTCTCAAAATAACCATTCGGTTGATAAAAATAAAATTCACTTTTTTATTCAAATAATTACATTCCTGACGCGACTGGCACGCGCGTCCCAACTAAATTTCCCAAATTGCCGTATTTCAGTCTCGCGGCAATTTTAATATTTTCAATATTCATATATTTCCATATATACACATTATAATTAAATACCAACTCACATCTCGTTAGTATTTATATCCGGATTAATTATCAATTAATTCACATTTAATTTAATTAATCCCTTAAATAAATATCAATAAAATTACGGGGTATTACACTTGTGTACTTACTAGTAGTAGCCTTCTGAAAGTTAATTACTTTGAGACGTATACTGTTATTGTTCTTACTACCTTCCCTCTAAAAGAGATACTCAGGAATGTCGACTTGTCTAGAAGGATATTTAAGTTATCGGTGGAACTTATGAGGTTTGATATGCACTTTCAGCCAAGGACTTCAGTCAAGGGGCAAGTCTTATACGACTTCATTATTGAATTTTATGGCAACCAAGAACTGATGGAGATAGTCACCAAAAAGAAAGAATTTATCCAATAAATGATCAAAGAGGGGGAGATATGAACCATCTATGTCGATAGAATCTCAAATTACAAGGGGGAAGGATTTCGAATAGTATTGGTATCCCCATAAAAAAATGTCCTCAATCAAGAAATTCTCCTAAGATTTGAAACCTAAAAAAATGAAGCAAAATATTAGGCGTTAATCAGAGGATTTCGGACTGTACTCTTCCTAGACGCACGTCACTTTGACGCCTTTTGCAACACAAGGTTGGTATCAAATAAGATATCAAGATAGTAGAAAGATAAGTATGAACACATGGATGCATACCTTGAAGAGTCTTAACACTTGGTCGCCTAGTTTAAAAATGTACAACTGCAACAAGTGCTAAGGGGAACAATAGTCACGTGGATTTGATTGCCACATTTTTTTTAGCTGTCAAGGGAGATATGAAGCGAACGCTCCAAGTAGATTACCTTGATCGACCCAATAAAGGGAAATCGATTGAGCAGGTTATGCCCATTGATAAGGACCAAAGTTTGATGGATCTAGTAGTGTGTTACATATAGGAGGATGTATTGTTAGACGATAAGAAGGAGGCACGGAAAGTCGGGGTTAAAGTTGTTTGTTTTTATCTATTTGTCGATCTACACCTTTATCAGTGCTCATACTATAACCCACTTTCAATGCGTGCACTCGGATGATGTCAATTGGACTCTCTATGACTTACACGAGGGAATATGTGGAAGCCACTCAAGGGGTAGGTCACTGGTATTTAGATCCATCAAAAAAGGGTATTAGTGTCTGTATACACAGCAGGACGCGTCTGCTGAGTCTGAAAATGCAAAAAAATGCCAAATTTTCTTATCATTAGTGCATCATCTCGCCAGCATCACAGGTCCTTGGCCTTTTACTCAGTGGGGGCTTGACATATTGGTCCATTTTCCCTCACCTTTGGAAGCAGGAAGTATTTTTTGGTCGACACGACTTACTTTTTTAAATGGATTGAAGGATAGACATTAGCGAACATTCGATATTTTGACATTTCCAATTTCATATGGAAGAACATCATAATATGATTTGGCATCCCCAAGATCATCATCACAGACAAAATGACTCAATTTGAGAGCAACATCTTCCAAAGCTTCTATGATGACCATGATAGTAACACCATTATAGTTTAGTGTCCTACCCTCCGAGCAATAGGAAAGAAAAGCTTCTAACAAGACCGTCATCAATGGAATAAAAAAATATTAAAAAAAGTGATGGTCTCATGGGTCGACCATTGCCCCCATGTTCTTTGGGAGTTTCAAACTATGCATAAAAGATCAATGAGGAAAAAAATCCATCAACCTATCTTATAGGATGGAGGCAGTCATACCACTAGAAATAGGTATGTTGGCCATGAAGTCTGCTTGACCAAGACCTCAACAACGAAGCAATCAGAGCAAAGATAGACTTAGATGATGAAAAGAGGGAATTAGATCTTGTGAATTTTTTCTCCTACCAGCAGTAGTTGGCCAAGGCGAGGAGCTTTAAGGTTAGAGACTATGTCCTTAGATAGAGTATAGGCAGTGCCAAAAATCCCTCAGATGGAAAACTGGGGCTAACTAGGAAGGCCCGTTCAAAGTTATTCGGGATGAATTAGAGGGAGACTATTACTTAGAAATAATAGAGGGCAGAGAGGTTCCCCAAGAATGGAACGCGACCAATTTTAATAAGTTTTACTTCTATAGTCTAAGTATACTTCGATTTTGAATTATATTTTCAAGCTATCTTTTAAATTTATTGCACATATTTACGTTTGTTAGCCTTTATCTCTATACATTGTTCAAAGTGGCGGGATAATGAGTATTTAAGAAACAAGATCGATTAGTCAAATGAGTCTTCTTTGGCTTATTACTTATCACTGTGATGATTATCTTCTTTCGAATGTCGACTTTTAAGACTGATTACTTGGTTCATCAAATACATCTTTAGATTGAAACGTCTTTATATTGACTAACTGATTGATCGGCCAAAGGTCAATTAAACTCAAAATATTTTGACGATTAACAAAACATATACAATGGCTCACAACTGATGAAAGGACTACTAGGGAACCTTAGGCACCTAAGACAAACTAGGTTGAAAAAATACTTGCTGGGGACGACACCAGAAAAAAGGCGCCTTAGTGATTTTCTCGTTCTAGGACTAAGGTTTGATATGATGACATATCCTAAAAGGTAAGAGCATAGACCACATAACGAAAACAAAAGAAAAATGAAATAAATTCCTTTAATACTTTAAGATGTTATAAGGAAATTATAAAATATATAATTTACAACAAAATAGTAAATATAACTTAATCAATTGCGCAATCGAGATGACTCATTAACTAAAACCCCAACTCCAGTTGGAGGAGCATCCAAAGCATAAGAAACAATGGTCTGAGACATATCTCTGATTCTCAATGCCCCAAGGAGTCACTCTGTCAACTAAGTGCTGAGGTCAGTAAAGTGAATCACCTCTATCAAGGTTGTAGTCACTGATGTGCTTGTTTTATTAATATAAATTGTATGGAATTCGTTGGGATCCACTAGACGTCATGCTTTTAAGAGGGTTTTAGTTGATTAAGACAACCAGGTTTATGCTAGTACAATATTTCTGAGTCCTTTAGCACCTTTGCCAATGTCAGGAGATTAAAAAACCAATCTTATATCCAAAATATTTAGCATCGTTCAAAGAAGGATCCATATTTAGAAGATCCTCATCATAGCCATCCATCCATACATGGTGAGGCTATTTGTGAAATTGGAATATAGGGTGATTGATCTTCTTGAACAGACTCTTGAAAGCCCTCACTTTACCATCAAGGGATATTTTGGTTTCCACTAGCTTGAATGTCAAATAACCACATTTTTTCTTCCTACATGAGGATAGACCCTTAACGGTATCAACCTTGTCATTCAAAGACTTTTTTATTTAGTCTTCTCTAGATCCTCTATTAGATGGGCATTCTCCTCTTTTAGAAATAAGGCCCCTTCTCCAAACTGCTCACTCAGGACTTGTTAAGTCTTTCAAGTTCAACCCTCAAGTCACTGTTCTCCTCTAGAAAATCAATGACCTCCATGGCTATTAAAAGTGTCGATAAGTAAAGAAAAATTCTTCTTTGCATGAGAGAACTCAATGTCGGCCAGTTTCTTATCAAATCCTTCTTCTCTCCTCAATTCTGCAACCTTTTTGGTCAAAGTAAACCCTTAGATTGGCTAACGACCCCTTATGACTCCTTTGAGTAATAAAAATCATGTGATAAAGGGAAACATTGTCTGCCAGAGCCTGATAAAAGAGGTGACAAAAATCGAAGTAAGCCTCATTTACTCCGATGGATACACCAAGACCCAAGAGTTGGTCGAGATCATCATCATCATTTTCATCATGGCCAATAAGAAAACGTCTACCAAATCGTTACAGAAATTTTTGATAAGTGGCAACGAGTTATGCAAGTCTCGTACAGAATTAAATGGATAGATAGTCGAGCATATAATCTTAGAAAACATGAAAATATTTATGAAATACCATAAAAACTAAAAGGGAAATAATTGAATCAAACTTTGTATTTAACTAAAATTTCACAAATAGGGAAATCCCTTATATCATTTATCAAAGGAAAAATAAATACAGTGCTTTCGAATAGCCCTAAGCAGAATTCTCGTCGATGTTGTCCTTCTCGGTAGCTTGGAAAGTGGTTATTACCTCTCTTTAGTTGGCCCCGATCATAGCGATTGTTTAACCTGTACATGAATAAGCTCACTAAAAGAATCTTTTCCTCTGACCACCGCCTCATCATCACTGTCGCCATCTTCCTTAATTTAATGAGGGGAACTTGCATTGTGCTCCTTGAAGAGGTCGGAGTCCTCAGCAACTCCGACCTTCATAAGAACCTCATCCAAGTCGTTCCTAAAAAACATCTTTCTAAGGTATTCAAAATGAATATCGGCATTGTCAAAGGCCTCAGCCTCACTAGCCTATGTTTGGCAATCTTGGCCTCAACCTTAGCATTTTTAATATCTTTATTAGCTTCAACTATAGTGGCATACAAGGAAGAAGAGGCCTAAATCATTTTTAAAGATTATTTTTCTCAATCTCCAAGATTTTGACTTTTTGGCCGAGCTTCACCTTTTCGGCCTCCTAAGTAGCATTGAGTGATTGAAAAGGTGCAATAGATTTTCCCAGCTCCTCAAAAGAAACCTCCACATTAATGAAGGACTTCTTCAGTCTCCAAAAACTGATTATAGTCGATCACAAACTACGAGACATTGGGTGAATAAGGAATGGGAAAAATACATTACAAATACACACAAATAAAAGACATAAGAATGATAAACTTATGAGAAATATATTGTGGTTGGCACATTACAACATCTGAGCATGAGGTAAGGCAAAAATAGCTACCATATCAGAAGGAAAGACCCCTAATCGAATCCAGTCTCAGTCTAGGTCAGAATGAAAAGTTACTAATTGGTAAATTCCACTGCCCTTATCAGCCAAGCAAGATCTTTCTATTTGCCTGAAGAATGAGAAAAAGAGAGGAGACCTCGTAACATTTGTAATGACAAAGTTAACGAACTTACTCTTAGCCATACAATTAGAATAGACCATGGTAGAGGGAACTTTTGAAACATCTAATGGTTCTAAGGAAGATGACATTTGTTCCTCGTTTGATTCCTCCCCTTCTAAGTTCTGGAAGGTGGAAGCTTTTGGGTTCTCCAAGGTAATGGGGATGATCATCATTTGTTCTACATATCCTAAAAAAGGAGGTGGTAGATCTCCTATGTAGTGCAGTAGTGCGACTAACGTGGGGTGATCACTAACACTAGTCCTATATTGAATGAACCAAACTGTTCATTGATCATTGAAATTAATGACACTTTTGCGAAGAGACTTTTTCTTGCTTTTTCCTACAACAAAAAAAGATGACATAAACCTAAATCAAATAAAAGATAGTAAATTCAAAAATGTCTATATTTTCTAACCTATGATTTTCCCTTCCAGGGGGGATCTTGGCCCTTCATATGCCAAACCCTTGGGAATGGGGGAGATATTGTCAGTTCTTCACTATTAGGCCATGATCCCAGTAATCCTTACTAGAATAAGGGAGATTCACAATCAGAGCACGATTGACCACCCTCGTCTTCATGTAATATAAACCCTCAAGGGGCATTACCCATTGGTAATAGTACATAATTTCAATAATGTCAAGATGGGTCCCATATAGGTCGTCAATGCGATGAACTCCATTAGTGATCCTCCAAGTATTTGGAAAGACATGGGCTGGAACCATATAAAAATATTGGCAGAACTCCATGAATAAACGATTTGGGAGAAAATTAATCCCACATTCAGCAATGAAAATGGATGGCAACCAATAGCCCTAAGAAATGGCACAACGGTTATAGGTACCCCCAAATTAATTCAACTAATGGTAGTCAAGTTTGAAATTTTCAACATTGTTTTCATTAATAACATACATCATTATTAAAGATGAAAACTCAAGGTAATAATCAAAAAGAGAAAGTGAAGAAGTGCAGAAAAGCGATCAAAATGAAGTTGAAAGTTTTAAAAGTTCTTACACACGAAAAGACAACAGTGAAAAGCTCTCCTTTGAAGTTCGCATGATTTTTTTAAATGAATAGAAAAGTGAGAAAATAGAAGGAACCGTTGTTTTTTTATGAGAAATGCCCTCACAATTACCCAAAAATCTAATGATAACACATGCTTATGACGTCTTTCGAAGACATGACTCGTTGCTAAGAAAATAAGCTTTATTTACGAGTGTGCCCCGAAGGCATATAACAGATATACACTCTCTAGATTCTAGGGCATATACTGAATTGCCCTCTAACCATCCAGTGAAGATCTTATACAATAATTAACTTTCAAGGAAGGAACACTGTTCTTTTCTTAGTGCTAAGTCTTATCAAAGATCAACAATCGACCTAGTCACAATAAAGCCCAACAATAAATCCCAATAATCACCTAAGCACATGCTCCACAATGCTTTGATCTTATAATATAAGATCCTTCTAAATCTAGGTAGATGTGTGGTCACCTTTTAAGAAGATAACTCTTTCTTTTGAGTGAGATATAACCATCTCTCTCTTGGCCTCTTCACAAAAATATAACTAGTACTCCCCCACTCTCAAAACCTAATAATAAACTATGCAGCTTAAAATCCCAACTTAAACCAATATATACTAGTTTAAGTGGTGGGCTTGGGACAAACTGGATTTCTTGAGAGTCTGGGGATAATTACTTGGATATATGGACTATACTAGGGACCCGAGACAAATAATTATATTATCTTTCAAATAAATACTCGAAAATTCCAAATTATAAATCCCGTAATTTATTTTCTTTTTATTTAATCATAATTAATTCCACTAAATAATTATGACTACACTCCAATTTAATTATCTAAAACTCACTCAGATATAATGAGGTCTTATTTGCGAAGTTAATTATGGTACATAATTGGATTTCCCACATTAGGCTTCTGATGCCCGCTTGGTCAAATTAATTTTTTGTTAATTGAATTTAACCAACATTTAATCAATTACTTGATTCTCAAATTTAACTTATTTTCTACTATATCGGATTATAAATAGTACACTGATCAAGTTTAACTGGTAAAAATAAATATTATAAGTCTATCAATGGGGTATCGCGGTTCAAGGTATCCCAAGGATATATATTCCTCTAAATTATGATGTCATACCTACCCACACAATTGTTATCTAGTATACAGGGTACTATAAACCCGGTATAAAATCAAATCAAACCCATAGAAATCAAAGAAATATTTGTGTAAGTCATAATTCTCGAAATTAAGAATCTATGAATCCTTTACAAATTGTGTGAGATAACCTAAGTCTAATCAAGACATCCCTTAGACTTAAATCTCATGGGTGGCCCTGTTCAATATATTACTGGATGTACCGATCATAATAATCTTTCGAACAATCATAGAAGTTATTAAACCATCAGAAAAGTTTCAATAATTTGAGATAAACCACACGAATTGTATTGCAACCTTTCCAATATGATGTTAATTTCTTGTCTAGATTGTGAACTGTTCAATGGTGTTAGAACTAGATTTTTGATCTCATATGATCAAGCCGAACCCAACTCACCCCAATTCTTACTAAGCACGATTGACCGACATATTAAATAATATATTTAAAAATATAAATATATGGCATTCTCACAAAAATAATTCTCATTTCAAACTGAATAATACAATCCTTTATTAAATAAATTAAAATGTGTAAGAGCATGACTTTGTAAGTGCTCATAACATAGGTTTTTTATAGTTTTGACGTATCCCGTTACAAAATGACATCTCAAACCAAACACTACATCTCCAAGTTCATTCGAAGACACGTTGGTGATCGAGCTCCGTTTCTGATCACCGACACTTTATGGAGGTATAAAAACTTAGTTTTCCATATATTATTATAAATCATATACTAGGATGTTCTATGTTGAATTGAGGATTTTTATAAGAAAAAATTAAAATGAATTTTTTTTCTTCAAGTCTCGTTCAAATGAGATTGAGTTTCGTTCGAACGAGATGTGTAGTCTCATTATAACCAACATCAAACGACCTTCAAATGATATATCCCTACCTTGATAGAGATTGGTCATTCGAAACTCGCTAGAAATCTGTTCAAACGAGAAATGGATGTCGTTAGAACGAGAAGTGAAGTAGTTCAAACGGAGTCTAATTTCATTTGAATGACCCTGTCGCCTCAAAATTTGTGATTCTGCTATAAAAACCTGTTTTGTTCATAATTTCTCATGAACTTTAGGAAAAATGATTTTCCAATAACTGTTACAAAAATTCTCATATTTGATTTTTCAAAACCAATTTTTATCTTCCAAATCATACATTCCCATATTTGATTTGTGAGTTTATGGAATCCTAGTTTCCATACACCTTTCATAAACCCTTATAGAGCCCGTCTCTACGGCTACCTTGTGGAACCAAAGTTCTAGTGCTTAAGAATAAAAAGGATGATCGGTGGATACCGATGGAAGATCGCTTTTTGTGTACGACACTGAACTAGGTTGTATTCGGTAGAAGAATTAAATACTCCTGGCATTAGGCATGATCGGTCTAAGTATTCTGTAAGCCAACTGTGTCTGTCAATTTCTCTATAATGCTGAATAAAAGTTTTTGCCCTTTTTAGGGATTTTTCCTTATTTTTTTGTATGCGTGATTTTATTGTATGATTGATTAGAATCAAATTGCACTTGCATGAACATTTAATTGCTAATCAAGATAAAAATTGAGTTAAAATTGGAACTTGTGTGCGAGGAACCTATTATGCGAACTATCCCTAAGAACCCACTTTCTCAAATTGGTAGCAGAGCAGGTTACATCAAGTTTTTGTGTGATCTTTAAAATTTGGTTTTAAATGGATAATTTGTATAATAAGGTACCTATTTTTGATGGGTCGAATTATGCATATATAAAGCTAGGATGAGGTCTGTGTTAAAATCAATTGATGAATGAGGATGGCTTTTTTGTGAAAGAGGGTTGAGACTACCCACACTGACCAATGGCGATGTCATAGGTTCAAAACCTGTCACTGCCTAGATAGAAGATGAATTTAAATGGAGTAACTTTAACTCACGTAGCTTAAGTGCCAATTTGGGAGTCGTCACCTCTTAGGAGTTCCGCTGCATTATGACGTGCACCATGACTAAAGAAGCTTGGGATATCCTTTAACTCACCCACAAGGGTACCAAAACTGTGAAAGCTTTTAAGCTTAAAAATATCACCACATAATTTAAAAAATTACCATGCTAAAGTCTGGGTCATTTGATGAGGTTTAGGCACGATTGTCCAATATCTTTAAATCTAGTTACAATTGAGGTGAGAAAGTTCCTAAGATACGTATAGTTAAGAAGATTTTGAGATCACTCCCTTCTCATTTTATTCCTAAGGTTATTGTGCTTAATTCATTGGGTATATTAGATATGCTTAGGTTAGATGAACTCGTAGGAGACCTCCATATTTATGAGATCGACAAGTTTCCTAAAACTGTCAAACCTAAAAAAGGGGGGTTGCTTTAAAGGCTAAATCTAAAAAGAAAGGGGAAGTTTCTCTGATTTCGAATATGATTTTGATTTGGATGACTTGTCCCTTTTTGCTAAAAATTTCAAAAAAAATCTCAAACATAAAAAAATATACTTCCAAAGAAGAGAAAAGTTTTGAGAAAGATAAAAAAATATAAATCGAGTAAGTAAAATTTTAAGGGAAAAAAAGAAAAGAAAACCCTAAGAAAGATGTTATGAGTGCGAGGATAAGGGTCACAAAGCTCACAAGTGTGTTATGCGACTAAAGAGATAAGGTAAAGGCAAAGCCTCCTTCAATGCCATGCTTAGCGAGAGTGATGTCGAGTCAGTGGATTCTGGGGATAAATCATCGCATGGACATAACTCCACCCCATTTATGGCAAGTCATGTTAGTAAATCTAGTGCACCTCACACCGAAGAGGAAACTACTAAACATGATGACCTCAACAGTGAGCAAAGTCTTTTCGAAGAGAGTAGGGGAGATGATATTTTAAGTGAGAGCAAGAGTGACCTTCAATGTGCTTACGTTAATCTTTACGTTGAGTCCTTTATAATGAAGAAATAAAATAAAGGTTTAATGATTAAAGTTTTATCTTCAAAGAAGGAGTTGAGATAGACGGGAGGGATTGAGTCCTCGATGAGAGTTTCTTTATGGGAGAGAGAGTCATTTTAGCACTACACCAAAATGGCCAAATTGTCACCTTTCAGCACGTTTTTTGTCACGGTCATTGACCTTGACACGACCGTGACAAGAAATTGTCACGGTCAATGACCTTGACAATTCTTTAAATAGTTGTCACGGTCAATGACCTTGACACGACCGTGACAATGTTCACAGCAAAATCCCTTTCCACCTTCTTTTTTCCCTCCCGCGCCGTTCCCTCCCTCTCTCTCTCTCTCTCGACCCTGCTCGCTCTCTCTTCCATTTATATATATGTTTGTGTGTATATATATGTGTGTATGTGTGTATATATGTGCGTGTGTGTGGATGTGTGGGGGGTTGGGTAGGGGGTGGGGCAGGGTGGGGGCAAGGTGAGGGTAGGGGGTAGGAGGTTAAAAATGTAAATAAATAAGTAATTTTCTATAAATTTCCAAAAATAATATCCAAAAATGTAAATGTAAATAATATTCAAAAATAATATCCAAAAATGTAAATTTGTAGTAATTGTCATCTGAAGTTGCAAAAAGCATCCGAAGTTAAAAAAGCATGAAAAATAAAATATTTTTTAAGATTTGTGGTGAATAACTAAAGTTAAAAAAAAGTATTACTTTAGTCATTAAATTACTTTTTGAATTCGGGCGATGCGCGTAAATTTGTAGTAATTGTCTTATAATAAAGATCAATTAATCTATGTTGTTGAAAATTTTGATCAAATTGGTGAGCCCCTCATATTTTAAAAATGTTGTTTTTATTCCTATGGAACAGCTTAGATAGTGTGTGTGTGTGTGTGTGGTCAATACATGAATTTATTTTTGTATTTGAATTAACCCATGAATTTATTTTTGTATTTGAATTAACCCATTATATGAAACATACTTGAAATTAAATATAGTGCGCATAGATACTAGCATTCTAGTTCTTATGCGTACGCATTCAATAGCCCTTAGACCCGTTCGAGAGTCATTACCCCTGTAATGAGATCTCTCGAATTGTCCCGTTTGGACAGTTTGAGACTGTATAATTTCTATATAATATTCTTATTGGCTTAAAGTTGTTACTTTTGGAGGAAGTTCTGCAGTTGTATCTTAATGTTCTATGGGTACATACTAGATTGACAAGTGTGACTATTATTTCAATTGACCAATTGAAATAACACTCACACCTGCCAATCTACGTCGTGTACTTGGAGAATTAAGGGGATATGCTGTCGATTTTTTTTCAAATCGTAACAATGTGCATGAGCTGTTAAGTATATTACAGAAAAATGCATTCTTGAATGGGATATGACCACTTACCCTTTAATAGGATAATTAAATGATGGGATAATTAAATAAAACATACTATAAATCTAAGTTTTGTTTACCTTTAATAGGTGTTTAGTTTTGGTAGCTGTGATGGGATATCCGAAATACAAAGAGTGGATGGGTGAGACTAATATAATGGGGGATGTGTTTCGCAGAGGTGCTAACGAATTTGTGAAATATGAAAAGAGATGTCGTAATGATGAAGAGTTTCCGTGTCCGTGTGCTAGGTGTAAGAATGGTAAGGTGTTTGAGTGGAAAACAGTTGAACTACATTTGTTAAGATCGGGTATGCAAGATAGTTATCGATTTTGGAGTTTTCACGGTGAATTGAAAGTTCCTTTTGTCCCCGACCAACCTTCACAACAACCTTCAACAAGTAGAATAGATGTAGAAGGGGACGACGTAGATCATAATATGTTAGAGGATTTAGTTGATGATGCGTACGGAGTTTATGAAGCTGAGGAGAATGAGGTTACTGATGATGTAGAAGATTCAAGTGCTCGTGAAGATAACACGATAAAACTTGACGATGACTACCAAAGTCTAAAATTTAAGGCGACCCAACCGTTATACTCTGGTTGTGAGAAAGATCAAATAACTTTACATGCCATGGTTGGTTTGCACAGTTTGAAGACGCAGTACGGTTTGTCTGGCAATAGCGTGACGGGAATTCTGAAATGGGTGAAGGGCTTATTACCCAAGGTGAATACACTTCCAAATAGCTATCCTGTTATGAAGAACAGTTTGAAAGGTTTGGGAATGAAGTATAAATCGATTCATGCTTGTGTGTATGACTGCACACTATACCGAAAGGAGTATGAAAATCTCGATCGTTGTCCGGTATGCGATGAACCTAGATATGTCCAATCTACTAGTAAGGAAGGCACAAGCTCAAAAGTGCCTCAAAAAGTATTGAAATATTTTCCCGTTGGGCCTAGATTAAAGAGATTTTTCACAGTACCATGGATTACAGAGGCAATGACTTGGCATTCTAGGGAAGAAGTAGGGGGTAATATCATGCGTCATCCTATTGATTCTACTGCCTGGCGGAGGATGAATTTTGAGTATCCCGATTTTGCTCGAGAACAACGCAACATTCGTTTGGCTATATCAACAGATGGTTTCAATCCATTTGGAAATCTAAGCACCAATCAGAGTGTATGGACAGTGATCCTAGCCCCACTCAACCTCCCTCCTTCACAGTGTATGAGACCTGAATTTTCGATGATGGCTTTATTGATACCTGGGCCAAAGGCACCAAGTGATGACATTGATATCTACCTGGCTCCTTTGGTAGAAGAATTAAATGATTTGTGGGAATAGGGTGTGCAATCATTTGACTCTTTTAAAAAAGAAGAGTTTACGCTGAAAGCTATGTTGATGTGGGCAATTCATGATTTTCCAGCTTATGGGACATTATCCGGATGTGTAGTACATGGTTATTTGGGGTGTCTTATTTGTGGAGAAGAGACTCAATCTCTTCGTCTATCCTCTAGCTTAAAAAATGTATACCATTGCCACAGGAGGTTTTTACCCCCAGCTCATAGTTTCAGATTTGAGAAAGGTTCCAATTTTTTATTGGGCGGAGTTGAACATAGGCTACCGCCGAGACAACTTTCGGGTTCAGAAATTGAAAGTAAATATTCTGAATGTGGCCCAAATATGCCAGGTAAGAATCCCAAATTTAAGAATGTCAAGCATAAGACGACCCCAATTGGGAATGAAACTGAGATAAGAAAGGCATGGTCTCGGAGGTCAATTTTATTTGACTTGCCTTATTGGAAGAAAAACCCGGTGCACCATGTATTGGATCTGATGCATGCAGAGAAGAACTTCGCTGAACATATTGTGGGTACTTGCCTTGGGGGGAGTCATTCGAAGGATGGTGAAAATGCACGAAAAGACCTTAAAACGTTAAAACCTAAACCACAACTATGGTTGAAAGAAGATAGTAGGGGAAGGACAATAATTCCCCCTGGTGCGTTTACTTTGACGAGTGAGGAAAGGAAGGTGCTTCTAGACACAATATATAATTTGAAGGGCCCATCTACTTTTTCGTCCAACTTGCAAAGGATTGTGAATTATGTTACTCATGATTTACATAAATGTAAGTCCCACGATTGGTATGTGATCATGCAATTGGTTCCTCTATTGTTTAAGCACTGTTTCTCCAAGCACAAGGATTTGTTTAGGGCTATTATGCAAATTAGTATTACCTTCTCCCTCTTGTGTGAGAAGGTAGTTAATCGAGAACACATAGTGGCCGCAAAATTGGCTGTGAACGAAGCGATTTGTGTATTGGAAAAGTACTTTCCCCCAGCATTCTTTGACATAAGTGTTCACTTGTTGGTACACCTATGCGACGAGGGACTTCTTTGTGGTCCAGTTAGATATCGGTGGATGTATCCGTTTGAAAGATTGATGAAAGTTTTTAAAGATTACGTCAAGAATACGCGATATATTACAGGATCAATTGCAGAGGAATACATCACCGTGGAGTCATCAATATATACTCAGGAATATATGCCTGACTCGACCAGCGTTGATGACACTGATGAATTCCTCGGTGATGGTGGTAATGTGATGGGAAAACGAGTGAAATTAACGAGTTTGCAACATGAACAAGTAGCTCGTTATCTATTTGACACACATGAAGATGTCGAAGAATGGAAAAAGTAAGTTTCGAATATTATAATGTTTAACATTATTTTGGATTATTTTATACATGATTAATTTTGTAATATGCAGTAAATATGAAGCCTATGAGAATAATAAAAGACGAAAAACAATGGTACAATCAGACAGCGAATTTAGGCTATGGTTGACACAAGAGGTAATTATAATGAAAACAGTCGTTATATAACGTTACATTACACTCAAATTTGACCACTAATATAATTAATTTATCTATATTCTCAGCTCCTAAAGATGGGTGATGCGACATCAAGGCTTGCTCATCTAGCCACTGGACCCTTGTTCATGGCACAAGAGTACAAAAAGTATCGATTGAACGGTTACATTTTCGGCGCTAAAGTGTACGAGGAAAGTACAAATGTACAGAACTCGGGAATTTCATACAAGGCTCTTACTTTCTTTCGAGCGAGCGCAAAAGATAAAAACCTCGTTGAAGCTGAAATGACTTACTATGGTGTAATCCAAAATATATTTGAATTGGACTATATAAGCTTCAAAGAGGTTGTATTTTACTGTGAATGGGTAAGAGTTGAGGATAAAAATGCTTGTAAAGTTGATCCTGTCACCAATTTGATCATAATTGACTTGTCCAAGTTGAAGAGCAACGACCACGTGAGCGATGAGCCGTTTGTTTGTGCATTTCAAAAGGTTAAGCAAGTGTTTTACTCGGAGTATATCAACAACGAGCTGTGGTCAATTGTCCAACACGCGCCAAGGCGTCTAAATAGTAGTGTGGATGACTTGGCTGCTCCTACCGAATATCAATCCATTTTTTATGATAACCCAAATTTGAAATAATTTTTCAATTTGTAATAAATATTTCAATTTGTACCGAAACATCCATTTTTAATGCTTTTACTGGATCTGCACTTTATCATTTTCACTCTTGTGTAGTGTGTGTGTGTGGAGAGGAGATTAATACATAAATATTCCAACTACATCTAAGTTTTGTTTATACTAATCCATGAATATACGCTTCTTAACTTTAATAGGTGATTAGTACATAGTTATTTGGGGTGTTCTATTTGTGGAGAGGAGACTGAATCTCTTCGTCTATCCGAACACTAAGAAATGCCATAATCCTATGGAGCGATGCTCTGCAAATTCCTCCCAACCGTTATGTAGCCAAACATCACCGGTTGAAGTTGTCAATTCCACTTTCCATACCCCACCACTTAGAACTTCTAGCAAAACATGGGAGACCATTGAAAGGTGGAATTGACAACTTCAACTGCTGATTTTTGGCTACACAACGGTTGGAAGGAATTTGCAACGCATAACTCCATAGGATTATGGTATTTCTTAGTGTTTAGATATGAAGAGAATTATATTTGACGCGATTTCCCGGGGTACATTAGTTGGAAGGAGGTGCCATATGAGATCAAGCTAGCTGTTTGAGTGACACTACAGGTAATGTATTTATATTTATATGTCAATTTCGATTTCAATTTCAATTACGATTTATATTTATCTATATTTGAGGGGCGGATACTAATTTTACTTTATTTCAATTCAGGGGACAGGGAGTGGCCCTAAGGGTAGGCCACATATTCTCTATACTTATGTGGCTATTCGGACGAGAAGGGAAAGATAAGGAGGTGTTCCAGAGCGTCGCGGTACAAAATCTCTTTTCCATGCAAATAGTTTGTAGATTTGAGATAAAATGATGGTGATGTTGTTTCTTTTTAAATAGTTTCTTATTTGAATATATATATTTGCATTATCTTTAGTTTGTTCGGATATATGATGTTTGGAACAGGTACAACGTTGCTATAACAGGTACAAATATACTGTTGGGCAGTGGCAGTGGCTATACTGCCCAGCAGATTTTTTTAAAATTCTGCCCAGAATTGTCACGGTCAATGACCGTGAAAATTTTTTAAAAAGGGTCAAGACTTTGTCACGGTTATAAACCGTGACAAACGTGTCGCGGCCATTGACCGCGACACGACCGTGACACAAAACGCGAGTTTTGTGTTAAGGTCAATGACCGTGATAGGACCGTGACAAAAAAAGTTGTCTCGCCTCGAAATGTCACGGTCATTGACCTTGATAAGTTGGATTTGTGAAGGTCAATGACCTTGACAAATGGCCAAATTTGGTGTAGTGTAGTTGAGAGGGAAAATAGAGACTTGATCAACAAAATGGCTAGTCTTAATAAGGATCTTCAAGCATCTATGAAGACTCGTGAGGAAATTAAATCCCATATATCCCCAATCGAGAAAGAGCTCAAACGTGCCCAGGAGGTCAAGGTTACTATAGAGGATATATTGAAGAAGTTTGGAAAGATGTTCCTTGGTATCACTTTAGGTTTTGGTGAGAGGTAAGGAATAGGTTTCGACAGTGCGTCCACTTCCCATACCGCACAGGAATCGGTTCCTAAATTTGTGGTAGATTATTATGGTCCTCGACGTAAACCACAAAAGAGAGTTCAACCTAAGAAAGAGAACAAATGTAGACCCAAACAAGTCTATGTTTGCACTTTTTATAAAAGGAGAGGTCGCCTTAGAGAGTTTTTCTACAAGTTAGGAAGAACTCAACGTAAACCCGTGCACTGCTCTAGTGACCTTGGTAGACTTAAAGCGCAAGTTAACTTTCTAGTCGCTACTTTGCAAAGCTTAATGGAAGAATTTTAACCAGTGTCTTTTCCGTTTGAGAATGCTTTTAACGCTTCAACTAAAGCCAACAGTGATAAAAGCAAACCAAAGCTTACCTCCACTTAAGTACCTAAGCAAGATGACAAAGCACATTTAATTCATATTGTACTGAAGGTTCAAAATGCGTCCCAATTGTATTTTGATAATGGGTGCTCTAGGCACATGACTGGTGACATATCATTTTTTACCAACCTTGGGGATCGCATAAAAGGGAAAGTAACCTTTGGAGATGAGAGTAGGGCTAGTATTTTAGGACGTTAATATGTTGAGATACCCAGATTTCCTAAACTAAACAATGTGTTGTACATGAAAGGGTTAAAAGTGAACTTAATTAGCATAAGCCAACTGTGCGATGCAAACTTTTTGGTGAAGTTTGAGAGATCCGAATATAAAGTTTATGATCAATATAGTGAACTTTAGTACAAGGAGTGAAGACTAAATATAATTCCTCTGGGGTTATGCCCAAGTCCTCCTTTGTGCGCAACTGCGTCACTATCTCCTCTATAGTTATTATACATCAATGACTAGGTCATTTGAACTATAGAGATCTCGAGAGATTAGTGAAGAAAGACCTAGTTCGTGGCTTTCCATCACTTGGGAAACCAACCTCCTCGATTTTTTTAACTTACCAATAAGGAAAATAAGTTCAAAATCTCCAATAAAAGTTGAATACCATTACCACCACCTATGTTTTGGAGTTGATTCACATGGATCTTATAGTTCCTACACGCTCAGAGAGCTTAGGTGGTAAAGAGATACATTCTCGTGATGGTCGATGACTTTTCTAGATACTCTATAGTGCTATTTCTTAGAGAAAAGTCCGATGAGGTTGAATTCCTAACAACCAAGTATCGTGTCCTACAAAATCAACACAGTGTCACTATTAATCAGATGCCTAGTGGAAATGGCATAGAATTCAAAGAAGCCAAAATGGATAGCTATTGTGATGGTGTGGGCATCATACATAAATTTTCGATCGTTCGTACTCCTCAATAAAATGGGATTATTGAGAGAAAAAAACGTAAAAAAGAGATGGTTAGATCCATGCTTCTTGGGAGAAGTGTGCCTAGACATTTTTGGGCAGAGGCGGTGAGTACTTCATGCCATACGGTGAATAGAGTATATATTCGCCCCCATATGATACACACAACATATAGGTTGTAAATAAGGAAGAAGCCTAACCTATCACATTTCCTTGTCTTTGGGAGTACTTGCTACATCTTAAGAGATAAAGATCACTTAAGAAAATTCAAATCCCAGAGTGACGAGAGGATATTTTTAGGTTATTCATTGACTAGTAGATCTTATAACATGTTTAACCATACAAGCTCTAAGTTTATCGAGTCAATAAATGTCACGATTAGAGATAATGATCCACAGACGTTTATTGTTCCTAGCCCCTAGTGTGATGATGATGAACCCCCCCCCCCCCCCCCCCCCCGGGGTCGATCCCATATGTCCTCATACTACCTAGATGGACCCCACTTCTAATTTATAGGATCCACCCTCTTGGGTTCAAAAGAGTTATGACCCTACCGCTATAATTGGTGATCTTATAATAGGTGTTGAGAGACTCGCACTCTACTCGAGAATATAGTTAGCTAACTTTGTTACACCTCCTTAGTAGAGCCTACGAATGTAAAAGAATCACTCAAGTATTAGCATTGGATATTCGTTATGCAATATTAGTTTCTTTATTTTCATAATAATGATGTCTAGGAGTTAGTCCCTCGACCTAGCAAGACTAATGTTATAGGTACCAAGTGGATTTACAAGAACAATGTGGAAGGGAATGGTACCATAATTTGCAATAAGTCTAGGTTGGTCGCTTAAGGCTACACATAGATTGGTATACACTATGACGATACATTCGCTCTTATTTCTAGTTATGACTATGTCCGCTTACTACTCGCCATAGCATGTCATTTATGCTTCAAGTTATATCAGATGGATGTTAATAGTGCCTTTTTAATTGACATTCTACAACAGGAAGTTTACTTGGAACAACCAATGGGGATTGAAGACCCAATGCACCCGTAACACATCTATTATCTTAAAAAGGCCATGTATAGTTTAAAACAAGTACCCCGTGATTGGTATGAGTTGCTCACCTCTTATCTTTTAGCTTGTGGTCTCAAGAGAGGGGGAGTGGATAAGATGTTGTTTGTGACAAGAAAGAGTGGTGCTATTTTGGTTGCCCGAGTCTATGTGAATGATATAGTATTTGGATCAACGTGCTCCCGCCATATTCATACATATGAGGAGGAGATGAAGAGTGAGTTTGAGATGAGCATGGTTGGTGAGCTTACGTTCTTCCTAGGTCTCCAGGTTCGTCAGCTAGAGGACGGGATGTTCATATCTCAATCTAAATATGCTAGGGTCCTAGTGAAGAAATTTGGTTTAGACTCCGCTAAGTACTCATGTACCCTTATGAGTACATCAAAAAATCTTATCAAGGACACTTTAGGTAAGGATGTAGATCAAAACCTTTATCAGCGTATGATAGGTAGTCTTCTCTACTTGGCTGCTAGTTGTTCTGATATTTTTTTTAGTGTTGGAATCTGTGCGTGGTACGAGGCATCCCCGAAAGAGTCTCGCTTGCTCGCACTTAAACGTATTACCAAATATGTGAGTGGTACTCTTTCCTATGGTATTTGATATTCCTTTGATACCGATGACCGTTTGCCTACCTATTCAGATGTCGATTGGGCTGAAAATGCTAGTGATTATAGGAGCACCTCGGGTGGGTGTTTTTACTTTGGCAGTGCTCACGTATCGTGGTCGAGCAAGAAGCAAAACTCAATATCTTTATCCACGACAGAGGCTGAGTATATTAATGACGGGAGTCATTGCATGCTACTCTTATGAATGAAGCAAATGTTAGAAGATTATGCAATTTCACAAGGCATAATTACTATTTATTGTGATAATATGAATGCAATCCATATATCCCGTAATCCGGTCCAATATTCTCGCACAAAGAATATTAGGATATATAAGCATTTTTTACATGATCTTGTTGAGGATAAGATAATATCCTTGATCTTTGTGAGCACCGAACGTCAATTGGCTGATATTTTTATGAAACCTTTAGATGCACTTAAATTCATGGATATTAGGAAGTATTTGCACCGTTGATTGAGTTTGGGTACTTTATCTAGTATAGGATATTTATAATGTTCATATCTTATATTCCTATTACTAGATTGTATTATCATTGTATTGATATGTCTTTCTTTTTGATAAATTTTGAAAAATTCCAAAAAGAGTTTTTTTTTCTGAAAAAGGTTGAAAATTTCAAAAAGATTTTTGTTTTTAAGAAAAAGTTTGAAAAATGGAAAAATATTTTATTTTGATAAATTTTTGAAAAAGATAAAAAGAGTTTTGTATTTTCGTTTTTCACTCTATATGGATGAACATTTAAGATATTCGGATCACCCCTATATTCCATCTATTCACGTGAATTCTTCATACTTCTTTGAGACATGACTTCATTTCATTAGTATGCATAATAATTTGTGGATATCATTACGTTGATCATTGATGGAGTCACCTTTATTGCAGATGAGCATGAACTTTTATAACATTGCACTTACTTGTCATGTATCGAATACGATGTTCTCATATCAATCCTTCTTAATAACGAATCAAATATAAAAAGAGATAAGTTGTGCATGTAAGAACCATTGCCCGAATTTCTTTTTTCGAAAAATATTATATATATTAAGCAATGGAAAGGGGCTACGAAAGAATAAAATTTTCTTCTCATTAAAAGTCACCTTATCATAAAAGAGCCTAATATATTAACAGAGCACAAAAACAGAAGTACCAAGGCCATTTAGTTTAAATTCATTGATGCTTCTCTACACATGAGCATTATGATTTATTCAAAATATTTGAGAGTGAATTCTTATATATGTGAGATTTTACGGGAGTTGTAAAGTAGAATATCAATAGGTTTGCACAATGGACTTTTTAAAAACATTAAATAGCTTGACATTATTGGTGTTAGAATCACTTAAATTCATGCCATATTGCATAAGTCAAGCCAATTTCATTTCAGTTCACAATTTTACACTTAAGGTAACTTTGAGTTATTTCTTTAGAAGTGTCGCATGACTTTATGCACCTATGTTATGAATGTTTATATTGATTTTCCTATGGAAAATGTTCACACAATTATATTTTGTTTTTCACGATTCGAATATTTTAATGATTAGTCCATGGTGTGTTGTGTTTTTATATTTTATACTTCATGCTTGAAAATTTAAAAATTTAAAAATAGCACGTGGAGAAATTTATGCCCTTTTGAGATTATCATTACATGTGCTTTTCTAATTATCTTTGTGATGATATATTTGCTTCTTAATGTGATGCTTAATATTCATGACTAGTTTCTACTCATTTGTATATTACGAATAAAAGAGGGGGGGGGGGGGGGGGGGACAAATTGAGGGGAGTTTTATTTTTATTTAAAACTCATACGCGTTACGGTATTTCCTTGTTTCATGTGTGTAGGTCAGTTTTGTGTTGATGATGATTTCATGGACTATATAAGATGAAGAGGAAAGTTGACCAAGGGGAGAACAAGTTTCAGATGAAGATAAAGTTTCATATATCATTCCATATCTGGGTTTGGGAGGACATTATGATTCATTGTCTTAGAGGCTTTTAATTGTAATTTGATTTTTTATTTTATTTTGTACTAGAATAACCAAAAGGGGAGATTATAAGAGAAAGATTTTATAAATGCTCATAACTGTTTTTTTTTATAGTTTTGACGTATCCCGTTACTAACCGCATCTCAAACCAAACACTACATCTCCAAGTTCATTCAAAGACATGTTAGTGACTGAACTACGTTTATGGATTCATCATCGACACTTTATGGACGTATAAAACTTGGTTTCTCGTAGAATATATACATCATATGTTGGGATGTTTTATGTTGAATCGGGGCTTTTTATAAGAAGAATTTAAGATGAAAAGGTTTTCTTTAAGTCTCATTCAAACGAGATTGAGTCTCGTTTGAATGAGATGAGTAGTCTCGTTAGAAGTAGCACAGAGATTGGTCATCGAAGCTCGTTACAAGTCACTTCGAACGAGAAATGGATGTTGGTAGAACGAGAAGTGATGTAGTTCAAACGAAACTATTATTTTGATTTGAATGAAGTCTAATTTCGTCCGAACGACCTCATCGCCTCGAAATTCATGATATTAATATAAAATCTCTTTTATTAAAAATTTCTCAAGAACTTTAGTAAAAACGATTTTCCAATGCCAATTAAAAAAGTTCTCATATTTGATTTTCAAAATCACTTTTTATTTTCCAAATCATACATCCCCGATATGTGATATGTGATATGTGATTTGTGAGTTTATAAAACCCTAGTTTCCATACACCTTGCATAAACCCTTGTAGAGTCCCTCTCTATGGATGACTTATGGAACCAAGGTTCTATTATTGAAGAAGAAGGTTGATTGGTGGATACCAACGGAAAGTTCGCTTCGTGTGCATGACACTAGACTGGGTCATATTCTGTAAAAGAATTGAAAACTCTAAGCATTATACTTAGTCTATCTAAATAGTCTGTGAGTTAATTGTGTCTGTTAATTTCTCTATAGTGCTGAATAAAAGGTTTTCCCATTTTAGAAATTTTTCATTACTTGTTTGCAAGCATGATTTGATTATGTGATCGATTGGAATTAAATTGGACTTTATCATCGCACGAACATTTAATTGCTAGTCAATAAAAATTGGTATAAAATTGGAATTTGTGTGTGAGGAACCTAGTATACGGACTCTATATAAGAACCCCCTTTCTCAAAATCTCATTACATGGTTTTAAGAATAAAACCTCGACTGCCAAAAGTTATTGGCTAAAAGTGGACCCATGTATTATCATATCGGCCTCCCTAAATTATGCATTGAAAATAAAAGGGTTATCCTACTACATGACACAACGTGCACTTGGGCCGTTGACACGAGTCTACCATTGTCCTTAAAGAAACGGTTAATCGTACCTATTGAATATGAACCCTTTTAAAGTTGTATGTTTACTCAATGAAATCAATGTTATATATAAGTATAGTATTTTCTTACAGTAGTATTACAATCAAATTGTAATATTGTCACTAATTAGACACAATTCCTACTTATTCAATAGTTAAACTAACCCCTTGGATTTTGAAGAAGTTTCACATCCGTTGATTGAGTCCTCTAAATAATATATGGAAACTCAACCCACTATTTATGGACCAAAGTAACCCTCCCCTTCATCATTCCCAATAACTGTAAACCTAATTTCTTCCATAATTAACCCTAATATTATAGTTGTACAATTAAAACCCTAGTCGTACTGCTATTACACACATCGCACATATGTGGGTAGCAATTTTATAAATGGGGAGGTAAGTTTAATTATCGTACAACCTTAGATTCTGTATATTTAGGGAATTATTTTAGGGGTAGGTAAATAAATTATAAATTTTTAAATAAGAATTGTGTTTTATACCCTCTAATTTTTTGGATGAAAGGCCTTTTCCATTAAATATGCTATTAAATGAATAGTTAAAACTAGGAGTGGGAAATGGACATTTTGGGCGGGTCACAAACGGGTCACGGCATAACGGTCGAGGCCAAACCTGCACAATATATTAGTTAGGCCAGACTGGGTCACGTTAAGTTTGGGATGGGTAGGATCAGGTCAACCCCTTTGACATGTTCTATTTTTTCTTACTCTAGACTATTTTACAGGATTCCTCAATTGCATTATTCCATAATGAACCAAAGATTCAACAACCGATAAAAACATTTTCGTGTAGAGTGAGAAAGTGATAAACTCTCTCACAAAAAAAAAACATCGGCCCTAAAATCCCCCCCCCCCCCCATATCCTTCCTTCCCTCCTCTAACCACTTATCCTCCCTCCCCCTTCTTTATCCATCTCAGTTGTTCCTCCACCCTCCTGCTCTATGTGACAGGGGGAGGATATCTCGATCTCTCTTAAATAAAAATAAATAAACAAAAAGCCAAACTTGTCTTATGGGTCTTACATGGTTTGGTCAGTCTAGACGATGACATGAGTAAACCATTAGCCTCGACTGAAAAAGATCCTCTCAAAGATCAAATCGAAATGGTTACGACAAATGTTACTCCTTTGGTGGTAGATCAGACCCGCGATGATGAAGATTTTTTGTTTGATTTTATTAGTTTCCTTTTTCTATTTTTTATGTATTTTTGGGCTCCGTTTGGAGTTATCTCTATCCTCTACAATTGGAGAGTTTTATCCTCTTTTAGTATAACTGTCAGGTTTTAAAGGGCGTGGTTCAATTGTACTAGTGATTTTTCCTCTCGGATGGAAGTCCAAAAATCCTTTGGTCTTCTTTGGTTATATTCTACCTTTGCTAAGTTATATCATTTATTATGTCCCTTAGATTTAGAATCACAAACCTCCGTGGCTCTGGTGCTTCAGTTGCCTTTGTTTTGAACTACTCCACTGTCTCTTTGCAGATTTTATTTGGAGAGCCTCATCCTCCGGTGCTTTCTATACCAGTGTGATATAAATTATACATCAAAGGCCCAAAACAAAACAAACAACCAATTTTAGAGAGAGAGAGAGAGAGAGAGAATATAAAAATATCTTGTATTCAAAAATGTTCGTCCCCCTCAAATGAGGCCTACATGGATATTTATAAGAGTAGGAGGAAGGTTCTAGACTTAGGATACAAGAAATGTCATAATTACTAATATTCTCTTACTATCCTTAACTCCATACTCAAATAATACCAATTACAAAATATCTACTTAGAAACTAAACAACTAATAAAAGGAAGTAAATTAAAAGGAGAGAGAAATAACAAAACGGGACAAAATGTACTAGAAGTAGATCAAAATCACATCACTCCCCCCCCCCCTCCCCCCCCCCCCCCCCCAAAAAAAAAAAAAAAACACGAAATTAGAGAGGTATGACTACTGAGTCAGGCTCCAAAATGGTGATCAACGCATGGCAAGGGGTTCTTCGAACTCATTGATATTCTGGAGGGTGCTTCATCACTAAAAAGAAATGGCAATATGGAAGGGAGTAGTCTGAAGCTCGATGTCCAACGGTGCCACAATTTTAACATCTAAATCGACTCGGAGGTGTATCCCTGGGGGTAGTAGAGATAACTGGAGCAATAGTAGGAGATGGATCCATAGGTGGTGGAGCTCGGGAAGAGAGCTGAGCTGCTAGTGCAAAGTGGTAAGCCTTTACCTTAGTAGTATACTCAACCGCTTTCAGAAAAGTCGGTATCCAATCCTAAATCGTGTTGTATGTACTGTTGGTGGCCTAAACTATAGTGGATGATCCGCCAATCTGTTGTCTCAGGAAGACGAGCCCTCGTGAAAAGGAGTTGAAACTGCTCGGTGCACTCCACCACTGTAAACACTTCCTAACGGAGAGACTGCTTGCGAACAAAAATATCTTGCTCATATGTCGCCGGGATGAATAAGGCCTGTAGGGTGGCCTTCAACTCAGGTCATCTCCGAATAGGGGGAAGTTCGACAACTGTCCGATAATAACATAAATCATTCAACCGAACTCGAGTGAATTCTTCAAATTTGGTGGCAGCAAAAAGAACACAAGAGTAGCCCCGAACCCTCATTTAATTATAAACCATCTCCATAGCAACTAGCCACTCGATCATAGCATCGGGGGAGAATCGACCATTAAACATCGGGACATTAATGCGTATATCACCATGGAGACTCCAAGAAAGCAGGTGAAGTGCTAATGATATAGGGTATCCATCATGAGGAACGTCAACGGCCATCACATCGGCGGGCACAGGTGCAGCTTAATTAACAGGCAGGGGCTTCCTCTGAACAGGTGGATGAGGAGGAGGAGGCTGGCCAACTGGAGGTGTCGGAGGATCGCGGGGGTAATGAGGACACATGTCAATCAAATGGCCGCACTCACTACAGTAGATATAATGGTGGTCGATAAGTGGCACAAAGCAAGGAGCATCGAGTGGAGAGGGAGGCATCCATTCCAAAATGCTGCGACGGGTATCCCCAACGTCGGTGTATGAGGAAGAATCGATATAAAGGGGAAGAGATAGGTTGTGGTGGGAAGGTGTATAATACGGTGGATGGGAGAATAAATGTGAATCAAGAGGTCGAGGAATGGAAGGCGGTGATACATTATTCTCAAAAAAATTTAGGAGAGTGGGGTTCCCGAGGTCGAAGGAATTTTCGAAGGGATCTGAATTTCGGTTGAGGGTCATAAGATTCACATCGTCAAGGGAAGTTTCGAGAGGATCAGAATTTCTGAACAGATCGAGATTTCTGTTTGGGTCGAGGGTTTAAAAAATTCTTCCAGAGCTGTGGATATCTGGATTTTCGAGTAAATCAGCATTTAATTTTAGGCCGAGGGGCTCTACATTTATGCCGGAGTCAGGTATTTCAGAATTTTCTCCAGAGCCAAGGACCTCAGGAATTCTTCTGCATCCAAGGGGTTCGAATTTTCTGAGGGAGGCAGGATTGGCGGGGTAGAAATAATTTTCCAAGAGGCTCGAAATTTTGGTCGGGGGCTTCAAGATTCTCGCTGCCGAGGGGCTCGACATATCTGCCAGAGCTGCGGATCTCGAAATTTTCGAGGGAGGCGAGTTATTTTTTGGGCATTTGGGAGGCTAGCTCCGGTGGTTTGAGTGTGGCAGAAGGTGGCGATGTTTTGGCGAAGAGGTGGAAGAGATCTTCAAATTTTTAGTTGATTAGGGTTTATTGTGGGGATAATTCATTTACTTGTTGGGTAAGTTCTTGATTACTCTGCCTCATTTCTTAATTGATCTCCTCTTGATGTCGATTTGATTTTTTCGGGGCCATTGAAAGTGTAGCATATGATTTTTTTTATAATCGATACACCAATACACCAATCGGGGAACGACACCTCGCTCTGATACCAATTTGACGTAAACTACAGGTCAAAGGCCTAAAACAAACAAATTTTAGAGTGGGGCAATCTAAAAATATCTTATATTCAACAATGTCCATCCCCCTTAAATGATGCCTATATGGATATTTATAAGAGTAGAAGGAAGATTCTAGACTTGGGCTATAAGAAAGGTCTTAATTACTAATATGCCCTTACTAGCCTTGACTCCTTACTCAAATAATACCAAATATAAAATAGCTACTAAGCAACTAAACAACTAAAAATGGACAAATGGATAAAATGTACTACAAGTGGATCCAAATCACATCATAGCGTCTCGGTTTTGATTTTATTACTGGGAAGAGTTGTGATCATGACTCCAAACTTGTCAGGTGTGGTAAAAGTTTTGTTCTAGTCACCGTCCTACTTTTCCTTTTATTTGTAGGTTTTTTCCACTATTCTCCCTCCAGTGTAACCCGACCATGTTCGGCTTACACTATTATACTTTTCTTATAATCACTGGTGTCTCATTAAATTCCCCTTTAGGAAGGTAAAAAAAATTAACAATCAATAAATAACCTTGTAGAGTCCCTACCCACAACAATAACTTATTCAGAAAATGAACACTTGACATTGACATCTCCATTTAACATACGCTAATGTAGTCGAACAGATAGATAGATAAATAAATATAATGACAGATAGATGTGTACACACACACACACAAGTTCCGGCACATACCAAGTATACATACTGATTTTTTTTAAATAGTGAAAAAATTATTTTTGAGTTGAGCTTTTTTGTGTGGTATTTAAACATTTTAAGAGACCCATAAAAAAATCTCAAAATAACGTTTTTTGCTATTTTAAAAAAATCAGTCAAACTTTCGCACCTTTTAAAGATACAAGCCAAGTAGACATACCACTGACGCAAATCATTTTTTAAAAAATATATAAAAAATTATTTTTGAGTTGAGTTTTTTTATGTGGTATTTAAACATTTTAAGGGACACATAAAAAAATCAACTCAAAATAATTTTTCTTGCTATTTTAAAAAAATGATCAAACTTTTACAGCTTTTAAAAAATAAAAAAGTTTGACCGATTTTTGTAAAATAACAAAAAATATATTTTGAGCTGATTTTCTTACATGGGTCCATTCAAATGTTTAAACGTCATGTAAAAAAATTCGACAGAAAAATAAGTTTTTACAATTTAAAAAAAATTGATATGTATGTTTAGTATATAAAAGATGTATTGCATTTAAGATCGCATAATTTAAATTTACATGAAATTATTCATAACAAAAAAAAAAGAATATTTGACATCCATATTCAAAAGAATTAAAAAAAACACAATAAGTAGTATACATTGATCACATAAAGGCATAAACATGCAAATATTCAACATGAGTGTGCAACCTTAAAGAATCCATACTTACATCACTAAATTACATGAAACGAACATTAAAAACCCTTATATTGCGAACTAACAAAAGAAGGATTACGAATCTTCAAAACAAAATTTAAATTATGAATTAGACAAAATCCTAGAAAAAACCTAAAATAACCTTTAAAAATCCCGATTTCGTAGAAGTCTTGTTTAAATTCGCCAGTATCTCATAATCGATTCGGATAACTCTATAATAACCTAGCACAAACCCCTTAATTAATGGAATTATTATATATAGGTCCCATATGAACAAAATTTATCTAATTAAGTTCTATTGACTTTTCTGCTATTAAATAGGTCATATTCCTAATTTTTTGAGACATTTTTTTCACAATTTTACCCTTTTAAAACCAACTATTTGTAACTTCCCAGAGAAACTTACATAAGTGGTTAGACTTTTTTTTTCATTCTTTTTTTAATTTTCAAATGATCATAACTTTTTATTGACAAGTCCATTTTTCACAAAATTACTATTTTTGAAATTCTCTCGTCGAGATCTATCAAACAAGATCCATGAAGCGTATAAAATTTCAAAGAAGAAAATTACACAGACTGTAAACTTTACCATATGTACTAGAAAATGAAATAGTTTTATAATTGTGACATTTTCACAAACTGTAATATTTACTGTGTTAATATTACACAGACAATTTCTCAAGAAAATTTTACCCATTTATTTATCAAACAGGATCCACGGAGTACAAAATATTTCAATAAAAAAAATTATATATAGATAGTAATATTTACTGTGTACACCTTCAGAATATAATTAATTAATGATTGAATAGTCAACGAGAGTTAATTAAAAAAATCTCAAAATAGCAATTACATATAATAATACATATTAACAGGGTTATCACATTTGTTGTTATTATTAAACAATAATACAAACAAATTGGGTAAATAAATGGGTCAAATATATATATATATATATATATATATATAATATTGTTCTTGTGCGGATCACTCCGCATTTTAAAAGTGCGGACCGAACATGTATCATCTGGTGGTGAACCCAGAAAAGAGAGAGAGCGTACCTATAATTTAGCCGATAATTTTTAGACTCACCGCTAAGTGACACATGTTCGGTCCGAATTCTTAAAATAGGGATTAGTTTTCATAAGAGCGGTACTATATATATATATATATATATATATATATATATATATATATATTTTTTTTTTTTTAAAGTTCCGTGCCAACGACACCCAATGCCACCCTTACTCACCCCAAATCGGAGCTCCGGTGAATCCAAACCCCATCTATTCAATATTCTCTTATTTTTAAAGCTCCGCACCAGCGGCGCCCATGTCACCCCTAACCACTCCAAATCGGAGATCTGATAAAAGTCGTTGGCACTCCGAAAATGGGGGTGGGTAGTGGTGGGGATCTGGTGCCGCTAGCGCGGACCTTTAAAAATAAGATAATATCAAAAAAAAGTTGTTTGGATCCACCGGAGTGCCCGTTTGGGGTGAGTAGGAGGTGCCGCTAGCTCGGACGTTCAAAAATAAGAGAATATTGGATAAATGAATGTTTGAGTGACTAAATGGGTTAAACTAAATATAGGTGTCTTTTTTATAATATAAATACATATATATGGGTTTATACATTAATTCACGAACACAGTAAATTTTACTGTATGTGTAATTTCAACAAAGTAAATGTTACTGTTTATGAAAATGTCACGGATATAAGATTATTTCATTTTCTGGTGCATACAGTAAAGTTTACTCTGTTCACAAGAAAATGTGACATTTTCACAAAAATTTGTGAAAATGTCACGGATATAAAACTACTTCATTTTTTTATTCGGTGTGGGTAGCGCTGACATGGTTTGCCGTTAGCGCGAACCTTTAAAAATAAGAGAATATTGGATAAATGGGGTTTGGATCCACTGGATCTCCAGTTTGGGGTGAGTATGGGTGACATTTGGTGCCGTTGGTGTGGAGCTTTAAAAATAAGATAATATTGGATAACTTGATGTTTGAGATACTAAATGGATTCAACTAAAAATAGGTGTCTTTTTTTCAATATATATATATATATATATACAGAGAGAGAGAGAGAGAGAGAGAGAGAGAGAGAGAGAGAGAGAGAGAGAAATTATTTGACCCATTTATTTAACCAAATTGTTTATATTATTGTTTAATAATAACAACAAATGTGATAACCCAGTTAATATGTATTATTATATGTAATTCCTATTTTGAGATTTTTTTTAATTAAGTTCCGTTGACCATTGAACCAGTTTAAAGGTGAACACAGTAAATATTACTGTTTGTCTAATTTTTTTCATTGAAATATTATGTACTCTTTAGATCTTTTTTGATAAATATATGAGTAAAATTTTCTTGAGAATACAGTAAATTTTACTGTCTTGTAATATTAACACAAAAATGTCATTGTTTGTAAAAATATCACAGATATAAAACTATTTTATTTTTTTGTGCATACAATAAAGTATATTGTCTGTGTAATTTCTTTTCTTTGAAATTTTATAAGTTTCATGGATCTTGTTTGGTAGATCTCGGCGAGAAGATTTCAAAAATAGTAATTTTGTGAAAAACGGATTATGATCATTTGAAAATGAAAAAAAAAAAGTTCAACCACTTAGAAGTTACGAATTGTTGATTTTAAAAGGATATAATTCTGAGAAAAAAAATCCCAAAAAGTTACGAATATGACATATTTAACGGTTGAAAAGTCAATAAGACTTAATTAGGAAAATTGTGTACATATGAAACCTATATATAATAAGGGTGCTGGTAATTTGTACTCTAAGGGCACATACTAACAATCCAAATATAGTAGGGACAAAGTTCCAACATATATTTAATAAGGTGCAAATACTCATGTAGAGCTTTCATACTTATTATTTTAAGGTTCAAATCATGCGACTAAAAGCACATGTTATCATTTTTCATATAATAAAACCTTAATTAATTGGGTGTTATTTAAGGAGTTGGATTGAATTTTTAATGGGTGGGATGGGGTGGTTAAATCAGTTGGGTCTACTTTTTCCGCTCCTAAGACTATAGAAGTTGTACCCTAAAAGGATATAGGGCAATTTACAATTAGGTCCCTTGGTAACAATTTTTAAACATTTAATGACAATTTATTATCAGGTCCACTTGTTATGCCACTAACGTGGACTTCTACAAGAAAAGAATTAGTGGATCTAAGTGTTTAAAAATTTTCAAAATTTCTTAAAAGTTTAAAATTTACTTGTGAGGGACCTAAGAATAATTTTTCCAAAATTTGGACAATTTGTAATTAGATCCCTTGGTAACAATTTTTAAACATTTAAGGACAATTTATTATCAAATTCACTTGTTATGGCACTAGCGTGAACTTCTACAAGAAGAGAATTAGTGGAACTGAGTATTTAAAAAATTTCAAAATTTCTTTAAATGTTTAAAATTTATTTGTGAAGGACCTAAGAGTAATTTTTTCAAAATTATTTTGTGAAAAATGTGTAGTTAATCTGTACCATGAATTGGAGCCTTCTAACAAATTTATTTATGAAACTTTGGTTCTCAAATGATGATAAAGAAAGAAATATGAGTCTCATTCTCGTATACCATGAACCTACGCATACACATGAGTGATATTAAACCTTTGAATTGAGAGCGACGCCAAATGCTGACAAAAGTTTTGAATCGCACATGCATGTTAATTAGCTTTCTTGTTCAGTCATTGCATAACACGCGGATTTAAGTATTATATAATTTTTCAACCGTTGTGCTTTCTTACACGCTATCGTGAGACGTATTGCATTTTTCAAAAGGTTATTATTAATATGAATTAATAGTTTTTTTTCATTTAGTCTCATTTTTAAGTTTTATTAGTTTTTCATATCATGTATTTTTTAAATTGTTTTCAGTCTCATAATTGTTTAAAACTTTTTTCAACTTTCATGTAACTTTTAATAACCGCTCATGTCCCTTTTTGTAGAGAATGATAAGTGTAAAAGTATAGAATCAATAACAAAAAAATAATTATCTCCAATTAAACACATATATTCAAAAAATTAGGATTAAACACTTGTAATCCCATAAATTAAAGGGACTTAATAAAAAGAATTATAATATATTATTTAGTATATGTTTTAACTAATCACATTATACATTTAACAAAAGTCTTGTACCTATCCATCTCTCTCACTTTCGTCGAAAGGTCAACGGCGGCAAGTCACTGATCAACGGCAGGGGATGCAGGGGGTGTCGATAGCGCGGACACTAATTTGTACGGAATATAAGTTTATGCGTTAAGATTTTTTTGTTAAATGTCTAATGTAATTGGTTTAAACATATAATGAGTATTATATTTAAGCACGAAATATTATTTAACTCTATAAATTATTAAATATATAATTTACTTTTTATAAATAGTATTTTCTCATTGTCCAAAAAAAAAGTCTTTTCGCAATAATCCATATAAAATTAGACTTTCAAAGTAGCTGATGTGCAGCTCAAATTCAAATAACAATTATTTGTCAAACTAGTAACTTTAAAAATTACATTCTAAAATTTCATGCTTTATAATTGATGCTTATATCAAAAAAAAAAAATTAGTAAAGTGACAAATAATGAATATTCTGAAACAAATTCCCTTTTCTAAATAAATTTGTACGTCACCCATTGCATAAAATTTCTCCAAAAAATCATTACATTTTGTAACACTTAAACTAGAATTTAGAGATTTATTCAAATATCTTTTGCCCAGACCAATCTAAAAAGTTTGGAAATTTATCAAATAATAAAATTCCAAAGGAGTGACAATAACAAAATTCAGTCCCTTAAAATTGTACTTTTGAACAATGATTTTAACATAAATAAGTACTACGAATTTACTCTAAAAGTGTGGTTTTAAATTTTAAATTTTGCTTTTAGAGTGCGATTCTTTAAGAGATCTTTAATTTAGTATATAAGTTTGAAATTTACTTAGTCAAACTATAATTTCAAAATGGAAAAACTCTATTTCGCTTGTCACATTTCTTCATTTAATTAGATGTTCTCATAAGAAAGATGAGAAAAGGGAAGAAATCAAAGTTTGTGAACAGACATGCGTGAGCTGTCAATAGGCTGGTTTAGCTTAACTTGCAAATTGATGCAAATGAAGAAGCTACAAAATTGGTGTAATTGCGTGGAAGAAGGCAAAAACCACTTCACACATCACATGGTTTTGCCAGCTATGGATTCAAAACAAATGCTACTACTTATGCCATCCACACCTGGGCTATTACAGCCACATGTCACCCACAGAAAATGATTAAGCTACAGTATATGTTTTAGAGTCCACACTCAGACTGGTAGATATTCACCTACTAGTCTCGCTTGACCTTGTAACAGGAATTATCATTTAGACCTTTTATATTTCAAAATTGTACACACACAAAAAAAATTTAAACCCTTATTTTCACATATCTTAAGTGTAGAGTACACTTTTTTATCCTTTCTATACGATTTATGGTTATACTTTATAATACTCCGTATTTAAAAAAAAATTAATAAGGATTAAAATAATTCCGTGAAATTAGTTAATCCGGATTGTGAACAATTAGACTCTCTACTATTTATAAATTTTAGAATTTGGACTTTAATGATTTGAGAATAAATCAAGAGGGTGTTTATTTTTATAAAAAAAAAAGTATTCATTTGTCTCACGTTACAATTAAAATATATTTTTGGATATAAATATTTGGAACACACTTTAAGAGGTATTACGAGCTCGTTTGGACATTTTAGACTCTTAGAAATGGTTCGTGGGTATATATATATATATATATATGAGTCGGTAGTTATCGGGCTAATTAGATTTGGTATTTGGGCTCATTTGGGGGTCCAAAGTTGGGGCTTAAAGCCCAACTCGGGATTAGCACTAATTAAATGTTTAAGTAGGGTTAAACCACTCCTTCACTATCATTAGAGAAAATCTAGATTAGCAGCCACGGGAGAGAGAAAAAAAAAGGAGAAATACAAAAAGAGGAGAAAAGGGGCAAGAACAAAGGGAAAAATCAAGGGAGCTTCAAGAGGATTCCTTCTACATATTTTAAGGCAAGGAAGCTCTTGTCATATTTATTCAATTTGTGTTATTCTTATATAAATATTAACTCCATGCTTAGATTAAAGGTTGAATCATGTTTTGAGATTTCTGAAAATTTGATTGTATTGGAATTGATGATGAATAACTCATGTAGAGGGTTGACTTATACGTAGAATTTGTCCCAGAAATTAGGTACCGACAAATTTGAATATTGGTATTAGATTTATTTAAGCTATTGATAACTATTTTGGAAGAATTGAATAATCCATGAATATATTATTGTGGTTGATCTATGGACTGAAATCGGGATATCGATTTCCAAATTTAACACACCTTTATTATGAATTTATTTTGATTGGATGCGGGAAGAAAACCTAAACGTTTAAATCCTTAACACATATGGAATGGAGATTATGTTGGCTTGTTAGGGTGTAAATTCTGGGTATAAAACTGTCCTGGGTTTTAGAATTTTACATGGTTGGGCGAACTGTCAACAAGCATCGAAAAAAGGAGGAAGAAGCAGGGGTCGCTTAAACGACGACACGCGTCGTTCGAGTAACGTGTTATGTCACCTGAAGAGGGGGACCTAATCATTCGAGCGACATGGGAATTTTCTCTCTCCCTATCCCTTTTTGCTGTAGCTTTGGTTTTGAGCTTTGGGTTACTCATATCTATTTGGTTTATGTACAGCAAGGGGATAAAGGTTAAGGAAGGGAAATTATGTATTATGGGTTATATGAATTGATGGAAGAATATTATACCCCTTACCACTTAATAATAATCACGAGTAACTAGATAGTTGAATAATTATTCATGGGATGAATAATTTAGGAAATTTATAAGTGTGTAAACTTATTTTCGAGAATTTGAGCGATAAAATTCTAAAAGGTTATATTACGAGCCAAATGAGTGAGCCCGAACATTTTGATTAGGTGACACCATTATAATAAATTAATTAATGTGTAATTAAATTAATTTAGAGTAGGAAAAAATGACTTGAGCACTAAGGGCTAGTGCTACGGCAGTTAGGCTCGGGGTAGCCAGTTGAATATATATATAATGAATTCTTTAAGATATAATTTATTAAATGGTGTTTGATCTAATAGTGGGGTTTTTGTGCAATAAATTCCGAAGGATTTAGAAATGGACCAAATGAGTGAATCTGCGTATGGTAGTTGAGGTGATACTACTTAACCTTATTAGAGGATTTCTTATATATGTACATATAACCCTTTTCTCGTTAGTTAATTCCTTATATATGTACATATAAACCTTATTAAAAAGGTATCAAGAAAAGAATAATAATTAATAATCTGGAATGATTAAAGTTCGAGTCTAGAGGACAACATGTTAAAATTATTAAGAGTATGGGCAATGTTAGTTTAGGAATAATTATACCTATAATCGCATTGGTAAGGTTTGTTTAGGAATGACTATGCCTATAATGTTTTGGAAAGGTTAGTTAGGAATAACTATGTCGATGTATTTAAAGAGAAATAAATACTAAAGTAATTGGGAGTTAAGTCCAAAAAGAGTTTTATGAGACTTAATATTTATTTAGGAAGTATTCATAAGATAACTTCTTAAAAATGAGATATAGAATAATTGACTAAAATATTATAATTAAGCCAATAAGGCTGTAATGTATATAGATTGAGATTCTCTTGGATTAAAGTAGTTATAAAGTAATTACTTATATATATTGGGTGATAATATGTATTTATATGTATTTGTGTGGACATGCCAGTGGGCCGTCCTATCGGCTGGGGGTTCGTGCGTCGGGCCGCGTACCACATGTCGGCACAGGTGGGCTTGACGATGTGTAGGCCATATAGGTACTACATGGAGGCTCTACCCTCGAGGGGTAGGGTTAGCGCTGACTATTCCTGTATCACTGCTGGATATGGGTCATATACAGGTATCCTGCGTAGGGACCGCCCCCAGCTTGTGTGAATTTTTATGATGTCCGCTTAGAATAAGGAATTCCTCCGGACTTGCCGATAGAGCATGAAGGAGACACTAACGGTAGATGCCCTTATGTATTATGTGTGTGTGTGTGTGTGTGTGTGTGTGTGTGTGTGTGTGTGTGTGTCTATCTATATATATATATATATATATATATATATATATATATATATCCATTTACACATTTTGGTGTACCTTATATGGGAATGTGCCCCTTTTAGTCTAAACAGATAGACAGTGTTCAATGATAATAAGGTTGGGCGAATGAAATATTGTGGATAATTGAGGACGAAGATAAGTCCTGATATACGATGTTGCAGGCAATTACTAATGAGAATAACAATTGGGTAGTCTAAGGAAGTAGACAAACATTAACTAGAATGAGAAATGGTGTAACCAATTATTAATGAGAATAATAATTTGATAATCTAAACTTATAGTCTAACGGGGTAGGAAACATGGATTATGAATTATAATCATTAAACGAATTTAAGAAATAGACAGGAGTTGCAGGATATGATGATGTAAGATTTTACACTTAGTTTGTATAAATTATGAAATTTATATTATGGAATCTAATCGAGGAGTTGGGGTGTCAGATGTGGGTGCTCATTTTTAGTGTTGCATAGCTAAACGGATTGTTCTTTACATGACTGATAAATTGACGGAACTTACAATTGGCATTTTTTTGTTGAGGATATGAGTAGGACTGCTTCTAGATGAGATGTGAGGTACTTGTGACACCCCGACTAATTAAACACCGGGTAGCCACTCCTTTATAAAATTAATTCAAAATGCCAAGTTGGCTCAGTTAATAGCATCACTGTCGAAAACATTTTATTATTACTAACCACCTTGTATTTAAAAAGTAAGTGCCAAATTTTATTAAATCTGATTAACATGCAACAAGAGTAATGAATAACTAAATAACACCATTCACCATACTGAAGTAAAACGAATAACCATCACAAAATGTAAATAAACTCTGGAGGAAAAACTCCTCAATACAAATCCCACAACTGATAAGTAAACTGAAATAAACAACTAAAACTGAATACTGAGCAATACATGCTAGAGTCTGAAAACTGAAATGTAAAAATGTCTAATAGAATTGGGCAACATGCCCTACGACTGATAGATGCTAAGACTGGAATCCAAATGAGAGAAGCGTCTACATGCAAATCCCTGTAGCTTCCACAAATAGCTACAGCTCGTCACCTGAATGAGAATCCTATGCTTGGTGTCCTTGTGGCTGGGCACCTAAAATGGTTTTACAAGAAAATATATTTGAAAGCAAATGGGTCAGAGCCCGAAAGTGGAAATCATTTTAAAAACCTGCAAGTGCTTTAAAAACATTTAAAACATTAAATGCAAAGTACATGTTAGGACGTGCACTCACATTAAATTCTCACCTCTCGACTAACTGTGCACTCCTAACGTAAGTACCCATCTATAACGACCCATATTACTAGCTAACTGACAACATAACTAGCTAAACTGCCAAAGGTTCTACCCATATTACTCGGTTCCAATTAACATAACAACGCTCGTAATTAAATAGAGGTTTAACGTAAACTCAGTTACTAACTATGTCATATATTATACTACTAGCTAACCCATTTTGTTTCTCAAAATAATACCGTGATATATATATGTTCACGACATTAACATGAAAGTTCTCATTAAATTAAATGTATATTATTCACATCATAAATATACGATATAAGCACCCCGAGAACTAAGCTCCGGTGCACACATACTCTGCTATCCATCCCGGTACATCACGTACATAAGGATCACATATTCCGAATCTCTCAGGAATAGTTCTCAAATAACAACATCACAAATAATGGAGGCGAACATAGTCACCTTCACATGGGTCACGCACATACCTACGCTCCCACGATCCGCGGACTTATTAATATCACAATAAGTCTTTCAATGACCTATGTTCATCAAGGTACCAGTCTATATCCCCCCCGTAGGCACACAAGGATTAGAGGGTCCTAAGCGAACGTAACCTCCCGTGATAGCAAGTATGGTAGGTATGTCATACACATAAACTATATACTAAGCATTCACACATCTTAGATATCACCATTTTAATAAGGTATTTTCTACATCATTATACCATTATCCCAAACTTATATATTTCAAGTAATCCGATAATATATAATTTAAATAGTCGACACGTCTCACGTCGTAATTCCTTAAACTTAAGACCTATCTCGAATAGACTACTAAGTTTCCATAATTCTCACATATGATATCTTTATGCCTAAGGTCTTTACTTCTGCCCCAAACCTTATTTCATCAACTTATTCAAATTTGTACTATTAACCCAAATATTAACTCACATAACGAATTTCATTTATTTAGAATAATTCTTCGGATTACATTCTAATTAAAGTCCACTATAATAATCACACCTACTGGTCTCCCTTAAAGGTGAGGGTATTCACAAAGTCTCCAAACATATTCTCCGAGGGTTTCCATCATTAAAATCATATTAAGGAATATTTCACTCATTCTGGGAAGGTCGATCGATCGACCTATGAATATCGATCGATCGATCTAGTCGATCGATCGACTGATGAATGTCGATCGATCGATCGAACAGGTATGGCTACGGACTGCTTCGTTCTGCAGATTTGAAAACGTCCCAAAACTTATTTCTAACGTATGATTCTCAAATATAACGTTATAGTAATGTCATATAACAATCCTACAATATTACTAACGTCCACAAACCACTAATTCAACATCTAAAGGCTACATATGGGTCAAACTTCATCAAAAACCTAGTTTCCTGATTTTATCTCAAGAACATTCATAAACTTCATCTTAAATCCGTTTTTGGTATAACAAAAGTCGATAATTCTCTTAATATAATCTTCCAGTAACATTCTACATGCAACCTATATCCCACAATTTAAACTAATAACTCCAATCTTATGGGTTTTTCATTATCTTCCAAGAACATACAAAATTTATGAATAATCTGACATGGAAGAAGCATTCTCTGAAATTTAAATGGAATAAATCACTTGCCTTGGTTTGATTTCGGATTTGGTGTTGATTTGGTGAAGAATCTCTGCAGAATTCCTCTCTCTCTCTCCTTCTCCAAGCTTTCTTCTCCAAAAGGCTATGGTGGCTAGGGTTTGCTTTGGGAGAGTTGGAAGACTAAATGATAACCTACGTAGCTTATGGGGTTAATAAAGGGTTGGTTGGGTCAATTCCTTATCAGATTACAACTCTCAATTTTCGTCACTTTTAATTACCCAAAAATACCAAATTACTAAAATACCCTTTAAGTTGTCGGTATGGCCTAAAAATACCCCGGGACCCAAACTATACCCCCGGCTAGTGTTTTCTGACTATCTCGACCCTTCCGGACGCGTTGACGCACTCAAAACGACCATACGGATTATAGATTTTAAATTCACTTTTATTAACAAAATAATATACCGTGACGCGGCGGTCCCACGTGTCTCAACAAAATTTCTAAAAATGCCGTATATAAATCTCACGACAAATTTTATAATACCAAATACATATATAATCATATATGCACATAATCAAATACCAATTCGCATCACATTAGTATTATTAACCCGGATTAATTTCCAATTAATACGCATTTTAATTAATTAATCCCAAAAATAATTATAGTCAAAAGTACGGGGTATTACATACTCCCCCCCTAATAACTGAATTTCGTCCCGAAATTCGAAACTAGAAAGTACCTGCTAAAAACAGCTCTGGATAACGTTCGCGCATCTCATCCTCGCGCTCCCATGTGGACTCCTCGACATTGTGATGTCGCCACTGAACACGCACTAACGGGACTATCTTTGACCGCAGTTTCCTCTCGCTTCGGTCCAAAATAGCAATTGGCCCCTCCTCGTAGGAGCTATCTGGCTGGAGATCGATGTCCTCCACAGCAATGTGAGAATGAGCCAAATTGTCCCTAAGGTATTTCCTCAGCGAGGAAATATGGAACACGTCGTGAATCCGATGCAAGTGCTCCGGTAGTCCAAGTCTATATGCAGCCGGTCCTATCCGCTCAATAATAGGAAACGGCCCCACATACCTCGGTGCCAACTTCCCCTTCTTCCCGAAACGCATAATCCCCTTCATAGGAGATACTCTGAGCAAAACCTGGTCCCCCACTTGGAACTCCCTGAAAAATCTCTTCGCATCAGCATAACTCTTCTGCCTGTCTTGAGCTACCCGAATGCGACTCCGAATCAACTCAATCCTTGCCGAAGTATCCTGAATCACTTCCGGCCCAAGTAGTTTGTTGTACCCCACCTCCAACCAACATGCTGGGGAACGACAAGGCCTACCGTACAATGCCTCAAACGGAGCCATGCCAATAGTGAACTGATAGGAGTTGTTGTAAGCAAATTCCACCAGTGGGAGGTACTGCTCCCATCCACCCCCGAAGTCAATAATGCACATGCGTAGCATGTCCTCCAACATCTGATTGGTGCGCTCTGTCTGCCCATCGGTCTGCGGATGATAAGCCGTACTTAACCGCAATTCCGTGCCCATGGCCTCCTGGAAACTCTCCCAAAACCTCGAAACAAATATTTTGTCTCTGTCAGACACGATATTCAGGGGCACACCGTGAAGTCTCACAATCTCTGAGATGAAGAGCTGGGCATACTGTCCCGTAGTGTAGTCAGTCCTTACGGGTAAGAAGTGAGCGACCTTGGACAACCTGTCCATAATTACCCAAACAGAGTCGTGACCCCTCTGCGACGTAGGCAACCCCATGACGAAATCCATGGATATGCTCTCCCACATCCACACCGGAACCTCCAACGGCTGTAGCAATCCTGCTGGTCTTTGATGATCCACTTTTACAAGCTGACAAGTGGCGCATTTCGAGACAAACTCAGCGATATCTCTCTTCATACCGCTTCACCAATACTGCCGTCTCATGTCTTGGTACATTTTGTCCCCTCCGGGATGTACCGCGAACCGTGAGCCGTGCGACTCTGCCATCACATCGTGCCGCAATTCTTCCCCTTCCGGAACTACCAATCTCCCATTGAAGCGCAATCCCCCGTCTGAGCTAACGGTATAGGACTCGGCTCCCTCTGCAAGTAATCGAACTATCTGCTCCTGACAGAACGAGTCATCGGCCTGTGCCCGTACTACTTTCGTGACAATCTGCGGTGTAACGGTCATCACAGACATGAAAGATCGAGCCACTGCATCCTGGTGTCCCAATTCCTTCCACTTAGCCTTCCACACCTCTGCCACCTCATCTGCTGGCCTGCGGCTCAACGCGTCTGCTACCACGTTAGCCTTACCCGGGTGGTACTGGATGTCGAACTGGTAGTCCTTCACAAACTCAAGCCACCTACGCTGCCGCATATTCAATTCTTTCTGCGTGAACAGATACTGTAGGGACTTGTGGTCCGTGAACAGCTGAAACTTCTCCCCCAGAAGATAGTGCCTCCAAATCCGTAAGGCAAATACCACTGCCGCCAACTCCAAATCATGTGTGGGGTAATTCTTCTCATGAGGCTTAAGCTTACGGGAAGCATAAGCTATGGCCTGTCTCTCCTGCTGCAAAACACCTCCAAGCCCTTGCAAGGACGCATCGGTGTAAACCAAATACTCAACTCCCGGTCTCGGCAATGCTAACACAGGTGCTGAGGTCAATTTGTCCTTCAATTCATCGAATGCCAACTGACAGGCATCACTCCAGATATATGGCACACCTTTACGAGTAAGATGTGTCAAAGGACCCGCTATCTCCGAGAAACCCCGAATAAATCTCTTGTAGTATCCTGCTAAACCCAAGAAACTACGAATCTCCGTTGGTGTCGTGGGCTGTCCCCACTCCCTCACCGCTGACACCTTCCCCGGATCAACTGATATTCCCTGGTCGGAAATAATGTGACCTAAGAACTGGACCTCCTTCAGCCAAAACCCGCACTTCTCATATTTTGCATACAGCTCGTTCTGACGAAGCGTCTGCAAAACCTGTCTCAAATGCTCGGCGTGCTCCTCCTCTGTCTGAGAGTAAACCAGAATGTCATCAATGAAGACAATGACAAACTGATCTAGGAAATCTCTGAACACTCTGTTCATCAAGTCCATAAACACTGCTGGAGCGTTGGTCAAGCCGAAAGGCATAACCCGAAACTCGTAAGAACCATATCTCGACAAGAACGCAGTCTTCGAGACATCCTCCTCCCTGATACGCAACTGATGGTATCCCGACCTCAAGTCAATCTTTGAGAAGAAAGAAGCTCCTCTCAACTGGTCGAATAAGTCATCGATTCGAGGCAACGGGTACTTATTCCGTATCGTGACCTTATTCAACTCTCGGTAGTCCATGCACAATCTCAGTGAACCATCCCTCTTCTTCACAAACAAAACTGGAGCGCCCCAAGGTGAGGTACTCCTGCGAATAAAGCCCTGCCCTAACAGCTGCTCTATCTGATCCCGTAACTCTCGCATCTCAGCTGGAGCCATACGGTACGGTGCACGTGCTATAGGTCTCGTACCCGGTAGCAAATCTATAACGAAATCTATCTCTCGACTGGGTGGTAAGCCTGGTATCTCCTGAAACACATCTGAATACTCCCTGACAACCGGGATCGAATCCAAAGGAATCACAACCTCTTTAGAGGTATCCTCCTCTATGTAGTACAGATGAGCGGTCGATCCTCCCTCTGGGCGAGGCATCGCCACCACAAACATCTCTTGCCCCGGAATGGCAAAAACAATGCTCCCGCTGAAGCAATCAATCATGGCCCTATAAGCTACGAGCCAATCCATACCGATGATCACATCGTGAACATGCATGTCTAACACTAACATGTCTGCAGGCAATACCAAACCACCAACCTCTACCCCCACTCCCCGGCATATAAAGAAAATAAGTGACCCACTCCCTAATGGTGAGTCGACACACGTCACTGTGCTCTCTGCCGTAGCTAACAATCCTAAAGCTTTCGCGAAGTGTGTAGCTATAAAACAATGTGTAGCACTCGTATCAAATAACACCCGACCCATAGTGCCATGGATAGGAAACGTACCCTCGATCGCGGGCGGTGCCTGTGGAACTGCAGCCTGGTGAACGTTGTAGACACGTCCATACTGTAGCTGCCCCTGCTGAGCTGGGACTGCTGGAATGGGTGGCAAAGCTGCCATCTGTGGCGGTGCAGGAAGAGTGGCGGGAAACATAGGTCTCTGTGGCTCCTGACGAGCACCCTGCTGCTGCTGCTGTGGGACCCTGCCCTTATCAGGACAATCCTGCTTCTTATGGCCAATCTTGCCACAAGTAAAGCACTTCCCTGGGAAGTTCCCTCCCCTCTGCCCCTGCTGTCCCCGGCCCTGGTGGCCGTTACCATTCCTCCCTTGACCCTGCTGGCCCTGATGGAACTGCTGCCCATTCTGCCCCTGCTGGCCCTGATGGCCGTTTGGACCCTGATGGCCCTGGCGGAAACCTCCCTGTCCCTGCCTGTAGTTCCCTGACCGGAACCTCTTATTATCCCCCTGCTGGGAGCCCTGCTCATTCTGTCTCTGCCCCTGACCGGTTTGTGCCCCGCTGGCACCATGTCCTCTAGTCCTGCCCTGATGGTTAGACTCCCCTGACCGCTTGCCCTCGGCCATATGAAAACGGTGGTCCTGGCAGTGCAATAATGCAGCGTTAACCACATCAGAATACGTGGCCAACGATAGGTTCCCTAGCAGATGCTGACGGATCCTCCAATTCAACCCATCAGTGAACTTCTCTATCTTCTTCTTCTCTGTTGGAATCTCGTCTGGAACGATATTCAACAGATTAGTAAACTCGGCCTCATACTCGGCCACTGTCTTGCCCTCCTGCTTCAAACTCATCAGCTTCCTCCTCATCTCTGTATGAACTGCGGACGGAAAGTACTTGTGGTCGAACCGCACCCAGAATTCCTGAATCGTTAGGGTATCCCTCTCCTCCGCGGTGGTAATAGACTCCCACCACTGCAGTGCAGATCCCACTAGCTTGAAAGTAGCTAGCACCTGTTTCTGGACGTCAGTGCACTCATGCATCCTCAAATGCCTCTGTATGTCCTTCCTCCATTGGCTCGAGACTACCACGTCTGAGCTACCTGCAAACTCTGGCGGATGCGCTTCCTGAAAAGCATCACGTACACGCTCCCAAGCAGACGGGAATGCATTAACCTGTACTGGCGCGGCAACCGGTGCCTGCGGTGGTGCCTGCTGAATCACGGCAATCGCGGCATTTACCGCTTGGGCTACTATAGCAGCAACCTCAGCGGCGTTCAACATGCCCTGAACTGGAGCGGGCTGTGGTTCGGGCGTAGCATTCCTGGGAACTCGTCGTGCACGTCGTGGAGGCATCTGAAATAAGAACAAAGTTTATAAGTTCACGGTTTATAAACTTAAAATAGCTTAAGAACGAAGCATACACAATAAGAGTACAACAGTCCTAAAATATAGGGCTCTATATCAAAGAAACGTAGCGGAAACATAATAGCCGTACAGATCCTAAAGGACACTAGAACCTGATGCTCTGATACCACCTGTGACACCCCGACTAATTAAACACCGGGTAGCTACTCCTTTATAAAATTAATTCAAAATGCCAAGTTGGCTCAGTTAATAGCATCACTGTCGAAAACATTTTATTATTACTAACCACCTAGTATTTAAAAAGTAAGTGCCAAATTTTATTAAAATCTGATTAACATGCAACAAGAGTAATGAATAACTAAATAACACCATTCACCATACTGAAGTAAAACGAATAACCATCACAAAATGTAAATAAACTCTGGAGGAAAAACTCCTCAATACAAATCCCACAACTGATAAGTAAACTGAAATAAACAACTAAAACTGAATACTGAGCAATACATGCTAGAGTCTGAAAACTGAAATGTAAAAATGTCTAATAGAATTGGGCAACATGCCCTACGACTGATAGATGCTAAGACTGGAATCCAAATGAGAGAAGCGTCTACATGAAAATCCCTGTAGCTTCCACAAACAGCTACAGCTCGTCACCTGAATGAGAATCCTATGCTTGGTGTCCTTGTGGCTGGGCACCTAAAATGGTTTTACAAGAAAATATATTTGAAAGAAAATGGGTCAGAGCCCGAAAGTGGAAATCATTTTAAAAACCTGCAAGTGCTTGAAAAACATTTAAAACATTAAATGCAAAGTACATGTTAGGACGTGCACTCACATTAAATTCTCACCTCTCGACTAACTGTGCACTCCTAACGTAAGTACCCATCTATAACGACCCATATTACTAGCTAACTGACAACATAACTAGCTAAACTGCCAAAGGTTCTACCCATATTACTCGGTTCCAATTAACATAACAACGCTCGTAATTAAATAGAGGTTTAACGTAAACTCAGTTACTAACTATGTCATATATTATACTACTAGCTAACCCATTTTGTTTCTCAAAATAATACCGTGATATATATATGTTCACGACATTAACATGAAAGTTCTCATTAAATTAAATGTATATTATTCACATCATAAATATACGATATAAGCACCCCGAGAACTAAGCTCCGGTGCACACATACTCTGCTATCCATCCCGGTACATCACGTACATAAGGATCACATATTCCGAATCTCTCAGGAATAGTTCTCAAATAACAACATCACAAATAATGGAGGCGAACATAGTCACCTTCACATGGGTCACGCACATACCTACGCTCCCACGATCCGCGGACTTATTAATATCACAATAAGTCTTTCAATGACCTATGTTCATCAAGGTACCAGTCTATATCCCCCCCGTAGGCACACAAGGATTAGAGGGTCCTAAGCGAACGTAACCTCCCGTGATAGCAAGTATGGTAGGTATGTCATACACATAAACTATATACTAAGCATTCACACATCTTAGATATCACCATTTTAATAAGGTATTTTCTACATCATTATACCATTATCCCAAACTTATATATTTCAAGTAATCCGATAATATATAATTTAAATAGTCGACACGTCTCACGTCGTAATTCCTTAAACTTAAGACCTATCTCGAATAGACTACTAAGTTTCCATAATTCTCACATATGATATCTTTATGCCTAAGGTCTTTACTTCTGCCCCAAACCTTATTTCATCAACTTATTCAAATTTTTACTATTAACCCAAATATTAACTCACATAACGAATTTCATTTATTTAGAATAATTCTTCGGATTACATTCTAATTAAAGTCCACTATAATAATCACACCTACTGGTCTCCCTTAAAGGTGAGGGTATTCACAAAGTCTCCAAACATATTCTCCGAGGGTTTCCATCATTAAAATCATATTAAGGAAAATTTCACTCATTCTGGGAAGGTCGATCGATCGACCTATGAATATCGATCGATCGATCTAGTCGATCGATCGACTGATGAATGTCGATCGATCGATCGAACAGGTATGGCTACGGACTGCTTCGTTCTGCAGATTTGAAAACGTCCCAAAACTTATTTCTAACGTATGATTCTCAAATATAACGTTATAGTAATGTCATATAACAATCCTACAATATTACTAACGTCCACAAACCACTAATTCAACATCTAAAGGCTACATATGGGTCAAACTTCATCAAAAACCTAGTTTCCTGATTTTATCTCAAGAACATTCATAAACTTCATCTTAAATCCATTTTTGGTATAACAAAAGTCGATAATTCTCTTAATATAATCTTCCAGTAACATTCTACATGCAACCTATATCCCACAATTTAAACTAATAACTCCAATCTTATGGGTTTTTCATTATCTTCCAAGAACATACAAAATTTATGAATAATCTGACATGGAAGAAGCATTCTCTGAAATTTAAATGGAATAAATCACTTGCCTTGGTTTGATTTCGGATTTGGTGTTGATTTGGTGAAGAATCTCTGCAGAATTCCTCTCTCTCTCTCCTTCTCCAAGCTTTCTTCTCCAAAAGGCTATGGTGGCTAGGGTTTGCTTTGGGAGAGTTGGAAGACTAAATGATAACCTACGTAGCTTATGGGGTTAATAAAGGGTTGGTTGGGTCAATTCCTTATCAGATTACAACTCTCAATTTTCGTCACTTTTAATTACCCAAAAATACCAAATTACTAAAATACCCTTTAAGTTGCCGGTATGGCCTAAAAATACCCCGGGACCCAAACTATACCCCCGGCTAGTGTTTTCTGACTATCTCGACCCTTCCGGACGCGTTGACGCACTCAAAACGACCATACGGATTATAGATTTTAAATTCACTTTTATTAACAAAATAATATACCGTGACGCGGCGGTCCCACGCGTCTCAACAAAATTTCTAAAAATGCCGTATATAAATCTCACGACAAATTTTATAATACCAAATACATATATAATCATATATGCACATAATCAAATACCAATTCGCATCACATTAGTATTATTAACCCGGATTAATTTCCAATTAATACGCATTTTAATTAATTAATCCCAAAAATAATTATAGTCAAAAGTACGGGGTATTACAGTACTCTTTACATGTGAGCATTAATGGATAAGCGTGAAGTATGAGATAGTTACAAATTACATATTTAGTGGTGAAGAATCCTTGCACACCACAGGTATTCTTAATGATAGGGATAGATGGTTTGATGATGGATCAGACTTGCAGTTGCAGTGGATGTAGTGGATTTCGCTCCATTGATTCTAGTATAGGTTGTACTTCATCTTTTTGTCTTTTTATTTCATACTGGGATTTGTACGGGCATGAGCCCAAGGGTTTAGTTACATCTGTTGTACTTAGATTTACATTATGGACATTGTATGATGATTTATTTTTTATTACTCATGAGTTGAATCAGTTTTATTCATATGTATTATTCATTGTCGATTTTGTTATAAAAATACAAAAAATTCTACATCTTCAGTACTGAGAATGGTATAAATTGTTGATAAGCCCCCATCTTCGACGTATCGTGCCTGGCCAGCCTTTACGTGAAAAAATGAGGGTTGTTACATACTTAAATAAGTTTTGATGATGTTAAAATCTAAATAAGCCTTATGTCACCATATAATGAACTCCCTTGACGAGGACGGGGACGAGGGAGGGGAATAAAAATAAAAACATTAGTTCCTTTTAGAGTTAATGTGAGACCTTCCTTCTTCAAGACAATTGATAAATTTGTCAAATACTATTTTTACTTTCCCATTTTGTGTTTCTGACATTTCAGAGTAATCGACAAGTTAATATTTTAGTCCTGTAACAAAAATACTACTGATTTTACCTTTTTGGATAGGAGTGTTCGTGGTACGGTAAAAATTTATACCGTACCATTTTGTACCAAAAATTAATAATAATGGTTTTCTTTTTTAATTTACCAAAATCGAAATTACCGAATTTTTGTGATTGGTTTTGGTTTTAACAATTTAAAAGCCGATTTACCGACTATATCGTACCGAAATGAAATACCGAAATTAATGTAAGTAAAATACCAAAATGATATTATCGAACTTATCAAATTGGATTTTGATGTTTTTATATATATTTATTGAGACGGCAAAAATTATATAGGTTATTTTCTGTTTTTGTTTAATATGCATATGAAAAGGTTTAGGTAAGTGGTACAAAAAATTACCCTTATATACCGAGTAGTACCAAATTTACTATAAAGACAAATTTATCAAAATCTACCTTATTTTTTGGAAAACCGATGTTACTGCAAAAAATTAATTTTACCGATGTAACGCACGGTTTGATTTTGGTATACCGACTGAAAAAACTGGTAATTTTGGTTTGATGATTTCTAAGTTGGTATGTTCTATTTACCGATCAAACCGACCGAAAACCAACTCTATTTCTGGCTATATATGTGTGTGTGTGTGTGTGTGTGTCTGTGAGATTTCTTAGATCATATGCTTTGATTCCCCAATTTTAAAATCGTAAAACTGAGATGGTTCACCCGATATACCAAACTTAAAATTTCTTTCAAATTAAACAATTAAGGTTCCCAAATTTAAATTTTCGCAAAAATAAAATTAAACTCAACTAAACAAATATTTCATTTTCTTTCAAATAAAAATTAAACAACCGAAACTCAAAGGAATTGACGGGGGCCTACACAAGCGGTGGAGCATGTAGTTTAATTTGATACAACGCGGAAAACCTTACCAACCCTTGACATATGAACCACAAAACCTGTCTTTAACAGGATGGTACTGATTTCATACAGGTGTTGTAAGGTTGTCATCAGCTCGTGTTGTGAGATGTTTGTGAAGTCCTATAACGAGCGAAACCCTCGTTTTGTGTTGCTAAGGCATGCAACTAAGGAGAAAGTCTTTGCAACTGAAGTGAGACGAGGAGCCAAGTGACGTGCCAACGCTACTAATTGAGTGTCAGCATGTAGCTGTGTTGTCAGTAAGAAGGTATTCATCACCTTTCGATCTCTTGTGTGCGCTTTCTCTTTCGATCGAATAGCGCGCTTTAATATAGAAAGTTTAATACAATTCAAGTTCTTCATATGACAAACGAACTAAGTATGAATATTTTCAAATTCAATTTCTTGACTTGAATTAAACTAAAACTACCCAAACATAATTAGCACCAAAATTACACCATTGTTGTGATTTAATCAATTTTTATCTTTTTAGTCCAAAGCATGCGTCTAGGTGTTTTTGCAAGATAAAATAAACAATCACAACACAACGCCACGCTGTACGAGAAAAACCCATAATGGAAAAAACCTCGAACGGCCCAGCCAACAAATCCACTAGATATGGTTTTACATAAACAAGAAAAAAGACTTACTTCCTTGACTCGACTCCCTCTCAAGCCTTGATGCTTCTTCTTGATTCTACCTCCGCCTAGTTGATAACTCCAGAATACCGCAGTCTCGTAATCCACCGATGGAGCTCAGCCACCATTAAACATACGAAAGCCTCTCCTCCGTATGCATACCACGAAAATCACAATAAACACGGACTCCTCCATAGAAAACCTTCTCTTTTAGGATGAGAATAGAACCCGGTGCCAACTTGATGATCTCAAAATATAATATATTAAGAAACTTAGATCATACTAAACTATGGGTGTAAACTTTGTGTTTCGGTAGAAATTAAATCATGAAAATACGAACAAAAACTAGACTTTGGATGATGAATTTTTGCTCTCAAAAGAGGTAGAAATGTTCTCAACAGTCTACTGAAAAATATTGTTCCTGCACATATTAAAAGTGGTAAAAGATTAGTAGGTAAATGGGCAGTTAAAATTAAAAACTGACGAAACTGTGTAAAAAACACCAAGTCCTCCGAACGACTTTTGAATGTCGTTCGAACGACTTGGTTCGAACAAGATTTCAGAAGAGAAATAGGCAAAAATCTCGTTAGATAAAACTCGTTCTAATGACATTTCAGAAAAAGATACGAAGTTCGTTCGATATCTCGTTCGAACGACTCGGGCATCTCGTTCGAACGACTTTTTAGAAAATCCAAACAACGTTCTTTAAGCCCCAAAATCTTTATGTATAGTTTTAAAATGATTTTATGAGAAAATAAAACGTCCTTATGACAAAAGTTTTATTAAAAGATACCCATAAAAAATAACAAGTCTCTATATATATTAAATGCATTCATACCTTTAGAGACCTTGAAAATAATGAAATACTGATGACGTATAAACTTGGCACATGAATCAGCAATGATGATATCTTCAAAATCTTGGTCGCTACGTCTTCAACTCAAACGTCATAGGCTTGAAAGGATATGACAAACTACTATCATATGACATAATTTCTTTTGTCCGAAATTAAGCCAACACTACAAATAGACTCGATTGAAAATTTTTCCTTACAATATATATATGTGTGTGTGTGTGTGTGTGTGTGAGAGAGAGAGAGAGAGAGAGAGAGAGAGAGAGAGAATTCTCACCTACATCATGCTCTATACATTATTCATACATCACACCTACTTATAGGCCCTACAAAACTTTTTTTTTCCAATTTTTTTTATTTTTTCCTTGAAAATAACATTCCAATAAACTCATGTTCAAAAAATTAAGTCAAAATATATTTTGTAGCTATATTTAAAAAAATCCACAAAAAACAGCTTAAAATACGTTATTTATAAGGGTTTACGTCAGCTGTTTTTTTGTTGATTTTTTAAAAATATCTACAAAATATATTTTGACCTAATTTTTTTAATATGGGTTGATAGGAAGGTTAATTTCAAGAAAAAAATAAAAAATTTGAAAAACTTTTTAGGGCCTAGAACTAGGTGTGACGTATGGTGTGATGATGTAGGTGAACCTCTCTCTCTCTCTCTCTCTCTCTCTCTCTCTCTCTCTCTCTCTATATATATATATATATATATATATATATATATATATATATATATATATATATATATATATATATTGTTATTTCTAATTCTAATTCTAATTTTGTTTCATCAATATTTGAGTGTATTTCTCGTTAATTTTGAAATTTTATAAAAGTGAAACAAAGAGATAATATTACATGAATCAAAAATAAAATATCAAAATCCAAATAAAACAATCGTTTATCTCACAATGTTTAATGAAAAATAATAATAGTAACCCCTTATGTTGTGTCGCCTTATCAACTACAACGCAGTCTACCCCATCACAGATGAGCTAGTGACTCTAGTTTGTCTTGATCGTCGCCTTCCGCACTGTCAAATATTTTCTGCATGACGTCAGAAAATCTCACATAGTCTGCCTCAGCTCTCCCTACGTATGTCGTATGTGGTGGTATCGATCTTGCTATGGATACCACAATGTTGTCTTATTTTTTTCTTTTTTATAAAATTGGAAATAAAAAATATCAAACAACAACTCATTTTACATCTCAAGTATGGGTAGAATTATGGATTAAGGGGGGTAGAATCTCATACTTATATTTATATTATAACTATGGGGTTTAAAGTTTATAAAGAGAGCTCGCAATTGAAAAATACGAAGTACTAAGAATTTATAATTTTTCAAAATCTTTGGAGTAGATTCGCCCATGTTTGGAACATTCAACTATTTTATGCCCTTTGATTTATGTTTATCGTCCCATTGTGCAGCCGTAAATCTTATTATATTTATCAAGATCCAATTGCTTAGTATGTACGTTCATAAACCCTATTATTCATCCATTTAGCATGTACGTTGCTAATAGTTTTCAGTTTATGATATTTAAGTTGCACATTGGAGATACAAAACCCTAGAGTATTAACGGATAAATTTCTTCTAAAAGTTTGTATTTTGAGTAAAAAAAATTAAATATTACTTCTATATTTTGTGAACCTTTAAAAGAACTCCCACAAAGATTATTGTTTCTTTCCGTTGCTCCAATTATTAAATAGAGTTTTCAAATGCACCCATCAAATCTTACATCTCAAACACTTTTTAAGTTCAAGTATTATTTTCATAATAGAAGTAAATGGGGTGAGATGCAAGATTTGATATTGGCATGATATTTCAGACCACGTACATGCTTAATATGCCCGAAGGACCAAATGATATGCAAGGTTGTTTACATGGATGATTTAATAGAAACCCTTGTGGGTACCTAAAAAAGAATTTTAACCCTACATACATACCTTATGGGTACCCCAAGCGACCAAATATACATATTGGTAGGTTAAACCTTACCAAATATGGCAATAACGAAGTAACCGCTCAACTTCTTTTTTCTAGATCACGTTTGGGGAGGAACATCTTGTTCCACTTAAAACATGGTAAAATTAAAAATCCACCCTTCATTTATTTTTTTCTTGGATATTAAATGTTGGTTTTGGAAACAATTAGGATTGGTTGGGTATTAATAAAAATGGCATGGGAGGATTTCAAAATTGCAAAACTATGTGACGAAACAACATCATTCGTGTGTGGCCAAAAAGTCCAAAATAAGGTTTAACCAAAACGACTTACTTCCATCCATTATTATTGCATTTATACAATTACCCATGGTAGAGAAAGACAATTTGATAGGGTATTTATGGTTTAGCAATGTCCAAATTTAACATATGTGTAGAAGGTTTGCTCTTATAGACCCTCTCTTCTTGGAAAACATTTAACAGTTTTGGTATTCAACAATTCTAGAAAACTCTGTGAATAAAGGTCTACTGAAATATAGAGTCTAACCAATAACAAGCTAACTTACAAGATTTTACTTTACTTATTTAGAGAATGTCTCTCTTCACTATGTATATTTGGTTTAGTGTGCAAATCAAAAATATTATTTTTGGGTTTATGATCCCTTATATTATTGTATATGTAGAAATGTGTGATAAGATAGGTCTTTAATATTGATATTTATAATGTAACTCTCTTAGATTGTTATATAATCATGTTATATTGGTATAATCAATAAATTGTGAGATATTCGATTGTATTTAATAATATTTTGTAATATAATTGTTAGTGATTTATTTTTTATGACTGTAGTAAGAAATTAAAAGAACTCTAAAATTATAAAATTATGATTAAACCTTATAAGCTATCTGGTTGCTAAAGTATTAATTTTATTTGTTTGGTTTATTCTTTGGGATATTTCATGGCTGATTCTTTTGGGGGAGGGTGTTTGGTTTGGACTTTGTTTTCTATAATGTGGATTAGTTAGAATGGAGCTAATTGCGGGAACCTGTCACTTAATGAATGTTGTTTTCAAAGTCTCTTATACAAGAGGACCACCTGGAGAATGTCCCTTTTGTTGACAAAGAACCTTTTTCTTATATTTCCTATCTATTTCGAGGGGACTCCATCCGTCCTTTTTCTTAGCATGATTATTTATGTTGGTACACATCACCCCTATTGGTCTCTCGTTTAAGATTCAAATGATTTTATTCACATTTAATTAGTATTAATCAAATTAAGATCTATGTTAAATATTAAATTTTAGAAATAATGTTTAATTTATAGATAAATTAAAAAAATATACTATTATATTATAAAACATTTTATATGAGGTATAGCTTTGAATGATCAAAAGACAACATTAGTCCCCTATAGACCTTAACCTCCTACTATGAAATAATAGTGCACATTATAAATGGACCAAAATACATAGGAATCATCTTAAAGATATTGCACTCCTGTTCCTTGATTTAAAAAAAAAGATACCGATAATAATTATGTTTTGAATTTGAAATAACATTTTTTTACATTGTTGTGAAATAACTTTACCACGTAAAGCTATGTCAATCTCAATCACTCATTTAAAATTAAGTGATTACAGTTATTTCACATCACCACATTTATTAAATATAACTAGCATGTAATCTGCGCGATGCACGGACGTCCATATGTAAAACAAAATTAAAATGAATTGTAATAGAGAAAGAAAGTAACTATATTCAAATGTGAGATGAAGTAGAGTAGTCTAACATTAAGTGAGTGACGAAAGATGAAATTAAATTTGTTATAATAAAATGATCACATAACACAATTTTTATTGAGAGTAGAAAAAGTTTTGAGTAGGAAATAAAAAAGACAATGTAATGATTATTGTAATGTGAGAAACTCTTTTGCAATCCATAAATTTGCAACTCCTTTCTTTGCCTCGGAAAATTAATGAAATAGAGTTTAAATAATTTTTGAGTCTTTAGAAAGATAAAAAGTAAAAGGTAAAAAGTGAGCATAGATCGGTTTCTAAGACATATACTCAATCAAATACATGTGAATTGCATTGTATTTGGACTCTAGCAGTATACTAAAACCATGTAGTTGACTTTTACGACTAATATACTTCACAGAACTTTTCAAAAATTAGGAGCTTCAAAATTAAGAACTTCACGCATGTCTTGTTCATATACTCAGTTGAAAACCTGAACTGAGTATATGCTAAGAAAAAAAATTAATCGAAAAACATACAAATAAATTAACTATAGTGAACTAATTTATTATTAGATTAACATTTAAACTCAAAGAAATGTATGAAAATTTTCCCAATTTCAAATGATCAAACCAAAAATAAATATTAAAAAATATATTTTTTCGCTCGCAAATCTGAAACCCCAAATGTTAGGGTTTTTATGATTTGAAAAAAAATCAAGAAAAGCGGAGTTTGAAATAAAAAAAAATTCTAGAGATAGACACATGAACGGGAACACACATACATAAAGAAATACAAACTAAAAAATAACAATAAAAATGCGCACAAACAAAGTCTCTATCCCACTCAACCCATATGAAGGAATTAAAATAGCAGAAAAAATGCACACACAAAAAATCTTTTTTCACTTACTGACCCAAATTGAAAAAAGTGAGAACTCATAAAAAACACGTACAATATAAAAGGAAAACCCAACAAAAAGAATACGGTGAACACCAAAATCCAGTAGAAAAATACACTCACAAACAAACTCTTTATATCTCTCTCTCTCTCTTCATCATTTCTTTTCATATACATCTTACAAAGATCCAGAAAGAAAGTCATAATCTATATATGCTTATTGTAACCATGACGATCTCTTTATCTATCCCTCTCTCTGTCCCTTGACCCTCTAGAATGCCTCACCTCCTCCAAAACAACCGGTGGCGGTGACAGCTCATACGTGGAAGGCCTTGTCTTAAATGTCTATCATCATTACTTGACTCATACCTGGAGGTGGTGGTGGTTGAGGTTTTGGGAGGTGGCTCTAATGTTGGATGTGATCTTGTGACGATGGATGAGTCTCATTTAAAAGAATATGGGAAGGCTGCTCATCGAAGATGGAAGAGATGAGAGAGAGAAGGGGGAAGGGGGAAGGGCATAAAAATAGAGGAAAAGACATCGTTATCTATTGTTTAGATGAAGATATCGAACATCACGATTGAGTTGAGGTAGTAACAATAATTAGATATCAAGAGAATGCGTTGCACCAAAAAATCAAGACAATGAATGCTTTTAAAGGCTCATTAATAACTCTAATACTATCGTATTAGAGTAATTATATAGATTGCATTAGAAATTTTTTAAATGTAATTGCACTTTAAATTCTACATAAAGAGTTAATCTTATCTTTATTATGAAATACAAGGGTTAAGATGGGCTTTCAATTAGAGTGTCCACTCCCTCATTCGTGTTATTTATCTATATACTAGCATGCAAGCGTGACCAACATTTTCTAGATTCTTAATTATTATATATGATACCAATCCCCACCCCTACCCCTATATATATATATATATGTATATAGTGCTAATCAATTTAATACTTCTACAAGTATCACGCAGTCTAAATTTCACTTTAACAATCACTAATACAACATTAAATCAAGAAAAATTCAATTGTTCCAAAGTTTGGTAAACGATAACACTATTTCAACAGTCCCTAACTCATCAACTGAAGACAAATTACAATTTTTTTGGTCTTCCAAATGATATATATAGTTACATCTTACTTTATCATTTTTGATAACTAACAATATATACAATTACTTCTAAATCGAGAGCTGGAAATATGGACTGAAACAAAAGTTTGAAAAATATATTTTCAGGGAACATAACTGAGGATGAAATTAATAAAAAAATGCTAACAGGGAAAAAGTAGATTATGAATAAAAAAATAAAAGCTAATAGATTACATACGTCTGAACAGAGTGAAATCGAAGCAAGAATTTTGAGATATATCTTTCATGGTTTATATAAAACCATTTGGGGAGGTTAGATGGGTACTGAAACGATGCAAAATGTAAAGTCATAACTCTTTCGTTCTTGGGATTCATGGAATGCAAAGAAGTGAAACGGTTTAACTACAATTTTTCCCCTGTTATTCTTATTAGGTCAGAATGGTTTTTTTTTGTAGTTCACAATTGCATACGTTTAGACTCCTATAAACTTAATTGGTTAGTATAGTATGATGACAATGCTTAATTAAGCCAACTGCGACATGTCAGAGCAGAACGATTCTGGGCTACTATTTTATATATAAACATAGATGTGTGTAATAGAATATGTAATATAACCATATATAATAGTAATATAGTGTAATACTCCTTTTATCTCGTATTAAAATAAAAATATTGTTTTACAAAACAATATATAGAACATGAGATTTCAAAATTACCCTTCATTCTCAATTTCAAGCAACTAAAAATTATAGCGATCCTCTTTTTAACTACCTTACAAAGCACAACAAGGAGTGTGGTACTACTCAACTTACTAGGCATTGCATAAGCTTTGCAGATTTTTAGACCATCTCCAAAGCATTTATGCATTTTTGCAGACTCAAAATGTTCAAATGCATTTTTATTCCCCCAAAAAAGTTGATTTGCTCCAAGGCAATAAGCATAACAGTGCTCCCGCACAAGTGAAGTGCCACGGGAATAAATGAAGAAAATGAAAGATGTAGAAATGTGGTAAAAAGGAAAAAAAAAGGAATTTGCGGCACTTTTGTCGCGCGAGCCTTATTTTGCCTATTCCATATTAGCAAAATTGGTTGCATTTTGTGACCAATTTTGCTAATCCGAACAACTTTTACAGATATGCCGACAACTCTATAGAGCTAAAAACACAAAACGGATCGATAAAAATCGCATTTTGAAAATATGTCGACGGATTGAAGATAGGCTTAATCTAGCAATTCCATAGAATTGCAGCGAGTGTTGTTAAATTCAAATCGAAGGGCATCACACCCTATATCTTTTTTGTATTGAGGGTTGTAAACAAATAAAAAATAAGTATTCGAATTTGAATTTTATAGATATTGATTTGAATGAGTAAGGGGTGGATATATATATATATATATATATATATATATATATATATATATATATATATATATTTCAAAATTCAAAAAATATAGAAATGCATATGAGTATAAAGGTATCAAATACGGATAATTCGTATCAGATATGCAACCCATATATGTGAATATCAATATTCGCCATTAGGAAATTTTTATAATCTTGTTTATTACTCTTTTTTTATTGACACACACACATGTGTGTGTGTGGGTGGGTGTGATTTTATATTGATAAATTATTATACGAATCCTGATTATCCGCGAGGCTATTAATAAGAACAGTCATAAATATAACCTTTTTTTTAATTGGATACAATGGATAATATAATATCCGCTTTGTTTACACTCCATGGGAACATCCAAAAATTTAATGGGTCATAAAAAATGTGTATATATACAATCAGGATACTATGGGAACTAAAAACTAACTTGCCCATTTTAGGCTTAAAATAAACATTTTTTCGATGAAATTCTGTACATATACTCTCGATTGATGTTCAAAAATGGATGGGTCTAAATTTATAATCACATATAATTAACTATAAGCAAGCTAAACAAACACACAAGAGATAATAAATGAACTGCCTTTATATCTCCAAGCATTTACATTTGTATACAATAAATAAGACTTTTGACATTTAATGTTGGTCGGTATTCCACCCAAGTAACTTTTGCTACTCCTGATGGTTCACGTTCTTAGTGTTAGTTAGCATTTCAGTCAACCAGGTCTCTCAAGCCGATCTAGATAGCTAAATGGCCATGTAGGAGGATAGATGTCTGCTTTTATTGGTCCACGTAGGAGAGTAATTTTTACATACAATAAAAGCCCCCAATGCTCCATGCATGATGATTGATCTAAAGTAGAGAGTATTTTTTTTAAACTGTACTCGGCGTAATGTCTGAGAGTTGGTCGGCAACCGACCTCCCAGACTTGTAAAAAATTTCACCAGTACTGTCGATGATGGCATTTTTGAAAATAATTCAAACTTTTTCGAACTGCTAAAGGCTATAATGGTCCTTTCGCACATTGGGAAGCATGCAGCCTACGGCAGCTCAATTATTCGTGCAGTTAATCATTTCATTCATATTTTCGAGGCAACCTATAAATGGACGGAAGATTTCCCTCCATTTCACTTTACCGCAAACTTTCTGCACTCTTCCTTCTCAAGCCTTTCTTCTCTACTATTTGCTGCTTACTATGTGCATTTATTTTTCAATCTCTGTAAGGTCAAGATGGCGAGCAGAATACGCTCCAACAAGATAATGACAACTAAACACCTTGATAAACTAGAAGACCGAGGAGTAGTATTTTATTTAAATCAAATTATACAAGGATAGGACTTATCCGATTGTAACCCCTAACTCTATATAAAAGGGATACCCCCCATTGTGAAAGGGGGCTCAAGGCTAGAGAAACACTATTATGTAAACTCTCTCATTATTATTGTAGAGGGGGATTGAAGGTAATCCTAAGATCATGGATAATCCCCCCATCAGCAGCAGTGTTCGGGATTAAGAAGTCGAGACAGCTTAGCGTGGCAACTCACCATGGCAACTCAGCATGGTAACTTGTATTTTATCTTGATGTGTTAGTAATATTGTATCTTTGTTTATATTGACTACAAGCTATAACAGTTGTAATGATGTAATGAGAATAATAATGAGTTTTAGTGTGAGGTCAAATGGTACTCGCGAGAGACCAGGCTTGGTAGGGCCTGGGAGAGCTTTCATGCTCTATCGAATGACCTCGTCGTGGGAACTTTAGAGGGACTTGGTTTGGAGGATTTAGAAGTGAGGCACCATTGGGTCTTGCCAGACCATCTTAGATACACCTGGTAAAACACCGAAGAACCCTAATCGTGGAACCTCGGGCGAAGCAGCTTGGAGTTCCATCGGGTGTTGAGTTGTGAACCAAATAGCCCTCTACTTAATGTCACATCTACTATAGGTGATGTCACTAGCCAACCAAACAATATCAGACATGCACTTGAGTAAACCACCGTGGTATTTGGGGCTGTCAGGCAGTTGGTGATCCACCTCTGCTACAACAGCCCCATGACACATAGTGGTTAGGCAAAAGGCATGTCTTGGCATTTAATGTTTATGATGTGGAGACAACTAGTGCATCAGGTATTTAATGTTTGTGACATAAAGTATGAGGGAGGTCTTTCACAGGCATTGATGACTGAGTTGCCTCGGGGGTGGTGTGGGGGGCTATTTAAGGACCCCAACCTCCTTTGAGGAGGGGAGATCTTCCTGAGAGGTCAGAAGTTATTGCTAGAGATAATATACATTAGAGAGGATTATTACAAACCAGAGGGTTTTACGCACCCACCATTGCCATTTATTACGAAGATTTGAATATTTGATAGAGATTCTTGAGGGTGGTTGGTGTTTTTGGCTACCTGCCAAGGTGTATCCAGGGTGCTTACTTCTCTCTCCCTCTAGCTAAGTTACTTCTAAGTTCACTACTACCTTCTGAGTTATACACGAGAGATTTGGGAGTTTAAACTGAGTTCATCTTCATTGAGTAGTGTTTGTATGTCATATGGTTAATCAATAGTGTCGCTATTTAACTTATCATTACTGTACTCAAAAGGGGTTACGCCTCCATCTTATCTAAACTACCCTCTTACATTTGACGACTCTGCTGGGGAGGAATTCTTTTAAGCAAGGAGTATGTCACAAGATAATGTTAATCGAAGGCTCACCTTTGATGACATCCAATACAATGAAGAACAAGCTGCGAGAGAACTGGAAGCTCTAAGGGATGGGGCTCCTCGAATAGAGGTACCTTCGGTTCAGGCGATAACAGGGGTTCCAGGGGTGACATAAGCTTCCACGAGTGCAGGGTTGGGACCCACTCAGTTGGCACTCCTCATGAGTAAGTTTAATTAGTTTTTGCAAACTTCGGTAGCTTCAACGACATTGGGAGGATTTGAATCCATTTCTTTCTTAACACCAGGGGCAGCCCTAACGGCCCCCCCAAGTACAGGTGTAATGGGAACGGTCACAACAAGCATACCCTCTGTTGTGAACCCAGTAGTGGGAACATCAGGAGTATCAACGGCCCCAACTATGACGACTGCTCCAGCTGCAATGGGCACTCAGCCCATGGTCCCATTAGTTATTGCCCCAGTGGCATCACCTATGGAGGAAATGAGAAAGGAGATGCAGAAAGAGATGCTAAAGTTCATGCAAGTCTCCTCGTAATCTGCTGGTGAGGTAGCTTCGGTCTATGATGACTTTTGAACATCTTATCCCCAAGAATACAACGATAAGCCCTATCCAAAGGACTATATTCCTCTTATTTTTGAAAAATACACAGGGAAAGGTGGGAACCCAAAGGAGCACATTAAGAGCTTCATTGAACACTTGGGAGCACATTGTAATGATAAGAAGCTTAGGTTGATGGAGTTCTCTAAATCCTTAACTGATAAAGCATATACCTAGTATTCTCATTTGTCTCCTAAAAGCGTTTCTACGTGGGAAGAGATGCATATTTTGTTCGTCCAGAAGTTCTTTCTGGCGGAAGATGAGTTTACTTTGACCCAACTGAGGAGGGAGAAGCAATGACCCGGGGAAGAAGTGGTGGCCTACGTCCGAAAGTTCTGGAAAAGATCCCTCGACATGAGTGAGGAGACCAAAGAGTCCAAGTTATTACAAATTTGTGCAGAAGGAATGCTTCCTGAGTACATCTGTCATCTCATTAATGAAACGCGTGAGGAGACTTTTTCGGCATTCTTAAGAGCGGCAAGAAATATCTCCTTGGTGGTACGACCAAATTTGGTGGTGGTGCACATGATGTTTAAGTAGCCGATACAACCTGCGGGGGGAGGTTTCATCCCCCACGAGTAGGGTACACCGAGGGAGTAGATGGGGGCAAGGCATTAAAGAAGGATAATAAGAGGAAGTTTGGAAGAGACAGGGAGGACCCACCACTACTGCTTTGTACACTGGTGATGATCCAAGGAGGAACGATCTATGAACCCAAGGGCATTCCCATTGAGGAACCCGATTCGGCAACGAGGGAGGATCCCAAGTATTTCTAGGTCCATCGGAAGATCCAGCACCCAACAGAGAGTTGTTTCAAGCTGAGGAGAATCATCGATAAGTACGTGAAGGCAGGGACATTTCAAATCCCTCCACAGAATGTCAACAACAACCCATTGCCAGTATATGGGGCCAATCTCGTGGTGTCCTATGATGAAGAGGCGGAGAGAGGAGAAAGACAGTCAACGACGAAGCAAGAAGAGTACGAAGAAGCTCCGAAAGATTGTACGAGTGGAATGGATAATGTAGTACTAGCCTACAATGAGGCAAGCGCCAAAGACGTGGAGGATGTGTACAGCATTGAAGGTGAGGAAGCAAAACTAGTCCTAGAGTACTGTGCAGTTTCGAAATCCTCAAAATTCACCTGGTTCTTCGACCAGGTGGGGATACTGAAAGAGAGTAGGTTAGAGATAACCTAGGCAATACTTGATATTGCGATGAAGAACGCAGTCCCTTCGCTGAGATGGAAGGGACCTATGGCCAGGTTGGTGAGAAGGTTTCTGTCAGAAGTAACCTTCAGCGATGCAGATAGGGCAGTAAGGTTCCCTCATAACAAGCCATTGTATGTGATAGCCAGCGTCAACGGAGTTAGCTTTGCATGGACTCTTATGGATGGAAGAGTTTCCATCAATATCATGCCAATCAACTCTTTCCACGCAGCCAATATTCTAGAAGAAAGGTTGGTCCCCATGCCTTTGGTGATTTCGGGGTATGATAACCAATCTTCCAAATCCATTGGGTACATTAATGTTGGGATTGTAATGGAAAATCTGAGTTCCCAGGTCAAGTTCCACGTAATAGAGAGTGCAAGTTTTTTTTTTTTTTAGATATTTGTGAGGTTAAATTTTGTAAGAGAGTTAATTGAGAGGATATTTAATTTCAAATCACTTGGATGCTCAATTAGAGGGATTGTATGCTTCAAATTGGAAGATTAGAGTTCAACTTTCTCAAAGAGATTTGGTTTGCTTGTTCTATTCCCTTCTATTTTATTTTAGTAGCCTTGATTATTTGTTCATCGTGTTTAATATCATATTCGGCTAAATCTCCTTTCAAGGGGTGGGGGCATACCCTTATTTGATGCTATTTTAATTTAATTAGTTTGATTACTTGAAAATTCCCTTTGAATATTAATTTTGATCCCTCACCCTTAAATTTAAGCCTCGAGAGAGGGTAAATGATTTTCGAGAGAAAATCAAAATTCTAGTTATAATACCCATTTTAGATTCGAACTAGAGATAGGGGTTTCTTAAGTGGGGTATTATAACTTGAATTTCAACTCTAAATTTATTTTCTAAGATTTACATAAATTTTAATTGATCGATCCTAGCGGGTGATTAATTAAAAGGAGTGTAGATCTATTTTCTAGAGTTGTGGGGTGTTAAACTTAATTTTCTAAGAGGTTACTATTAAAATTACATTTGCAACGAGAGTTGATTTGTAAGTTAGATATTAATTTAGGAGAATTCAATTAATTAAATTAATTAATTAGAATAGCTAAAATTTGTGGTGTAATCTCATTCCTTTATTGTTCTCACAATTATTTACCTCACTCTATCTCTTATTTTAGTGTTAGACCTTATTTTTTACTTTTAGTCACTTTCTAGTTAGTTGTTTTCATCTCACAATTTAGTTTAGTCTTATTTCACCTCACCTCACTCAATTGTTTTAATATTGAAAAAGCTAAAAAAAATTAGAAAAGTGAAAAAGCACAAAAAGAAAAATAAAAAGTGAATTACAATTGTGTTTCCTTTTCTTTACCCCCTTGGAAGTGGATTGATACCCTTACTTACCGCTACACTTGAGATTGTGTTATTTTTGTAGGTATTTTAAGGTTTTGACTAACTTGGCTTGCAACAACGACACACAAAAAAAGAAAGTTATCAAATGGCGTCGTTGCCATTCTTGGGAGCGTGAAGCACTCGGAGCGGATTCAATTTTGTAGTTCATTTATCTCCTATATTTTGTTGGATTTTAGTACCATTTTTTGCATTTTATTATAAGGATTGTATTAGGAGTTTATTATGTGGCTTGTATTGCGGTGCATAGAGACACCATTTATTTTCCGTTTAAAATTGTAATAATTGAAGACAAGCATGATAGGGAAACCGGACAAGGTAGAGAGAGGGCGTCCATAGGTAAGGATATAGAAGCCTCTCTACCTTGGGTAGGTAGGACTCCCGGGGATGACTGAGATAGGCATAATCTCCCCCCGATCGACTCAAAATTTTTTGGCACCCCACGGTGTAAAAATCGTGGGAGGTACATTTCTTACACCCTCGCGCCTCTCCTGTTAGCGAGTCAATTCTTTTGTGTGCTCTTGTGTGCTCTTATTCTCGCATTTACTTTTGAATGGTGTGATGAATTAATTGACTAATACCTACACCCGGTCACTTACAAGAAGGGATTTCGTCACCCGACTCACTCGCTTAACATTGTGTGCTACCCTAGCTATCATTAAATGTAAAATCAATCAACTAGGTAGCCCACTAGGAGAAAATTTTGCAAAGGCGATCACTCAGATTATTCCGTGATTTTTTATCGCTCGCGGATTTAATTAAAATTTGACTACCCTTTCACTAAATCTAAAGATAAAATTTGGCTATGTGCTAGTTAGGAAATTTTCTTAACTTGTGTGTGTCCAATTTAATTTTTCGGTAGTCGGTTTTAGTTAGTTCGTCCAATCAAGAGTCCATATTTTTCCCCACCTTTTCTTCCAAAAAAATCCAAAAATCTTTTCTTCTATTATTTTTATAAAAAATCCAAAAATATTTCTTCCTTTATTTTTCACAAATATCCAAAAATATTTTCTTCCATTATTTTTAGAAAATCCAAAAATATTTTCTTTCCTTTTGAAAAAATTTAAAAAACTCCAAAAAAATATTTATCTCCTCATGGCCAAAGAACGTCCTTTACGGGACTACTTTGGTCATTGTCCATTGACACGCGACACGTGTGAGATTTATCCCGAGCCGTCTCTTTATGAGATATTTAGTAGTCTCACCTCTCTCATGAGTACCGTAGATACTCTTGACCCGTCCATGCACGCACCTCATTTTTCATCACCATCGGTGTCAAGTATCGGCATGTCTCATCCTTTGTTGTGCACCCACTGTTCCTATGCCGATCACATGTCCCATGAGTGCCCTTACATTTCATATCCATCTGAACCCACCATGGAACATGTGTATCCATATGACACTGTTCCGGAACCCATCTCGACCAACTATCCCGATACACCCAATCCCGAGTTCTGTGAGTCCCCGAGTTATTCGTGGAGGCTTGATCACCCTTGCACGCAATACGAATCCCAACCCGATGTTGTGGATCCTCATACTTTCCAACAGTCGTCATGGCAACCTTGTGCACCTGTTCACGATCAGTTCCCTCACTATGCACTCACTGAATATCAACCATTTGTCCATCAAGAAAGCAATCCTTTCGTGTATGATGAACTTAGCCCCACTACACACAGTTTATTTGAGTATTCTCTGTATAGTCCTATCCATAGCGAGTTGTGTCCACCTCAACCACTGCCATCACTCGTCACTCCACCGCCACCATCCATATTCGCTCTCGAAAACCTCTTGCAAAAGTTCATACTCGAGCAAGAGCAAGCCACTCAAATTCAAAATGAAGCCCTCCAAAGGCTTGAAAAAATATTAAATGAATTTGAGTGTGCGAGAGAGTCAGATATTCCCATGGATCCACCCATTATTGCAACCGAGTGTGATGATGATGTGTCCTTTTGTGCAATGATTTTGAGTGTGACCAACCCTACCACCCCGAGAATCTCGAAGTTGAGACCGTCCCATGGTCCGGGTCCCAAGTCGATAATTGTGTTGCCTTACCTTTCATTAGTGAGCCTGATCCGATTCCTTCATATCCAAATGAACCCATCATTGAGGTTCCAATTCCCACTCCCGCTGAATCCAAATTAATGCCCAAGTCTACACCTATCGAGCTTCACCCTTGTGTTCCCAAGGAACCAATTTATCCTATGTTAGCTCCGGCTACGAGTGTTCACCATTTTCTCGAGATAGAATCCGTGATAGTTCCTAACTATCCGGATATGGATCCTGTTCCACCATGCTTGGCTCTTCTTGAGCCCATTATTTCTAGAGATTCCTCTATCTTAGATCTTGGTGCCTCGTCTTACCCCTCCACCACATTCCCTAATGTTACTCTTATAGAGAAGTTGATCCCTCCATCTTTAGATACCACATTTCCTCCTGCGAGTGCCCTTAAGGATCACTATGTGCCTCATGAGGAGTGTGTGTCTCCCACTATTGAGCTGGATCATCTTCCTCCACCATTTATCCCACCCGACCCACCCATTTTCCCTTCTACCACACCACCTGGTTTGGATCTGGATTTTCCACCTTTCATATTTTCATATACATTTTTAGATCCTCACCTGAAACCATCCCCCACCCATGAGAATTTTTATGGTGCTACTCTCCACTTTTGTGACACCGAGCTTGTTCCTCCATGCACACCACTTCCTTATGGTGTTGATTTTTCTTCTCAATAGCTCCCTGGCGTGTCACGGCGTGACCATTATCATCGTCCATTTATAGAACGGTCGTGTCATTTCTATGAGCCCCACCTCATTCCACTTTCCCACCATATTTCCTTCCTCGCCAATTAGAGCATCATGCCTATAGGGTCCTAGTTTCCCTCACCTTTAAGCTCAACAAGGCCCATGACCGGTGTCTATTCACCCTCACCTTTACCCTTTTTCCAACCCGCCCATGGTCCACCGATGCCTTGCATCGTGTGATGCACTTTGTCGTACAAGTGCCTTGACCCCTTTAGCCTGTTTCCAACAAGACTGACGCTTCAGTCTTATTTGGGGGTGATTCTCATCACCCATTTTTCTACTGCCCCGTGCTTTCATAGATCTTATCTTTAGGGTGAGAATGGTTCGGTCTGGCTGAAGACATTAAACTTAGCGCTACCGGGAGGCTGCCTGTTATTTCTTGTACTAGTCTCATCTTGTTTGGGGGTGGTGTTTCACATCACCCTATGTTTTGCCATGTTTATAGACTTGTACATTTTCTTTTTTTTCTTTTTCTCTTAGCACTTCTTATTCAGGTTTATTCTTGGATACATCTGTCCACTTCATTAGCGGTTGATTCTGGTAATCTCTTTCCTACCTTATGCTCTCAATTTTAAAAATTATTTTACTTAGCATCGAGGACGGTGTTCCTTTTTGTTTGGGGGTGGGGAATTTTATCAAAATCGTAGCTCTTTTGAAAAATTTTGAGTTTTAAACTTGATTTTTAAAATTTTGTGCAGTTTCTTTCATCTCATTTATTAATGTGAATTTTCAATTATCCATCTTTTAAAGTCTAGGAATCAAGCTAGAGAATATTTTTTCTAAATAGCTTATGTAATATATAACAAGGCATGTTGCACCATGAATTTCTAGACTCAACAAAATTTGCGCACTTATCATGACACTACGGTTTAGAGTTGAGGAGTAGTGCAATTCTAAAGAAAATATTAAGGATCACTAGTGGAGACTTTAGCTTGTGAGATTTGTGCCTTTCACCCTTTCAGAGTGTTTTACGCAATATCCGAGTCACGAGTTGATTCAACTTCATTTGGGTCCGCACTTTAATTGTTGTATGATCTCATTATTCTTCATTTTTGGCTTGATCACTAAGAATGACATCTTTTTTGAGTTATAAGAAACGTGTGTCTTGAAATTTTTCCCGATCACTAGGATTTTCATCCATACACCTACCACTTTTCCCCCATAACATATTCCCATATATTTCCCACGTCATCCATATATCATCTCCATTTATATTTCATCCATCATTTTGAGAAAAAGAGTGTTGATTCCAAATGTTAAATGTCTTCAGTGTTGGTTTGAAAAGTGAGAGAAAAAAAAACATAAAAATAGAAAAAATAGAAAAAGAAGAGAAAAAACAAGAAAAGAAAAAGAAAAATAGAGAAAAGAAAAGAAAAGGAGAGTTTGTAGTTTATTTTGTTGTAATAAAGACATTTGTTCTTCATAGAGCACTCTTCTTGCTCATCCATCATTTCACACATCCATCCTATCCTACCCACATCATCATATCCTTCCCATTTCATTTTCCCTCACCCATAAACATCCATGTTACCCTAGGTGTTCGGGAAAATGAAAGTCGATGTGGTGAATAACTCGACGTTCTCACTATAGTGATTAGCATTTCTTTCATGAGAATATTTTTCTTTCTAATGTTCGTTCTTTCTTATACGTGTGTGAGACGTTTGAATTTGATTACATTGACTCACCTCCTCATACACAAGATCGATACACTAACCCTAATCTCTAGAGTTCGTTTGAGAGAGAGATATCCAGTGAGATTTGAAGTTGAAGCGTTGATTCCGAAGAGGCAATCTAGGAATTACTCTTGTGATACTCGATCGTTTTGACTCATTCACACCACACACGTTGAGTTCTAGGAAGGATGTGCCTTCAGTATTTACTTAGCTTAATCTTTTTACACATTCTAGCTTGTATTTCTGAAATCATTTATCTCATGATGGATTGTGCGATCATTCTATGTCTAATAAGAGATTGAATGCCTTTCGATAAATGATTTTGCAAATATAGAATTTTTTATGTATACTCCCTGCAAACCCTCACGAGACACAACTCGTCCTATAGGGAAACCTATAGGTTTAAAGGCTTATTGCACATGCTAAGTGCAATTGCAAGTGCCCATGAAAGTGGTACACTTTTGGTTACTTATCTCTCTCTTTCTCTCTATCTTATTGCTCGAGGACTAGCAATGCTCTGTTTGGGGTGATATGATAAGTACCCAAAACTCTACATTTTATACCCCGAATAGACGTACTTTAGTTGCAAATTCTCGACAATATGGGTCTTATGTGCTTAAATGTCTATCTTGTAGGTCAAATGTCCGTTTGCGGTGTCAAAAGCTATATATCGAGGCAAATGCGCATTTTATGGAGCTAATTCCCTTTCCCGTAACCAAACCTGAGCCTAAACCTAGCCCAAATCATCACCCCAAGCCTGTGTATGTTTAGTTTGTGCCTTTTTATATTTTTTATATTTTTAGTTTGAGTCATTTTTATTTTTAGGATTTATTTTAGATTTATTTAGTATTTTCTAGATTTTATTTTCTATTTTTCTATTTTATCTTTATTAGTATAATTTTATTTTATTTTGATTTTTATTAGTTTTTAGCTTTTATTAGGATTAGATATTTTTAGGATTTCATATATTTTTTTAGTTTTATTAGATTTTACCTTTTTGTAGAATTTTAGTTTTTAGTTTAATAGATTTCTATTTTTTTTTTTTTTTTATTTCTTTTTTATTTTTTTTTTTTTTTAATTTGAGTCTTTATTTTATTTTTAGAGTAAAATTTTATTTTTTTAGTTTTATTAGTCTTTTTTTAGTGTTATTTTTAGGGTCCAAATTAAACACACACACATTAACCCACCACACTCACATACACCCCATTCAACACCTCACCACACTATTACCATAGACACTCACACACCCTAACACCCTCATTCCCATCTTCAACTTCCCAACTACAACTCACCTCTCTCCTCACCATCTCACCTCCATTAACAACCCCATTTAAACCACATACCCAGCTGCCTAAATCAACCTTGTACCTAACCATCCCCCTCACATCTACTCCATACCAACCACCGGCGACCACCAAACGAACCGTCGCCGACCCAAACCCGATCCACCTCTCAAACCCCACCTTTCAATCATCACCAAATCGTAACTCACATCCTTAGCTCCACCCGGCCACCACTTCAAACCCGCTGGCCATCTGGACCAACCCGAAACCAAAGTCCCAAAACTGTTTTCAATCCAAACCCATTTGTCTCCCTCCCACGATTTTCTCACCTGCCAATACAAGACCAAATACCAAATAAACCAAACTCAACCAAAACCCATTTACCCCACATATTAATTAAATCCCATTTAAACCATTTTATCCAAATACCCTCAACTACCACTTCTACCCCAATTTTCAAAACTACCCCTTTAACCATATCATATTTTGTTCCAATCCCCTCACCCACATGACCTCACACCCCATTTCCATGCACATTAAAACTTCCCAAAAATACCCTTTAGCCCCATGTGTGCCATGCATCTACTATAAAAAGAAGACTTAAGTCCCCATTTGGAGGAGATATATCATCAAATAGAGAGAGAAATTTCTATAGAAAAGTAGAGAGTTAGCTTAGAATAAATTAGGTAGAAATATTTGTAAATAGTTTTTTTATTTTTGTTAGATATTTGTGAGGTTAAATTTTATAAGAGAGTTAATTGAGTGGATATTTAATTTCAAATCACTTGGATGCTCAATTAGAGGGCTTATATGCTTCAAATTGGAAGATTAGAGATCAACTTTCTCAAAGAGATTTGGTTTGCTTGTTCTATTCCCTTCTATTTTATTTTAGTAGCCTTGATTATATGTTCATCATGTTTAATATCATGTTCGGCTAAATCGTCTTTCAAGGGGTGGGGAAAAACCCTTATTTGATGCTATTTTAGTTTAATTAGTTTGATTACTTGAAAATTCCCTTTGAATATTAATTTTGATCCCCCACCCTTAAATTTACGCCTCGAGAGAGGGTAAATGATTTTCGAGAGAAAATCAAAATTCTAGTTATAATATCCATTTTAGATTTGAACTAGAGATAGGGGTTTCTTAAGTAGGGTATTATAACTTGAATTTCAACTCTAAATTTATTTTCTACGATTTACATAAATTTCAATTGATCGATCCTAGCGGGTGATTAATTAAAAGGAGTGTAGATCTATTTTCTAGAGTTGTGGGGTGTTAAACTTAATTTTCTAAGAGGTTACTATTAAAATTACATTTGCAACGAGAGTTGTTTTGTAAGTTAGATATTAATTTGGGAGAATTCAATTAATTAGCTAGAATAGCTAAAATTTGTGCTGTAATCCCATTCCTGGATTATTCTCACAATTATTTACCTCACTCTATCTCTTATTTTAGTATTAGACCTTATTTTTTACTTTTAGTCACTTTCTAGTTAGTTGTTTTCATCTCACAATTTACTTTAGTCATATTTCACCTCACCTCACCCAATTGTTTTAATATTGAAAAAGCCAAAAAAAATTAGAAAAGTGAAAAAGCACAAAAAAAAAAGGGAATTACAATTGTGTTCCCTTTTCTTTACCCCCTTGGAAGTGGATTGATACGATTACTTACCGCTACACTTGAGATTGTGTTATTTTTGTAGGTATTTTAAGGTTTTGACTAACTTGTCTTGCAACAACGACACACAAAAAAGAAAGTTATCAAAGGGTATGGATGCACAACCAAGGGCTAGTTCCTTCAACGTACCACCAATGTGCTAAACCGAATATCAAGGTCCTTCGCTGTCGAAGAAGCTCACTTGGTAGATGAGGCATTTTACACTGGATTGGAGGAGGATGTACGCGTCCTAACGAGAAGAATGGAGGAAGAATGGGTTCCCTCAATCAGAGAAAGGATGGGGTCCTTAAACGAGAAGAGTAAAGAGGTTGCAAGCAGCGTAAGAGTGATGACCGAAGAAGCTCACCAGGTGGTCCCTCATCCCCAAAACATATCAAAGCATCTCAAAGACAGGATGAAGCCCAGAGTGGATCCGATGGAACATGAGGTCCAACGACAAAGCGTGATGAGTCGGTAAACAGGAGAAAGAGTGGTCGAGGCTTCTAAAGAGAAGAAAAGGAAGGCAGTCACAACTACCAGCAGACAGTGCAAGAAGGTCGTTACCGTGGAAGGAAAAGTGGTATATCGATTATAATGGTGTGACCGGGCGGTCGAAGAAATTGATGATGAGGTTGACCCGATATATGAATGCTTTCTAGTAGATCAATGGGGATAATATATGGTGATAGGAAACTCCAGCATACAGGAACTTCTGGAGGAAGTCACCAAGGAACCAGATTACATGACGAATCGACCGAAACCGTGGGCACAAGAACTAGAGCAGTTAAACCTGGCGAGAGAAGAGGAGAACCCAAGTCCCTTTTTCATATCGAAAGATCTCAGTGAAGAGAAACGAAAGGCCTTGGTGGAACTGATTCGGGAATTTATATATGTCTTTGCGTGGAAATACACGGAGATAGAGGGGTTGGATGAGGAAGTGAGCTGCCACAAGTTGAACGTAATGCCTTCAGCCATTCAAGTGAAATAAGCGACGAGAACATACAAGCCTGAGCTAGATTTTAAGATCAAGGAAGAGGTTCAACGCTTACTAATGGAAGGGTTCATCACACCGATACAGCACCCACTCTGGCTATCCAGCATTGTCACAGTGGGAAAGAAAGACAAAAATTAAATAAGGATCTATGTGGATTTCAGATATTTGAACAGATCTTGTCCTAAAGATGAGTTCCCTCTGCCCTTTATCGATAGCCTAATACATGCAATGGCTGGTCATAACATGTATAGCTTCATGGATGGGTATGTAGGGTATAACCAGATCAAGATGGACCCCATGGATGCAGAGAAAAAAGCGTTCAGAACCCCGTTGGGCAACTTAATGTACAAGGTGATGTCGTTTGGTCTCAAGAATGCTGGGGCGACTTACCAGAGGACAAATATGGCCATTTTCCATGACTTCTTCCATAAATTTATGGAATTCTATATGGATGATTTGGTCATCAAATCGAGGAAGAAGGAGTCCCATCTAAGCGATTTGAGGAAGGTATTTTCCTGTTACAGGAAGTATAAATTAAAGATGAACCCACTGAAGTGTGTTTTTGGAGTGACAAGTGGGAAATTTCTAGGTTTTGTGGTTGATCGACAAGGGGTGCAGATGGACCAGGACAAATAGCGGGCGATCTTGATAATGCCATGCCCAAGAACGACGAAGGAGCTGAAGAGTTTCCTCACCAAAGTCTCCTACCTAAGGAGATTTATGCCTGGATTGATCGAAATAACACACCCGTTGATGCAGTTGTAGTAAAAGAACACGAAATTCAGGTGGGAGTAGATTCACCAGGAGTCTCTCGACGGACTGAAGAAGCTGCTCGTTTCACCACAAACCATGGTTCCCCCAAAGGCATGAATACCGTTGCAGCTGTACCTCACATCAACCACTAGGTCCTTGGGAGATTTTCTGGCATGAGAGGTTGATGGAAAAGAATGGCCAGTCTATTACATTAGTAGGATCATCCATGGACCAGAAGTCAGATGCAGTAGCATAGAAAGGCATTTTTTAGCCTTAGTCTTTATAGCGCAAAAACTTAGACATTATATGTTGTCTTTTACAATTCATATTGTGACTAGATGTGATCCTATTAAGTATTTGCTAGCAAGAACGATTTTGATTGGTAGAGCATCTAGGTGGTTCCTCATCCTATCCGAGTATGACTTGAAGTGCGTGGTTCCTTGCGCAATCAAAAGCCAGGCGTACGCTGATCTGTTGGTTATTTTCCCCTCAGGAACGTTTGAGCCACCCAAAGAAAGTATTCGAGGAGAATATTTATAGGCCAATCACCTAGACGCAACGGATGAGGAATTGACTATATAGTTCGATGGATCCTTAGCAGAAAGGAAAGGAGGAGCATGGGTTATTCTTTCAAAAGGACTGGAGGAGATTTGTCTTTCCTTCAAGTTAGATTTCCCTTGTTATAACAATGAGGCAGAATATGAAGCATTGGTGTTGGTATTGCTAGAGGCTCTTCGAAGGGGGATTCGTTCACTTTGCATCAAAGGGGATTCAAACATGGTGGCTCAGCAAGTGAATGGAGAGTACGCATTGAAACACATGAGCCTGACACCATACAGGACAATCATTCAGAGGCTCCTCTGCCAGTTCCATCGGATCAAGATCAAGAGATAGCCCACAACGATGAATCGTCACCCAGACGCATATGCCACCATTGCCCAAAAGATGGTAATGAGGAACGATACAACTACCATCATGATCCAACGAAGAACATCTCCTTCAATGGTACAGTCAATTCTACTAATGGAAGAGGATGCAAACTGGAGGGGAGAGATCAAAAGGAAATTGGAATCTGAGGAAGGAGAGATGGGGCTGAGAGAATTAGCCCAATACTTTACGAATCAGGGGAACCTTTACTTTAGAAATGCAGGAGGATGGCTGTCGAGGCGAATCTCCCCAGAAGAAGCAGAGCAAAGATTAAAGAAAACACACGAAGAGCACTGCGAAACAACTGAGATACCCCTCTACCGAATAATGCAAAGGGAGGGGTATTTTTTCTCCAAGAATGAAACAGGACACGACAGAGCTACAACGAAAGTGCAATAAATGTCAGTTATTTTTCGAGGCAGCCGAATGTCATTTTGTGGAGGCTTAGGCTGACTCGAGACAACCCTATATTGACTTATTTAAAGATGGAGTTATCCCGACAGAGAAAATTGATGCGATGGGTCTCCGACGAAGGGCCCCGAGATTTTACATTCAGAAGGGACAGCTTTATCGAAGGGGATACTTCAACGGGTCGTTGCATTACATGACAAAGGAAGAAGCGACCGAGGTCCTCAATCAGGCACACGATCCAGCTTATATAGGAGGGGCTAAGTTATATGACCAGTTGATGACTTTAGGATACTATTGGCTAATGATGGAGAAAGATTCTGCAGAGTTAGTTTGAAGGTGAAAATCTTGCTAACTTCATGGAAATATGATCCATGCCCCATCAGTGGACCTACACTCCCTGGCAACGCCTTATCCTTTTTACACTTGGGCGTTCGACCTGGTGGGGGTAATACATCCTTCTTCGAGGGGGAAGATACGGATACTAGTAGCAACGGATTGTTTCATAAAGTGGGTTGAAGCGATACCACTGAGAAGGGCAACGGCGGGGGTGGTGAGCAAATTCATCAGAGAATACATCATATACCATTTTGGGATCCGAAAGGTTATCCTTTGAGATAATGAAACCCCTTTCGTCAATTCAGAAGTAGTGATGCTCAGAGACAAGTACTCCATTGTCCATCATACTTCGACAGTGGCATATCCAAAGGGAAACGGTCAGGCCGAAGCAACTAACAAAACTTTGGTTAATATCTTGGCTAAAACAATGGACAATTTCCTAGGATCGTGAGATGATAAGATACCAACCGTATTATGGGCTTATCGAACAACTAAGAGGAAGCCCACAGGGTATACACTGTTCTCTCTTATTTATGGGGCTGAGGCGATTCTCCCAATGGATTTAGAAGTTACCTCTACTCGATATACTTTGCGAAGTAGGATGTTCCCTCAAAATAAACATGTGTAGTTGGAAGCGTTGGATGAACACAGAGATCATGCGATGCAACACTTTCAAGTGTATACGAAACAGCTCTCCAGGGCATATGATAACTTAGTAAGACCAAGGAAGTTCGTTGAGGGATACCTCGTTTTGAAAGCAGCAGTGAAACACATCAGGGGGCTTCCTCTACCCAAGTTTGCAGCAAATTAGGAGGGACCTTACATTGTAAAAGAAGCTCATGACTCACGTTATTGCTTAATTTCTAAGATGGGAGAAGATAAACCATTCAAGATTATCAATAAATGGTTGAAAGTCTATCATGTGTAGGCAATTATGTTTGGACCACTGATGTAGCTGGTTGTTGTTATAAATACATAAGTTCTCTTTTTTATGATGAGTACACAAGTTCCTTTTTACGAGTATGCAAGTTCTTTTTTTTATAACTCAAGTAGAGATGAAAGAATTACATAACTTCACACTTCACAATCTATGTAAACAGTTGTAACACAAAGAAATGGCATGAGAAAATAAATATCTTTTTCCATTCATAAACTTTGGGGCATTACAAAATTGGGAGATATTGCCCAAGAATTACATGAGAAGAAAAGAAAAAATATATATACAATTTCATTGGCCTAAGAGGAACCACGGATCTGGACAAGAGAAAAAATCTCCAGGGAGGCCCGAAGAAGCTACTTGCTAAGACCGTTGAGCATTAATAGAGACCTCCAACCTTGTTTGCGCTTGTGTGCGCTCGATCAGGAATTTCTCTCATTTTAGCTTCGCCAGATGCAAAGCTTTTTCGATGTCCTCCACCTCTTTGTCAATATCTTTAAGAAGAGGTTCTAGCTCGGCCAACTTAGCTTCCTCGACCCGTTGATCCTCCTGATGTTTCCGCAAAAGTTCCCTCTGGCTATCCAGTCATTGGCTCTTCAAGGTCTTCAAATGCGTGATAATCTAGCCAAAACGAAAGCCGTCGCGACCTAACTCCATCAGATAACCCCAAAATTTGTTAAGGAGGGGTCTGGTAACGTTTGAGGTCAAAGTGTTGGTAATTTCAGCAATGACAGTAACCATGCACTGAAGCCTGTAACGCATAAAAGAAATATTTAAACGCAGGCAATCCACCGTGAACGTCTCAAGATGATGATTTGCAAGATATTCAATGACCAGATGATGGTTGGCAGACATTTGAGGATAACGCTGAAGCACCATCGGGCAGAACACGTGAGGATCTAGGTCTGGCAGAGGAAGCTCACAACCATATTCTCTCTCAGTAGCGGCACCGATCGTGGAACTTTGATCATTGTGGATGGAATCTTCTGAAACGAAAGGTTCCTGGTGGGGCGAGGCAATGGGTGAAGGAGATGGTGGAGAATCCTCTTGAGCAACCTGAGAACAGTTAGAGGAAATATGGAGTTTATGAAAAAATCTTAACAAGTGTTTTCGTTGTTAAGTCACCGATATAGGTGGAGTTTATGAAAAAATCTTAACAAGTGTTTTCATTGTTAAGTCACCGATATAGGTGGAGTTTTTGGAAAATCTTAACAAGTGTTTTCATTGTTAAGTCACCAATATAGGTGGAGTTTATGAAAAATCTTAATAAGTGTTTTCGTTGTTAAAGTTTTTGGAAAATCTTAACAAGTGTTTTCGTTGTTAAGTCACCGATATAGGTGGAGTTTTTGGGAAAATCTTAACAAGTGTTTTCGTTGTTAAGTCACTGATATAGGTGGAGTTTTTGAAAAATCTTAGCAAGTGTTTTCGTTATTAAGTCACAGATATAGGTGGAATTTTTTGGAAAATCTTAACAAGTGTTTTCGTGGTTAACTCATCGATATAGGTGGAGTTTTTAGAAAATCTTAACAAGTGTTTTCGTTGTTAAGTCACCGATATAGGTGGAGTTTATGCAAAAAACCTTAACAAGTGTTTTCATTGATTAAGTCACCTACATAGGTGAAGTTTGGGAAGTTGAGAAATGCAAAGAAATTAGCGAAGTACCTCAGCAGTAGTAAGAGTGAGAACGGGAGTCACCACGGGGGACATAATGAAAGAACCGTTGGGGGTGGGCTCATTGCCTCAGTAGCTTCAACGGGGTCCTTGGATGAAGAAGCCTCAACGTTAGGCAAACTTCCCGTGCCAATAAATGGTACCAGCACCAACGAAGGTGGTTCACTAAAAGAACACTAGGGACCTCCAAGCGATGCCCCAGCATGGGAAGGAACTGAAAAGTCACCACGTGAAATAGCAGCATCAACCTGGGCCTTGGAAAGGAAAATTCCACTAAGAGCAAAGGGTGGAGAGAGACTTGGAGAAAGCTGCAGCAACAAAGCTAAGTGTTAGAAATCACAAATTAGTACTCAAAAAGAGAGAAATACTTATAAACGTTACTTACCCCCGTTATGGAACTAAAGAGGGGAATTGCAGTCAGAGGTCTTGTCAATACAGGGGGAAGAAGGATGTTGGCTAATAGAGACGCCATCTCAACCTGGGGCACCCCAACATGTCGAGGTTCAGCATGTTACACAGAAAGAAAAGGGGTGGAGTAGAGAAATGTTGTCATACCTAACAGGTAATAGATAATATGTTACCTTGGGAGAACTTTCTGCAACTGGAACAAGGGGTAGAAGAGCCTCGGGCTGAGGTTCTAATTCAGAAGAAGCTAGGGGTGGGCACATTGCCTCAGTAGATTCAACGGTAGTAGCCCCCGTGGCAGCATCTCTATCCCATTGAGAGGATGAACGACGAGAGTAAGTAAGACTTATCAGGGGGAACGGGGAAGGGTAGTGTCTGCTGGAGAGATACCGTAACACCCCCCCCCCCACACACACACACAAAATGGCTTATGGGGGGGCTGGGGGGGACTGGGCCCTTCTTCTTCAACTCCCTGCACAAAAATATTTTCACATTACGAAATGAGCAGATGCAACACACCTTAAGAGAAGGGGAATAAGAAATAAAGAATGCACACATACCTCAGATCCAGAGGGAGAACGAGAAGATATAACCACTGGTGAAGGTGGCGAGGAGGCAGCAACAAAGGGAGTAGAAGATGGAGGTATATCGACTGTTCGTTTCTTTTGGGACTTAGTGCCCAGAGTTTTCTTCCTTATGTTTGTTGCATCACCACCTTGAGGTACCCTCGAACTTTTTTACCTCTTTGCCAATGGCTCAGTCGGATCAACCACGATCGTGGGAAAGGCAGCCGAAGGAGGAACGACGATAGCGTATCATTGAAACTCAGCATTTATTCTTTCGACCTCAGCTTGCACCTACCTCCTCAGCTCTTCAGCTACCTCTGGAGACATAGGAGGGGGAACCGGGGCAATGGGAAATGCCTCCAAAAGGAGTTTGTGCTTGAACTTGGGGCTTAGACTTCGAGGACTTGGACTTCTTGGCCTTCTTGGCCTTCTTAGCAGGTGGCTGAGAAGGCCCTTCTCCCGTTGCAGCTTCGGCCGAAGGGGGAGTTTGTTTGGGAGCTGCAACAGCCTTAGGTTTCGTGGCGGCAGTTGGGATCATTAGGAAATTGAGGGGGGACTGAATGTACTCACAGATCATTTCCAACTGCCCCAAATGGAACTTGGTGGAAAAGGAGGTGGATACGTCTCCCTTACTAGTGGCACTAGTAAGGGTGACACGAAAATCGATGGTGGACGTCACACCAAGCATCGCGGCTATAGTATAGAAGGTACAGGCTTCAGCGAAAGTGGCCCTTAGGTGGTTGTGTTGAAACACTGGTCGAGGGGCCCCCTAATCAAACCCGAACTGCCTGCTACATCTGTCAGGGTTGTAGGGCTCTGAGGTGTACCCCCATTCAGTATAGGAAGGAAGAAACCCTAGGGTAAATAGAAGCACCATGGCTTGCGAGGGGTCTTCTACAACTGGGATGAACTTGATCATTGTGGCTGTAGAAGGAAAGAAATCCCAACTATGGGAAAATGTAGAATCACTGTATGGCCTCATCACAAAGGAGTCTAAAACATACAAAAACCTCCATTGTCTCCTTTCGACTTTATTTTTTATGAAATCAGAGGAGGTGTGGGGGCTTGATACCTCCCGTAGGCAGAGGAATAGACTTGGCGACGATGGCAGGAAAATGTGTGTAAAGAAAGCCCGTTAAAATGATGGTGTTAGCAAAATTGGCCAAGTTATAACGGCCCAGTGATCATGCCATATCGATGTGGGTTCGATCCAACTAGGTGTAGAGGGACCCCAAGGCGATGGCAGCCAGAGGAAGGTTGAAACCCCTGGCTAAACGAATGGAAATATTTATAAGGTCCCTCCTGGGATGATCGTTGGGTTTCCCAATCAGGAAGAAGCGTGAAAGCAACATAAGTATATAGGTTGGTAGTTCTAGGGATGTACCTCTACCTTGGCCCGTTACAGCATTGACATCCTTCAGGGTCGAAGCTTTGAAAAAATAGTTGATGAGGGGAGTAAATGTGGCTTTGTTTGAGGAACCAGTGCAACTACGGCAGATTCGATCCAGCTCAGCTCGATCAACAACCTCTTCGGTATCCAGAGCCTCATCGTTATATGTGAACTCACCCATAGGCTCAAACCCCAAGAACTCATAGACGTCCTCCAATGTAATACTGAAATCTCCCCACGTAGCAAAGAATGTGTGAGTTGTGATGTTCCATCTGAAACTTAGCACTTGGAGCGCCGCGTTGTGCTTAGAGAAGGTGAACTCTCCAAACCAGTAGGCTCGATGAAGCCTAACCTTTGTAAGAGTAGTAGTGTGAGAACCCTGCATATGTGCATGCCAGGCACTGAAATGGGTTGGCGACCCCTCGGGTACTTCGAAGTCAATCTGAGAATAGGAGAAGTCACCACGGTCCAGACGAAAATGCAGAGTTCCCTCCGTTGGAAGATAGACCCACTTTGATGAATCCATTTCCTCATCACCCAGCAGTACGGGGTCGAACTTGGATGAGAAATGGAAAGTCTTGCATGTATCAGAAAATTTATCATCTTCGTCAAAGATGGGCTCCCGGCGATAGAAGCGTAGTTACTCTTGATGAGCAGCATTCAGGGCAGCACCGTAGGGGCAGCAACAGCGCCAGAAGTGGCAGAGGGGGAGCCTGGCTAAGTGGTGGTGGTGTCAACCTTAGAAGTACTTGAACAAGCCATAATATAGTGGAGATGAATGGTATAGCTGAGTAAGAAGAGCTACGAACAAGGAGGGAGGAGCACAACCACAGGTGGTGGCGTAAAAGATGAGAAAGGGAAGAGACTGAGTAAATAATTGGACAATAATAGAGGTATGCGCACAGTTCTCTCTTTCTAAAGAATATGGGAGCTTGAAGAAGATGAGGGAAAGAGAAGGGTTTTGAAATGAAAGAGACGTTTGAAGATTTTTAAACCTAACTTTTGAGTTTCCCACCATCACACGTGCACGGCCGCCTATAATCATTTCAAATGAATACGTGGCACTTCAGGAAGTGTTTTGACAGCTGAAAAGACAGCGCCACATCATTTACGAAGCGATGTCGGGGGAATAGAAGGAGTTGCCTTCTTCAATAAGTTTGAGTTTTGGCGCCAGAATTTTTGTCAGACATATCCAATAACTCCCAACAGAAAAGATGTCCCAACGGTTCAAAAAAGCTACGATGTCCCCTCGCCACAAGTCCAAACGTTGTTTAAATGGTGACTAGGCTGCATCGGGGAGAATTTTTGCTTTTTCGAACATAACGAAGCATTACAAGGGAGAATTTTAACTACCAATAATCAAAACGAGTATTTGAGAAGGTTAACAGGACTTTCGAGAGAATTTCAAAAAATAAAAATCTAGAACGGTTAAAGCTCAGCATAAGGAAAAAGTGGTGATGTCCCTTCGTCAAGTCGTGGCGCTTCAGCTCAGGTACATCGGGGAGAATTTTACTTTTTCTCGGAGATTATAATGTTGTGGTTCTAACGAAGTAAAGGAGGCCAGAATTTTTACACATATAGAAGGTTCATCAGATTGAGAAGTTTTCGTGCAGACATTTCTTGTTCCAACAATAAATCTCTCCACAAAGGGGAAAATGTAGAGGGGGCTTGAAGGTAATCCTAAGATCATGGATAATCCCCCCATTAGCAATAGTGTTTGGGATTAAGAAGCCGAGGCAGCTTAGCATGGAAACTCACCATGGAAACTCAGCGAGGCAGCTCAGTGTGGCAACTTATATTTTAGCTTGTTATGTTAGTCATATTGTATCTTTGTTTATATTGACTATAAGCTATAACGGTTGTAATGATGTAATGAGAATAATAATGAGTTTTAGTGTGAGGTCAAATGGTACTCGCGAGAGACCAGGCTTGGCAGGGCCTGGGAGAGCTTTCATGCTCTATCGAATGACCTCGTCGTGGGAACTTTAGAGGGACTTGGTTTGGAGGATTGAAAAGTGAGGCACCGTTGGGGCTTACCCAACCATGTTAGATACACCTAGTAAAACACCGAAGAACCCTGACCGTGAAACCTCGGGCGGAGCAGCTTGGAGTTCCATCGGGTGTTGAGTAGTGTTTGTATGCCCTATGGTTAATCAATTGTGCCTCTATTTAACTTATCATTACTGTACTCAAAAGGGGTTATGCCTCCATCTTATCTAAACTACCCTCTTACAATTATAGTGAAACACAGTTGAAGCCCAGTGGATGTTGGCCATTGATGATCGAACCACGTAAATCTTTGTCTCGTTCTCATTTATTATTATACATGCATCGTAATGGTTTGACACCCCACTACGAGTAATTTTTTTTTGCTACCACAACTGGCACCGTTTGTGGGAAACGCCACAAAAGGTCTTTCCTTCTTGTTGACGAGATGGAGATTTGCGTTGTGACTCAATGGTTTATGATATGACCAAAGTGCACCCTCGTACTCTGAGCAACAAGGTCGTCATATCTCATGGCCGAGTCGTTAGAAGAGCCCACTGGTCAGCAATAAGGTCATCCCTGATGAGGTCGGCCTCATCAGCACCAACCTCGGTTGAGCAGCAGCCGAGATCAGTAACAGCTTTATGGGTTCAACTTGATTTTGTCTCATACTCTACAATTTGAATAGACCGATAGCACAAATGAGCCCAGTTACCTAACATCAGTTGGTTTACCGGCCGAGGTTATACTTGTGGTTGGAGGATTAGTGGTCCTGTCAGAGTCATCAACCTTGTACCTAGCTAGGCTGAGGTTCCAATGGATGATGTCACCAGTTCGAGCATATGAAAGTACAAAAAGCTTGGAACATGTGGACAAAATAGTTATAACTGGATTATTCCCTCACGTGAGGGAATATTTGATCATTATGATATGCATGTGGCACAGTCAGGTGTCCATGTGAGATTGGCTAGATCATCCTACACAATGCTCATTGCATGCTTGGAGGGGACACTACACTCCCTAACCACTATATATACCATTTATCTTCTTCCTTGAAGAGGATCGCATATTACAAACCCTAGCTGAACCTCTGTCAAAATATACCGTAGAAAGAGAGAGAGTGAGTATTGTATCACAAGGCCATTAGTGCCCTTCTTTTATAGTGAAGATCACTTATTTGCACAGTGTACGTAAGCCTAAATAGGCTGAACCACTTATATTGATATATTTCTCCTCTTCCCCTCATCTCATTCTACATTTATATTGCTTATGTGCTGCCATTGTTTTACCTATTTGATCTCTCCAACACCTTGATCTGGTGGTGCTATTTTCCAGCATCATCAGTTCGGTACCGTTTGTGGGAATGAGAAGATTTATCTCTTCCTTTTTTATATATTGGCCTCATAGGAATCTCTGGTGGTGAACCAGTCCCCCCGTTGTGTGGAGTTATTTTGCCATTGAAATAGGTCATGTAAGGTCCAAAAGCTCTCAAGTCTTTTAAATCACAACTCAATTTTCAGGAAAACACATGGCACCTGAATTGCCACCACCTCCTCCACCAGTTGGTAATAAAGTACCTAGTTCCAGTTATGCACCACCTATGTTCAAGGTTGCTGAGGTGGCAGCAGCCTTAAAATCCTTAGTGGCCAGCCAATAGATGATGCAATAACAGTTCGCTGCCCTCAGCCAAAATATGATAAGGAGGCCACTAAGAATCTCATCTGAAATGATCACTCCGACAGCTGCACACGAACAGCACCAAGAGGACAGGGGACCACCCCAAGCACCACGCAAAGATCTGCCTCCTCCCCAGCGGTGGAAGGACGTTGCTGACCCTAGGCGTTTCTGCCTAGGGAGGCAAGGGCACACTTGCCCTGAGGACCAGTATGATGATGGGGAGGCCGATAATGCTCCAGTAGAATGCTTGGAGCCATATGAGATTTCCAACAATACTATACGACCCCTCCAAGAGATCTAAGGAAGGTGTAGGAGACAGAACCCCAAAGATCTCCCAAAAGGCTTAGCATTTGATCATTTGAGCAGAGGGTTGGCCTTTCAAAGGCTCGGCCCAGTTAGGCCTATCAATGGGTCGGGTCTGGACCCGGACCTGACCTGGACCCAATCCGTATAATAGGGTTTGAGCATTTTTTTTAAACCCGAGACCCGAATACCCGAAAACCCATTTATTAAACGGGCAGGGTCTGGATCTTATACAAGACCCAGACCCGAAGACCCGACCGAGATTATACATTATTATTTTTTAAATATATATACATATACTATAAATTTATATATATTTATAAATATATCTTATCAATATAACATGTAAGTAATATATATAAAAATATATATTTATGTATATAATAAATATAAATAATATATGTTTTATTTATACTAATTATATTCTATAATACATTACAAAATATTTTAATTTAAGATTAAAAAATAAAGAAGGGGGATAATATAAAATAAATATAAAATAAATGTATATATTTGGCAAGACACGGACCCGAACCTAAGACCCGAAGATTCGAACGAATCCGAGTCTGGATCCAATATTGTAGACCCGATGAAGACCCGGACCCAGACCCGAACCCGAACCCGATGAAGACCTGATTACACGGATCTGGATCTCCCTAAACCCGACCTGGCTCCAACCCGTTGACAGGCCTAGGCCCAATCAATGACCTAAGGGAGAGATTGACGAGGTCAAGAAGCCTTGCAGGATCCAAAAGAGAAGGGGCTGACTGTCGGCACCATCATGGCCGAGACGAGGGTCATGGAGAAGTTAACAGTCGATGGAGGTCAGATGCAGGGGAACCCTTGATACATCCATTGGAAGTAGGAGGGGAAAACATCGGCGAGGCTGACATTACGAAACCCTGGAATGATTCAATTCAGAGACTTGAAGATAAAATTGGCAACATTCTGAAGAGCCGAGACCCTCTGTAGAGGGGGTACTCAGAGGGTTCGCCCTTGGTTGCAAAGATAATTAACTTCCTAACCACGTCTGTTGATGTAAAAAATTAGATTATTTTGTAATTTTATCAATCACAGATAAAATAAATAAGACAAAAGATTTTTAAAGTGGTTCAGCCTTATAAGAATGACCTACGTCCACTGTTTTTGTATTGCTCACTGTTTGATTGGAATGCTCGATAAGTGATTTACCAAGAGATCCAGAGTCCCCTTCTAATGAGGAGGTTACAATGTATTTATAGCCCTGAGGCTGTACATGTGAAAGGACAATGCGCTGTTATCTAGTAAGCATATACATTTGTACGATAATAGTGAGCATTTAATGCGCAGTCGTCTTTTTGATTCTCCTGATTTGGATGCTTTGTATGTTGAGTTGCTCGGACCGCCTGAGTTGCTCGGTACGCTTAAGTTGCTCACAGCATTAATCTCCTCGGACCGCCTAAGTTTCTCGGTATAATTGAGTTGCTCGGGGCGCTTGAGTAGCTCGGTGACAGTATGTTGTTCATTGAAAGTGTTTGTAATTGCCACGTGGGTTGACACGTGTCTTCAGGTGAATGGTCCACATCAGCAGACAAAATTTGGTATCAAAAGAATCCCCCAATGTTTTACACTTTGAGGTTGAAGAAAAGTGTGAAATATTCTGCTCGAAAACTGCTCAGATTATTGGTTTTTAGGGAAATGTTCATTGTATATAACTCCTTTTGGAGCGCATAGTATCAGGCCTCATAAATATTTTGAATTTTCATGACCCCTTTGATATTTGCTCCCCTTTTCTTCTTATAGCCGCCGGAGACGCAAACGTCCTCCTTTGTAATCATTGCCTTTCCCTATTCCCGAGGTAAAGTATTTAAGCACAGCAGAAATCCTATCGTCTTCACTTTTCAAATCTGTATCTTTGAACTCTTCATTTTATTTCTATCTTATGCCTCGTTCTTTCCATCGTTCGTTGTCAACTGATCTCTCTTTTTCTGTAAGATTTTCTTCCTTCTCTTTTATTTACTTAGTTCATCATGGTTTATCTTGTTGAAACGCTTGAAAAATTTCGGTTAAAATTTTCAATCCCTTTGTGGGTTGTTTTGGAAGAACTTCCTGAACCCTCTAATTATTTTTCTTTGGCTGAGGGACATTGGTTCCCCAGTCTTTTTGTAGCCAAATGTGGCTTTTCTTTCCCGCCAAATCCCCTGTGTTTGGAGTTTTGCCGATATTTTTTGATTTTGTACCTGCAAGAATAGCTACAAATACATGGAGGATAGTTAATGGCGTACACAGGTTAAATCAACCTCATGGAACCCGTTTAGGGATTCCAGAGATTATGTATTTCTACAGATGGGTTATCAGCGATAGTACTTTCTATTTAAAAACTAGGTTTTTGAATAGATCGTTAGTTGTCAATCTTCCTGACGCCAATAAGGATTACTTTGATCATGGAGTGGTAATGAAAAATTGGCAATACCCTCCATTAAATGGAGATGATGTATACCAAGGTCCCAGATGTCCACCTTATGGCAATGGGATAGGTTGTTTTTATTTTTTGAAATCTTGTTTTCTTTATGTTTGATAAAATGCATTAGTGACATTTGTTTTTATTTGTTATAGTTGACAGTAAAAGAAAACCTCCAAAAGAAGTTGGCGTTAATTTAAAGCATTTAAAACTTATCTGGGATTTGCACCAATCTGTTACCGAGGAACATATTAGACCTACTTCTTACTTTTTGCAGTACAAGAGCTATACTTCATCTTTCACTGCTTGTCCTCGTCCAGTGGTGGTTAATCTTGGCCAAGTACCAGCCTCTGAGACTAGTGTGGAAGGTTCTTCTTCTGGGTCGAGTATTCTTATTAGTGATCTGATGAAGAAAAGAAGAGCTCCTGCCTTTTTTGACAAATCTTCCTCTATCGCTGTGGAGGCAAAGAAAAGTAAACAAGATGTCCCAGAAGAAGGGACAAAAACCACTGATGTACCCCCTCCTACTGCTGTCAAGAAGGCTATCGAGAAGCCCCCTGTGGCTCCGAGCAAGACTGTCGCTCTCTCTCCTCCGAGTGAGGTTATTGTCATATCACCAATAAAGACAACGTCTTTAGTTGAAAATGCTCCTGCTCCTCTGAGGAGGTTAAAGAAAAGCTCTTCTGAGAGACCTGGTGAGCCTGTCTCTCAACCTTCAAATGTTGAAGGTAGTGTTCCATCTTTTCTTGGTCCGAGCTCTGTTGTGAGTTTGGTGAGATCCTGGACGGTCCCCGAAGTCCAAGGCATTGAAGATACTCTTTCTCATGGGAGAATCACTACCCTGGTTGCTCAACACATTGCCTCAGTAAGTATCTTCAACTTGACCCTTTTATTTTTTAATACTATGTCCATGTATTGACTTGAAGTTATTTCTTTTTTCAGCTGGTGACGTGCTTCAACAGCATTTTGAAGAAGGATGAAGCTATCATGGCTTCAAGTTCCTCGGGAGGAGTAGAGGAAGCTTTTGTTGGGCTAACCCAATCTTTAAAAGACTCTCGTCAAAAATACGAGGAAGATAAAGTTGCTTAGGAGAAGCAACTCAAATCCATTAAGCTGGACAGAAATCAAGTTGTGAATGCCTCCAAGGAATTGGAGAAGAAGTTGAAGGAATTTGAGCAGAGCAACAAAGACTTTGAACAAAGCAACAAGGAGATGGAAGTTAAGCTCAAGTCTGCTGAAGAGGAAGTTGTTAAACTTCAAGATATTGAGCGATAGAAAATGGACGTGGAAAAGAAGTTGAAGGCTGCTGAGGAGCGCCTTAGGGAAAGGACCTCCTCGGAGAAGGCAAAAAGGAAGAAGGCAGTTAAAAAATCATTCAGTGTTGGTTGGGACAAAGGCTGGAATAAGGGACTGGCTTCCATGTCCTCTCAAATGGAGTATGCTAGCCTCAAATATTTTAGGGATGGATGGGTTGCAGCCTTGCAAGAGCTGAAAGTTGTTGAGAATTCTGAGTTATTTCAGCAGCACACTCATGTCCCTCCTCCCTCTCCTAGAGAAGAAGAATAGGAGAAGCTGCCTCAGACGAATCTTCTATGATGATTGGAGATCATGTCCCTGATGTTCCTGTTGTTGAACCCTGCTCCGAGCAACTGCAACTAACCAGTACTTCTGCCGAGCTGCTACCCTTGTCCTCCGAGCAACCAATCTCTTCCTCCAAACCTTCTGAGGAAGTCATAGGAAATAAGGAGAAGGTGTAGAGTTGTTCGTGTTTTTATTTTGTTATTTTTGAGTGTAACCTCAGACTTTGTATTTTCTCTTGTGATGAAATAAAATTCGAACTTTGGTTGTTCATCTTGAATTTTCCCTTTTGCTTGCTATGTCTGTGTCATTATTGATTCTTTTTATTTCTTCTCTTTGTTAGTTTATAGCCAGGATGGAGCTCTTATCAGCTCATAACACATAATTGATGAAGAAATGCAATGATTATTTTAAAGTTAGTCATGCAGATCTTAATGAAGCCCCGATAATTGACATACTCGGATCAGGTGCTTCTGACTGAGCAGTTGAAGCTTACCAATACCTGAAGTGTTTGCTCAATCGTGCAGTTACAAATAATGTGGCCTATTACGAGATGATTGAAGATCTCCAAGGAACTATCGAGGAACCCCAACAGCAATATAAAGAATCTTCTACCCTTGTGCACCAAGGATATGAGAAAAAATATGAACAATTGAGTGCTGACAAAGGGTATGACAAATTCATCTCTGCTCATGAGAAGAAAGAGAGTGTTCTGAATCTTGAAGTTGAAGAGCACAGGCATATCGCTAAGTTGTTGGAGCAGGAGAAAATTGCCTTGAAAGAGGAGATAAAACAACTTAAATTTGTTGCATCTTCTTCGGGAGCCTTGGTCCCTGTTAATGATGAAGGTTTTTCTTTCTTAGAGGTAGAAAATGCCAACTTATGAGATGAGTTGGAAACTCTGAAAAGGGCTGGACCCTCCTCATCTACTCGTGGACGATCATGATCTTCTTCTCATGGACGAGCTAGGGCTGGTCGGGTCACCATTGAAGAAGCTAGAATGCATTCGGCTTTAGAGAATCAGGCCTTTCAGTTGATGGCGAAGAACCAAGCCTTAGCAGAAATGTCTAAGAAGATTCTGAACTTTAGCGAACAACTCTCTTCCCTGAGTTCTGCTTTGGAAAATAAGGAAATTCTAGTGAAGAGTCTCCACGAGCAACTGGAGAGGTTAATTTATCAGTTCCATAAATAACCCAGAGAGTTTTGGATGGATGGGTATAATGAAGCTCTGTACCATCTAGATGCTCGGATAGAGCAGTCGAATAATGAAGGGTACAAGCAGGGATGGTTGAATGCTATGTGTGTGCTATAATTGGAGCAGGGACATTATTTATGGGATTATTATGAGTCTGGAGTGCTCGATTTACCCGTACCTCCTTTTAAACTTGATTTTAGATGGATTCCTGCTCGTGCAATTCCTCGATGTCTGATTTCCAAGTATCTTGGTGATTACAGTCTTCATGCCAACTTCGAGATATCTCGCCCAGAACATTTAGTTGATCGGCCATCTGTAATGAATGTTAGAATGTTGTGAGATGTAAACTTTATAAATTCCCCTTATGAATTGGATGATCCTCCTGCTGGGGTAGAACCTGTTTCAAAGGCAGAAGGGAAAAGACCAATAGAATAGGGTTTTTATGTAATGAAGTATATTTTTCACATCATATGTAATTCTACTTGATTTGAATGAAGAAATTTTTAGTCTTTTGCCATTTTATTTTCTTCTTTATAATTTGTAGAATGTTCTTCCTTCTTGGTTGGTAAATATATATGTATATATTATATTTATCCCATTTGTTGTTTGATTATAGTGACTTGTCACTCTTTGGGCCTAAGCAATGGAATGATTTCCATCCCATGTTCCTGCCTAGTTTAACCAACCGGAGTTGATTGTATTTGATTTATCGACGAACCGAAGTTGGTGGTAATTAGTTCTCGACTAATCGGAGTTGGTGGTAATTACTTCTCGACCAACTGAAGTCGGTGGTAATTGCTTTTCGATCAACCAAAGTCGGTGGTAATTGCTTCCCAACCAACCGGAGTTGGTGGTAATTGCTTCCCGACCAACCAGAGTTGGTGGTAATTGATTCCTGACCAACCGGAGTCGGTGGTAATTTATTCTCGACCAACCGGAGTCGGTGGTAATTGATTCCCAACCAACCGGAGTTGGTGGTAATTGATTCCCGACCAACTGGAGTTGGTGGTAATTATTTCCCGACCAATCGGAGTTGGTGGTAATTGATTTGCCGACCAACCGGAGTTGGTGGTAATTGATTCCCGACCAACCGAAGTTGGTGGTAATTGATTTGCCGACCAACTGGAGTTGGTGGTAATTGATGTTAAGTGTAGTGTGTAGCACTAATATTCCGAAAATAATTTCAACAAAGAGAGAAACTGGGTGAAACATCACTTTATTCATAATGAAGAAATTTTATTACATAGGAATTTCAATTACTGATAATATTTGGGCAAATGCTCTGCATTCCATGCATTCTTGAATTCTTCTCCTTCCAAGGTTTCAATTATGTATGTCCCTGGACGAACAACTTCTGTTACTCTATAGGGTCCATGCCAGTTGGCTTCTAGTTTGTTATTCTTTTGGATCACTTTCTTCAGCACATAATCCCCTTCCTTCAAATCACACTTCTTCACTCTTTTGTTATAGAACAAAGTTGTTTATTGTTGATACGCTGCATTCCTGATTGCTGCTTATTCCCTAACTTCTTCGAGCATATCCAGGTCTAACCTTTTCATCAAATCACTGACAGGAGAATTGAAATTAAGCACCCTATGCGTGGGTAAACCCAATTCAGCAGGTATGGTAGCCTCACTCCCAAAAGCCAACATATATGGAGACTCTCCAGTTGCTGTTCGTGGTGTGGTACGATAAGCCCACAGCACAGAACGTAGCTTATTAATCCAATTTACTTTTGCATCATCTAGTCGTTTCTTCAAACCATTCAGCAGCGTTCTGTTTGTCACCTCAGTTTTCCCATTGCTTTGGGTATGGCCTGGTGTAAAGTGGGTCTTCAGTACATTGGATTGATAATAATACGCTACAAACTCCTCGTTATCAAACTGGGTTTCATGGCCAGTAATGAATGCATGCGGCAGGCCATATCTACAGATAATATTCTTCCAAATAAATTGATAGACTTTGTCGTATGTCATGTCAATGAGAGGTTTAGCTTCTACCCATTTGGTAAAGTAATCCACAGCAACCACGAGGTATTTAAACCTTCCCCTGGTCATTGGAAGTGGCCCGACCAAGTCTATTCCCCACTTGGCGAATGGCCAAGGAGACGTGATGGGCATTAATAAGGCTTGGGGAGTTCTTCGGATAGAAGAGAAGCGTTTACATTTATCACACTTCATGGCATAAGCTACGCAATCAGCTTTCATCGACGTCCAGTAATACCCCTGCGTTATTATTCTTTGCAAAAGCGTCTAACCTGCCACATGGGCTCCACAGGACCCTTCATGAACTTCTTCGATCAAATCTTTCACTTCGGAGGGGTGGACACATCTTCATAGCCCTGCTATAATTCCTCGTCTATATAAAATTCCATTGGTTAATACATAACGAGAATCTTTAAACTTTAGTTTCTTGGCTGCAAGTTTATCAGTTGGTAAATCCCCCTCTTAAATATAGGCCCTGATGGGGTCCATCCAAGATGGTCCCAAGTTAAGGGCGATGAAGTTTATCGTCAGATCTTTGTCGATGCTCCGACCATCCAGGATTTCCATTGGGATTATTATTCGTAGTTCGATGCGTGTGGCTGATGCTAACCGAGCTAGGGCATCTGCTCTTGCATTCTCCAATCTTGGTATTCTAATCAACTGAATTGTAGTAAAACTTGATACAACCTCTATCGCTTTTGCATGATACCTAACCATTAATTCTCCTTTTGCTGAATACATCCCCAGAATTTGATTTACGATTAATTGGGAGTCGCTGAACACAACGACTTATTCTGCCTTCATGGTTTTGGCCAGGCTTAGGCCCACGATTGTTGCTTCATATTCGACCTCATTATTAGAAGCCTTAAATTGAAAGCGCAGAGCATATTCCACATCAATCCCATCTGGACTGTTTAAAATAATCCATGCTCCACTGCCAGTAGAGCACGAAGATCCATCTACATACAGATTCCACATAGGTACTTCATTATCAAACTCTTGGTCAGACAGAGTTCCTCGGTGGAATATTTGATGCTTCCTTTTGTCCTCCTCCAATACTTCTCGCTGCTCGTCCACCGATGTAAGTTGGTCGGGGTTTAAATTTGATGATCCTGTAACATCCACAGGTTATTCTGTATTCAACTCTTGCTCGTCGGAGGAATCCTCCGGAGTAAATTTTGCGATAAAATTCTCTACTGCCTGCCCTTTGAGCGACGATCTAGGATCATAAATTATATCATATTCACCAAGTTCTACTGCCTAGTACATCAATCTTCCTGATTTCTCTGGTTTATGCAGAGCTTGTCTTAATGGCATATCAGTGTATACCACTATAGTATTGTGATACCCCGCCTAATAAAATTCTGGGTGATCAGTCATATACCAAATTAAAACAGGAATCCCAGTTGGATCATCCTTAGCATCACTGTCGAAAACTTTTTAAAACTTACTAACCACCTAGTATTCTAAAATTTGGTGCCAATTTTAACTTTTTGATTTAACAAAATAGTACATGCAGAATTAAAATATAAGCCATTCACACAACTGAATGAAAATAAACTGAATCATATATACACAACTTGCCGAGTAAATCACCGGCCACCAAAGAAATAATCTATTACAAATATTCAACACCTGAATAAATTACACCTGGAAATTGTACCGAGAAGTCTGGGCGACAAGCCCTAAATAAAACTGAAACTGATACAAGATTCCTACTCAAGGAATGAATGAATGATGCGTCTAATCCAAACTCCTGCTAGCATCCACATATGCCGCAGCTCCGTGTCCCTGGAATAGAATATTAATCCTGGCGTCCCTGTGGCTGGACACCTAAAAGGTTTTGAAAATGGTTTTATAGCAAGGGTTAGAACCCAAAACATTTTGAAAATATTTAGCAAGTGAATTAACTGCAGTAATTTAAAATGTATGAATGCGCTTCATATTTAAGTTAGTGTCGCACTCCCTTGTGGACATTCTCACCCCTCCACTATTGTGCACACCTACCAGTTACCTTAACCCCACCTAGTTGTGCTACCACGTCCAACTAGTCCTGGTATAACATTCCCTTGCCATACTACTCTAACCCGAGTATAATGATTCCTGAATTATAAGTTATTTCACAATTAACTTAATTAATTCCTCTTAAATAGTAACTTATAACCTTATCACAAGTTATATAAAGTAAATACATCACACACTGTATTATTACCCGTATATAATATTTACTACCATTATATACGTACCTTTACCACAATATCCACACACATAACATATGTATATCCATCCCTTCGAGTATACCCTCGCCGGATGATTCCCTCTAAAATGCTATCTCACTAGGTGTGCTCACAAAACCTAGTTCCCCAAGTTGTAATCGCTCACCAACTTGGCCCAAAATATAAACGTAGTGGAGGCGGTCATATTCCTTCCCTGAAAGTGAGATAAGTCCCTCACCCATATATACCGGACGCTATGACCTGGGGATAAACTCGCCCTACTCCTCAAGCTAGGGGATTCACCCACATTGCGCAACCTCCCTTAATAGCATTAGAGAATATAAATTAAATCAATATCTAATCACCGATATTTAATATCACACATAATATGTACACGTATATATATACTATCACGACACCGTATATATATAATATAAACCTGGCTTTACCGTGTACTCAAAATCCCGTACACTGCCTGTAATGTAATATCACACACACACACACACGCACACACACACACACACACACACACACACATATATATATATATATATATATATATATATATCACTACACCGTATATATATAATATAAACCCCGACTTTACCGTGTACTCAAAATCCCGTACACTGCCTGTAATTTCCTGAGTCTGTGGCCCGACTCAACGTAATTAATTTTCTCACTTAATAATTTATCGTCTTTCCGAGTCTATGGTCCGACTCTAATATATTTAACTCATAACTCAATTTATATAATATTTTTCCCGAGTCTATGGTCCGACTCCAATTAAATTAATTAACATACTTATTAATTTAATGCCTCCCCGAGCCTATCATCCGACTCTAATTAAATTAATTAACACACATATTAATTTAATACCTCCCCGAGTTTATCGTCCAACTATAATTAAATTAATTAACACACATATTAATTTAATACCTCCCCGAGTCTATCGTCCGACTCTAATTAAATTAATTAACACACATATTAATTTAATACCTCCCCGAGTCTATCGTCCGACTCTAATTAAATTAATTATTACACCCATTAATTTAATACTTACCCGAGTCTACAATCCGACTCTTATTTAATTAATTTACACATTAATTAATCAACACAAATCCGAATCTGCAATCCGACTCTAATTAAATTAATTATCACATTTATTAATTTAATCCTACCCGAGTCTACAATCCGACTCTAATTAAATTAATTATCACATTTATTAATTTAATCCTACCAGAGTCTACAATCCGACTCTAATTAAATTAATTATCATGCTTATTAATTTAATAACTTGGTGTCATCCAACCATTTTCCCCGGACCCTCTCACTTGGCTCGTACCTCAACATTTCCCGAGTCTATGTTCCGACTCCAAACTAATTACTTTCTCTCAATAATTAACTTAACACTTAAATGTCACTTAACCAACATACCCGGACTCGCTCACTTGGTCCAATTTACATCTCATAATATCATACCCACATTTTCGCCTACAATGTGTCACACATTTATTTCTATAATTTTCCCAATTATAATTGCCTATAATTATTAACACACCCGGACTCATTTCACTTGGCCCGAAATTGAACATTTCCCGAGTCTATATCCCGACTCTAAATTAATTAGTTTATCTCCAAACTTAATTCACTACCTTGGCGTCGCTTAGCCAATATACCCGGACTCACTCACTAAATCCGTATTTCACCATTTTGGAATAAAACCTCTCAATTTCATCCATTAAGTGCCCCACATAAATTTATCCTAGTCCCAATTACTTTCTCCCATAATTGCTAGGAATATTTGTTTCATAATTATTTATCACTTATTAATGTATGAAACTTAACTTTTAATAAATTTCCCTTTTATATAACAAACTCACCGAACTGCCCAGATTTTGCCATCATCGATCGATCGATCCCCCCTGGTCGATCGATCGATCGATCGTTCCAGTATTCATCTTCTCCAACCACTGTCAGTCATGGACGAAACTTTAAGCTTAAATTCTCAACCTTAGCCTTTACCCAAATACAAATAACACATCCTCCATGTAAGGAAAGGGTCTAAATATCTCACAGGCCTAATTTCTTCATAAATATCCATAAATTCCAAGGTTTTCCCGATTTGGGTATTATCCGATTTCAAATCCCCAATACGAATTTCATTCATTTTATCAGTAATTAACCCTCTACTCTTACTGATTTTAACATCTGATTCAGTTCTCTACATTCTAGAATCATAAACACGATCAATCTCCCCCTTAATCTCATTAAGGTATATAAATTTACAAAAACCCAATTTATATTTTGGTGACGCGCCCAAAATGAATTTTTATATACACGTCACTATGATATGAATTGATTATCATAATTTTAGAAATCACAACAGTTAACCACTTGCATGTAAGTGTTCGTAGTTGTAGAAGGGTGTCTACCTATACAAAAATATAAATAAATAAAAAATTTATAATATATTGAGAAGGAACCCACCCAGGGTCCCGGTAGAAATGCATAATTGAGAAGGAACCACCCCAGGGTCCCGACAGAAACTCATATTCAGCAGGAACCCCCAGCGCCGCTGCAAGGGTCAGCGCCGCTGCAAGCGTCAGCGCCGCTGCAAGCGTCAGCGCCGCTGCAAGCGTCAGCGCCGCTGCAAGCGTCAGCGCCGCTGCAAGCGTCAGCGCCGCTGCAAGCGTCAGCGCCGCTGCAAGCGTCAGCGCCGCTACAGCAATAACATTCGAGAGGTGCCCGCGAGGGTCATCGCAGAAGTCCAAGATTGAGAAGTGCCATTGCAAAAGTCAGCGCCGCTGCAAGGGTCAGCGCCACTGCAGCGGTCAGCCCCACTGCAAGGGTCACTGCAGCAATGACATTCGAGAGGGTCAGCGCCGCTGAAATGGTCAGCGCCGCTGCAAGGGTCAGCGCCGTTGTAAGTGTCTGCGCTGCTGCAAGGGTCAGTGCCGCTTCAAGTACCAGCGCCGCTGCAAGTGTCTGCGCCACTGCAAGTGTCAGCGCCGCTGCAAGGGCCAGCGCCGCTTCAAGTGTCAACGTCGCTGCAAGTGTCAGCGCCGCTGCAAGGGTCAGCGCCGCTGTAAGTGCCAGTGTCGCTTCAAGTGTCTGCGCCGCTGCAAGTGTCAGCACCGCTGCAAGTGTCAGTGCCGCTGCAAGTGTCGGCGCCACTGCAAGGGTCGACACCGCTGCAAGGGTCAGCGCCCTTGCGAGTGTCAGCGCCGCTGCAAGGGTCAGCGCCGTTGCAAGGGTCAGTGCCATTGCAAGTGTCCGCACCGCTATAAGTGTCGGCGCCGCTTCAAGTGTTAGCGCCGCTGCAAGTGTCGGCGCCGCTGCAAGGGTCAGAACCGCTTCAAGTGTCAGCGTCACTGCAAGGGTCAGCGCCGCTGTAAATGCCCGCGCCGCTTCAAGTGCTTACGCCGCTACAAGGGCCGGTGCCGCTTCAGGTGCCAGCGCCGTCGCAAGGGTCGACGCCACTGCAAGTGTCCGCACCGCCGCAAGTATCGGCACCACTTCAAGTGTCAGGGCCGCTTCAAGTGTCGGTGCCGCTGCAAGTGTCAGCGCCGCTTTAAGTGTCTACGCCGCTGCCAGGGTCAGTGCCGCTTCAAGTGCCGGCGCCACCGCAAGTGTCCGCGCCACTGCAAGTGTCGGCGCCGCTTCAAGTACGAGCATCGCTGTAAGTGTCCGCCCCGCTGCAAGTGTCTGCACCGCTTTAAGTACCAGCTCCGTTGTAAGTGCCAGCGCCGCTGCAAGGGTCGGCACCGCTATAAGTGTCTGCGCCGCTCCAAGTGCCAGCGCCGCTACAAGTGTCAGCGCCGCTGCAAGGGTCAGCCCCTCTTCAAGCGTCAGCGCCACTACAACAAGGGTCACTACAGCAATAACATTCGAGAGGTGCCCACGAGAGTCACTACAGAAGTCCAAAATTAAGAAGTACCACTGCAAGGCTCAGCGCCACTGCAAGGGCCACTGCAGTAATGACAGTCGAGAGAGTCAGCGTCACTGCAAGGCTCAGCGCCACTGCAAGGGTCACTGCAGAAACGTTATTCGAGAAGTGCTGCTACAGGGGTTTCGACAGAAACTCATATTGAGGGAGTAGCTATCGCGAACAACTCCTCATCATGAAACATCAATCTCTAAATGAACAATAGCACTAACACTTTACTTTCTTATACAGGTTGCCTAGTCGAGCAAGCAGGGCTCGAACAGGCGTGTTGGGACTTCCTGGGAGTTTTTGGCTTGGCAGCTGAGGGACAAGGTATGTTGAGCAAGCTCAACCACTTAGCACTATAGGATTGAGAGAATGCTAGTAGGAAGACCCAGAAGTCACTCGAGATTACGCACACTGCACACTTGGTCACAAGTGAAGTGAGCTGCCAAAGAGCTGGCTACTCAAAAGAAATAAACCCTTTACAAGAAAATGACTTTTCCAGAAGAGGGGGTCCTCAAGGTCCCTCTCAAGAAAAATAACATTTTTAGAGGAAAGGAGTCCTTAAGGTCCCCTCTCTCAAGATTTGCAAAATTGCACCACAAGTTACCGTTTCAAAGGATAATTACCAAATCTGATATTTTGTCTCCGTTAGGGGACATATGTGCTTTTTGACCTTTGGTCGGTGCCAGGTGGCGCCTGCAGAGGGGACAGGCAGGCTTCCACAGGTAGGGACAAATGGTACACTTCAGACATTATTCCCCACCAACTCTCTCAATTTTGGCGTCCAAAAAATGCCACTCACCCCTAACGCCCCAGTATAAATAGACCTCTGGGCAAGGTCAAGAGAGAGACAATAGAAATTGCACTGTTACTCTGCCAAAATATCACCAGACCTACCTAAGTATTCTCTCCCTGCTCATTCTCTTAGTGCTGAGTGACTTGTTCCTTCACTCCCCACTGACAGCCATCACTCTCAGGTGTTTCCCTTGAGAAAATTGCTATTTTTGCTGTGAAAGTTCATCTTCTTGCAGGGAGTGAGTTGAAGCTTGAGTTCCATTGTTACCAGAAGGAGAAGTTTTCTTCAGAAATTTCACCAGGAGACCTTGCAGGCAGCGTCCATTGGAGTGGGTCACGCCTCACCCTTTCGAGTTATTCATAAACCCCAGTCTCACTACCCTCCTACATTTGGCGACTCCGCTGGGGAGGTATCCTCACTTCCATGGACAAAGAAGGTTTTAATGTTTCTAGGCAGCTAGTGTTTGAAGACAATTCATATGGAAATGGATCTCAAAGAGACAAGGCCACTCAGGTGGATGTGGTGGTGACCGGAGCAAAGGTACCTGCTCCTCCGGGAGGGCAGACCAGCTCACCGGCAGCAACTCTGGTGGTAAAGGCTTATGAGTATGTTTTTTGAGACTTGGCAAGTTTGGGTTAAGATTGTGTAACACCATCAGCAACCCCCTCTGGAGGGGTAGCCGTTCCGGCAGCGATTCTGGCGGAAGTAGCTCAGCCGCAAAGGACAGCACTCGAGCAAGTTGTGACAATCGTCAAGTTCACTGGCAAAACCCCCGGAACCCTAAGTGTTTGGCGAGTAACTCCTCTCACTCATTGATAACAGTGAGGAACCCTTAAGAAAGAACCCATGGCAGTAGCAGCTAACGACGAGGGACCCTCGGCAGTGGGTCCCATAATGGAAATCCCAAAAGATGGAAAACCTCTAACTGGCGAGGGGGTCGCGATGAACTCACTGGAAAGAAAGGTCGCGAGGAACCCTTGGCCAGCAGCACACCCCCATAGTACCAACAGTCGGCGACACACCCCCCGCCGCTAAGAAGGGAGTGGAAGTGGCGACCCCTGTAGAAACAGCAAATCACTAAGAACCCAGGGTGAGGAGCCCTGGGTACCTCTCATCATCAATAAAGTGTCCATGGCAGCAACAGCATACTCTCCATGATGCCAACAATGGGCGAGACACCCTGGGTCGTGGAACCCTCGACGTGATAAGAGGTCGAGACCCCCCACCAGAAACAAAAGGCAAATCGCGCATCTCCCCAAACGCAACACGAACAGTCAAAAAATCGTCAACACCACAAGGGGTCAAGACACCCTAGGTCGAGGAACCCTCGACGGGACAAGATGTTGAGACACCCCCAATTCCTGATGAGGGACCCGTAGATGCGATGCCAAACCATGAGACCCCCGGCCGCTGACGAGAGGCCACCATACTATCATAGGCCGAGACCCCTATTCTTAAAAAAATTCAAAGGCGTCGAGACACCACCGCCCAAAGCAACTAGGGATTTTGAAGAATCCATGGTAACTGGCGAGGGATCCTCGGACGTAGGGTCGCCTCGCGGCAAACCATGGGTTGAGACCCCCCCTTCTTAAAAAAAAATCATGGGCGTCGAGACATCTAAGGTTGAGATACCCCCGTTAGCGCCAACACATTCCGAGACACCCAAGGTCAAGATACCACCAGACGCCAACAATGGATTGGACGAGGGACCCTCGACTATGGGACACGAGGAACCCCTAATGGAACTCGCAATCGCCAAGACACCCCCAACCATAGACTGACTCGGCGGAGTATTCCCCATATTTACACCAGCGCGCGAGGAGCTGCTGCCAACACTGTGATATGTCAAGATACATATAGATGAGAAATCATTACGCGAGGAACCTCTAGAAAAACCCTTCACGTGCGAGAGACCCTCATGTGCAGAAATAGCACGGGAGGAACCCTGGGGCATGGACTCTGAGCGCGCGAGGTCTTGAATGGGGCGAGAGAACCTCGCCTCCTATCTCGCGGTGAGCCCCTATCTCAACAAGGAGACGAGACACCCCCAGCCGCCTCTACCTGATTCAGCGAGGAACCCTTGGTTGGGTGATGCGAGGAACCCCATGTTTAGCGCAAACCGTGAGGAACCAACACCAATTTCAACAGATGTCGAGACCCCCCCTTTCAACATAATAGGGGTCGAGACACACTCACTCAAAACCCCAAGCACCAAACTGCCAACACACGAGGAACTGTCAAGTGTATACTTGGTTCGCGAGGAACCCTCGAATGCGGAATTATGTCGCGAGGAACTCACCAAAAAGGGGGTTGCGAGGAACCCATGGTTGGCAGCGCACCCCCCATAGCGCCAACGGTCGGTCGAGACACCCATTTTTATAGAATCCGAAGATGTCGAGACCACCTGTCTCCAAGAAAAAATTCCAACAGTCGAGACACCTCCTCTTGAAAGAACTGCGATCCAAGATCTCTGGAAATAAAAACCCTCAGTTGAGTGTCAGCGCATGAGGAGCCTGCAAATGATGAGTTACCTTCGTTGACAGCGATTGTGAACGGGATGGTCCCAGAAATCGATAAAGAACACTACTCAAGAATCTCCACTGCTTTGGCAACGTGGGAAGATTTTTTTTTTTGTGTCGCGAGGAACCTTCGTTAGTTAGAACAAATATCGGCGAGAGGATGCCCAAGTTGACCGCTAACGAGGAACTCCAGCCATAAAAGAGTTTGAGGAGGAACCTCTGACGAAATCAAACCTAGATAAGGGGCCTCTGTACGAGGACCCCCATCTCAAGTGACGGAGAAGATCATGGTCGAGGAACCCAACATGGAATGTCATATAAAATCAGATTGTACTGAGGGGCCTCTGTGCGAGGACCTCTCCCTCATCTCAGGCAGCGACGAGGAACTCCTTTGGATTCCTCGACATCACCAATTACTGCTCAACATCACAAAATTTGGAGGTACTCATCATCGGTGAGGAACTCTTGGTTTCAAAAGTATCTGGCGAGGGACCCATCATGCGCGAAGTCCCAGGCACAAAACCTAAAATCGTGCTCATAGGTACTGAGGGGGAGGAACCCAAAAGTTTATTTGAAGTCGCATGCGAGCTGACTAAAGGTCGCGAGAAATCTCCTGCCAGTATTGCGCGTGGGAGAAGGATGTGTGCTAGTGTCACGAGGTTGCGAAGAACCCTCAACCTCTAGTGAAGAACCCTTAACGTTTTGGGAGGGACAAAATTCATGAGGCACCCTTGACGACGGCGCAAGACCCAAGGTCGTCCCAAATATCATATCGCCAAAAATAGCGCACGAGGGACCCAAAGGGATCTGCGAGGAACCCTTTTCTATGATAGAACCCAAATTATTGACACAGAAGCCACCAACGACAGTTGCAACGAGCAGGCCATTTCGAGAGTCACACGCGAGCGCGAGGGGCTGAGTTGTGTCTCGCTAATGATAGGTAGCGACGAGGAATCCTTGACTAATGATGGCCACGAGGAACCTCTTGTGGTCATGATGAAAAGTGAGTTACCCCTTGTGGTCAAAATGCCAAGTGAGATACCCCTCAAGTGCGAGGAACCCGAGGCTACAAAATTCCCACACAAGGAACCCTAAGGAAATACAGAAGTCCAAATGGGGAACCCTCCATAGATAACAACTCGTGCGAGGAAGCCACCAGATGGGGAGCCTCTTATGTTCAAAACTTCGAACAAATAACCCACAGCTAAGAAGGGTCCGTACGAGGGACCCCCTATATTAGTACAACAACGCGCGAGGAACCCCTTTCAGATGGAACAGTGGATGAGAAACTGCCAATAAAAAAAATTATGCCAGGAACCCAGAGTCGTCGAGGAACCCTCTCTCATAACATGTCCCAAATTATCTGACACAGATGTTGTTGGCAAGGAACTCGTTGGAAAATAAGGGCTCAACGCCATTTTAGATGAGTAACCCATCCGAATTGACGACGGTGGCAGGGAACCCTCGGAGCTCGAGGAACTCCTCATGGTTGCGAGAATAGAGTAAGTCATAATCGTAGAGGAACCCCTTTTAAAATTGCGCGATGGCAAGTAACCCGTATAGGCAATACACAGTCGCAAGGAATCCTCTGTAGTCAATGACCTTAACGAGGAACCCCTCGCATCTTGGGTAGAACACAAATTGGAGACTGTAAATAAAGTTTGGGAACCCAGATATTGGGTGGAACCTAGATTTCGAGGAACCCACAAATAAAGAAGTTCCAAATTTTGAGGAACCCAGATTGGCACCAGCAGCAGCCTCCTGCGAAGTACCCTCGCCCGTCACGACCCTCGACAAGGAATCCATACCAGTCGGTGCTCCTAAATCATCTTGTGGTGGATAAAGGTCAAGAGGAACCTCCAACATGTCTGACGACAAAATACCTGCAATCATCCCAAAATTCAACCCGTCGTCAACGGACATCCTCACCACTATAGCCAAGAAGGTACTATGCCTAACTCTTGCCAAGTTTCATTTTCTTAAAAGAAGGGCATAACCTCTACTAGATTAGAAGAGGGACCATAATATAAGGAACTTTCCCCATCATACTTGAGGGAATATCCAACCCAAAAGTAAAAGTATAGTGAGTAAAGTCCCTAAGACCCGATAGGACCAGCAGGAGGTTATCCTCCTAGTAATAATAATAAAAAAAAAATCACAACGTTTTTTTTTCAGGTTCAATATAGATTAGCCTAGAGAACAAGTCCTAACCTCTGTTCTCAAGAAAACTTTACTTGACCAGTTTTTAGAAAATAGGGAGAAGCGGGTCTACCCCCCTCTCTAAACTTGTTATTTTTATAAGACAAAAAAGGTTCCTAAGAAAAGTTTGGAACAAGGACCCTTCAGACCAAGGGAAAGTTTTAGTATAAAGAAATAATTATTTCTTTACTTATAATATATGTGAAATTTTATGCAAAGTTTGTGGGAAGGAGAAGTGCTAACCCCATCTCTTAGTTACTTCCCAAGAAATGAATATGCATAACAAAATACCCCAAAGTCACACGGGGTTGCGCTAAAAAATATAACTTGCTCAGCTATATGCAAGTACCCCGCAGTTAGAGGGGTAGCGTCCAAATTTTAACTTGCTCAGCTATATGTAAGTACCCCCAACTAGAGGGGCTTCTTCCAAAATTTTAAACTTGCTCAGCTATATGCAAGTACCCCGCAGTTAGAGGGGTGACTTCAAATTTTTTTTAACTTGCTTAGTTATATGCAAGAAGTACCCCGCTGCTAGAGGGGCCGCATCCAAATTTCAACTTGCTCAGTTATATGAAAGTACCCCGCAGTTAAAGGGGCAGCTTCAAAATTTTAAACTTGCTCAGTTATATGCAAGTACCTGCAGTTAGAGGGGAAGCTTCAAAATTCTTTTAACTTGCTTAGTTATATGCAAGAAGTACCCTGCAGCTAGAGGGGCCGCTTCCAAATTTTAACTTGCTCAGTTATATGCAAGTACCCCACAGTTAGAGGGGCAGCTTCAAAATTTTAACTTGCTCATCTCGTATGAAAATACCCCACAGTTAGAAGCAGAAGTTCAATCTTGAGGTTCTCACATAAAAAAGAGAAACTCAAAGTTTTGAGCAGGTGAAATTATAAATATAAGGTACGACAGTTTAGTACCTAAGGCTCCAAGGGCATCGGAGCGCTCACAATATTGAGCAAAGGCCAAGTATAAATATAAGGTGCGACTGTTTAGCACCTAAGGCTCTAAAGGCACCGGAGCGCTCACAGTCTTGAGCAAGTGCCAAGTATAAACATAAGGTGCTTTAAATGAGCACCTAAGGCTCCAAGGGCATCGAAGCGCTCACAGTATTGAGCAAATGCCAAGTATAAACGTAAGGCTCCAAGGGCACCGGAGCGCTCACAGTATTGAGCAAATGCCAAGTATAAACGTAAGGATCCAAGGGCACCGGAGCGCTTACAGTCTTGAGAAAGTGCCAAGTATAAACATAAGGCGCTCCAGATGATCACCAAAGGCTCCAAGGGCATCGGAGCGCTCACAGTATTGAGAAAATGCCAAGTATAAATGTAAGGCTCCAAGGGCACCGGAGCGCTCACAGTCTTGAGCAAGTACCAAGTATAAACGTAAGGTGCTCCAGATGAGCACCTAAGGATCCAAGGGCACCAGATCGCTCAGAGTCTTGAGCAAGTGCCAAGTATAAATATAAGGTGCGCCAGCTGAGCACCTAAGGCTCTAAGGGCACCGGAGCGCTCACAGTCTTGAGCAAGCGTCAAGTACAAATATAAGGTGCGACAGTTTAGCACCTAAGGCTCCAAGGGCACCGGAGTGCTCACAGTCTTGAGCAACTGCCAAGTATAAATAAAAGGTACGACAGTTTCGTGCACAAGTCTCTCGACATTACAAGACACTTCTGCACGAGGGGGCTAATATTGAGAAGTCCTCAAGCAAGTGAACAAATAGTAAAATAACTTGGAGTGTGGGGTTCCATTTATAGTGGCTCCACCTGCCCAAGATTGCAAGTTTGACAGAAAATAGCCTAGGGCGAGGGGATCCACCTTGAGTGCCCTTTCTTCCCAAACTTGATGCTGCAGAAAACACTCAGGGCGAGGGGCTCACCGCGAGTGACCCCTCCGCCCAAGATAGAAGGCCACAGAAGAAGGCCAAGGGTGAGGGGCTCACCGCGAGTAACCCCTCCGCCCAAGATAGAAGGCCACAGAAGAAGGCCAAAGGCGAGGGGCTCACCGTGAGTAACCCCTCTGCCTCAGATAGAAGGCCACAGAAGAAGGCCAAGGGTGAGGGGCTCATCGCGGGTAACCCCTCCGCCCAAGATAGAAGGCCACAGAAGAAGGCCGAGGGCGAGGGACTCATCGTGAGTAACCCCTCCGCCTAAGAGGAAAGGCCAACAGAAAAAGGCCAAGGGCGAGGGGATCACCCTGAGTAGCCCTTTCGCCCAATATGAAAGGCCACATAAGGAGGCCAAGGGCGAGGGGCTCATCGCGAGTAACCCCTCCGCTCAAGACAGAAGGACACAGAAGAAGGCCGAGGGCGAGGGACTCACCGCGAGTAACCCCTCCGCCTAAGAGGAAAGGCCAACAGGAGAAGGCCAAGGGCGAGGGGCTCACCGTGAGTAACCCCTCTGCCCAAGATGAAAGGCCACAAAAGGAGGCCAAGGGCGAGGGGCTCACCGCGAGTAACCCTCTGCCCAAGATAGAAGGCCATAGAAAAATGGCCAAGGGCGAGGGTTTCACCATGAGCAGCACCTTTAAACAAAGTAGAAGGCCATAGAAGAAGGCTAAAAAATGAGGAGCTCGCCGGGAGTAACCCCTCCGACCAAGTTTATACCCTGATAAGAAGTTCCATTATAGGTGGCCTCATTTACAAAACTTGGGATGAAGTGACATAACATTTAATGACTCTAGGGTCCCTGAAATAAACTGAATTTATGGCGTACAAAGCCTTTTGGTCTACCTAACACAAAAGACTTTGCACGAGGGGATAATGTAGAAGGGTGTCTACCTATAAAAAAATATAAATAAAAACATTTTTTTTATAATATATTGAGAAGGAACCCACCCAGGGTCCCGGCAAAAATGCATAATTGAGAAGGAACCACCCCAGGGTCCCGACAGAAACTCATATTCAGCAGGAACCCCCAGCGCCGCTACAAGGGTCAGCGCCGCTGCAAGCCAGCGCCGCTGTAAGGGTCAGCGTCGCTGCAAGCGTCAGCGCCGCTGCAAGCGTCAGCACCGCTACAGCAATAACATTCGAGAGGTGCCCGCGAGGGTCATCGCAGAAGTCCAAGATTAAGAAGTGCCATTGCAAGAGTCATCACCGCTGCAAGGGTCAGCGCCACTGCAAGGGTCACTGCAGCAATGACATTCGAGAGGGTCAGCGCCGCTGCAAGTGTCAGCGCCGCTGAAAGGGTCAGCGCCGCTGCAAGGGTCAGCGCCGTTGCAGGTGTCTGCGCTGCTGCAAGGGTCAGCGCCGCTTCAAGTGCCAGCCCCGCTGTAAGTGTCTGCGCCGCTGCAAGTGCCAGCGCCGCTTCAAGTGCCAGCGCCGCTGCAAGTGTCAACGCCGCTGCAAGGGTCTACGCCGCTTCAAATGCCAGCCCCGCTGCAAGTGCCAGCGCCGCTGCAAATGTCGGCGTCGCTGCAAGGGTCAGCACCACTTCAAGTGTCGGCATCGCTGCAAGGGTCAGCGCCGTTGCGAGTGTCATCGCCGTTGCAAGGGTCAGCATCGTTGCAAGGGTCAGCGCCATTGCAAGTGTCCGCGCCGCTATAAGTGTCGGCGCCACTTCAAGTGTCAGCGCCGCTGCAAGTGTCGGCGCCGCTCCAAGGGTCGGCATCGCTTCAAGTGTCAGCGTCGCTGCAAGGGTCAGCGCTGCTGCAAGTGCCCGCGCCGCTTCAAATGCCTACACCGCTACAAGGGCCGGTGCCGCTTCAGGTGCCAGCGCCGTCACAAGGGTCGACGCCGCTGCAAGTGTCCGCACCGCTGCATGTATCGGCGCCATTTCAAGTGCCAGCGCCGCTTCAAGTGTCTGCGTCTCTGTAAGTGTCAGCGCCGCTTCAAGTGCCTACGCCGCTGCCAGGTTCAGCGCCGCTTCAAGTGCCGGCGCCGCTGCAAGTGTCAGCACCGCTGCAAGTGTCAGCGCCGCTGCAGGTGTCCGCGAGCACCGCTACAAAGGTTGGCACCGCTGTAAGTGTCCGCGCCGCTCCAAGTGCCAGCGCCGCTACAAGTGTCAGCGTCGCTTCAAGCGTCAGCGCCACTCCAAGTGCCAGCGCCGCTACATGTGTCAGCGTCGCTTCAAGCGTCAGCGCCACTACAACAAGGGTCACTACAGCAATAACATTCGAGAGGTGCCCGCGAGAGTCACTACAGAAGTCCAAAATTAAGAAGTACCACTGCAAGGGTCAGTGCCGCTGCAAGGGCCACTGCAGTAATGACAGTCGAGAGAGTCAGCGTCACTGCAAGGCTCAGCGCCACTGCAAGGGTCACTGCAGAAATGTTATTCGAGAAGTGCTGCTACAGGGGTTTCGACAGAAACTCATATTGAGGGAGTAGCTATCGCGAACAACTCCTCATCATGAAACATCAGTCTCTAAATGAACAATAGCACTAACACTTTACTTTCTTGTGCAGGTTGCCTAGTCGAGCAAGCAGGGCTCGAACAGGCGCGTTGGGACCTCCTGGGAGTTTTTGGCTTGGCGGCTGAGGGACAAGGTATGTTGAGCAAGCTCAACCACTTAGCACTATAGGATTGAGAGAATACTAGTAAGAAGACCCAGAAGTCACTCGAGACAACGCACACTGCACACTTGGTCACAAGTGAAGTGAGCTGCCAAAGAGCTGGCTACTCACAAGAAATAAACTCTTTACAAGAAAATGACTTTTCCAGAAGAGGGGGTCCTCAAGGTCCCTCTCAAGAAAAATAACATTTTTAGAGGAAATGAGTCCTTAAGGTCCCCTCTCTCAAGATTTGCAAAATTGCACCACAAGTTACCGTTTCAAAGGATAATTATCAAATCTGATATTTTATCTCCGTTAGGGGACATATGTGCTTTTTGACCTTTGGTCGGCGCCAGGTGGCGCCTGCAGAGGGGACAGGCAGGCTGCCACAGGTAGGGACAAATGGTACACTTCAGACATTGTTCCCCACCAACTCTCTCAATTTTGGAGCCCAAAAAATGCCACTCACCCCTAACGCCCCAGTATAAATAGACCTCTGGGCAAGGTCAAGAGAGAGACAATAGAAATTGCACTGTTACTCTGCCAAAATATCACCAGACCTACCTAAGTATTCTCTCCCTGCTCATTCTCTTAGTGCTGAGTGACTTGTTCCTTCACTCCCCACTGACAGCCATCACTCTCAGGTGTTTCCCTTGAGAAAATTGTTATTTTTGCTGTGAAAGTTCATCTTCTTGCAGGGAGTGAGTTGAAGCTTGAGTTCCATTGTTACCAGAAGGAGAAGTTTTCTTCAGAAGTTGCACCAGGAGACCTTGAAGACCTTGCAGGCAGCGTCCATTGGAGTGGGTCACGCCTCACCCTTTCCAGTTATTCATAGACCCCAGTATCACTACCCTCCTACAGTAGTGGCTGATCCGTTCTTGATGTCCCTTAATTTGTCTCCAATAACCTCAAATTTGCTCTTGCTTTACTTTCCCCCAAATCCCCTCTCAAACCCTAGGTTTAGAGTTGTGTTGGTTGCCATTCCTTAATCTCCCAACTAGGTTAAAACCCTTAATCCCGTTTTTCACCTAATGGTCTTAATTAAAGTGGCCCAACTCATCCCGTATCGGCCCAACTATGCCTAAAAATACCCCAAAATCCAATTACTACCCCCGGGTACTCTTTTTTGACTATCTCGACCCATCCGGATGCAACTGCACACTCGGAATTTCCATCCGAAATACTTTTCGACATCACCAAATTTCGACCTCAAAATGCGACACACGAGATTTTGAACCATTGACTTAAAAGTCGCCAATTATAAATAATTTTGCTCACTCAATTAAATTCTCCAACTCATGAATTTAAGTTTCTCCAATTTAAATATTTTTATAACTCCAAAAAATAATTAAATATTAAACCCTCAAAATTACGGGGTGTTACGAGTATGGGATTGGAAGTATGGCCTCATCCTTCTGCTTGTTTCAATCAGTGCTAGCGCTAACTTCTCCAGCCTTGGATATCTGATTTATTCTCCTCGAAAAGCTTTACTGGTGTAATAGACTGGTCTTTGTACTCCATCCTCCACTCTTATCAACGCCGAGCTCACTGCGTTTTCTGAAACTGCCATGTACAAGTATAGTCTTTCTCCCAACACTGTTCTATATAATAATGGAGGTGTCCCCAGATACTTCTTCAACTCTTAAAAGGCCTCCTCGCATTCATCATTCCACTCAAAAGTTTTTTGGAGTGTTTTGAAGAATGGGAGACATCTGTCTGTTGCTCGTGACACAAATCTATTAAGTGCTGCAACTCGTCCTGTGAGGCTTTGCACTTCCTTCTTTGTGGTTGGAGATTGCAGCTCCAATAGAGACTTGATCTTTTCATGGTTCACCTCAATCCCTCGTTGGTTAACAATATATCCGAGAAACATACCTTCTCATACTCCGAATATGAATTTGGTAGGATTCAATTTCATTTGATATTTTTCTAGTTGATCAAAGGTCTGGCCTAGGTCAACGAGATGATCAGCAGCTTTCTTACTCTTCGTCAGCATATCGTCAACATAAACCTCCATGTTATGACCGATTTCCTCTACAAACACCTTGTTCATCAGCCGCTGATATGTTACACCTGCATTTTTAAGTCAAAAAGGTACAACATTATAACAATAAGTTCCCCTTGGGGTGATAAAAGAGGTACTCTCTCTGTCCTCATGCTTCATCTTAATCTGGTTGTAACCAGAATAAGCATCCATGAAACTCAACAATTCATGCCCCGAGGTAGCATCCACCAGTTGATCGATTCGGGGCAAAGAAAAATGATCCTTTGGGCATGCCTTATTAAGATCAGTGAAGTCTACACACATCCTCCACTTGTTATTTTTCTTTTTTACCATGACCACATTTGCGAGCCAATCGGGATATTTGACATCCTCAATAAAAGAGGCTTTTTGTAGTTTGTCTACTTCTTCCTGTATAGCTTGGTTCTTCTCAGGACTGAACACTCTTCTTCGCTATTTTACTAGCTTGATTTCCTTGTTCACATTGAGCTCGTGACAAAAGAAATTTGAATCTATCCCGAGCATGTCTTCATGACTCCATGCAAACGTCTGCTTTTTACGCCTTAGAAATGCTATCAATTCCTATTTTATCGATACATCCAGTGATGCACCAATTTGAGTTGTTCGTTCTGGATGCTCATCGTCCAGAATGATATTTTCAGTAGCCTCCATGACTTGTCCCTTCACGAGCTGAGACTCGTCTCTAAGGTCTAGCGTTTCAATCTCTGCATCTTCTATCTCATCCACTTGATAGGTAGTAGTCTACTTCCTGGATTCTTCACGTTCCTCTTATTCGGTAGATGAATAGTAGCATTTCCGAGCTACTTTCTAGTCACCTTTCACCACTCCCACTCCAAAATTGGTTGGGAATTTTAAACATTGATGCACAGTAGATGGTACCGCCTCGAACTTCTTCAGACCTACCCTTCCCATGATGATATTGTAGGTTGATTGGACATTTTTATCCATTACGAAAAGCGTACTCTTTCTGTTCGACAAGCAGACCATGAACCAATAAGCATATCCAACTTGATCGTCCCAAGTGGAAATACATTCTCGCCAGTAAAATCAAGGAGGGGCCTATGATATGGTTCCAACTGGGCTAGCTTCATATTCAAGCTGTCAAAGCATGAATAAAACATGATGTCTGCCGAGCTACCATTATCCACCAGTACTCGTAAAATCACCACTTCCTTCATTCTCATCTTAATCACCAATGGATCATCATGAGGATATAGTACACCTGCTAGGTCATTCTTAGAGAAACTAATGACCAATTTTTCTTTATTCACCTTCCTCGGGGGATCATCTTCAGCCAGATTTATTCGCTGAATGTACGAGCAAGCTTGAGCCTCATTGAGGTAAGCTTTCCTCTCTGCAGTCATGTCCCCACCTCCTGCATCTCCACCTGTAATAACATTACATTCAAATGATCCAAAATGGATTGAAAATACCTCATGTTCTGGCTGCCTTGGTCTTTTGGGGAGATCGGTGTCATCTTGGTCATCTTCTGGATCTTCTTCGTGACTTCTCTTCATGTCTTCTTTTATTCGATGAGGAGATTTAGATCTTTGCCTTCTTCGGTCGTTGGTCTTCTCACCATTTCAGCGATCAACATACTTGGTCAATTTTCCCCTTCTGATGAGTGATTCAATTTCATTCTGGAGAGCTATCCAATGCTTGGTAGTGTAACCATAGTCTTTATGGAACTCAGAATATTTGGACTTATTCCTCTTGTCAGGATCTGCCTTTATTTTTTCTTGCCAATTTAGCTCCTCGTTGTTCTTGATCTCTTCCAGAATGTGGTTTATATCTACCTTTAAAGGAGTATAATTTCCAAATTTCTTTAACTGTTCCAGTGCTTGCTTTGCTTTCGGTTGTCTGTTGCCACCATTATTCTTCTGATCCTTCTTCTCAGCCTCGACCTTAGTTTCCTTAGTATCTACATTCTTCTTCGTAGCCATCGCCTCCTCGGCATTCATGATTTTGGCTGCTTTTGACATCAATTCAGCCATGGTCCTAGGCGAATCCTTGGCTAAAGTGTAGTATAATTTATCCAGTAACAGTCCACTCATCAGATCAGTAATTTTTGTTTTCTCCTCGTAATCAATTACCTCAAATTTCTCATTATTGAAACGAGTAATGTAGTCCCTGGTGCTTTCACCTGTCTTAACACTCAACAAGTGTGCTACTCGTTTGACTGGTTTCGGTCCAAAGCAGATTTCCCAATAAAGAGTTCTGCTAGTTGAAAGAAAGTCACAATCTTTCCCCGAGGAAGGTTGTTGTACCATATCTGGGCAGATCCGGTAAGAGTTCCTGAAAATGTCCTGCATCTCATCTCATTTGGAACTGTATAAATATCGACAGCAGCTTAGTATTATTTTATCTGAAGGACAGGGTCAGTTTTTCCATCATATTTAGGCATCACCATAGGAACTTTAAATTTTGATGGTGTGGGAAAATCCACAATTGCCTGTACAAATGGTGTCCCTTGGAAAAAAGTTCTTTGTAGAGGATTCTTGGCCTTATCCATTTCCCCTAATCTGTCTTCCAACCTCTCAATAGAACCCTTCTATGCATCGTTTCCCTCCTTGGGCCTATTCGTTCGAGTAAATGATCGCGTTAAATTTTCCTCTTGGGATCCTTCATTACGAGCAGTTGGTCGTGACTGGGAAGAGCGTTCCTTTAGATCGGATGGTCGTTGAGAGTTCCTCGACACAATCCTAGGGGGACTTCTATTCCTCCTAGGGCCCAAACGATCAAAAGGAGAGACTCTACTCAACCTTTCAAGAGCACTTGTCCTTTCTGGAGATAAAGTGACATTTTATTGAGAGTTTGTAGCTCGTATTGAGGAAGTCCGACCAAGCTGATAAGAAGGATCATTAGATCTTTTAGTATGATATGAGTCGGTGCATTTGGATTGAGATTCCTCTAGGAATTGCGTTCGCCTAGTGTGTGAAGAGGGTAAACGGGTATTTCTTTGAACACTTCGTTGTCCTGATTGAGCCAGCACTCCGCCTTGAAGAGTTTGTATAAGTTGTTGCATGGTTTCTCGCATGGCCGTCTGGCCTTGGGCCAGATTAGCCACTATACCAGCTAGATCTTGAACATTTGGGGGAATAGAAGGGTTTGGAGGGATCCCAGCGTTTCGATTACTGGATTTCGGATTATCAGCCATTGATAATGAATTATTTTGGTGAAAAATGCTAATTACAGTCGATTCCCACAGACGACGCCAATCTGTTGATGTAAAAAATTAGATTATTTCTAATTTTATCAATCATAGATAAAATAAATAAGATAAAATATTTTTAAAGTGGTTCAGCCTTATAAGAATGGCCTATGTCCACTGTTTTTGTATTGCTCACTGTTTGACTGGGATTCTCGATAAGTGATTTACCAAGAGATCCAGAGTCCCCTTCTAATGAGGAGGTTACAATGTATTTATATCCCTGAGGCTGTACATGTGAAAGGACAATGCGCTGTTATCTAGTAAGCATATACATCTATACGATAATAATGAGCATTTAATGCGCAATTATCTTTTTGATTCTCCTGATTTGGATGCTCTGTATGTTGAGTTGCTCAGACCGCCTGAGTTGCTCGATACGCTTAATTTACTTAGAGCCTTAAGATCCTCGGACTGCCTAAGTTGCTAGGTATGATTGAGTTGCTCGGGGCGCTTGAGTAGCTCGGTGATAGTATGTTATTCATTGAAAGTGTTTGTAATTGCCACGTAGGTTGACACGTGTCTTCAGGTGAATGGTCCATGTCAGCAGACTAAATTTGGTATCAACAACGTCCAAATTCAAGCCGCCTGTAGTGACTCCCAGGTATGATGGAAGCACTAATCATATCCATCACATTGAAATGTACCAATCGACAGTCGATATCTACTCCATCTTAGATGAGATGAGATGTCATGCTTTTTCAAGCACATTGATCGGGGTTGCACACGTTTGGTTTACTTCACTTCCAAAGAATTCTATCAAGAGCTTCAAATAGATTGTCGAGCAATTTATCCATAACTTTTGATTTATGGTCAGACCTTAGAAAAAGATGACTCATCCACTTTATGTCAAGCAGGGGAAGAATGAGAGTCTAAGACATTAAATCGCCAGGTTCAACAGAGAGAAGTTGGAAGTGGAAGACTATGAGGAAAGCATAGCTATGACAGCCCTCATAGGAGACCTCCAGAAGGGAAATATATTGTGGAAGCTTGCTGAAGACCCTCCTAAGTTAATGGATGAGTTGCTTGCAACAGCTGGGAAAGTTATGAATGCTGAAGAGGCAATGGCTGCTAAGTATGAGGATGAGAAAGGAAGTGGTAGTGGAAGCAAGTTTCAAAAAAAAGAATAAATATGGGAGGAAAAGGTCGGCAGACGATAAGTTTGCAAACTACACTCCGTTAATTGTAAGCCGTGAGCACATCTTAAACGAGATAAAGAGTGATCGGTCTTTAAAGTGACCTGAAAAGCTAAGAGCTCCTCCACATAAGAGGAATAAGAACTTGTGGTGCAAATTCCACTAGGACCACGGCCACTTGACTAACAAATGCTTTGCTCTAAAAGACGAGATTGAGAAAATGTTAAAGGCTGGAAAACTGAGAAAGTATGTGGAAAAAAGTGCTCCCAAGGGTGGCCGAGCCGACCCTAAAGAGATGAGGAATGATAAATGTCGAGAAGATGGCCCAGCCAAATGAGATGATCCTTCAAACGAGGATAGTGATGATCCAGATCTCCCACCAAAGGATGACAATGTCCCAGTAAATAGGTTTAGCATGATCTCATTTGGGGTAGGAACAATTTTCGATGGCCTAGATGGAAGAGGCTCCAAAGTGGCCGACCGTAAAGCCTATGTGGCTGAGGTGAAGGAAATAACAAAGGTCGAGGTTGTGCACTTGGCCTCCACTGATGATAAATCGGAGAAAAGGAAGAAAGTTGGCATGAACACCCTTGTAGTCGAATTTTCAAGACTAGACTTTAAGGGTATATTAGATCCACATGACGACTCTCTCGTCATCACAACTAGGGTGCATTGATGTGAAGTGCCGAGAATCTTAGTTGATGAGGGAAGCTCAGCAGGTGTTATGTTCTGGCCATGTTTTAATGGATTGGGATTTATCCGAGCCAGGATCGTACCATACCATCATCACCTCATAGGATTCAGTGGGGAGAAAGTTCATCCCTTGGGAATGTACGAGATGGTTGTAAGAATGGGGGACAAGTGGCCCCAGTGGCTAACTAGAAAAATAAAGTTTTTTGTTATGCACGAGAATGTCTTTTCATCTTTCATCCTCATATTGGGATGAGTAGCTGTAAGGACACAAATTTCCAATTGAATCCTTTGCAGTTTTGGCTCAATTTCGGACAAATATGTTTGAATCATAGGATAAAGTTATTGATCATCCTTCAAGCCTATGATGTGTTCGTTGAAGACGTAGCGGCCAAGTTCATAAAGCTTCATCAAAATCCGTGTTTGTAGTGCCTCGTTTGTACGTCAACAATAATGTTTCGTTTACTCCTAAGTTATGAATACATTGTAAATATATATAGGAGCTTGGAACATGTTTCTTTAGGTGAACAGTTTATTTAAAACTCTTGTTTATTTTTAGAAAGATTTTATTAAAAGTTTAAAACAAAGTATATAAAGTTTATGGGCTAAAAATATAAATTTTCAAACTTTCTGAAAGTTCGTTCGAAGTGTCGTTCGAACGAGTTTGTCGTTCGACCAACAATGTCGTTCGAACGAGTTTACTAACGAGGTCACAGATTGGCCACTGGAATGTCGTTCGAAGTATCGTTCGAACGAGAATGATGGTTCGAACGAGATATCCAACGAGATTTCTAACAAGTTCACACTGGAACTTCGTTAGAACTTCGTTCGAACGAAAATCTCGTTCGAACGAGATTTGGCGGGAACGGTTATTTGGGCAGTTTTTGACAGTTTTTCCCACCTTCCCACTTGTTTTTCCCACTATCTTTTGACAGAACTTCTTAAGTACGGAAATGAACTTTTTCAAAATAACTTTTTCATAATATTCTAACTTCTAGAGAGTGTTTTGAGAGTTCATCTTTCCTAAGAAAAAGTTCAAGTTTAAGTGTTCATTTTTCAAAGAAAAATTTGTTAAACACTTCGTTTACACCCATATTGTTTAATCCAAGTTCATATATATATATATATATTCATTACTTGGAGTTTGGCACCGGTTTATCTCTAGCATTTTAAGAGAAGTTTGGGTTTGCTTATATATCCCACAAAAAAGAAGTTTGCGTTGATTTACCCACTTCGAGAAAGGCTCCTAGTTTGGCTGACGGTGACCATATAAAGTTCGATCGGTGGATTCTGAGACCGCGGTGGAGCTCCGTGGTTATTCCCTAGGTGGAGGTGTCTATAAGAAGAAGCTTCGAGGCTTGAGAGGGATCGAGTCGAGTGTTGTAAGTCTTTCTGTCTTGTATTTGTAAAACCATACTTAGTGGATTTGAGGCTAGGGTCGTCCGAGGTTTTTTTTCGTTGTGGGTTTTTCCTCGTACATCGTAACATAGTGGTTTCTTTGTTTATTTAATCGTGTGCAAACTCACCTAGAACGCGTGCTTAGGTAATTCAAGATAAAATTTGGTTTTAATCACTACATGTTTAATTTCGTGATAAAATAAATTTTGGGTAATGTGTAGTTAATTCAAGTCATTTAATTTGATTTGATAAAATTGGTTTGACCTAATTTGGTAAAATTGGAAAACATGACTTAGGCAAATTTCTAGGACTTGGGTTAATTAATTATGTTTAAGTGAAATCAAAATTGTGTGTGTTTTTATTTAATTTTACTTGGTTTATTTTTATTTGAAAAGAAATTAAAATTTGTTTATTGTTTAATTTGAACCATCATCTTCGCTTCCGCATATCTAAAAGGAAATTATTACTTCAACAAGTGGTATCAGAGCCAAAACGATAAATTATTTCGTTAAAGATCCGTTAAGTATTTTTGGATAAAATGGAATTTTCCCCATTCTCAAAATTTCCTATTTTTGATGGTTCTAATTACGCGAACTGGAAAGCGCGTATGAAATTGGCACTTAAATCTATCGACGAGAGGGTTTGGTTATCTGTAGTTAACGGGTGGTCTCCACCAACTCATTTAGTAGATAATGAACCTGTTCCCAAACCGACCGATAGATGGAGTGAGAATGAATTTAAGCTTTCAAATTTTAATTTATGTGGTTTAAACGCCTTGTTTAGCGTTGTCACATCGGATGAATTCTGACGCATTATGACGTGTGAGACCACTAAAAAAGCGTGAGATATTTTATAACTCACTCATGAAGGTACAAGTGTAGTAAAAGCTTCGAAACTCCAAAACCTCATCACTCAATTTGAAACCATCAAAATGAACAAAAAAAAACTTTTGATGAATTTTATGCTAGACTTTTCGATATTGTTAATTCATCTTTTAACTTGGGAGAGAAAATACCCGACAACCGAGTAGTAAAGAAAATTTAAAGGTCCTTACGCGATAGATTTATTCCAAAAGTGACCATTTTAAATTCTTTACCAACTTTAGCCTCTACGAAATTAGAAGAGCTTGTAGGTGATTTACAAACCTATGAACCGGACATGTTTCCCTCAAAAACTGAAAAGAAAATAGAAAAGGGCATTGCTTTAAAAGATCGAAAAGAGGAAAAACAAGTAGTAGAGTACGAGAGTGATATTGACTCGGAAGATATGTCCTTGTTTGCTAGAAAATTTTGAAAGTTTCTTAAAATTAACAAAGATAAATTTAAAAATGACTTTAAGAAATTTGAAACTTCTAAGCATGACAAAATCGAGAGGATCCCTAAAACTTCTAAGGAAAATTTAAATAGGGACGAGTCGGATAAGTGTTTTGGTTGTGAAGGGTATGGCCATAGGGCTTTTGAGTGCCCCACTAAACTAAGGAGAGAGGGTAAGAAACCAATTTCTTTCAATGCAACCCTTAGTGATAGTGATAATGAAGAGGGACCCGATTTCCCCACTAAGCCCAACTTTGTAGCTTTTATGGCTAGTCATGTGAATGATAGTGAGAACTCGTATATTGATGAAACTTTAACACATGACACTTCCAAGGTCATAGTTTATGATTCCCTTATTTTTTATGGTAGTGAGAGTGAAGAAGAAAGAGAGATTGAAAATGAAGAAGAGGTTAATGTGAGTGAACTTCAAAATGCTTTTCAAGAATTATATGAAGAATCAATTAAATTAAAAAGAGCAAATTTGAAGTTAGAAGCAAGTTTAAAAGAGCGTGTCAAGGTCATTGATGATAGTATGTTGGTAGAAGACCTTAGGACACGTGAGAGGACTCTTCGAGAGAAGCTTGAATATATAGAAGGCGAGAGAGATAGCCTTAGAGGTTTAATGGAGTCAATGAAAAAGGAGCTTCTCGCATTTGATGAGAAAAATATTTTATTAGAGTCTAATATTTTAGAATTAAAGAATAAATTAAAAGACTCTAAGAAAGTCAAATTTGATTTGGAGTGTCGTTCGGAGAAACTAGATAAAATTTTAGGAACGGTCCAAATTGAAAATGACACTTGTGGTTTAGGCTTCGATCCTTGTAATGAACCTACTCATAAAGCCAAAACCAATTTTTAAGAGAATCACCAAGGAAAGCCGTTAGAGATTAATCCTCAGGTTCCAATTTTCGACGTACTTTTTCTTGTGCACATTGTGGTCGAAAAGGTCATCTTAAGAAATATTATTTTGATCTTAAAAAATTTTTCTAGAAAATTCCAACGTAAGGCAACCAAGGTAGCCAAGATTCCTACACCCCGAGATAGTCACTCATCATTAGTGTGGGTTAGGAGATCCAACTTGGTAGCTTTACAAGATAGGGTTTTTGATTCTCATTTACTTCCACATGCTTCCTCCCTTGCAAAATCTAAAGGTTGAATGTGTTAGTTTTTATTTGCATACTTTAGCTTTTGTGCTTCATGATATATCGCCCATGCTAATTGTATGCTTATTTAGTCATTTTCTAGTCATTGCTTTATTTCATATCTAATGCTAGAAATAATGACTTATTTATCTTTTGTATTATATTTCTTTTATTTGCGTTGAATAAAAGATACAAAAAGATTTTTGTTTATCATTTGTGTTTTTATCTCTTAATAATTTAAGCTTAATGTAAAATTCGAATGATTTTTGTTTATCTTTTGAGTATATATTTTTATTTTTGGTTTAAAATTTCAAAAACTCAAAAAGATTTTTATTTTTGTGTGTATTTTAGTTTGACACACTTTATGTGGCATACACTTGTGTTAGAATCCCCTCTTTTACGCTCTCATGTGACTAGAACTTTTGGTTTAGATTGTCAATTCTTATTATGTTCTTTACCATGCTTACATGGAGTAGTTGGATTTTGTGTTGATTAAATGGATTCTATTTTTATATGCCTCTATTCACACATGCATGAGCTCATTTGAAATTTTAACTTCATATATATATTTGAGCTTTGTGAGGTGTTCTCCTACCAATCTTGTCATCTACATATTTATGACCTACGAGGACAAGTGCATGTCAAAATCCGTTGCACGTGAGATTTGTGAGAAATAAAAATTAGTATATATAAATGTGCACGGGGAAGGGCTCCGAAAGGATTTATTTTCCTTTGCGAATAGTAAGCCACCGTTCGTTTGGACTTAAAAGAAATACGTGGTCCAAAGGCCTAAAAGAAAATATGGCATTAAAAAGAAAATAATTGTCAGGGCCTATGTTTGATTGATTTATTCATTCAAAAGAATAATGTATGTGCTTATTGAGGGAGTTTGAATGATATATCAACGGTTTTCACAATGTCTGTTTATCCTAGTTGTACTTTTAATGTCATGATTCTATTGGTTTGTAGAATCATCAATATGCTAGGCTTGTATTCATTGTGTATGTTTGTTCATTGAGTTCAATCTATATTGTCACATGAGGTTATATTCAAATATGATGAAGTTTGCAATCAATTAAGAACTCCGTGAACATGTTTTAAGTGATTGTGTCTAAATTTAATTGTTAGTAGTTCACACCCCAACACTTCCGTTTCCATATGACACATTTTTGCCATACGAGTGTGAAAAGATTATTCTATTTTGTGTCATTTGTGTGTTTATATCCATATATATGTGTGTGTGTGCATCTTTGGTATATCTAGAGTATGTATATATATATATGATATTTTTGTTTAGTCTTTGTCTTGCTTTCTAGTCCATCTATGCCTTAATTCAGAATTGGTATCTATCTTGTTGCATTCTTTGTTGATATCACATGCTTAATACTTTATGTATCTTATTAGTATCATTTTCTTGCATCCTAGTTGGTATCCATTATTATTTGTTGGAATAGTGGTGCTTTTGTTGCCCATATGCTTTAATGTTCTCATCTCTTTTGTACATTTGCATGTTTAGCTTGTTATCCCATTTTATTTATCCCTTGTTTAGTTTAAGGGTAATATGATTTAATTGGGGGAGATAAGTTAATTTTTTTCTTCTTTAGCCTTTGTCTATTCCTGAACAAAAAGGGAGAGAATGATAGGGGGAGAAATGGTATCTAATCCTATTGTAATCGTATCTTAGTTTGGGGGAGACTTAACTTAGGGGGAGTCGCTATCTTCTTAGGTTGATCATGTTTGATAAAGGGAAGAATTAATTAAGGGGGAGTAATTATTTTAATTGCATTTAATATTTTGATATTCCCTATGCGTTTGATAGTTTGCTTAAGTGTGTAGGAAATTCTACTAAGTGGCAATTTTCACCGGCAAAGATTATGATCCTTGGGTTGTTTGAGTCAAGCATTGTATTTTTATTTTAGGTGGGACATTTTGTGTTAGTCTAGTAGAGATTGACGGCCCTTTAGGATTTTTGTTTGGTTTTTGTCCCGGAATAGCCAAAGGAGGATATTTGTAAGGACACAAATTTCCAATTGAGTCCTTTGTAGTTTTGGCGCAATTCCGGACAAAAATGTTTGAATCATAGGATAGAGTTATTGATCATCCTTCAAGCCTATAACGTACTTGTTGAAGAAGTAGCGTCCAAATTTATAAAGCTTCATCAAAAGCCGTGTTTGTAGTTCCTCATTTCTACGCCAACAATAATGTTTCGTTTACTCCTAAGGTATGGATGCATTGTAAATATATGTAGGAGCTTGGAACATGTTTCTTTGGGTGAACGGTTGATTTAAAATTGTTGTTTATTTTCAGAAAGATTTTATTAAAACTTTAAAACAAAGTATATAAAGTTTCTGGGCTAAAAATAGAAATTTTCAAACTTTCTGGAAGTTCGTTCGAAGTGTCGTTCGAACGAGTTTGTCGTTTGAACAACAATGTCGTTCGAACGAGTTTACTAACGAGTTCCCAGATTGGCCAGTGGAATCTCGTTCGAAGTATCATTCGAACAAGAATGATGGTTCGAACGAGATATCCAATGAGATTCATAACGAATTCACACTGGAACTTCGTTAGAAGCTCGTTCGAACGAGATTTGGCGGGAACAGTTATTTGGGCAGTTTTTAACAGTTTTTCTCACCTTCCCACTTGTTTTTTCCACTATCTTTTGACAGAACTTCTTATGTGCGAAAATGAACTTTTTCAAAATAACTTTTTCATAATATTCTAACTTCTAGAGAGTGTTTTGAGAGTTCATCTTTCCTAAGAAAAAGTTCAAGTTTAAGTGTTCATTTTTCAAAGAAAAATCTGTTAAACACTTCATTTACACCCATATTGTTTAATCCAAGTTCATATATATATATATATATATATATATATATTCATTGCTTGGAGTTTGGCACCGGTTTATCTCTACCATTTCAAGAGAAGTTTGGGTTTGCTTCTACATCCCACAAAGAAGAAGAAGTTTGCGTTGATTTACCCACTTGGAGAAAGGCTCCTAGTTTAGGTGACGGTGACCATATAAAGTTCGACCGGTGGATTTCGAGACCGCGGTGGAGCTCCGTGGTTATTCGCTAGGTGGAGGTGTTTAAAGAAGAAGTGTCGGGGCTTGAGAGGGATAGAGTCGAGTGTTGTAAGTCTTTTTGTCTTGTATTTGTAAAACCATACTTAGGGGATTTGAGGCTAGGTTCGTCCGAGGTTTTTCCCGTTGTGGGTTTTTCCTCGTACATTGCGACGTAGTGGTTTCTTTGTTTATTTTATCTTGTACAAACTCACCTAGAACGCATGCTTAGGTAATTCAAGATAAAATTTGGTTTTAATCACTACATGTTTAATTTGGTGCTAAAATAAATTTTGGGTAATGTGTAGTTAATTCAAGTCATTTAATTTGATTTGATAAAATTGGTTTGGCCTAAGTTGGTAAAATTGGAAAACATGACTTAGGCAAATTTCTAAGACTTGGGTTAATTAATTATGTTTAAGTGAAATCAAAATTGTGTGTGTTTTTATTTAATTTCACTTGGTTTAATTTTTATTTGAAAAGAAATTAAAATTTGTTTATTGTTTAATTTGAACCATAATCTTCGCTTCTGCATATCTAAAAGGAAATTATTACTTCAACAGTAGCCCTCAAGGAATTTGAGGCCGTGCCTTCAACGGCTCACCAGATGATAAAATTACCGACTCCTTATGGAGTAGGGGAAGTTTAGGTGACCTAACATCAGCACAAGAATGTTACTTTAATTCAGCTGAGGAAAGAGAATCAAACAAGAAGACAACCACCACTTACAACATCGACACCCTTGATCCTAGAGATGAGACAAAGCTCAAGAAAGGGGAAGCCCCAGAAGAGGTAGAATCCATCGTCCTCAATGAGGATAAGTTGGAAAAAACCATCCACGTCAAAAAATCCTTAAAGCTAGGGATCAAAGACGAGTTGATCAAGTTGCTAAGGAGAAGACAGAGCATCTTTGCTTGGAGTCATGCAGACATGTTAGGCATTGATCCTCAGATAATGTGCCATAAGCTCAACATGGTAAGAGATGCAAAGCCAGTTAAGCAAAGGAGGAGGATTTACTCTCGAGATAAATATGATGTTATAAGGGACGAGGTTAAAAATCTTAAAGAGGTTGAGTTTATTACAGAGGTCATATATCCAGAATGGCTATCCAATGCAGTGATTGTACCCAAATCCAATGGAAAGTGGAGGATGTGTGTAGACTTCACCGACCTGAATAAATCTTGCCCCAAAGATAACTTCCATCTCCCTCGGATTGATCAGATGGTAAATTCTATGACAGATCACAAGTTGATGAGCTTCATGGATGCCTACTCTGGTTATAACTAAATTTTTATGGACCCAGCCGACTCAGAGAAAATAGCCTTCATCACAGACAAGGAAACATATTGTTATAAGGTTATGCCATTCGGCCTGAAGAATGTGGGGGTCACGTATTAACGTCTGGCAAATAAGATGTTAGAAGATAAGATTGGAAAGTCCATGGAGGTTTATATTGATGACATGCTGACAAAGAGTCTGAAGGCCGACACTCATGTGGCCGACCTTGAAAGAACCGTCTATACGATGGACTAGTACAGAATGAAGCTTAACCCAGCTAAATGCATTTTTCGTGTCAGAACTGGAAATTTGTTCGGTTTTATTTCTAATCAAAGAGGTATAGAGGTTAATCCATAGAAGATAAAAGCTTTGCTAGAAATGAAGACCCCAAAGACCATCAAGGATATTCAGAGGCTTACTAGATGAGTGGCTGCCCTAAACAGGTTTGTCTTCAGAGCCACAGATAAGTGTCATCCATTTTCCAAAATGTTATAAAAGCTTTTGAATGGAGTGAGGAGTGTGACAAGGCATTTAGAGAGATAAAGTCCTACCTCGGTTCTCCCTTACTTTTGTCACGGCCAATCCAAGGTGAAAAATTGTATGTATACCTAGACGTCTCAGAGTCGGCTATTAGCACTGCTATTATGAGAGAAGAGGATGGGGTATAAAAGCCAGTGTATTTCAATAGCAAAGCACTCCAGGGATCTGAGAAAAGGTATCCTATGATGCAGAAGTTAGCTTATGCTTTGATCCACGGTTCTAGAAAGATGAAATTTTACTTCCAGGCTCACTCAATGGTCATCCTCACTGACTCACCACTCAGACAGGTCATTAGCAAACCTGAAAAATTAAGGAGACTAATGTATTGGGCAATTGAGCTAGGAGAGTTTGACATTGTCTACCAGCCGCGAGTAGTAATCAAAGGATAGGCATTGGCAGACTTTGTGTCCAAGTTCACTTGGGAAAAGGCCGAGTCTGAAAATGAGAATTTTGAGAAGGCAGACAGTCTGCAAGGAAGACGTCTCAGCCCTGCCTGGGACGAGGTCGAGACAACCATATCAAGAGAAAAAGTGTCTGAAAATGAAGAGGGGAGATATTTCTTCAAATAAGGATCCCTATCAGAGGGAAACTTATCGGAGGCCGATGTTGTGTGGACACTCTTTGTCGATGGGTCCTCCTACGAGAATGGAAGTAGTGCTGGATTAATAATGTAGGCACCAGACGGCATGGACATTGAGTATGCTCTGAGGTTTAACTTCAAGGCCTCTAATAACGAATTTGAATATGAAGATCTTCTAGAAGGTCTCTCCTTGGCCCGAGCTCTTAGTGTTGACCAATTCCTAGTATAAAATGATTCAAGACTGGTGGTAAATCAGATCTTAGGAGTATATGAGGCAAAGGATGAGATAATGGCTAAATATCTGGGAAGAGTGATATATATGTTGAAAAGTTTCAACGACGTAAAACTGAAGAGGATACCTCGGCTAGACAACAGTCGTGCCGATGCACTTGCGAGACTAGCCTCAGCAACACAAAAAGTGACATAAAAAAGAAGAGTGCCACTGGAAATCTTACTTCGGTCGACCATTGAAAAAGAAGATGGTGCATCTGAATCTTTTCTGAATATGAATAGGGGAGCCTCATGGATGGATCTGCTCTTCAGATACATTCGAGAAGGGGAGTTTCCATCACCAAAAGTCGAGAGAAGAAAATTGAGGTACCAAGCTACAAAGTTCTCTGTCATAGGCGACATTTTGTACAAAAGGAGTTTTTTTCTTCCTTTACTCCAATGTGTTCATCCATCTGAGGTACCATCTATCCTTCAAGACGTGCACGAAGGTTCTTTCTCTAGTCATATTGGGGGAAGGTCATTGGCTAAGAGGATTGTTACTCAGGGGTATTAGTGGTCGACCCTGGCCAAAGACGCTGCAGCGTATGTTAAAAGATGCGATAAGTGTCAAAGGTTTGCTACCATCCCTCAGCAACCTCATCAACCTCTGGTCTCCATCATGTTCCCTTGGCCGTTTACGATATGGGGGAGGGGCAGTGAACAACTATTGGTACCTGATTGTAGCGATAGACTATTTTTCGAAGTGGGTAAAGGCTGAGCTGATGATCACTATTATAGAATAGAAGACCTTACAGTTCATCTGGAAAAATATCATCTGCAGGTATGGTCTCCCAAATACCTTAATCTCAGACAATGGGACTCACACTACAAGAAATAATATATATGCCAACGTTTTTTTTAGGCGTTTTAATAAAACGTTGGCATAGAAACAATTTGCGACGTTTAATTAAAAAGGTTACTAAATTTACCGACGTTTTATTTAAATGCTAAGAATTAATGACGTTGAAATGTAAAACGCCGTAAATTACCTAAGTTTCTTTTTAAACGCCACAAAAAAAGAGACGTTTTGGAACAAAAACGTCGGGTACTATTCTCCCGCATTTTATTCCTACACGCAATATTCCAAACAAAACGTGGGACTCTAAATTTTTACCTATACTAGTTTCCCTCCAATACTCAATCTTATGGTCTACAATTTTCATCTAATACACCATCTGATGATGTAGAGGAGACAATCAAGCCGTTAAATTGTCTTGGAGACAATCAATCTCAGTAGGTAAAGAAATACTTTTTCACTTTGCTAATCTGAGCGCATCAATTACTATGGAAGTATTCTCGTAAATCTCATCATGTAGTCGCTATATCTGTAGAAAATAGTAAACTAATGAACATGAATCAGTTAGATTTATAGTAGTAGGAAATCTCGTAAACATATAGTAGTCGCAATAGGCAAATATTTGATTGGGTTTTATTTGGAGACAATCAATCTCATCAGGTCGCAATATCTGTAGAGTTTATCCCCTCCAATTCCTTCCCATAATCAATCTCTCACACACTCGTTTTGGTAGGGTTTTATTTAGAGCCAGGAGTTAAAGTAGACCTGAGCATTTGATCGGGCGATGAAAGATATGAGAGTATGGAGGTGGCAATTCGGGTCAACGGGTCATTTTTCGAGCCGATACGACAATGTTTTTTCTGAGACCAACACGACATGACACGCATTCGTGTTTTTTTAGTTGACACGAACACGACCCGAATAGAAAATAACATGGCACGACACGACACGAATACCAGAATTTCCTAAATTTCACACCTAAAAAATACGATAACACGACACGACTCATAATTCAGACACGAACATGACATGACTTCGTATAAAAAAATGACACGAACATGACATATCGTGTCAATTTCGTGTCGTTCGTGTCATTTTTTTGTATCGTTTCTAAAATTGCCACCCCTAGTATGGATCTTCTTTTTAGTTGTAATTTGTGATTTTTTACGCCTTTGATTTTCGTTTTCTGTTCAATCGCCACCTTTTCGTTATGATCCGAGATGGATTTTTTCGATTTCTGATCTAATACTGTTTTTGTGATGTCTATTTTTCTATTTAATTAATTAATTAAATGTTGGTTCTTTTAATTAATTAATCAAAAGTTGAAATGCTCTTAGAAAAATTTGCGATCAGAGCAAAGTTGATAATATAAAAAAAACTTGGACACATAGTTCCAATGGTATTTTTATCATGTATATATAAGGTGGTTGATTTTTTTATTATATTTTTTCTTATAATATGAAATTGCGATTTCACATATAACAGTTCTTGCAATTTGGTATAGCTGATCGTATCTGGCAATTTGCAGTGCTTGGTATAGCTGATCATATAGCAGTTCTTGCGATTTGTTCTTGCAATTTGGTATAGCTGATTGTATAAGAATCCACAAGTATTTTGCATCTTATAACAGTTCTTGTAACACTTCATATCTTGTAACAGTTTGTATCTTGCAAGACAAGAATCTAACAGTTCCTGTAAATCCCCAATTTCTTATCATGCAGTTTCATCAAATCCATAATTTCATATAGTTGCTCGTAGTTTCATGGTTGACTATTTTAGTTTACTCTTAGTTGTGTTTATGCTCTTTTTTGTTCAGACTATGAAATTATTCACAAACAAAACATGTGTTGATATTATTTGGTTGCACAAATTGCATTTAACAATAATGTTAAATATTTAATAATAAAGTTAACTTTATTATTAAATATTTGAGTATGTATAAGTGTTTGTATATGTATAGATATTTTTGTGTTTCAATCTATCATGAGTTTGGTTTCACGGAATTTGGGATTTGGAACCCTAAATTTAAGATAAATTTCTTATTTGCATCTCGCTTTATAGTTCAAAATAAATTCATAACTGAACCAATTACCAATGGTATCCCCCCATTGTCAAATCCACAAATTTGTTTACCTATAATCATTTAATATGTAAGTATGTTTTTTAATAGTTATTTGAGTCATAATTGTTTACCTATAATCGTAAGATTTATGTTGTCAATAATGATTTCTCGCATTAATTTCAAATATTTTTTTGTTTTTGTTTTCACTAGGTCGAATATACTAATGGATAAGAGTTGAATTAATATAAAACATAGGGGCCATCCTTTATACGAGAATGGAGAGGAGGAATTCCTTAAATTTGCCTCTGATAATAGACCAAATGCTGAAAAAATATTGTGTCCATATAAGAAGTGTCGTAATATGATATTTGTGAAGAAAGATGAGGTGGTGGAACATATATTACTAAATGGCTTTCTAGCGAGTTATACTTCTTGGAATTTTCACGGGGAATATTCCTCATATCCAGTTCCCTCTTCCGAATCAGTTGTTGGTGATAAAATGTGAGAGATGATACACGATGCCTTTGGAATTCCTCCTTCAAACCCACTTAACTTTATGGATGGTGATGAGGAGCATTAATATATGGGTGGGGGTCCCGATGAAGAAACTAAGATATTCTTTAATCTGATAAAAGAAGATGAGCGGGAGTTGTACCCAGATTGTAAGAAGTATTCTACACTCTCTTTTATTGTATGACTGTTGCATATAAAGTTCCTTGGTGGATGGAGCGACAAGACCTTTACAATGTTGCTTGAATTATTAAAAGATGCATTTACCAAGGGTGAAACATTGCCAAAGTCTTTTTATGAAGCCCGCAAATTGATTGCAAACTTAGGTCTAGAGTATAAGAAGATACATGCATGCCCTAATGATTGCATGTTGAATTGGAATGAGACAGGACATGAGAGTGAATGTCTAAAGTGCCACACCCCAAGATATAAGCAATCAAAGGCTCAAGCAGATGACGATCTTACAATAAACTAAAAGATTCCTGCGAAGGTGGTAAGATACTTCCCTTTGATACCAAGACTCCAGAGGCTATATATTTCATCGAAGACAGCATCAAAAATGAGATGGCGTGCCGAGGAATGTATTGATGATGGAAATGTACGACATCCCGCTGATTCTCTTGCTTGGAAAAGAATCGATGACATTTATCCAGATTCTACTGAGGACCTGCGAAATATCAGACTTGGATTATCCAGTGATGGATTTAACCCATTCAGGAGCTTGAGTATTGTTCACAGCACATGGTCGGTAATTGTGATAATATATGACTTTCCCCGATGGTTGTGTATGAAACAACCATATATGATATTGCCGATACTAATTAATGGTCCTAGCGGACCTGGTAATGACATTGATGTTTGTTTGCGCCTTTTAGTTGACGAGTTGAAGGAATTATGGTTAGGGTGGATACTTATGATGCATCGTGTAATTAGATGTTTAAAATGCGTGCACCGTTACTATGGATAATAAGTGATTTTCCCACATATGCAAATTTGTCAAGATGGAGCACTAAAGGTAAATTGGCATGTCTTTGTTGTCACAGATATACTCGCTCTTGTTGGTTGGAAAAAAGGGACATAAATAATGCTACATGGGCCATAGTCGATGGTTGCCGGAAGGGCATAAATTTCGAACAGATAAATTCTCGTTTGATGGTAAAGTTGAGTTGGATACAAAGCCCATTCGACTATCTGGAGCTGAAGTTTGGGAAGGATCTAGACCCGAAACTTAAGAGGAAAAGGGGTGATAATGAAGATGGTGGGAACCTCACATATAATTGGAAGAAAGAAAGTGTATTTTTTGAGTTATAATATTGGGAGGACAATTTAATACGCCATAATCTTGATATAATGCATATCAAGAGGAATGTATGCGATAATGTGCTCTGGACGCTATTATATATTGATAGTAAGGGAAAGGATAATATAAATTCTCATCTTGATCTACAAAAAATGGGTTTTCGTAAGTCACTGCATCCTCAAAAACGGTTAAACAACAAATATTATTTGCCACCAGTGTGTTTCACAATGGATAATAAAGGAAAAGACATAGTTTGTAAAATATTGAAGGGGGTGAAAGTTTCAGATGGTTATTCTTCGAACATATCGCGTTGTGTCAACCTTAAAAAACATACTATATCGAGACTTAAGATTCATGACAACCAAATCTTAATGCAAGAGTTGCTTCCTATTTCCCTAAGAAATGTTTTGCCTAAAAATGTGCTTGGGCCAATAATTGAGTTGAGTAGATTTTTTAGGAGTATGTACTCAAAAGTAATGAACGTAACAGATTTAGATCATGCTCAATCTCATATTGATCTCACGTTTTTCCATCTTGAGAGGATCAGTCCGCCTTCATTTTTTGATGTCATGGAACATTTGGTTATTCATTTAGCAGAAGAGGCGAAGATCGGAGGACCACCACGATACCGGTCGATGTACGCTATTGAGAGGTGTGGTATTAGTTGAGATTTTTTGTGTTCTTTTTGTCTTCTCATTATAAGCATTTGTATCTCCTTCTAAAAATTAAAAATCTCCCCATGACAGATACTTGTTCAGATTGAAGAATTATGTGAAGACCCGTAGTAATCCGAAAGGTTCAATTGCACAAGGATATTGGGTGGAAGAATGCTTGACGTTTTGTTGAAGGTACCTGCAGGATGTTGAGACAAAATGTAACCAACCAGTAAGGAAGGACGAAGTCAATACTCTTGATAAAAAATGTGGTCGTAAGTTAGGAAAATCAGTGGGATTTGTGCTTGATGACATTACATATGTACAGGCACATCGCCATGTGCTTGTCAACACATATGAAATTGCTCCATTTCGAGAGTAAGTATCCTAATTAATTAATTAATTTCTCCCATTTTTAATCATGGTGCAATAGTTCATATTAATGCAGGACTCACCGTGCGTCAATTAGGAGTAATTCTCGTCTTAGACCACATGATGTGGATCGCATTCATAATGAAACATTTCATTCATGGTTTAAAGATCATGTAAGTAATATGTATGTTGAAACTAAATTACACTTTTAATTCTATTATTAAAAAATCATGGTGTTTAATATAGTTTTTGTAAATGTCAAATATGTGCGAAAGTTACTTGAGACAACGAACATAGAACTATCACAAGAAATTCGGATGTTATCTTTGGGCCCCTTAAAAAAAGAAAAAAGATTCACGGGGTATATTATTAATGGTGTTCGGTATCACACTAGGGCTCGCGAGAGGAAAAGAACGACGCAAAATAGTGGAGTCATGCTAAATATACATACTTAAAGTTATGCAAGTGCTAGAGATAGGAATTCCGTATCAGGATATGTTAGTTTCTATGGAGTTTTAACAGATATCATTGAATTGTATTATAGTAAATACAATAAGTTTGTGTTGTTCAAGTGTGACTGGGTTGACAACAATAGAGGTCTCATTGTGCAAGATGATTTTGGATTCACGCTTGTAAATTTCAAGCAGTTGTTGTATCCAAGGCAACAAATAAATGATGAGCCTTTCATACTAGCATCTCAGGCGAAACAAGTATTTTACGTACAAGACCCAATGGAGGAAGACTTGAATATTTTAATTAAGACAAAGCCAAGAGAATTTTTTGATGTATTTGGACAACAATGTACAACCCAAGGGACTATGATAGATCAAACGAAGGTATGGAGAGAGAAACATTTGGACAACACACCATCCACATGTGATGACGATGTTAGTTGGGTCAGGCAAGGCGTTACTGGAATAATAGTAGATATGGAAACACAAGTGGAGACAAATGAAGATGATTAGAAAAAAAAATTAGCCAGGCATTTGAACTTTTAATGATAACTTGATTTTGAATTGTTTTTTATACTCATTCATATTAATTGAACTTTCCTAATAGGTTGCGTATAAAGACGTCTTGGTTTTGTTGATTTCTTTTATTCATTCATTATTCTTATTAATTTTAGATTTTAGTAGTTTATTGTGGTTTTATTTCTAGCCATTATTGTTATACGTTCTCTACTTGCTCGAAAATCATGTATGTGCATTTGAAGCATTTGGATTATGAAGGTGGCCAATTATGCAAGTGCAAAAAAAATAATGTGGGTAGCTGTTACTCTACACATCTTCACTACATAACTGTTATGTTTGTAAAAAAAATAAATGCTCGTCGACTCATTACTCCCAATAAACATTTGGAAGGGGTTGGGCGTAAATTAAATGATGTTTCACTTGCAAATCTTAATAAACACGGGTAATGAGACATAAATGATGAGAATCAGTATTGATAATTGGATGGCATAGGCATAAATGATGAGAATCAGTACTGATAATTGCAAAGATATTCCTATATGTCATATCATTGGCATAAAGGAGTGGTTGATTGAATCCATTGTCGTGTATAAATCTTTCATGTGCGTTTATAGTCTTTTGTATTTGGGTCTTGTGCTTCCATTTGTTGTGTAAAATTAGGTCTTTGTGCTCTTTTTGGATTATCACGGATCTATAGAGAAAAAGTAGTTGGTAATGGCAATTATAGTCTTTTGTAATTGTTAAATTAGTGAATTTATTTAGGAGTAAGTTATTGGTAAATTTTAAAGAACAAAATGTAAGATGTTATTATCTCTTTTCAACATACTAGACAACTCATAATTTCTCTAAATTCGTAGCCTTCTCCTTCCAATACCCACACTTAAAATCTATAAATTCATATTTTATTTTGAATTTGGACATTATTTATATCAGAAACTCCATCCACTATAGTTATTGGACTCTTATGTTTGTTGCTTAGATTATGAAGATCGTTTCTAACAAGTTTTATAGAATTAGCTTGCTTAGATTCCCATTGTTTTACAAGGTATGCTAACTGAGAGAGGAACCTTTTTCAGTGTAATTGGCTAGCTTGAATAGCTCCAACATGTGTAACAACTATTGTTTGTATACAACAGATATAAAATCTGTACAACTCTTACGCAGCAATGTATTGAAAAATATAAGAGAAATTACTCTCCATAATTCTCAACACATTGCTAATACAATAATTATTTCTTCTAAGTTTTACACTTGTTATTTTATTTATATATTCGTGTGTGTGTGTGCATATATATGGTAAGCCACATGAGTCTAGGATTAGATGTACGCAGCTATACACCGTGTGTACGCAGACTATTTCTGAAACTTGGATTCGTGACCTTCATTCAAATCTGTAACAAATTTCATACCAGAATTTTCCCCACCATGTTAAAATTTTTGGCTAAAGATGTTCATTATTTCTATTCATCTTGTGAAAGTACACTGTTTTTACTACTTTGTTTCTATTAGCTGATCGTTAATAAAATAGTAGTACGCTATTTTTGCTACTTTATTTCTATTAGATATATTCATCCGTAGTACAACTAACATTAATGTTTGCTTTTGTTTTGTACAGTACGATGACAACAAGTAGATCTCAGACCTAACACGTTAGAGGAGCTATGCCATCCCCTAGTGAGCCGCAAGAGCACATAGGTGAAAGGCCATTTGTCATGCCTCAACCTCCATTGAATTGGCCACCTACTAACGCTACTACTACACCATTTAGCCCTCCGTTGTCAGACAATAGTGAACAACAAGAGCATGATGAAAGTAAGACAAACTAATATTACACAACTGATTTTGTGGTTGGTTTTGGTTGGATATTTAAAAAGACGACTTACTGAATTCTCATACCTAAATTAGATTACTGAAACTAGTGTCCAGAATCACTAATTTTTATCTACAAGTCTATATATAACAAAATTACTAATTTTTATCTTTGCCTACTTGATACATAAATCCCAGTTCCGATCAAGCAGAGGAGGAGCAAAGAAGAGTTCGTGGCCCCAAGTTCATGCATAGCGGGTGGGGTGAAGATGGTTGAATATTAAACATCGAGGTGAATGAGCATGAGCAACCCATTAAGAAGACAGTATCAAGACTCACTTCAAAATTTTGGGGGTTTTAGCACGCAATGGGCAGTTAGCACCATTGACATTCCTTGATTGGAGACATGTTTCGAAAGAAGCGAAGAATGGAATTTGGACTCATATCACGGTATCATCTACTATTATATAAAGCTATGGGTTGTCAAATTTTCAGTTTCTCATAATACCCTCACTTCACTAAACATGAAGATAGATATATGGGTAATTTTATACATACTCGTGGAGGTAGTTTTATAAAAATTACAATCATAAATGGATCTTTCTTTTATGTAACCATAATTTGCATAAACCTTATGTAACCATAATTTGCACAGACATTTTATTTTCATTTATACAATCTAAAATAACATTGGTGGATTCTTTTGGTTCCGAATTTGTGGTTTAGTTCTCTAACATGTCTTTTATACAGGACAATACAAATGCCATGAATGAGATGAGAAAATTCCTTATGGAGTCCGTTGGAAAAAAGTGGAAGGAGTGGAAGGCCACAGCAAAGAGTGAGGGTTATAGTATATGTAGGACTAATGAGGAACGCTTGGTGCATTGTCCCCCAAGGGTCAAAGAAGATCAATGGAAAACACTCGTCTATCATTGGAACTCGACTGAAGCAGAGGTATATTTTAGCAATATTGTTAACATGATTATATATTCGATTAGTTGTTTTATCACTTTGATCATGAGAGCCCTATAGTGATTGTACATGTGTATATGTATGCACTAGTGGATGCCCGAGCCTAAAGGCACGGGTTTATGGTAGTGTTTGACACCGTCACATGATATATATCAATTGTGTTTTCCATGTACCAGGCAAAAAGTGCGAAGAACAAAGCCATCCGTGCACGTTTGGCAATGCCACATACATCTGGTAGGATTAGTCAAGCTCAAGTTAAAAATAAGGTAAAAGTTTGATACTTTTAATTATTACTACATTCTTTTTTCATTGCGGACAAATTAAGTGAAAAGATATGATATCTTGACACTTAAAATCTTGTCCTCGTAGATTGCTAAAAGAATTGGACACCAACCAACTCGTAAGATGGTATACAAGGAGACACATATAACCAAGGATAAGGGTCCAATTAATGGAGAAGCTTCTCGATTAATTGTATGTATATTTTGGATTTTAATGACAATTTAAACAACTTGATTTTTATTTGCGTGTCTATTATCTTTTGAGAAAACATTATTTTTCATTTAAAAATGGATTTGGGTGCCAGTCAAGTGTTAGTTTTCAAATTATATTTGTTGGAATGGTATTCATTATGATAGCTTGATTTCATTTTTACAGCAAGAGATGGACGAACTAGAATCGCAACATCAAGAGATTGCGGATACCGTTATCGCACGAGATGACATATTTGGACGAATTATGGAACCTAAAAGGCATGGTCGTGTGCGGATGTTTGGGCTTGGTGTCACATCGAGTATGGTCTTCGGCCGATCATAAAAGATGTCCGAGGCTCATAGGAGGGATATTGAGATGCAGCATCAACAAGAGTTAGAGAGAATGCGACGTGAGATGGACGCTAAAAATGAGCAGGTGCGGCGTGAGATAGAGGCTGAAAATGAGCGGGTGCGGCATGAGATGGAGGAAAATTATGAAAGGAAGCAAGCCGAAATGAAAGAGCAGATGGACTCTCAAATGAAAGAAAAAGTATCTTCTATGGAATCTCGGATGGAAGCTCTGGAGGCTCATTTGTGTACGAAAGGTAGTTTTACGCAATCTCCACGAGATGATCTTCATGCACTGAGCAGGTCAATGATTATTAATTATAGATTTATACGAGTATGGTCAGCTCATTTTCATGCATTACATCTGACATTTTTTTGTATTCTTATAGGTTCCTAACGGAGCCAATATTAATCCTTTAGCATCATTTCATCCGTTGAAGCAATTCCGGTCAGACGTTCAATCGCAACGACAATTGCAACCACTAAGGAAAACACCTCCACAAATCATATCACGATCCCAACTTCAAAACTATTTTCAGGTTAGTCTATTTTATTAAGCAAATATTTCTTTCTCTCTTTTTCGTAAGTTAATATTTAGGTTTCATAAGTTAACTCCTCAAGGCATTTCTATTTTGCGTAGAAGAGATAAATTAAATGAAATCTTTCAACCAAATTATTAGGACAGTAGGTCTGAACATGGTGGACACGGCCTCTATTAGGTCTGAATACTTATATGCTATAACAACTATTTTTTACTGGAATAAGGCAAAATCTAAGAAAGGCATCCATTGGAAGTCTTGGGGAGCACGTATCTATGCCTAAACACTGGGGTGGGTTAGCGTTCAAGCATTTTGAAAGGCAGGATCAATCTATTCTTACTAAGCAAGCTTGGAGGCTGTTAACAAACCCTAATTCTCGTTGGGCTATATTTCCCAAATTGTTCTTTTTGGGATGTTCCTAATTCTAAAAAGGGTTCTTGGATTTGGAACAACTTGATGCATAGCTGAAAGCTTCTAAAAAATGAGGTCATTTGGCAAGTGGGGAATGGTTTGGATATAGATATTTAGGGTTATAAATGGATTGATTCATCCCTTCCTCCCCACCCCTTTTTCCCCTACTTCTTGTTCTAAGGTGGCTGATCTAATTACTCGTGTCCATTTTGCTTGAAATCATGATCTTTTAATTTCTAGGTTTCCTTTATTATTTGTCCAGCCATTAAATTTATCCCCCTCATTTCCAATTCTGAAAAATTTTATGTTATTTGGCCTCATTCTAGATGGAATTTTTACAGTTTCCTCGTCCTACCAAGTCACTATCCCAAAATGAAAACCAACTACTAAATCTGCTCAGTCTTCTTTTATAGTCCAACCTATTTTGTGGTATATTCATGCCCCTCCAAAAGTTTTAAATTTAATGTGGAGAAGTTGTAATGTGGGTATTGCAGGTAATTACTCTCTGTGGCAGAGGAAATTGAGACTTGATCCTTTGTGTCCTATTTGTGGTGTAGAAAAGGAGACTATTAAACATCTTTTTTTATTATGTATTTGGATTAAACTATCTTCTTACTGCCTCTTTTGATCAATTTTATAGCTAAAAACTAGAATTTTGCTTTAGAACCTTACAAGTTCAAATAAGGTTAATAACATGTGTCATATATCTTTATCTTGGAATTACATCTAGTGCAGTTAGTAGCAGGCGCATGTAGCAACAGAGGCATTGCATATTAACTAATAGGAATGTTATATATATGTTGTAAACATGAAACAACAATGCCTCATAATATACCCTAGACTTCTGATTGTCTTTTTCACTACATATAAGTGGCTCTAGGCTCATATATATGCGAGGATGAAGCTTGCCAATCATAGCTATTTTATAACCAGAATTCGAGGAACCATACCCATATAGTTGCAAATCATACTTGATCTGAAATCATGCTAGCCATAACTGTATGAAGTGAAGATCTTGTTGGGATGTGTGAGCCAATAGTGCTTTGATTCGTACAAAGGTTGGAACATAAAAAAATTTGAGCACGAGCGACGTGAATTGCAAAAGCCAGATATCTTGCATTAAATTTATATAAACAATGTACAGGGAATATCATTAATCTCATACAATCTGAGGATTACATATTGAGAAATAATATCCACCATGTACTTATTTATTACCCATTTCACAGAGATATTTGAATGACGTAAACTCGCAGAAGTGTAAACACACATTTCATAGAGAGATTTGAATGACGTAAACTCGCGAAAGTGTACACACACAAGATAATTAAATAAAAATCCTCTCAAATCTCAATCATTATTTTTATTAATAATCAATATTCAAAGTAAAAGTGATCACGAGGTGGCCAATGGCTTATTATATCTATTAGTTTCCTATCGTTATCTTCTTTCCATAGTTTTAGTTAAATGTTTATCAATGACAATAGTTCACTAGAACCAAAAATAATATGCTATTAATTTATTACAATCTCCTAGCTGGCCCGCTATGCCCGTTAATGAAACACTAGTGCAGTCTCACTCATATGCAATTCAAAGTAATAATATCCACGTGTCTATTTTATTGTTCTCTGGCTTAAGAACATTATAAATATTAATAACCACGAGGTGTTTATTGTTAATAAAGGCCAACCTCAACTTGGTCCAGTTTAGTCCATACAAAGTGTACCAGCACAATAATCGGAGGCCAGAACTGTTTCCTACTGCCAAGATAGGCTATAATAATAGAATTAGTAACAGTTTGACTAAGATTTTGACCATGTCTTCATGGTCCCCTAATTGAGTTCTGAAACTCTAATCATCCACCGCTGAAGTACTTCCCCTGCTTAGTCTCACTCTAACTTGACTTTGGCCTACTCAACTAGCTTCATCATGCAAAATTTCCAAACAACCATCATAATCAATCCACCATTATAAATAAGGAGTTTCCTCTGTAATTACTAATTAGTCATTGAAGATTACAAATTTCTAGCTTTAGTTGATTGTAAGTTGTGATTATACTTCCAGCACGTTTACATCAACTCAATTATATTCCTCAATTCATTTTTTAAATGGTGAGATAGAGAATGCTTTAATTATTGGTCACTGGATTTGGATTTCATTATGATTAGCTTTAGAATTTGACCTTAAAAGCATTTTATGAGAACCTCCTTTGGTTAAAAGTCTAATAGGGGATAATGAAACAGACATGCTAATAGGGTCTGTAGAATCAGTTATTGGACTACTTATTTTCTTCCTAAACCCCTTATTTTTCTCTTGACTATAGTGATAGCTTCCTCCGAAAATATTTTCAACATCATAATCCTGCACAATATTACAATGATCTTCAATTTCCCCTTCCTCAATATCAGCTACTCTATCATAGAAAAGATTATGCTGGGAGACTTCTACAATAGGCAGTGTATGTTGAACTGCCTTTACTGTCTTGACGTCTGCTGTTTTAGCTGGAGCTACGTTCCTCACTAGATTGTCTAATTAAATCTTAGCCATCAACTTGCAACTCTTCCTAACCAGGACTAGAGGGAGATATATTGACTTTATCTACACCAGTTGATGTAACCTGCCTACCCATAGATTTTATGATCTTCCCATTTCTTCACTGTCACCTCTTGTGAACCAATGAATCCTCCGAAACTTTACCAAACTGGAACTTTTCGATGAAATTATCTTCATTGAAGCTATGTGTGTACAGTACCAAGTCCTCATATGAACATTCATCTAACTGTTTCAAATTCCATCCCTTTAAAAAGTAAATGAAGATGGGTAAAAATCGCTGCAACAATCGACTATTAATTTCGCGCAGAATTCAAGTCCAAAAATGGAATATGGGTCACGAATAGTCGTAAATGACTCCCAACCCTCATTAAACAGTCTTCCTTAAGGCAGTTTTGAACTACATAATCTATTAGTTGTATTATTTCATATATATTTACCAAAAATGGAATATGGCTAGTTTACAAGGTTCACCATATCTAGTTGCCGATTTGGAAGTTGCCTACATTTACGAGCAGCTCATCTTCGATTATTGTGTTTCTAATTCCATATTTAGACGATAATTTGTTCATTGGGATCATGAGTCAGTTAATGCCTTATTGAATGTAGTAAGGGATCTATACACTACACATATACATATACATATACATAATATTTCCTCAAAATTATCCATACTCAAACTATGTATTGATTCCAAGCTTGGATAGATTTTTCATGTAGAAATATAGTCTTTAATGTGTTTGATTGGATGCTTAAGCTGATATTATCATGTGCAAAAGTTTTACTTTACGATATATTTTGTTGATGTGTATCATATAATCACATAATAGATCAATTTCACAAATTTTGATTTTTGAGGCTGTAGGTCATTTTAAAAATAAATATAAGTATCTGATTAATTATGTCTGCTGATTGCTAAATATTATTACAAACTTGTACATTCAGTATGTGTGCTCAATCATCTTCTGAACTTTAATGATGATAGTAATTTGATTGATACCGGAGAATTTAATTGATTAGCTGGTGGTGAACATAATACATAGATTAGTAAATAGTTTAGTTAATTTAGGTAGGCAGTTCGCACTCAAATTTATATTGGGAGCTTTGCTAGCGAATAAGAACTGATTACGATTGTGACACAGAGTAAGAGCAACGAAATTAATCAAACCATAAAGAAAACAAACACAAAAGATCCATAGTTTTGACGTTGTTCGCTCAATGTGAGAAGGTTTCCCCTATATTTCGAAGAAGATTCAATTTGTCTCTCCTAAGAAACAGCCGCCCCTAATATCTTTCGTATACTAGGAAAATTAGTTCAATCTGTGGTTGTGGAGAATATGATATAGTAAATTAGGCTTCACACAGTTTAACAAGATGATGAGGTGACAGAGACAGATTTTATGGACTTTTCAACTAATTTATAGGAGTTGGTCTAAGATGGCATAACCTACCATCTTATCTCGGAGTGTCTATTTTAGTTTTAATGAGACAACAATCATATTGTTGTGACTTCAGATTGTGTTCATAGATATGCATTTTTTAGTTTGGTTTTCATTTTTAATGTTCTGACTTCTGATTTTCATTTTCTTTCTTTCTCTTTCCCCTTTTTACATCTGGAGTGTATGCATGTGTGCTTTCTGGTATATATGTAATTTATGTTTCTTGTTACTGTATAATTTATCTGTAAAAATGTGTGAATTTATCAACATTCCGATTCACAACATAGACGAAAGATTGTGACGCACTTGAATAATCTAGAAGATAAAGTAAACCATTTGTCTTTGCGGCATGCGCTAGCAGAAAGAACAAAGAGAAATAAAAGAAAATTAATAAAAAGAAAAGTCGACAATGTGTGTATAATCCAAGTTTTGGATTCCTTGTTTCTCATGGCCTTGTTTAATACCAATTATGTCTTACATGTGTTTGAGAGATTGTATCTTATAAGTTTAAAAAGAAAAATCCCTTGTAGAAGACGTGACATATAATAACACTATGTATTTCATGACTACCAACTGTTTAATACGTCGACTTATGGCTTGATTTAGTATTAATATGATTCTTAATTGCTTTGTTGGTTACGCTCATGAAGACAATTTTTTCCTTGTGGAGTTGAATGGAGTAAGGGATCTATAGACTCTTCTTTCTGCCTTGTCCTGAATTTTTTGAATAGATTAGCTTTAACATTTTTCCTCTCCTATGACGGTATAGGGTCATTTGAGGCCCCGCAATTATACTACGGTATGTGTTATATATGATATGCGGACTGTTCTGTATTGGAAAAATAATGTTGGCCCATTCAATTTCTCAATATAATTTAACCACTCATTCACTCTTTACCTTGTACAGTTGACACTCTCTCCCTCTTCTACTTTCAATAACAAATTGTGGTGCATTGTAAATTCAAAAAGAAGATTATTGTTTACATCCCTCTCACTAAATTTGTCCCTTTCCTCAAAACATCATCATTCAATTTTAATAGGTTCCAATATCTAGGTTCGATGATGCAAAGTGACGGCTAAATAAATGAGGATGTAACAAGTGGAATATATCAGGATAAATGGAATGGAGACAGTGATGCGAGGGCGAGGGCGAGAGAGAGACTCCAACTAATTTTAGTTAAAAAGTATTGAGTTGCGCTTCAAACCACCAAATCCATAAAGTTATAAATCATCACACCCACATTTACCCTTTAATTAGTTACTTGGCTCCTATTAGTTTAGATAACAATTATTAATTTCTTAGTTTATCTTTATACCATTGGTTCTTTATCCATGCGTAATAAAAGTTGATCCCTGAATTTGTATATATATGAGGATATGGCCTCCCCGTTATATCCAGTCAATTATTAATGAGAGTTTCGTTTATATTTAGTGTTCACATCACACACACACACAGACATACATTAGTTTTGTACTTGGAATGTAAGAAGAATCACGGTGAAGACATTGAAATTCACGGGAGCTTTAAATATAGTAAAGTACCCAACACATTACTTGTTCACGAAGACATACCATAGAAAATGTACTTGTAACATTCGATTAATATCATTTCTCACCGTGCTTCTATTATTATCAGTGGGGTCATTTTCAAAAACTTTCTCTAGTGTTAAAACTTCATCTCCAACAACATTAGGTTTTTTAAAAATATCCCTAAAAGTATATTTATTCCATTTTTTTTTAATTAACTTCTTCGATCGAAATGTCAACACGCAGGTATTGTAGACGTATTGTACAGGACCTCCTCCCGGACCCGTTATACCACTACCATCTACCCTGCCCTACCACAAAAACCTGCAGGCCCCTTCTCCCTCCCCGAGTTGTTTAAACCTGACACATTAGTAAAGAAATACTAATTATCCAAGTATTGGAGCTAAAAGGAAATATTTTAAAAAAATCAATTACTATGAAACTCAAGAATCCCTTTTCACACTAGATTTAATCACTTTTATACTATATGCCTCCGAAAAATGTTTACTTACTTGTATATAATATAATCTCAACAAGAACCACTATGCAAGCCATTAAACTAGGAAAAAGTATTATATTATTGCATTGTTAATGTAAATTTGATTTAAACTTGTTAGTTAAATTTTAATTAGTTATTTGTTCCCTATTTTTTATACTTGCATTGTTGTTAATGTAAATTAAACTATGTCCATGTAACTTCTGTTAATGTGATGTACAATTAATATGTATTTTGTGTATGTTTTAAATTATAATTTTATGTCTCCATATAATACAAAAAATATTCAAAGTAGATTTATTGATCAAGTGTTTCTTTTTTCTCTCCTATTTCAGGATTGTGTGGTATCAAAGAAGGCAAAGAAACACAAGTAGTCTAAATTTACAATGTAAGTCATGATATTTATATAACTTTGATTTATTCATCTTTGACACTTTGCTTTTCTTCGTTTTTGCAAGTTTGCATTTTATCATGCTCATGGACAAGGTGTTTTCACGAATGTTAGACATATGTTTAGTATTAGGCTATGGGTAGAATGTTAGTATGGATATTGTGTTTGGGATTTAGATGATCCGACGTTTTGCACTTATGTTTAATATTGTTAGGGTATTAGTGGACAAAGTTATACTATTTTGATGCTATAGATGATGTTTTTTTGGATCACGGTATATAAGGGAAGACTAATTAATATAAATGACTCAAATTATATTGTTTTGATAATTTGGTGTCATCATAACATCCTTAATAATTGTGAATAGACAAAAAAAAATTGTCACGTTTTTATGTTATTGTTGGCGCAAGTTTGGTAAGGAGAAAAACAATTGTGGTGTTTTTGAAAGGGGACTGTAGAAATTCCGACGTTTATTGTTCAAGCGTGGCAAGTTAGTCCGACATTTTTAAATTAAACGTGGAAAATGGTAAGCAGGCTGGCAGATAACCCGGCATTTTACAAACGTCGGAATAAATGATACTGACATTTTTTATAAACTTTGTTAATTCCCGACTGCAACTACGCCGACTTATTTAAAAAAACATTGGGAAATGTTTTTCCGACACTTTTTTATATTTTCCCGACATTTTTTAAACGTTGTCTGAACCTAAAATTCTTGTAATGTCAATTTAAGAATATATCTTTGGAGAAATATTGTGAAAGGGTTGGGATCAAACAATTCTTCTCCATCCCTGGATGACCCCGGGCAAATGGGAAAATCGAGGTTACAAATCGAACGATTCTTAATGGGATCGAGAAGAAGCTAGAAGATGCAAATGGTAGATGGACTGAAGAAGAGTATGTTATACTATGGGATTACAGGACGACAGTCAAAACTCCTACAGGAGAAACCCCGTTCGTGTTGGCTTATGGTTTAGAGGTTGTCATCCCTATCGAGATTGGTCTTCCTACTCATAGAATTCAGATGTATGACCCTCAAGGAGAAGCAACAAAAAGAATACTTGGCCTTGATCTGATTAAGGAAAGAAGAGAAGATGCTGAGGTGAGGCAAGCAGCCTACCAGCAGAGTATTGCCAAATTTTATAATCAGAGGGTGAAAGAGAGGTCAATAGTTGTGGCAGACTTAGTTCTCAAAAAGACATGGAAAAAACCCAACAAGCTCCATGCAAATTGGCATGGCCCTTATAGGGTGATCGATGAAGTCTTACCAGGCACCTATCGGTTGGAAAATCTTGAAGAAGAGCCTTCCTCAAACCCTTGGAATGATGATCATCTAAATAAGTATTACCAATAAGCTTATAAGTTTTTACCTCCACCCTATTGTAATAAATAAGAGAGTGAATATCAATGAGAATATCAATTGTTCCCTCATATTATTGTTTGTCTATCCGGATATTTGTTGTGTTAGTTTATCCTAAGATACTAAACATCATTAATTTGGTGAGTTATGAGATAAAACATCATTAATTTAGTGATCTCAAACGCTAAACACCATTCAATTGGTGATCTCAAACCCTAAACATCATTAATTTGGTGAGTTATGGGATGAAACATCAATAATTTGGTGAGTTATGAGATGAAACTTCATTAATTTGGTGATTTCAAACCCTCAACATCATTAATTTGGTGAGTTATGAGACTAAACACCATTCAATTGGTGATCTCAGACCCTAAACATCATTAATTTGGTGAGTTATGAGATGAAACAACATTAATTTGGTGAGTTATAAGATGAAACATCATTAATTTGGTGATCTCAGACCCTAAACATCACTGATTTGGTGAATTATGAGACTAAAGACCATTCAATTGGTGATCTCAGACACTAAACATCATTAATTTGGTGAGTTATGGGATGAAACATCATTAATTTGGTGATCTCAGACCCTAAACATCATTAATTTGGTGAATTATGAGACTAAACACCATTCAGTTGGTGATCTCAGACCCTAAACATCATTAATTTGGTAAGTTATGGGATGAAACATCATTAATTTGGTGAATTATGAGACTAAACACCATTTAATTGGTGATCTCAGACCCTAAACATCATTAATTTGGTGAGTTAGGGGATGAAACATCATTAATTTGGTAAGTTATGAGATAAATCATCATTAATTTGATGATCACGGACCCTAAACATCATTAATTTGGTGAGTTATGAGATGAAATATCATTAATTTGGGGAATTATGAGACTAAACACCATTCGGTTGGTGATCTCATACCTTAAACATCATTAATTTGATGAGTTATGGGATGAAACATCATTAATTTGGTGAGTTATGAGATGAAACATCATTAATTTGGTGATCTCGAACCCTAAACATCATTAATTTGGTGATTTATGAGATGAAACATCATTAATTTGGTGATTCTAGACCCTAAACATCATTAATTTGGTGAATTATGAGGCTAAACACCATTCAATTGTTGAGCTCGGACCCTAAACATCATTAATTTGGTGAGTTGTCGGATGAAACATCATTAATTTGGTAAGTTGTGAGATGAAACATCATTAATTTGGTGATTTCATACCCTAAACATCATTAATTTGGTGAGTTATGAGACTAAACACCATTCAATTGGTGATCTCAGACCTAAAACATCATTAATTTGGTGAATTATGAGACTAAAGACCATTCAATTAGTGATCTCAGACCCTAAATATCATTAATTTGGTGAGTTATGGGATGAAACATCATTAATTTGGTGAGTTATTTAGTGAAACATCATTAATTTGGTGATCTCAGATCCTAAACATCATTAATTTGGTGATCTCAGACCCTAAACATCATTAATTTGGTGAGCTATGGGATGAAACATTATTAATTTGGTGAGTCATGAGATGAAACATCATAAATTTGGTGATCTCAGACTTTAAACATTATTAATTTGGTGAATTATGAGACTAAACACCATTTAATTGGTGATCTCAGACCCTAAACATCATTAATTTGGTGAGTTATAGGATGAAACATCATTAATTTGGTGAGTTAAGAGATGAAACATCATTAATTTGGTGATCTCATACCCTAAACATCATTAATTTGGTGATCTCAGACCCTAACCATCATTAATTTGGCGAATTATGAGACTAAACACCATTCACTTAGTGATCTCAGACCCTAAACATAATTAATTTGGTGAGTTATGGGATGAAACATCATTAATTTGGTGAATTATGAGACTAAAGACCATTTAATTGGTGATCTCAAACCATAAACATCATTAATTTGGTGAGTTTTGAGACTAAACACCATTTAATTGGTGATCTTAGACCCTAAACATCATTAAGTTGGTGAATCATGAGACTAAACACCATGCAAGTGGTGAACAAGTGGAACATCATAGAAGAACAAAAGATCAAGATGGAAAAGCAATGGAAATAAGGCATAATGGGATTCCACATCATTCATGACAGATGTGGTTATGAAATTTTACATCCACAAAACCAAAATATCAACCATGGTTCATAGAAGGAAGGGTTACAATTATCTTCACAAAATAAAAAAGCATAAGGAGGCCCTCAGGGCTGAATTTGTCCTTCGACTGGAGCCGACCCATCACCGTTCGGGGCTATCTTGTCAAGTCCATCTTTGGTGACTTCCACTCTGTCCTCAGGGTTAGCAACGTCTTCAGTCTCAGTGACGTCCAAAAGGCTCGTCTCTGCAGGAGCAGCACCATCATCCTCCACCCTCTTCAGAGCTTTGGCAAGATGAGGGTCACCAGAGCCTAGACCAATGAAGGCATCTGGAGATAAGCTTCTAGACTCTCCGTGCTTGAGGGTAGTCCATCGACTAGCAGCTTTGATGCCCTTCTCGAGATATTCAAAGCCAAAATCTACAAACTCGTCAGAAGTTTTGTAGTTGGCAATGATCTTTCCCTCAGCCTCGGTCAATGCAGTTTTAACGACCTCATCTTTCTTGGTCTGGATGCTCTCATCTTTGGCCTTCAGAGCCTTGGTATGCTCCTCCTTTAGACGGCTAATCTAGTCGTCTTTCCCCTTCAAGTTCTTCTCTACGTTCTCAAGGTCAACCCTCAGCCCAGCCTCCACTTTCTCAGCATCCTTACCCTTTTGGATCAAGGGCATCCTTTTTAAGGTCCAGTCAGCCAAGCGGTGAAGAGACAACACTCTCTGCAGGAAAGGATCAGACATATAAGTAGTGATGATTCAAAGAATGCAGAGACAACACTTCAAGAAAATTTCAATCACTAAAGTACCTGAACTATCTTGTGAAGGGAAAACTCTGCCAGCAAGGGAACGTCCAAAGATTGAAGAAAACATTTGTCCTCCTGAGTCATGATCCCATCGATAGCACCAGCAGCCTATAGACTATGGCCGATCACACTATCACCGATCTTGAGCTAAGACAGACGAGAAGCTAAAGCATCATCGATGGAGATGGGGATGCCACGGTTTGTATTTTGAGCTTTTTTCGGCCTAGTTCAAGCAGGGTCTGCAAGAGCTTTCCTCTTCTTGGTAGAAGCATCGGCCTTGGATGTGTCGACCCCCTTTTTTGTTTGAACTGGCTGAGGGAAAGTCTTGTCTCCCCGTCGATCGATGAGCTTAGAAATATTGGGGGTCGATAATTCCCAAAGGTCATCTGAGATACCGTTTGGTCGCTCTACAAGAGGAGACGTCTCGGAGTTACCAATTCATATAAATAAAAGTACGAGACATAACTTGATAATAAAATTTTGAAACTTATGAAGCTCTTCCAAAGGACCGCCCCATAAACTTGTCTGAGAAAGGTAATAGGGGGTCATCAGATGCTAATACTTGATGAGATGACCATTCTCACCTTGGGTACGAAGTTATTTGATAACTTTGGTGTTGTGAAGACTTAAACTAGGGTCAGCCTTAGCCGATAAAGAGGCTTTAGCCCATCTCAGAGGTGTCCTCATTTCAGAGGCTCCACATGCCTGATTTGGACCAAACTCCCAAGCACCCAACACAAAGAAGTATCGGGGTTTCCAGTTGTGGTTTGAAGTCTCAGTGATAAGGAGCATCTTCTTTTCAGATTTTCTAGTAACAAAGTGGTAGTAGCCTGGATGGTTCTTAGTAGATGAAGGAGTATAACAACTTATGAAGACTCTAACTGGAAGGTCGGTATAATGAACAACCTTCCAGAGGACGATATCTCCTATCATGACCCTCCACTCATTGAGAGATAGTTGGGATAGGGAAATATTTATGTATGAAAGTATGGTTCGGATGGTGGGATGAATGGGTAGGCGAAAACCCAACTTGAACATATGCTCATAAACGCAGATATCACCCTCCCGGCATCAAAAGCCCTCTCATTTTTCATAGGCTTCCTCAAGGATATTAAAGAAGGAATGACATACAAATGTCTAAAGACTAAAAGTTCATACTCAGAAATAGAGCTTTCATACTCGGCAGCTATAGAGGTGTCGACTTCACTATCCTCACCATTGTCTTCTACAATAACCTCGGCCTGAGCATCAGTGGACATACCACCAAGAAACCTCTCGGCGAACTCAGCCCCTGTGGTAGCTGATAGAGCAATGGCATCAATTGGGGGAGGAAAGGCGGCGCTAGGCTCTAAAATTTCTACAAAGGCAGAGCTTCGTGAGGGACCAACGTCCTTAGAAGATGAGGCACGGGAACAAACTTCCTCCTCCTCAGACCCTCCATTTCGTTTGGGGGATTGAAAAGAGTCAACACTCTCGGTCGGCTCAGATGTGAACATGGGGTCTGCAGTAGATGACTCCGACATAGGGTCATAGACCTCAACAGGCTCAGGATGTAAGACTTCTAAATAAGGTGGAAAGATAGGTTGAAGAGGAAAAGCCTCGGCCTCACAATCCTTGGCTTGAGCCTACTCTATTTGTCGAATTTTTTCGAAACACTTCTCTCTTAAGGTTGGAAACTCCTCTGCAAGTTTATACAGACGCTGTACCATCCGAGTTACGAGACTACACTTCTAATGAAAGACAAACACGTAAATAACTCCTAGCACCTAAGTAAAAGGATCAAAGCCTGGAATTCAAAAGGCTTTTTATGAAGAACACCAAGAATAGTGGTGAAGTAGCACACCGGAGATGACGACCAGAGTGTCACCGGAGAACCCAGGAATGGGAAATTTCAACCTAAATCAACCTCAGAACAACTAAAGGTGGCCTAAGGGTCACCAAACAACCATTGGCCTAACCTTAAAACCACCAAATAGTGGTAGAAAGGATCACCGGAAAGAGTAAAAAATGCCAAAAAAACCAAATAAAAGACTGACAAGCCAACAATGGAGAAATCAAGGGTAAAGAACAATGCATGAGCGAGGCTACACGCAGAGAATGAAAGAAGGAAGGCATGGGGCAACCAAGATTCACAGGTGGCGAAGCTGGAAAGCAACAGAAGTTATGGAGGTTTTCATTTTGTACAAGGAGAGTAAAAGCGGGAAAGAAAAGTGAAGGAGAGAGAAAAAAATTGGGGCTTTTAAATATCAAAGCAATGATTGCGCGCGAAGTCCAAAGCACCTCATCTTTTCTCCTTGAAACCCTAAATATGTAGCCACATCATGTATTACCTTGGGGAAGAAACTAACTAGTTTCAAGAAATACGTGTCCCAATGACAATCCCCGTGCCACCAAATACTTGGAAGTATCCATTCATCAACCGAGCATATGCACCCCTCAGCCACCTACTCACATAGAAGGCTAAGGGCTAGGGGGTGATTGATATGACCAAAATGCACCCTTATACTCTTAGCAACAACGTCATCCTATCTCATAGCTGAGTCATCAAAAGATCCCACTGGTCAGTAATAAGGTCATCCCTGATGAGGTCAGCCTCGTCAGCACCAACCTCAGCAGAGCAACAGCCGAGATCAGCAACAGCTTTATGGGTTCAACTTGGTTCTATCTCATACTCTGCATAGGATGATAGCACAAATGAGCCCAGTTACCTAACCTCGATTGGTCTATCCGGTCGAGGTTATACTTATGGTTGGAGGATTAGTGGTCCTATCAGAGTCATCAACCTCGTACCCAGCTAGGCCGCGGTTCCAATGGATGATGTCACTAGTCCGAGCATATGCAAGTACAAAGAAGCCTGAAACATGCGTAAAAAATCGTTATAAGTCGATTATTCCCTCACATGCGGGAATATTTGGTCATTATGATTTGTATGTGGCACAGCCAAGTGTCCACATGAGATTGGCTAAATCATCCTATACATGCTCATTGCATGCTGGGGGGGAACACTACACCCCTAAGCACTATATATACCATTTATCTTCTTCCTTGAAGAGGATCGCATATTACAAACCCTAGCTGAAGCTTTGTTAAAATATACAGTAGAGAGAGAGAGTGAGTATTGTATCACAAGGCCATTAGTGCCCTTATTTTATAGTGAAGATCACTCACCTGCACAGTAGACGTAGGCCTAGATAAGCTGAACCACTTATATTGATATCTTTTTCCTCTTCCCCTCATCTCATTCTACATTTATATTGCTTACGTGCTGCCATTGTTTTACCTGTTTGAGCTATCCAACACCTTGATCTGGTGGTGCTATTTTCCAGCATCATCGGTTTACACGCAAGAAATCCCATCAAAAGCTAAGGTTTTTCTTTCTCTGTATATAAATAATTATATATTATGTTTTTGTTCAAATCATATGTTTATATTCATAAACTTTGTGTTCAACTCTTATTTGGGATTCTGCATAACAGTAGATTTCATAATCTTACGTTTTGTATGAGTTCTTGAAAATATGGACTATCATCATAGTTTCCAAGCTAAATACAATTATTAATGCCAAAGAGTACGTGGGTTACGTAAATTTTTTGAATCCCAACACGTATCTATTTTTCCACAATTTCAGGAGGTAATAGACTCCAACAGATTTCACTCTCAAAACTCTCTCTACAAACATATATTTGATGCTCTAACATCGGGATCTCGATTCACTTCGATCCTCCGGATCTTCATCAGAAAGTCCACATCAATTTTATTCATGACAAAAAAATGTATACATCAGACCTCAAATCAATTCAGGGAATAGAAAAAAGAAGACCCAACTTTCTTGTAAAAGGAATGAAGTTTGATTCATTGATATGTATTGTCGCAAATCACCAAGCATTATTTAGAGGACTGAATATAAAAAAAATCAAAACATTACTCCCTAGTACTCGACTAATGGTTCACAATGGTCGACAAAATATCTTTCAACTGGTGTCGTCACAGTTCCGACGAGAAATGGATCTTCCGGCAGCATTTTATACTCCTCTCTGAGTTTATGATGGTGTTTGCCTTCTGCTAGTGGCTACGCCTAGCCACCGTCGACCTCTAAGAGGTGGTCTGACGACCTTCTTTCGAACAGAGCTGGTCATCTTCCTCCCAATTAATTAGGTGAGGAATCGATCGAAGTGTTCTAACCGGGTCATCTCTCCTCAGCGAACCAACCTTTTAAGAAAGATACATCTACCTGCGTTGGGCCCAAAGGTTTCGAGAACCTGCAACTATAATTTTACCATTTCTGGTCGGCAATAATGTGTAAGGGACCTTGAGGAACATCGTCGGAGGTTGGCAACCAATATAAATAGAGTTTCACACATCAGCTATGACGTCGGACCACCCTTCGTTGTCAATAAATAATGAGCTACAGCAACGAGCCCGGAGGGAGATCGCCACTAGACCAAAAATACTGGTCGACGGTATGAATACGGGCGGTATCAGCTCGGCACAGTCTTATGTGTTTCACTCAAGGTTCTAAAAGGCGCGAGGCGTGGTCAAGGCATAGAGGTCAAGCCTTAGGAGCCTAGGCGTAAAAAGGCATTTTTCCATTTTTTATTATTTTAATTATTCCAAGGCTAGTAATATAATAAAATAGTACATACCTTGAATTTTGAAAGTATATCCATATGTTTGGTAGCCATCTTTCTCATATTCATGCTCCATAACGAATATTTGTCACCTAATCCTTTGTTTTTTAAAAGAAAAGTTTGCCTTAAGCCTTTTATCAAGAATAAGGCGTAATAACGCGTAGGCGATGCGTTTCTCTCAAGCCTCAAGCCTAGGCGGGCCTTTTAGAACAGAGGTTTCAATAAACACATTTGAAATTCATTTGGGGCACGAATCCAAATGGGCTTTGAAAACTCTTTGGAGTTGCTAAATTAACATTTGTTTTTTCTCACCTCACAGCGCAATGCAACTTTATGACGAAACAAAAATTTTAAACGAATTATGTTTGATTATTTTCTTTAAATTCAAATAATTTTGCAAAAATTCTGAATTAAACCCTATGTCTTACATCTAGGATATATTTGATAAATTTTTCATTATTCGGTTTTCTCTTTGAAAAAATAAGAGGATTCTCTTTATACCATGATCTTCATTTAGTGCACCATGCTCGTGATTTTTATTATCACAGATTATATCCAACAATGATTTAAATTGACACTTTGTATTCGATTTTATTCTAATTATTTTGTTCACATAAATGGTGGGGTGCACTTCTAAGAGTACTTATGTCATTTATTCAATCATTTAATTTTCAATATTGATATCTAGCTACAGCAATTTAATTTCAGCAGAAGGAGATTATTGGTTATAACCGATGGATTGTCGGTGTAATATTTTTGCAAGTATTTAGCACAGCCTCGACGGATGCTCGGGCATGGTCATCTCAGCGAGATTTATCATAAAAATTATTTGATTGTTCATTACTTTCATTCATTGCTATGAATTTTTTCTCGGCAAATGGTCAAGCGATCGTATATCATGTATTCTTTAGCCGAATAATTCAATCTCATGACAATTTCCATTTGATTTAGCCTCAACAGATGGTTGAGTAACTTATTAACTTCCACGGGAACAAGAGTCAATCCCGACGAATACTTGGCCACAATCTTAAGCTCTTGAAAATCTTATTAATGCTCCCATATATGCTTAAGCACGGATCGCTCGCTATATCTACTCGGTACTGTACAACTTTGCCTCGACAGACTAGCCAGACACTATTTATCATGTTATTGCTTCGATGGATGATCGATCACGATACAACACTTAAAGACCCGACAAATAATTGGGCAAGATTACTTGTTATAACCGACAGATGCATGGGTGTTGATTTTTCTTCAACTTCAGTATTGATTATCTCTATGATTTTTAACCTGAAGGATGATCAGACATATTCAAGCTTCATCTCGGCAGGTGTTAGGCAAAATATTTATTGTCATATACTTTTTAGTCCCGAAGATATCTGCCGCACGAATCGCATTTTATCCCTAACGGATGGTTGGTTAGGATAATTCTTATATTCAGTCCCGACAAATGGTCGGCATAGTCGATTAATAATCAACACTATATTTATTATTGTTATTCAACCCCTATATATGATTTGGAAATATATTTTTCCCTAACCATGCAGGATCATTCATAATATCTACTCGGTCCCCTAAAAATTTACCTCGACGAATGCTCAGGCACTATTTATTTTCTTTTGATGGATGGTTGGCATTTATATTATGTAATCATCACAGTTTAGCCCTAACAGGTTGTTGGTCATTATCATTATGATTCAACCTAATGGGTACCCTGGAAATTTATTTTTCACTAACATTGCAGGATAGTTCGTAATATTTGCTCGGTCCCTTAAAATCTTACCTCAACGGATGCTCAGACATCATTTATCATATCAATGCTCCGTCAAATGCTCGAGTATAGATCGTTCGCTATATCTACTAGATCCTTTACAACTTAGCCTCGACGGACGCTCAGGCTTCATTTATTTCCTTTGAAATCCTATTAATGCCCCGACAGACTGTCGACACTAATAGTAGTTCTCTAGATTTCTTATCAGTTTCGATGGAAAGTCGATGTAAGTTATATTATGTGATCATTTATTAAGCCCCAACGAATGGTTGGGAAATGCAATTCTTATTTAATTCAACATCGGCTTATGGGTGTAATGTCCTTCATTAGCCGGTGTTATATTGTTGCAATCCAGTTCATATGCCCGGACATATAATGGTTTTATAACCTCATTTATTAAGCCCCAACAAGAAGTTGGGCAAGATATTCCCATTTATGTCCAACTCAATGAATGACCGACGCGATATTACTCGACACAAGAAATCCCCGAGGAACGGTCGAGAATACTTATTATCTCGGGTATTCCAGATTATCGACATTAAACTGAATCAAAGACCTGATGGGTGGTCGGCATTATCATTAGTCAGTCTTCTCTTTATAGCCCAATTGGATGCTCCATGGCAGCGTTGACATGTGAACAGATTCACCGCAACACTAGTCAAGCAAGAAAGGCACAAGTGCTTCATAGGCCTGGGGTCGGCCTCACCAATAGAACCATAGAAAAATCCTAATACTGGGTGATACCCTAACTAGATGAATACCCGAGTAAGCCTTGGATCATAGGCCTGTGGTCGGCCTCTCCAATTGAACCATATAAAAATCCTAATACATAAGGGTGATACCCAATCTAGGTAAATGCCCGAGTAAGCCTCGGCGCATAGCTTTGTGGTTGGCCTCACTAATAGGATCACATAAAAATCCAAATACAGGGTGATACCCTAACTAGGTGCACGTCCGAGCGATCCTCGGCGCATGAGTTCTTCATAGGCCTGTGGTCGGCCTCTCCAATTGGACCATGTGAAAATTCAATCGAGCCTCGGCGCACGAGTGCTTCATAATCCTGTGGTTGGCCGCTACGATTGGACCGTGTGAAAATCCTACTAGAGGGAGATACCCCAGACTAGGTGCACCCCCGAACGAGCCTCGGCGCATGAGTGCTTCATAGGCCTATGGTCGGCCTCTCTAATTGGACCATGTGAAATCCTAATACAGACAGATATCCTGGACTAGGTGCACGCCCAACGCATGAGTCTTTAACAGGCCTATGGTCAGCCTCTCCAATTGGACCATGTGAAAAAACTAATAGGGTAATACCCTAGACTTAGTGCACCTCCGAGAAAACCTCGACACTCGATTTCTTCATAGGTCTGTGGTCGGCCTCACCAATTGGACCATACAAAATCAAAATACAGGGAGAAACCCTAAACTTGGTGCATGCCCGAGAAAGACTCGATGCACGAATACTTAATGTGCCTATAGTCGGCCTCCCTAATTGGACCATACGATAAAACAGAACAACTAACTACGATCAGCCTGGTCCCATGAGGGTACGTAGGAAGCTCGATATGTTTGAGTCCGGTTCCCATATCTATTGAACATCTCTTAACTCGGGCAAAGCATTCATCTGAGACCTTACAAAGGCAAGAAGGTTAACCATAGAAGGCTTAAAAGTTGAACGATAGCTCAAAGAACGCCAGTCCAGTTCACATTGATAACTACACACGTTTGAAGAGATTGCAAGCTAGCTCCCAGCTCATCTCCAAATCAACTTAGCTGAACTGCGACCTGTGGGGATATTGTGGGGGGGGATACGCCTAAGAAAATAGCATGACATGTGGCGAGCACATCGATCAAGATGGTGAGCAACATACGCTCCAACAAGATAAGGACGACTAAAGTCCTTGATAAACTAGAAAATCGAGGAGTAGTATTTTATTTAAATCAAACTCTGTAAGAATAGGACTTATCCAATTGTAACCCCTAACTCTATATAAAGGGGATACCCCATTGTGAAATGGAGGCTCAGAGGCTAGAGAAACAATCTCATGTAAACTCTCTCATTATTATAGTGAAACATTGTTGAAACTATGTGGACGTAGGTTATTGATGGTTGAAACACGTAAATCTTTATCTCATTCTCATTTATTATTATACATGCATCGTGATGGTTTGGCACCCCCTTACGGGTGATTTTTTTCCTACCACAGTACTTATTACTTGAAGACTAGGCAAGCTAATAGGGTTTGGTTGTCAACCTGTAAGTTTTAATAAAGACTACTGGGATTATGGCATCATTGTCAAAAATTTGCAATATGCCCCCCTTCCTGAGGGGGTATCATACCCTGGACTCAGGTACCCCCAAAATGGCGTGGCATAGATCATGTTTTTACTCTTAAATTTCTTCTCCTATTCATTAACTGTTCAAAGTTTTGTCGGCTAACTGTCTTGTTCTATTTTTGGTGCAAAGGAAAGCAAAAAGAAGTGCCCCAAAGAAAGTGAGGTGAATATTGACGACCTCAAGTACTGGTGGGTCATTCATCAAAGGGGAGGAGAAAAGTATACTCTCTCTCATTAAGTCGTTTTTTTTACTCTTCATGGTTGTTTCTCCACTTATCAAATATCTCCCTTTCCAATGGAGCTTTTATAATTTCAACGGGTGATTATCACAAAAAAAATATAATTAAAAAAATCAATTGGTGATGTCTCTCACATGATTGGTTGAAATATTAAAATAATAAATAAACAGTTACATTGGGTCCTACCGTTTTTAATGTTTCAATCAATCATGTGAGAAGGTCACCATGACCCACTTTTAAATTGGATCAACAAATTTAAATTCGTGATGTTATCTCCCTCGCTCTCTCCTATATAATCATATTTTTTCGAGAGAGATCCTGCATTTTTCCCTCATTAGGACAACTTTCGAGCTTGTGTAGAATTTAGATTTGTACCCCAAATTAACCTTCAAAGTGCATCAAGTGTTTGTACATTTAGGTGAGACTCACACAAGATACAAGTACCGGGGGGAGAGAGAAATGGTATGTACCCTTAAGATATCCTCCAAATCAATCTTCAAAGTGCATTAAGTGTTTGTATATTTAGGTGAGACTCACACAAGATACAAATACGTAATGCATTTTGGGGAATACGTTGGGAGGCATAGCATTACTCAGTTTTTTTGTTGACCTTCGTCTCAATTCCAATTTCAATTATTATGTTATTTTTCATCAATGTTCTAAATAACGCGCCTAGGAGCGAGGCTTTTTACATACGCCAAGTTTTTACCCGAGGCGTTTATTTAGGCGCAGTAAACGATGGTCAACTTTTTTGGGTTAAGGCGTAAAAAACGTGCATTTTGGGAGGGTAAGGTGTGAAAAACATGAGTTTTTTTATATTTTAAAAAATAAGTATTTTAATTTACAAATATTCAGACATATTTTTAAAGTATATAACATTTTAATATTTTTAATAGCCTTATTACAGTTAAAAAATATTAAACTATATTTAAAAAGTCCTAAATGCCTTTTTACTCCCGAGACCAGCTTAGACTTCTAAGACTTAAGGCTTGGCTTCCACCTCTCGGTCAAGCACCCGCATTTTTTAGAACCTTGTTTTTCAATAATTATATTAATTTTTTGTAAACGTTGAAACTACATCTTCGTTCACAACGTATGTATTTACAAAGCCTTTCAAATAAACAACTAAGGCCTTCGTTTTTTCATTTACGAAATTATGGTTTTCATAAAAGGCTTATCCCAAAATGATGTAGATATTGATATTGTGATATTTAAGCTTTCCCTTTTTTTCCAGTTGCCCTGTTATTATACATTGCGAACTCGTAACCACGGAAGTAACTAATGTTTTCATTTCAATATAAGTTGTATTATTTTATATGATCTTGATTTTCAAGAACGGTAAAAACAATAAGTTGTCAATTGAGTGCCTCCTAAGAGTAAACTGTAGGGCATATAAGAATTTATCTAATAGATACTTAATTTCTTTCATGTATTTTCTAATTTTAAAGTTTCATTTATGTTGTATTGTGTCGGTTGTTTATGTGATGCGCAAAAAATATTGGCCGTTTTTCTTAAATGGAATCGTAAATTTGGATTACTTTTTATTTTTTTGCTTTTAATTTGTTATGGTATGATCTAATTTGTTCATTCGTGAATAGTTTAATTGTTGAAGTTGGAATATTTCTACAATCATTTCAATAGTTTAGTAGTTGAACTTGGCATAATTGATGAACTTTGATTTGGTATTGTAGTTGGGTTTTTAGGTGCACGAGAGCTAATTTTATTAACTACTAGCATGGAGGCCACACGATGCGTGGCCGAATTTAGATAGATCGTATTGTTTTGTTGTTGTAGTGAAAAAAAGTAATAACATTGAGATCTTATATAAACCACACCAAGAAAACACAAAAAATGTAAGGAACCAAACCTTTTTACTCAAAAAAATCAAAAATTTGTCTCACCTTTTTAACCCTAAAATTGTGACCCATGATATGTTTATTTTCATGAAAAAATATTTTTTTTAAGTAAAATCAATTCATTACTCCTATTGATTTATTTTACGTTTGGTATGAGGAATGAAAAAACAAAACAAAGGAAGCACTCAAATAAATTGATGTGATTTAAACCTCAAGATTCACCAAACATAAACACAATTGCAAAGTGAAATAAAAAACAGTACCTACTTTAATTGATCATTTCACAATGCAATCTATGTATCTACAAATATAACATCCAATGGAACAAAATAGAAAAACACACATCTGCTAATAGAACTGCTGCCTCTTGTTGGGCAGACATAGATGAGCTGAATTTGTGGAATATCCATTCACCTCCGGTTTCAGTGTTCTTTTGAATCTATCTTAAGGAAATAGTTCCATGACTGAATTTGTGGAGTTTCCTCTGACCTTCGGTTGCCAGGGAAGATTGCCTTGCTGCCTTTGTGGTTAGTTATTTCCTGAGAGTCTTACCGCTGGTGGACTTCCTTGTTGTCTACTTTGTGGGGGCTATTAGTTAAACTTATCAAAGATTTGGAGATATTGAAGTAGTAAAATAAAGTGAAATGCAAATGTGATGGGTATTAGGAGAGCTTATATATAGTATACAAAGCAGAAGAAAATGAGGTCCTGGGGTAAGAATTTCAGGAGTCGGGAAGAAGAAACGTTAAAAGATGAGATAATGAAATGTCACAATGCAAAATACCTGTTGTTTTCTCATGTGAAGAACTGCATTCCCAATACTCACGATTCTACCCTACTAATAATTAAGTCATTTGCCACATGGTATGGTGAAGGTACGTGGTTTTTTTACTTGGGACCATGAAAAGAGAAGATGAAAGTTTATCTTTTCATATTGGCCTTCTTCGGACCTGCTCAACCGGAATTAAAGGCATGCCAAATACATGAATAAAAATTGTAAGTTATAATACTCAATCTATATTATTGCCACATGTCATTCTCACAAGATTTGAGTCTTTATTATTGCCACGTGTCATTCTGAGGATTTTGGTCTACAGTTTTTATACAGCTATATAGATTCTTGTAAACTTTTGTTGAGGAGAACCAAAATTTCTACAGTCATTCTAATTTTCAATTTTAGGACTTTTTTTTTTTTTTTACTTCTTATTTTGTGATTTACAAATATTATTGTAAAATGCCCATGCAGGGTCGCATGCTTGTGATAAAAATATTTGTGTCCACAATAACACTCTATATACAACAAATTGAATGTATCAAGAAAAATTATTTTAAAAAAAATGAAAGAGTTGCTTCTTAGTCATATAGTTGTGATATAAACTCGGCACTTCACAAAAAATTAAATTTATGGCCACAATAAAATGCCAATGTTTTGCCAAGTTCTACATCTAAGCACTCGTTTAACAAAATTTTAACAATATTTATAATACAAGTTGCAGCACGCCTTTGAATCATCACCTTAATATTTGAAACAAGTGTAAAACGTGTTAAATAATGTGGTTTTTGGCCTTTGGGTGGGTGTCCACTCACATTCTTGTCTTTTGGGATGCCTCACTATGTCCTATATATAGGAGGATCCTCATATGTTTTTGTACAACAAAAACTACACCCAATATTATTAATGAAATGAAAGACTCACTCCCTCTAAATTATCTCTGCGTGTTCCCTCTATTTTGCAACATGTTATCAGCACGAAATCTCTTTACCACTCCTTGAACTTTATCTGTCCTAGATCTCCGGGAAAAAAAGAATTCATTGATTTACAATCAGAAGGTAGCTAGTGAAGAATTGGAGATTGCCATAAAATTCTTGTCCCCAACTTTGTACCCACCTCAAAAGTCAAATGATCATAATATGTTACTGACGCCAAGTATGAGGTAAGAAGACTCAATGTGAAGGTATGAAGGTATGGACTCTCTTTATTACTTTATGAATTATATTTTATATGTTAGTAGTCTTTATCCTAAGTCTACTGATTTGCGTAATAAAAGAACATATGTATGTTGTATAAGTCATTTAAAACTTTAAAAGGTACCATGGATTTTTTTGTAAATATCTCTTATTTGGTCTTCAACATTTTTTTAAAGGCACCATGTGTATGTATATTTGTCGATCCGTTAAACAGTGGAGATTTAAAATATTAAAGTTCATTGTAATAGCAACACACTTATAATTATATGTTTTATATGACAAAGCATATAAATACTAATTTTGAAAAATAAAATGTGGAACATATTGCTAGAATCATTTTTAGTTTACGTTAACATATTTATACTACCCAAATTTATTAGTAGAATTCTTCTAAGTAGTGTATAATTATGATTTGATCTTGTAATTTTTGATATGTTAATATTCCCGAGTCACAAAACCTTGCATATTTACAAGTTTGCTATTAAATTTTGACAATTGCTATTTCATCCTTATATGTATGCATAAGTTACAACAAAATTAAAATTTGGAACCAGAAGTTTCCTATTATTTTTTTAGGACCCGAAGTTCCTAATTATCATCAAATTTGGGACCTGAAGCTCCCAATACTATTTGAAATGGATCTCAAACTCCCAATTACTATTTATGGGGACATGAAGTTTCCAATGGCTATCTACATTTTGGGACATGAAATACCCAAATAATTATTTTAATTTGAGACCTGAAGTTCCCATATATTTTTTTCATTTGGAACGAGAAGATTCAATGTAAATTTTTCCTTTAGAACCAGAAGATTCTATATATTTTTTATTTGGGACTAGAAGTTCCCAAATTATTTTAAAATTGAGACCCGAAGATTTCAATTATTGGTCAATTTTTGGACTTGGCAATGAAATAAGCGCCAATATCAAACCAGAAGTTTTGATTATTTTTGTAATAGGGCAACGGATATTAAAAGTCCAATAACAATTATTTATAATTTGGACCCGAAGCTCCGATAATTTTATAATCAAACATGAAGTTTTGATTATTTATATAACAATGGTAAAGATATTACATGTTCCTTAAGGATTATTTATTTTTTGGACCTGAAGTTTTAAACAATTTTACCCCTTATCAACCTTGAAGTTTGAATATCATTAGGCACGACGCTTAACATCCCTAAATATTTAATGTTGCGTTATGAAGTTGTCCTTATTATTTACATTTGGGACTGGAACTTCCCCAATAATTATTCAAAAATGAAAATTGAGTTTTCTCCATTCAAATTTTGGGACATTGAGTACATAAATTATTTAGGGCTAAAGTGACAAAAGAAAATATATCACAATCAAACTTGAAGTTTTGATTGTCAAATTGAAAGGGAATAGACCAAGATTCTCCCAATTATCACTGATTTGTGATATAAAGATTCATATTCAATATTGTGACCAGAAGTTCACAAAATATTTTTTTGAATTGGGATATAAAATATGAAATTGGAACTCTCATGCTATTTTTGATTGTTTGGACTTGAAGATCCAACTAAAATACACCGAAAATTAAACCTAGCAGTTTTGATCATTCATAGGGTATGCGCCAAATATATTATTTTTATTGAGATTAGTTTCAAAATCAATTGGCTATTTAAACATATCTTTTCAAGTTCTTGGCTTTTCATTTTCTTTATTGAATGAAATGTCTTTTTAAATACTTAATGGTATTTAATTTTAACTCCTTTTCACATTATAATTATTTAATGTACATTGGAGTCTTGGGCATGTGTAGAGAATGTGAAACATTAATCCTCTCATTTTTTTAATAAAGAGGATGGATTATTATTGGTCGGGGTTATTAAAAATTATTTGACACTTGTTTGAAAGATTCTCTAATATTTTTATCCCTAGTCAAATCTAAATTTTTTATACAAATGGGTAGAGAATTTATTGTCCTTCGACATTAGTAATATTGAATTTGAAGTTCAACTATATGTGTAGAACCAAAAGTTCTCATTTACAAATGATAAAAAAAAAAAACACTCTAATTTTTATACATAATTCTCACCACGAACTTTGTGAGTTATTTTAATATAGGACCTGAAGTCCTATATTTTACTTTTATAATTTAAGTGAACCCGAAGATTCATATACATGTGACCTTAAATAGAGAATGTTAAGTTCTCATTACTTTTCAAAGCGAAATATTTGTCAAATTTTTTTAATGACTCTACTTACATTTAGAAGCCTAAAGTTTCTTAATTTCGATCCTGAAGCGTCACACATATTATAAGATTATGAACTTTTGATTCTTTAGTTATCAAACCAAAGTTTTAAACTTTAATTCGGGAAGTTTTGTTATCTATCCCATTCTTTGAATATCTGATAATTTATCAGATATGATTTTTTTTACTTCTTAAAGTTTGGTTAACAAAAGCTTGATCATAAAATATTCTTGTATTTTTAAGCATCTCTATATTCCACTCTTGACTCTTGAAAGTGGTAATTGTGAGCAATCATCATATGATGACATTTGTCTAGCCGACAATGAACAACTCACGATATTCTGAACAACCTGAAGTTTTTTCAGACTTGATATAGTAAAGCTTTTAACCATAGTTGAATCTAGGCTCCAGAAGAGCCTATGTGATGTTGTATTTTGTGCCCTCCCATACATATGCGATGAGTTATATGAAAGCAATTCCTGAAGTAATTTATTTTGTTTTATGGGCATCAGTATACATGGGTAGCATATTAAAATAAATACAAAAAAGTAATGTTTTACTTCTAGTGTTGAAAGTCAAAAGCATACATAAGCAAAACCCTCATTTCATTATTCACGGGGTTATATTATTAAACATTTATTGTTATGAGCCTGCAGCTCCATGGTTCAATTATTTATTATTTTACAATGACCATTTTGGTCACCTCAATTGTTATTCATAAGATGTCTTCAATGGAAATAATATTTATCACAAGGGTGTATATGGTGCTAATAATTCATTATCTATTGAACCAATTATAAATACAATGTTTATGGCATATGTGCAATTTTATTTTGATGAGACACTATTCTCGCCGTTAGGGGGACGATAGAACGTACCAGAAGTACAAATTATATTTAAAGAACGTTCCAATACCTGAAGAACAACAAAAAAATTTGTGGAATACTTCCACTTTGTCTCATATAATCCCTTGTATCTCTCAATGCGAAAATGAATAAAAAAATTATATTGCAACATCAAACTTCACATGTACTAGTTGCAAATGTGCTTGCCAAAATTATTATCTGAGAAGGATAAAATAAATTCTGGCAGCAAATAAATTCATTGCACGCCAGAAGCGTGGCAAACCTATAGGTCTATTTGACTCCCTGAAAGTGGAGATTAAATAAAATCATGCCCAAATAACATACTAGAAGAGGTTATACGTAACGCTTCAGACAAGGTTATGAATAAAATATCCACTTTCTCAAAAAACCCAGAAGAGGTTATTATCTATGAAAAGACACAAGTCCCTGAAGTGACTATAAAGCCCTTGAAGTTGGCAAAGGTACCTAATATTAAATGAGATCTTTATATTTTATAGATATACAAGAGAAAAGTGGGATAAACAAAGATGATCAGCACTGATATAATTATATATGTTGCAGCTACACAAAAATCAAAGGGCAATGATACTATAAATCCACATACTATGAATGAATTCGACAAATAATATATTGGCTAAAATGTGAAAATCCCATGATGGCATAATTCGAGTCTCTTATATACGTGATATGTTTGGACCTATAGTAGAAACCCCAAAATATATTAACCCTGAAGGTTACGAATGGGTGTTTATAAGAATGTGAAGTGTTAAAACTCACCAAAAGTGCATAATTTATGGCACAAGGTTTCCTGAAGAAATAAAATTGATTATATAAGAACATACCACCCCGTTTCGGCGGTAAGTACTTTCAGATATCTGACTAGCTTAGCAGTTTTTTTAAATATATTATGTGAGACTCATGAATATTATAATTGCTTATATATACGGGACTTAGACAAAGAATACATATAAAAATCATATAAAAATTTTCTTTGCCTTAAGCAAAGATAAGGAACACGTACTCAAATGCAGTAAGACGTTCATTGTACAGTAGGCAATCCAAATGGATATAGGTACAACCATCTTAGTAAATATTTGTCTAAGGAAGAGTATGAGAACAATCATATATAAAAATGTGCCACTATAAAATATCCTTAATGGATGTACTCCTGAAGAGCTCAACTGAAATGAAAATAAAAAATAAAAATAAAAACGTAATAGATGTGCTCTTGAAGAGCTCAACTGAAATATCCTTAAATGGATGTTATCTTTAAGTGCTTAATTGAAATGCAAAATATCCAAATAAGAAATTCAAAAATGAATGACCTTGGGATAACTAATTCTCGACCTGCAGATCTAGTACAATTTATGTTAAACTCAGATCCATTAGTCAAATGGATTGAAAATTCCTGCCATGATTTAACATATATTAAGCATACAATTTTAGTATACCTATGGTCTCCGGTATTTGGATATTAAATTATCCATATCATCCTACAGAGGACTACAAATACAAATTTGATCTAGAAGTACCATATGTGCATGTTATTACAATATTTGGTCTAGAAGTACCATACATGTATGTTATTAGTATCTTGATATACATGAAATGCACGATACTGGATATTATAATTGCAGTCAATATCTTGGCAAGAAATAAATTACCATTGACATGCATAGAATGGAACTAATATCAATCATATCATATGATATTTTTTTTATCTAACCACCCACGTCCAGTTAGTTATATAAATGCAGGTTATCTCAGGGATCCTCTCAAAGAATAATCAAATCACTAATGACTTGTCTCAAACAACATATGCTCCCACTACTACTTATGAAGGCAATAGTGCTTGTATAGCTCAAACTCCTCCGAGAGTACATCGGGGGAGAAATGACTAACACAATTCAATTCTTCTACATATATGAACTCCAAAACAGTTATGCTACTGAAGTCGAATAGATCCGATAAAGTGACATGCTCATCCCTCTTCATCCAAGTCTTATGCAAGTCGATCTTATGAAGAAAAATAAAATTGCAGTCAGAGCCGATCAAATCTATTCACCATATTAAAGTAACATTTCAGAAGGTTGTATATGAGACGGATATGCATCGACTCAATCATCGGAGAAATGTCATAATCAGGGGGAGTATCCAATCAGGGAACTACAAGAAAAACACCTTTTTATGACGCTCGAAAAATTAATTTAAAGACATTTATTACAAAAATGTCATTTGAAGGGTAATATTGTTATTAATGTGACATATCTAGCATAAAATGTCATTTTATGTATATTAGTATTATTTTTCATGACACTTTAAATATAAAAATCATATTTGATTATAGATATTATGACATTTTTGTAAGAATTTCTATACTAATGTACATATTATGACATTTTTTACTAAAAATTTTTTAGCCCCGCACTAATAAGAAAAAAAAGAGGCGGAAGTGTTTACTCCTAAACTCGTCAAAAATTTCCCCCAAAATTAACCCTAGACAAACTTTCCCCATCTCCTTCCCACGAAACCATCCCTTAACCACCAAACCATCTCTCACTCTCTGCAAATCAGGTACTCTTCCCTCTCTCTCTCTCTCTCTCTCTCGCTCTCGCTCTCGCTCTCTTTGACACATTCTCCCCAAATCGGGATTCTATTTTTTTATTGGAATCTTTGTTTTGTAATCTGGTGTTTGGTGTTTGAGTTTGTGTTAGATGTGAGAAGTGAGTGTACACATCATGGATTCTTGTTGTGCAAAATTGAGGGGTAATGTGAATCCAGTGCAAGTGAGGAAAGGTGTTGTTCGTAGAGACGGGCAATGGGTTAGGGGAGAGAAGATGGGGGGGGGATTGAAAAACGTAGCTTTTGGCAAATGAGATATGGAAGAGTTTGAGGACTCAAAACAGGGTTAGGAAGGTTAAACTTGGGGTTCCATTCTCTGTTCTTACATCAAATATCAACCAAGAGACCGTGGTGAGTGAGATCAACTTATCCTCTTACGCACACACACCTCTTTTCTTTTAGGCACGAGTAATTCTAGATGTATTTTGACTCATTTTGTGTGTTTGGGGTCGAGTGAGCACTATAGTATGATGCACAAAATGATATGGAATCTTGGCAAGGCCAATAATTATACTATAGGTATAAATGAATTGAGTAGTTTTTCAACCAAATTTAGTGCATGTCATTTCCATGATGATGATTTTCTCATTTCCTGAACATTTCATTAAAACATTCAAAACTAGTGAATTGGTGTGAAATGCAAAAATTCATATACATTTGCATATTCAGTCTAAAATCATCTCCATCAAATTCGGACTTAAACTACTGAATTGGTATTACTACTATTTTGACGGATTTATAAAAAAATGTCATTTTCGTTAAAGACCTATTTTGTTATCTTTGGTTTAATCTATGTTTGGTCTCTGAATCTCAACCTCTATCTGGGGTTTCAGATTTCAGAGTTTGGGTTTTGATCTTTTGGATCAATCATATTAAACTTGGAGGCTTTGAAATTCAAAATTTGTGCTATTTTGACGTGTGGTTGTTGCTACTTATATTGTTCTTCCCGACTCGGTTTGTTTGTTTGTTGATTTTGTTCTCAGGTTTTTTATTCATACAGTTTGTTTCCAAAACCAGATCACCGTGAGGTATGTATAATATTTTTTATGGATATGTTGTATTTGTGTTGGTTTTGTTCTTAGGTTTTTGAGATGGGTTAGTGGTTTTATTTGTATTTAGATTTAGTTTTAGCTCTAGGTATATCATAGTTTTATTTGTGCCTTTGTGCATTTCTGTGCATATTTTGTTATAGAGATTTTAAAGTGGTAGGCACAAGTTAATTGCATCAAACTCACCATTTCTTGGCCAATTAAAATATACGTCTCTCGTATTTTTTTGTATATAATTATTTGGGATAATTGGTGTGATATACAGGGGTTTGTGATTTTTAGGTTCTCATTTTTCCTGATTTCTTTTCATTTTTCTTGATTGAGATCTATTTTTTGTGACTCCTCATTATGGCCACAATTTATTGAATGTTACTGTAACAATTTATACATTGGTTGTTGTGATAATATTTTTGGAAAATATTTTATTCTTAAGGTTCGATGGGAGTTATGGGTTTGATTTTATTGTGTTTCAGCTCTTTGGAGGTTTTCAACAACCTCACTAATTGTTGGACTTTTTTAATTTCTTTGAAATTTGGATTTTGTACATTTTTCATGTTAAAGGTGAGATCGTGGATAAAAATGAGTTAGTGGCTTTGATTTATACTCTTAACTAGATGCGGATCATTTGAATACAATTTTATTTTATATTTTTTATGGGAATTACATCCTCCATTCTTAGGCTATTTGATCTTTTTATTTAGATCATTATATCTTTGATTCCTTTGAACTATAAAATGGTTTTGCCTCTTCACATAGTTTCACTAACAATAACTTTGTGTTTTTAGTTTTTTTTTTTTCTTAGTTTGCTTTCTACTCAAAACCTTTTGAAACCATTTGTTTAGGTCCATATCCAATCATTATAAAATTAGAATGATCATGGATTCATTCATGTCTCGACTCTTTTTTCTTGGTTTTGTTATTGATCATGGAGGATGATATTTCGGAGGAGCATGATATCGTTCATCACATATTTTTCTTTTGTTTTGTTTAACTATTTAATATAAAGGTTGGAAAAAACTTCTTTAGAATCGATTATGTTGACTACATTATGACATTTTTCATACACTAATGTGTTTTCTGCAATTATAGAAGGAGCAATGCAAAAGAACTTCAGTTTCATGTCCTGTATAATAAGCTAATAGGCTCAGCTGCTGTATAACATGTAAAATAACTATGAAGGGACACGTATTTCCTAGGATAGTGAACTAAATCTTTGGATCACGTGGCATGGGTTCCTGTGATTCCTTTTACCTAACATATGTATCTATTATGTAATGTAATGCATATGCATATGCGGTTATAACTATGTGGTGTTATTGGGGCTTATAAAGACCATCTCCACTTGTAAGGACATTTTGTCCATTATTTCTATGTATGTCATAAGCCATTACATTGTTGAAGAAATTCAAGATCACATCGTCATCAACGGATCCGAATATCAAAGAATTCAAGGAATTAGTTTTCTGGTCAGCCGGACTGGTCCACCTGTATCAAAAAGAAATCGGACCGCACCGGATCGATCCGCCAACGAACCGATCCGCCTCAAGACGGACCAATCCGCTTATGCTTAATCCAGTAGACCCCGGACCGATTGCGAACCAAACAAGCCCTATTCAAAAAATAATCGATCCGACCTCGGACCGGTTTGGATCAGAAGCGGACCGATCCGCCTGGGATAAAATCATGCAAATCGTGTTCAGATTTTTTAGGGCCAGGTTTTCTTTTATAAACCAACTTCAGAGATTTGTTTAGCAAGACTTTCATAGACGATTTTCAGAGTCCAAAAACTATAAGTCTTCATCTTTGTGAGTCCCAAGACTCATGTTTCGATTCACACAACTTTTCAAACCCTTATGAATCTGTTTGCAACCCAAGAACACAATCGTGTGTCTGTTCATACCCTTGTGGAGAAAACCGTTCTTCTTCTTCATTGCTGCCCTCCTGGAAAGGGAAAGTTCCAACCGCCGACTACAGATCCGACGCCTGCGGGTAATTCTGTGTCACTGTATTTTCATTGTAATCCGAGAATTTGTATGTTACAATATTATAATGAAAATAAATAGTTTTGCCCCTTTGGGGGATTTTTCCTCACATGTGTGTGTTTAAATGTTCTTGCATGTTTCATCATCTTGTTCAACCATATATACATGCATGTTCAGGACTTCACTGATAAAACTGTGTTTAATTAAATAATATCTCTATTTGGACGCACGCGCACTCTTTCAAATTGGTATCAGAGCCAATTACACAACTTTACCGTGTAATTTTAGGCAAAATTTTTCTAAGATATCAATTTTCAGAAAAAAATTGATTTTTGAAAACGAGTGTGTTCATAATGGAGAAATTATATAATAAAATGCAAGTTTTTTATGGGACAAACTATGCATATTGGAAATCCCGCATGAGATCTGCATTAAAAGCCATTGATGAACGTGTCTGGATTTTGGTTGAAAGATGGTGGATACCTCCCTCCGTCACTGTTGAAAGTGTGACAAATTTAAAACCTGTCACCCCTTGGACTGAAGAAGAATTTAAATGGTCATCTTTTAATTCTAAGGGTCTAAGTGCTATTTCTGGGTCTATTACTCCTGATGAGTTCAAACGCATAATGACGTGCACCACGTCAAAAGAGGCATGGGATGTTTTGCAACTTTTACCCATGAAGGAACTAATGTTGTGAAAGAGTCTAAATTGCAAAATTTAACAACTCAATTTGAAACCAACACCATGCATGAAACTGAATGTTTTGGTGATTTTTATGCTAGGCTTTCTGACATTGTTAATACTAGCTTTAATCTTGGTGAACATATTCCCAATGCTAGAGTTGTTAAAAAGATTCTTCGTTCCCTTCCTAAGCGTTTCATCCCTAAAGTCACTGTGCTAAATTCTATGGGTAATCTAAATACGCTAAAATTGGAGGAACTTGTAGGAGACTTGTAAACATATGAAATTGATATGTTTCCTAAAACTACTAAGGCTAAAGATAAGGGAATTGCACTTAATACCCAAGAGAGAAAGAGTGAGGGGTCGTCAAGAAAGAGAGGAGAGTCATCTAGAAAAAGAGAGACAGATACGTCAGATTCTGAGTGTGATTTTGACTTAGATGATTTGGCCCTTTTTGCTAAAAATTTCAAGAGAATTCTCAAATTCAAGAAAAATGGTAATTTTAAAGATAAAAAGAAGTTTGAGAAAAATAAGTTTGAAAGAAAAATGAAAAAGTTTTTAAAGATCCTCCTAAGAAAGAAAGTGAGAGATGCTTTGAGTGCAACGGTAGGGGTCATAGAGCTTTTGAGTGTGCTACTAGGCTGAACAGAGAAAAGGGCAAAGCTGTCCTTAATGCTACCCTTAGTGATGACAGTGAGGTCCAGTCGGTGGATTCTGGAGACGAGTCATCACATGAGTGTAACTTCACCGCATTCATGGCTAGTCATGTGATCACTTCTAGTACTCCTCACGACAATGAGGATGTTGCATCACAGGAACACCTCGACAGTGAGATCGATGTAAGTGAGGGGGAGGATGACACAAGTGAGAGAGAGAGTGATCTTCAACGCGCTTACGCCGAGCTATATTCTGAGTCCTTTAAAACTAAAAAGCGAAACAAAGCGTTAGTTCTTAGGATCACCACTTTAGAGGAAGATTTAGGAAAAGAAAAAGAGAGAGAGAGTTCTCCACCTGAACTACCTTAAGAGAGAGAGAGTCTGCATGTATTGAGAAAGAGAGTTTGTTTAGAGAGAGAGAGAGAGAGTTGTTTTGAGAAAGAGAAAGGGGACTTGACTAAACAAGTGGCTAGTCTTACGAGTGAGCTTCATTCCTCCGTGGAGACTCAAAAAAAACTTTAATCCCTTGTAGCCCAGCTTACTCATGATCTTGAGTGAGCCCGGGAAGTCAAGGTTCAAATAGAGGACAGATCTGGAAAGAAGGGGAAGATGCTCCTCGGCCCCACTTTAGGTTTTGGTGATCGACAGGGAATTGGTTATGATGGTGCCTCCACGTCCCAAATTGCACCTGGACCAATCTCTGAGTTTACTACAACTCCTTATGGTCATTGCCAAAATCCTCGAAGGAAAGTTCGACTAAGAAAAGCAAATCAAGGTCCTCCTAAGACTATGTTCTTTTGTACATATTGGAAAAAAAGGCCACTTGAGGGAGTTTTACTATAATTTGGGTCGGACACGACGTACTACTGCTTCACCACGTCATACTGATAAGTTTGCCAGTCTGAGAGAGCGTGTTGAGTTTTTAGCTGCAACATCACAGAGACTGATGAAGGAATTCCGACGGATGTCTTTGCCGTCTGTAAATGCTTCTCACATCCCGGATAAAACCAACAACAACAAGGGTGAACAAAAGGTCACCACTTTGTGGGTGCCTAAGAAAAATAAGAAAGTCCTTGTTGTCCATGTCGCTCTCAAAGCTCATAATACCTCACAGTGGTATTTTAATAGTGGGTACTCCAGACACATGACAGGTGATGCCTCATTTTTTACCTACCTTGAGGATTATAATGATGGTAGGGTCACCTTTGGAGATAGGAGTCAGTCTAGCATAGTAGGACGAGGTACAGTAGAGTTACCAGGATTTCCTAAGCTAGAGAATGTTTTATACGTCAAAGGTTTGAAAGCAAACATTCTCAGCATTAGCCAGCTGTGTGATGCTGAATTTGCAGTAAAGTTTGATCGGGACGCGTGTAATGTTTACAATCAAGCTGGTAACTTTTAGTTCAAGAGGTGAGGACCAAGGATAATTGCTATGGGGTTGTGCCCACTTCCTCACTTATTTGCAACAGTGCCATGATTACTCCTATGGATTTGTGGCACCAACATCTAGGTCACGTGAACGTTAGAGATTTGACTCGTTTAGCCAAAAAGGACCTAGTACGTGGCTTACCATCTCTTGAAAAGTCAACTTCCACGGTTTGTGGACCCTGTCAGTTGGGAAAGCAAATTCGGAGCCCTCATAGGAAGTTGCATTCCATTACCACCTCCCGAGTACTTGAGCTGATTCATATGGATCTTATGGGTCCTAATCGTACTGAGAGTTTGGGTGGTAAGAGGTATATCCTCGTGATGGTAGACGATTTCTCCAGATATTCCATTGTACGTTTTCTGAGGGAGAAATCTGATGCTGTAGAGTTTTTAACGACCAAGCGCCGTGTCCTACAAAATCAACACGGAGTCACTATTAATAGGATTCGTAGTGACAATGGTACAGAATTTAAGGAAGCAAAAGTAGATCTCTACTGTGATAGCCTTGGGATCAAACATGAGTTTTCTGCTATGAAGACTCCTCGGCAAAATAGGATTGTTGAGAGAAAGAATAGGACGATCCAGGAAATGGCTAGATCTATGCTTCTAGGTCCTAATGTTTTTAGGAGATTTTGGGCAGAGGCAGTGTCTATTGCATGCCACACGATGAATAGGGTTTACCTGCGTCCACACACACTTAAGACGTCTTATGAATTGTGGACTTGAAAGAAACCTAACCTTGCATATTTCTGTGTTTTGGGGAGTAAATGCTTCATCCTACGGGATAGAGAGAAATTTGGAAAGTTTGACTCCCGAAGCGACGAGGGAATATTCTTAGGCTATTCATCGAATAGTAGAGCGTAACGGGTTTTTAACCTCAAGAGCTCTAAGGTTATGGAGTCAATAAACGTCACAGTGCAAGATGACGATCCTCCGACAGTTATTGATCATAACCTACAGTGTGAGGATGAGGACTTTTCTGGCAGTGATTTACATATCCCTCACCCATACTATGTGGACCCTACTCCTGTGTTAGGGGACACACCTGCTTGGGTTCGCAATAGTCATGACCCTACCTCCACTGTAGGTGATCCCACTCTTGGGGTCAAAACTCGTTCTCAACTAGAAAACGTCGTTAGCCACAATTGCTACACGTCCAAAGTCGATTCCAAGAATCACAAAGAAGCACTCAAGGATGAACACTCGATATCTGCTATGCAGGATGAGTTACTTCAGTTTAAAAAGAACAATGTCTGGGAACTAGTCCTCCGACCTAGTGAGACTAATGTGATAGGTACCAGGTGGATTTTTAAGAATAAAATGGATGAAAATGGTACCATAATCAGAAAAAAGGCTAGGTTGGTCGCTCAAGGCTACACATAGATAGAGGGTGTAGACTTTGGGGAGACATTTGCTCCTGTTGCGAGGCTTGAGTCCGTCCGCTTACTACTCGCCATCGCATGTCATCTGCGTTTTAAGTTATATCAGATTGATGTCAAGAGTGCCTTCCTGAATGGCATTCTACATGAGGAGTTTTATGTGGAACAACCAAAAGGGTTTGAAGACCCTAAGCACCCGGAACACGTCTATTATCTGAGAAAAGCCTTGTATGGTTTGAAGCAAGCACCTCATGCTTGGTATGAAAGGCTTAGTTCCTATCTCTTAGCCCGTGGCTTCAAGAGAGGGGGAGTTGATATGACGTTGTTCGTCAGGAGAGATGACGGTGCTATTCTGGTTGCCCAAGTCTATATGGACGACATAGTCTTTGGATCCACATGCTCCCAGCATGCTCACCACTTCGAGGAGGAGATGAAAAGTGAGTTTGAGATGACCATAGTAGGTGAGCTTACTTTCTTCCTTGGTCTCCAGGTTCGTCAGCTAGAAGATGAGATGTTCATCTCCCAATCCACGTATGCTAGAGACCTAGTGAAGAAATTTGGTTTAGACTCCGCTAAGCATGCTCGTACACCTATGAGTACTTCTATCAAGCTTAGTAAGGACACTTCAGGAAAGGACGTAGAGCAAACCTTGTATCGGAGTATGATAGGTAGTCTTCTCTACCTGACTGTCAATCATCCCAACATAGCCTTTAGTGTTGGAGTCTGTGCGCGATATCAGGCATCCCCGAAAGAGTCACACTTACTCGCTCTAAAACGTATTATCAAAGACGTGAGTGGGACTCTGTCATATGGTATTTGGTATTCCTTTGATACCAATGACCGTTTATCCCCCTATTCGGATGCCTATTGAGCCGGGGATGTAGATGGTTGTAGGAGCACGTCTGGTGGGTGTTTCTATTTTGGTTCTACTCATCTCCTGGTTGAGCAAGAAACAAAACTCCATCCCTTTGTCCACTGCGGAAGCTGAGTACATCACCACCGGGAGTTGTTGCACGCAACTCTTATGGATGAAGCAGATGCTGGAGGATTATGGGATTTCACAGGACACCATGACCATTTCCTGTGATAACACGAGCGCGATACACATATCCCGCAATCCAGTCCAGCATTCGCGCACAAAGCACATCAGGATACGCGAGCACTTTATACGTCAGTTAGTTGAAGAGAAAGTCGTATCCCTGAGTTTTGTTCCCACCGACCATCAGTTAGCCGATCTTTTCACGAAACCTTTAGATGCCCTTAGATTTGAGAGTCTTAGGAAGTCTTTGAGGATTTGCACAGTTGACTGAGGGGTTGGACCGTGTCTAGCATAGGATGCATTGTCATTTTCATATCATCTGTTTCCTTTTGCTAGCTTATATCTTTAGTTTTATTTCTTTTTGCTTTTTACATTTTTTTTTGATAAAAATTTAGAAAAGCACAAAAAGATTTTATTTTAATAAAATTTTGAAAAATCCAAAAAGATTTTCTTTTTATAAAAATTTTAGAAAAGCTCAAAAAGATTTTTGTATTTTATTTGCACCTTTTGTGGATGAGCATTTAAGATAGCCGAGTCACGACTTCCTTTCATATTTCCATGTGACTATTTGATAGAGATTTGAGACGCTACATCATTTCATCCATGTGCTTTACATTGCTTGGAGTCTTTGAGATGTGATTAGTGATATCTTTCTACATGTTTGACTCTTATCTCCTTTATTTCACACATGCATGACTTTATTTGATTATTTTACTTGTCTATCACATATTGGCTTGAGTGTTTCCATCTCAATTCTGTTTATACAACGAACAATATGCGATAAATCTTGACAAGACTGGAATGCATGTGAAAACCATTTTGGTGCGACTATGTGTTTAATTGAGAACGGGGAGGGACTGGGAAAGGTATTTATCTACTCTTTGCGCAAAAGTCACCGTTCAAAGGACCTAAAAATTGAGGAATTTTATTATCCGAGGTCCAAAGAGGTTAAAAGATCCCCGAAAAATTTAGAGGCAATAAAAAGAAATTCATGCTAATTATGGGCCATTTAGGTTTTTACACCAATTCTCCAAAGTTTGAGAATTTAGTTTATTCACCTCTAAAATAAAATATATATGAGGGAGTTTGGTTGGAGATTTTATAACGGGTTTGCACGTCTTTGAAATGCTTGCAAATGCGCAAAATAGTTTTGAACGTTATTGGGGTGGAAATCATTTTGACTTTGATTTGTTGATTTGCATAAGACGATGTCATCTAAATTCAATAATCTTTTCACCTAAGGATACTTTTGATGTTCATTCGTTGGGGGTACACATATGCATCGTGCACATATGATTGATTGAGTTTATTTACCTATCGAATGTGCTCACACCCATTCATTCCATTTCCATGACTTGGTTGTTTGAGTCTAAATCCATGGTGTGATTTTTGTAGTGTATTTTTTTCAAATGGTATTTTTTTTGTATGAAAAATTAAAAAAATCCCAAAATAGTTTGTGAGATTTTTTGAGCATCTCCTTGCAATAGCTTGTTTACCATATTGTTTGATGCTCTGTTTTGTGTACCGTGACACCCTGATTTTGCTTATTTGATTCATTCTTCTCATTTGTCTATTTGGGGACATCATAAAAAGGGGGAGAAAGAATTATCATTTTATGGAGAATTTCTGAGTTTTTAAGATTTGATAAAGTATGCTTTCATCATAAATTGGTATCTTTGTTTATCTCATTTCAAACTCGATACGTTATTTGGTATTTGCTTTGTCTCGTGTGTGTAGGTACTTCTTTGATGATCTCTAAATTGCACACCCTGATGAGAAAAGCGTTGAGATTCCTGAAGAGTTGAAGACCAAACGATGAAGTCTTATTCATTTGTATCTTTCCAGTTTTGGGTTCATGGAAGGGTAGATTTGTATAGGAATTTTAAAATTTGATAATTCGGATGGTTTATGTTTGTACCGGCATAAACATAGGGGGAGATTCGTAAGGAAATTTTGTCCACTATTTCTGTGTATGTCATAAGCCGTTACATCGTTGAAGAAATTCAAGATCACATCATCATCAACGGATCCGAATATCAAAGAATTCAAGGAATCAATTTTCTGGTCAGTCGGACCGGTCCGCCTGTATCAAAAAGGAACTGGTCCGCACCGGATCAATCCGCTAGTTTGGAAAAAGAACCGATCCGCCAACGGACCGATCCGCTTATGCTTCAATCCAGTAGACCCCGGACCGATTGCGAACTGAAGAATCCCTATTAAAAAAAGAACCGATCCGACCTCGGACCGATCCGGATCAGAAGCGAATCGATCCGCCTGGGATAAAATCGTGCAGATCGTGTTCAGATTTTTTAGGGCCAGGTTTTCTTTTATTAGCCAACTTCGGGGATTTGTTTAGCAAGACTTTCATAGATGATTTTCAGAGTCCAAAAACTCTAAGTCTTCATCTTTGTGAGTCCCAAGACTCATGTTTCGATTCACACAACTTTTCAAACCCTTGTGAATCTGTTTGCAACCCAAGAACACAATCATGCGTCTGTTCATACCCTTGTGGAGAAGACCGTTCTTATTCTTCATTGCTGCCCTCCTGGAAAGGAAAAGTTCCAGCCGCCAACTACAGATCCGAAGCCTGCGGGTAATTCTGTGTCACTGTATTTTCATTGTAATTCGAGAATTTGTATGTTACAATATTATAATGAAAATAAATGGTTTTACCCCTTTGGGGGATTTTTCCTCACATGTGTGTGTTTGAATGTTCTTGCATTGCATGTTTCATCATCTGGTTCAACCACATATAGATGCATGTTTAGGACTTCACTGATAAAACTGTGTTTAATTAAATAATATCTCTATTTGGACGCACGCGCACTCTTTCATCATTTGTCAATTTTAATAGTTAACAAGATCATTTTGGTATATAGATTTGTAAAATTCACCTTTTTATTTATATTTACAAGTACTACCGATAGAAAACTGTAAAGGGACTCTAGTTTAAGGGTAGATCTTCCTTCTTTCTAGAAAGCCTTTCCATGAACGAAAACTAAATGGGTTTGTCTTATATACAAGCTGCCAAGGTAGAACCTTGGCCATTTTATCCGATCAGTGTTAAGGTAGCTACTGATTCGAACATTGATTTCACTGTTGAGGAAGGTTCATGTGGGTCCAGAATCGTGTTCTTTCAAAGGGAGTTGGTGGGCAGGGTGGGCAGCTCGGAAAGTGTTCCACCGATGTTAGAACATATGAGGAGGTGGAGGAGGTGGGTCACGTATTTTTGGCGATCAGTTGGCGGAGTTGTGGTTCGCTACCTGAACGTCACTGCTTTTTGCTTCGTTTTCGCCTCGGGTAGTGAAGCAGAGAGGGTGTTGAAATTGAAGAGTTGGTGTGTTGATGTTGTTCGACTTTTTTTAGATAGATGGCATCCGTTGGGTGCGTCTCTAAATCTTTTCGTAGATCGAGTACACACTGGATCCGGGTGATAGGTCTCCCACTTCATCTATGGGGTGTAAAGGTGTTCCAAGCTATTGGCAACAGGTGTGGGGGATTTGTTAAAGTTGATGAGTAGACACTGACTGGTGAAGATCTTAGGTGGGCATGGTTATGTGTTAGACGTAATGCTGCCTTACCGGAGTCAGTGACTATGGAAGCTGAAGGTTGGATCTTTGAGTTACTAATCTGGCCGGAGTTGACGAGTCAGTGCTATCCAAGGGAAGTATGAAGGGGTATATGCAGGGAGCAAAGGCAAATCCATTTTCGTTTTAATTCTAGGTTGGGTGAGAAGAGGGTTCGTTCTAAGTCTGGAAGAATCGTTTGTGAGGGGAACCGTTTGGACGCCAAGTCTAATGACAAGGGTAAGCAGAAGTGCAAACTGCTAAGCAGTATTGCAGTAGCAGGTTGGATATGGCCTTAGCTGTGAAGTCGAATGTTGCACGGATGGATATTTAGGCCAGCTCATCGGAGAGTATGAAGGTGGTGAAGAAGATGGTTATGACCACGGAGGGTGCGAACATCGGGGTTTGCGATGGCAGAGCTGACATCCTGTCCTCGTCGACGGGTGCCGTTATGGAACAGTTGATTATGGGGTCAGCCGTTACCCTCGGTTTGCGTATGGATGATACTAAGGTGATGGTGATGCCTATCTTGGAGTGTGGGAATCATAGGGTACTATAGGTAGGTCAAGTCGGTAGTAGGGTAGTTGTCAATTCTATAGCTGTTAGTCTCCTTAAGCTGAGTACTTTAGGGGACGAAAGTGGCAAGAAATGTTTGCCAGTTACTGGTTTTAAGGCGTCTGCCAAGCATGTGGGCCCAAGCAAGGTAAGCCATTTGGGAAAAGTGGGTGCATTTGGTGTAAACATGAGTGGTCCCATGTGCTCCAAGCAGCCTTTGGTTAAGGAGCCGAGTATAGTTTTTGCACGAGTAAAGGTTTTGCGTCCATGTTTGGAGGGCCCCTAGATTTACGGGCTTAATAACTTAGATGAGGGGGATTCTTTTGAGGTAGGTGGCACATTAGGGCCAACAGATTTGGAAAAATCCAATGCTCATCCTGTTAGCACACTTGTGGTTAACATTGAGGGGTAGTCTCTTGTTAAGCGTGGCAAGTGCTTGTTGCTTTTAAATATGGTGGGACATTGTCTGAATTCGGGTAAGGTGTTACAAAGATGTTTTTTTAGTAGACATTTAAAGGTGAATAGTGAAAAAAATAAGAAGAGGGTAAAAGTGGGTAGTTTGAAAGTTCTTAAGGGTGCAGTAGAGATGTGGGTCACATATGCTAAACCTCTTTTGGCACTTGTACCAAATAACATTATTGTTTAGAATCATTTAAATTTATGGGGTTCTCATGAAAGGGAGTCTGTGGTGCGTGGTTTGAGAGTAGGGGCTCAATCCTGTTATGATTATGGAGACACTAGTGGTGTGGGGATTTTTGATAGTGAGTTTATCGATCACTTTAATGAAAAGACGGGGCTTAGCAGCGTGGAGGGCAAGTACTTATATGAGGATGATTCGAACGAGTCACGGGAGGTGGGAGGAGGAGGCAAGGGCTTTGTATATACTAATGTGACCGATCATAAAATTTGGGTGGATATCGATATCCCTAGACAGGAAGAGGCCTTTGAAGAGGGAGAGGGAGAGGGGGAGGGGTGGGAAGAGGACCCGGTGGGATGGATAGATAATTTGATAGGTGGTTTCAATAAGATGGTCGGGGTAACCTTGGAGGGGAATTAGGATAAGACACGATTACTCTTCGAGAATATATGAGGTTATGGGAGGGCAGAGGTGCTTGTTGTCCACCCTGGGTGCTATGTTTGCTTTGGGCGGCGATTTTGTTTGGGCGGAGTCCGTGGTTGTTCATTTTTTTGGGGGGTGGCAAAATTTCGGCATGTGGTGTGTTCGCTTCGTGTGTTATGGGGGTGGTTGTACCATTGGTGCTTGTTGATTGATACGGTCATTTGTCCTTGAGTTGGTGGTTTCTTTGATCGTTATATTTTTAGTGGGGGTAGTTTGTTGGTCTCTTTCCTTGCTTTTGATTGTGTTGTACACTCCATGTATACGGGTTTGATCCGTTAAACGATTTGGTTTCTATATAGCATTTAATTATAAAAAAAAAAAGAAAATTGCAAAGGACATCAACGATATTATGAAAATTTTAAGAATTGTGTTAAGTGGTTTGATTCAAAAATGATTTAACCGATAACTATGTAGTGCTCCAACAGTTTCAACTCCGAGTTGTGTACTTAAAATATCATATTGGACGTATTCTTTCGTTATACTATAAATATGTCACATTTGAAAATTTTTCCTTATGTGGCACGTTGCATAAGGATTGAAGAAGTATGGTAGGTTTCAAGTTTGATAAGAATTTTTGAAAATATAGAAATGATCATCAGTGTGTGCAGTAGACATAGATAACAACAATTGGTGTAGATATTCGAGAGGAAAATTAAGTCAGTGACCTAAGTTAGGGCCATCGTACTAGCATTATTTTTGTATTAATGTACACAGTTGCCAGCATTTTATGGAGTATGAGTATTTGAGTCAATGTTATTGTACGAGAATTGGTCATCAACCCGACCTGGACAAAATGGTGATATTTGGTTCTTTGTTCATTATTTAAGAGCTTGCATTATTATCAACATTTACACCTAACATCTCTTAAATAACACAATGAGTAGGTCTTGCTTAATTATTTTAGATATTATGAACTTTTTTTTAGCTTGATTGTAGTTGTTTCCATTTTTAGTTTAATTCCTTTTCCATTAAAGGTTTTTTTAACTCCTTTTGTAAGATTAAATAAATCCAGATATTTTATTTATATAGATTCTTCTCGATTACATGAATTGAATACTATGAGTTGATTATGGGTGTGGGGATTACATTTATGCACATTATATATAATTGATTGTATAATCATTCAGGATCATGAATTGTTTAAATTTCAGGTACAATTTGGTATGAGGGCGTCACATACATTGTAGATGAAGTGACTACGCATCTTGTGACATTTCCCTAATTTCATATCAGGTTATCAAACTTTAGGGGGTCTTTAAGAACCTTGCTTTTAGTTGATTCTCACTGGGGTGTTTTATACTATTATAGAATTTGGTTTGAGTTCCTAATTGAGTGACTACCATATTGATTTGAGTTAAAGGTCCACATAACATGCTTCTTATTTTGTGATTATGTTAACACAGTTACATGGGAATTAATGTTGACATGGTACTATCAACCAAGTCAGCCTTAGCTTTATACTATTATAGAATTTGCTAGACATGTTCGTTTTGACGAACACAGCTTTCCCTTTACTCCCACAAACTCAACACGTGTTTCACTCGCATCTCCATCATGGGGATCACTCTCCACCATCCTAAAGCCACCTCAATCCTCTTTTACCTACTCCCTGTCCATACCCTCACCCTGCACTGCCTCACACACCCATCCACTAACGCTGCCCATGCCCAGACTGCCCAATTCTGCAGCTCCACGACCTCCTCTCCACTCCAATGCCACTAATATACCTGCTACTACGAAACTGCCTCACGACCCTTTAATCCACTCTCCTGCTATACCTGCTACAAACACACTACCTCATGGACCTGTTATCCGCTCTCCTGTCCATAACTCCCAACCTCTATCCTCTACTGCTCTATTACCCCCCACTGCCATACCTGCTACAAACCATGCCCCATGGACTAACAATTTTCTTTTGACAAATTAGTTAATAACAAAAATTTAAGTTTCTTATTGTGTGAGTTTACTTATCTAACGACATAAATGACTTTTTATGTTTCAATATATATATTTTTTAATTTTTAGACCAATTAAAACTATGTGAGGACTACAATGCTTCTGACGTTAATTCCCCCAAAAGAAGACATTACGGGGTTCAACTTCAATGGGAGTATGATATCTTTTGACAAATTTATTTTTTATTTATTGTTGTTGATATGGATTTCTTTTTTCTACTCGAGAGTTAAAATCTCGAGGGTGCTTTTTCCCTATATAATGGCAGGATGTTTATTCCCTATATATTTTTTTTAGGTGGATGCCTTGACAACGAAGCGTGGGAACGGAGGAGGATGGGTTATTGAGCGACTTTTAAACCAGGTTAACAAGATGTGTCTTTGAACTTTCTTATCTTTCACATTAATTATCTTTATTTCGAAATTTGTTGTTGGGTGCAAATTTGAAAATGATTGGGTTTCTACTTTTCGAAGCTACTGATAGAGCTACATAGCACAGATCCTCGACAAGGTGTTTATATAATTGGTTCCACTAATAGGTAAAACTTCTTAAATTATTTTATGATCAAAATGATTATTCTAGAGCACTTTTGTTATGTGACAGTGATTAATCTAATCACATATTGTTGTGTGATCTATTGATCAGAGCAATTTTTTTATGGAGAAGTTTTGTTATGTGAGAGTGATTAATCTAATCACGTATTGTTGTATGGTTTAATCACGTAAAGGAGGTAATTTTGTATTTTATGTGCCCAATTATTCTTATGGAAATAGTACCATTGCGAGAGTTAAAGTTTCTAAAGTTAGTAACCCACTAATAGTTGATGAAATTATTGTGTGGCAAGATGTTGTCTATTTGTATTTCAAGTTCAACCTTTACTATTTTTGGTTCCAAAAAATCTATGAATATATAATTTTCTTTTTCTAATCCTTTGCTTCGTTTTCATTTCTGCAGGCCTTTGATATACAGAGTTGCTAATTCAGTTTTTTTGTCCGTGTTTCGCACTGTTGGGTATTCTGGATAAGATATAAGAAATCAATGTCTGTTAGTTATTTCTTTATTATTTGAAAACTAATTTTATGTTAGTGATTCTGATTTCAAAGTATTATCAACCACCTATGTTCCAGCATTAAGGTCATCGGATGTTCAAGAATAGAACTTGAAACTTTGGTGGTCACCTCAAATTATTAAGTGATGTACTACTCAATAAGGTCTCGATTTAGTCATAACAATGACTATAACTATGAACTTTTTTTATTTTTTTGTAAGTGATCAGATCAAAATATTGAGGCCTCAAGCCCTAGCTAATATAGGCAATACGTCTATGTTATTGTAATATGACTATTTATATCTATAGAGCCTCTTGATTATAAAACAAAACTCAATTTCTTCCTACTGTATTATCTTAAAATTGCTCATATATCCAGACTTCCCTGATTACACTTGTTGTGTTTAACCAATGATCAAGCAAAAGAGCTAGTTGTATGATTGCTTATTTTGAACCAATGTCACTTCGGCCTCATCATATATGGTCTATAGAAATGTTCATGTGCCCTGCATCAGCATGGTTCTAATTTGGGAATGATATTCCTTTTGCTAATTGGCAGGTCATTATAATTTTAGTATAAACACCATTATTTATGATATTTTTCATTGTAATTGCTTATGACAGGGGTGTTTGATTATTTTTGTTAGATCGACAACATGAAGGAATTATTTATGTAGCAGTGTAGGGGTGCTTACAAGGTATGAAGTGGGAGTACTTAGTAAATATGTCTACTACTACTAGTATCACTTTCATGCCTCCTGACTTTGGTAAGCCTTCAATCAAATTTGTGCCAATTTTCTCCCATGGTTGAGTAGGAATTGGGAGGGATTGTAGTAAATCTGGCCAGCGATAGGGTTCTGATTTGTTTTATTGGCAGCTGATACATTTCATAACTAGTTTTTTGCCATCCTTCTTCCATCCTGGCCAAAACATTTACTGTTGGGCTCTCATATAGGTTTCTCTAATACCCCAATGTTCTCCAACAATTTATCCATGAATCTATTCTCGTAACTTCTGCCTCGGTTCTTGGCCTGGTCCCACTACCAGTCTATTTTTTTTATTTTCAACATGCCTTGTAATAATTTCTACTCAATAGAAGCTTTAGAGTTGATCAAAATTTAAAAGATCAACTCAGTGAGATGCGCGTCCCCCTCACAGATGTTAATGAAATCTTGTATCCATTGAGGTTTTACTACTGAGATAGCATTCAACACAACCTCTTCACCATGTCTCATTCAAAGTGCACTATCCACATTGTTCCCAGACCCCCTTTTGGATTGAATTTGATAGTTTTATGTTCATATTTATTGAATTTATTATTTAATTGGATTTTTTTGTCTAAAGTGTAATCATGTGGTACTTTTAAGCTTTTGGTTATTTTTTTTTAGAATAGGATGCAAGTATAGAGTAAAGTGGTAAGAAAGAAATTGAGAGAAGACTAGAAAAAGAGAGAAAGGAAATGTGTAATATTGGAGCCATGTATGATATGAAAAGACCTGACCAACCATTTGAACATACTTGAGAAACTATGCAGACGTATTACACTCCAACAGTTGGAGAAGCATGTCAGAACTACGGGAGCATTTTCAGGCGCCCTCAAGGCATTTATATCAGCTTGAAAGAAAAGTACGGTTATATAATTATAATATCTTTTGTTCCATTATTCGTGGATATTCAATAAAATGTTATTTGTTATTCAAATATTGATTCAAGCAATAATGTGTACTTGAATTTTTTAGGGGGAGGATTCTTGAAGTGTTAAAAAATTGGCCCGAGAAGGGTATTCAAGTAAATGTTGTTACTGATGGCGAGCGTATACTAGGGCTTTGGGGATCTTGGATTCCAGGTAAATCTCCCCAAATTGATTTTCTCTTAAATCCACCAATAAGCAACAATATGAACGCAACCCGCCCGAAATTATGGATGCTTAGGTTCTGGTCCTCGACGAGAAGATATTTTGGCAAAACACTCAAGTTTTTTTCACTTTAATATGTTACAGTTCGCAAAGATAAAGGGACCGCACGGCAAAGTTTAAAAATTTAGCGACTGCGCACTAAAATTTCAAAAACATTGGTTTTTTACTAAGTTGACCAATTCTTAGTCTTAGGGACTTAGCACACTAATTGTCTACAAAATTTATCAGGATTGTGCGAAATCTGAAAATAGCTTCCTCTTTAGAGGGAACATCAACAAAAATATTTGTCTTATACCGCTGTTTTCCATTAGCAAAAATTCAGGCCATTTAGTTCAAATGTCTTCAAAAGAGTATAGACTTTTATTGTACATAAAGACTTCGAGCGCGGCTTGTTAAGTCAACTAAAATTTTTGGTTCATCAAAAAGTCCTCAGGTGAAATTGAATTTATGGATGCGATCCCTCGATGAAGGGTTTTTGGATACGGTTTGAATACTTCACCGAAATCATAGATACCGTACGCCTAATCTTCAAAGTGTCTGGACCACATCCTAATAGTTAAAAGCATTTGCATTTTTATCAAAATTTGTTTCTTTAGGGACCTAATTGGGAAAGACTAAAAAATTCAGGCCCTTGAACAAGTGAATATGCAGTGTTGGCTCTGTGCCACCTCTCTCCTCGGACATGTTATGGGTTGGCCTTGAATATGAATAATGAGTTGGGAGATAGAGCCTCTCTCTCTCTCTCATGTATATGTTGAATAATTCACATTATTGATTTAAATAGTTCATATGTTACGGGGGATGGGGATTCCTGTTGGAAAAATTTCTTTGTATACAACACTTAGAGGAGTTCGTCCTTCAGTAGTAAGCATTACTATAACCATTGCCCATTTTTTGTGGTCTTCTTTAATTGATATTTTTTTTCTTTTCTCCTATTTTTTTTTGTTTGATTGCTAGATCCTTTTAGACCTGTTTGGTTCAAGTTGAGATATATTCTTTCACCTGGGTAATAGTAAAAGTTTTTTCACCAGGTTCAAGTTATGCAACTTGAAAAGTTTCACTTTAACCCTTGTTGAAAATATATCATCCTGACTTCGAAGGGATGTTATGATCAACATGATAAACGGAGGAATGTTGTCTTCGATGAATATGATACTCCAAAAGTGGTTAATTATGGGGTTACGAGTGCCCGAGCTATAAAGATACCTGATGGTATGGAAAATACTAGTGATGCTCTTATTAGGGAAGTTGGGTATTCATATTTTAAGTCTCCATACTACTACTACTAAAGCTTTCTTAGAATTGTTCATGAGATTTTTCGACTTGGGTTTTACTTATCTATGTGCTGAACTTATGATAAAGGTTGCAAACAAAATTAATGATTCTACTGCTGGTGATGGTACCACAAATGCTTCAATTCTTGCACATGAGATTATCAAACTTGGTCTACTGAAATACCCCTCCCTTTGAATTCTTCTGTATAGAGGTATCTCGGTCGTTTCGCAGTGTTCGTTATGCGTCTTCTTCAATATTTGCTCGGCCTCCTCTGGGCTAACGCATCTCGACAGCCATCCTCCTGTATTTCTAAAATAGAGATTCCCCTGGCATGTAAAATATTGGGCCAACTCTCTTAGCCCCATCGCCCCCTCACCAGACTCCAAGTGTATCTTAATATCCCACTTCTTCCTCCATTGGTAGTATTGACTGTACTACCGAAGGGGCTGTTCTTCGTTGGATCACAATTGTAGTCTCATCGATTTTCATTATCATCTTCTGGGCAATAGTGGCATAGGCGTCGGGATGGCGGTTCATCGTTCTGGGATGTCTCCTGATCTTGGTCCGATGGAACTGGTTGAGGAGCCTTTGAATGATTGCTCGATAGGGCGCCAAGCTCATGTGTTTCAACGCATATTCTCCGTTTACCTGCTGAATTACCAAGTTCGAGTCACCCTTAATGCAGAGTGAACGGATTCCCCTCCGAAGAGCCTCTAGAAGCCCTAGTACCAACGCCTCGTGCTCTGCTTCGTTATTAGAGCAAGGGAAATCAAGTTTGTAGGAAAGGCAAATCTCTTCCATCCCTTTTGAAAGAACAACCCCTGCTCCTCCCTTCTTTTCTGCCAAAGATCCGTCGAACTGCATCGTCCATTCCTCCTCAGTTGCATCCAGGTAATTGGCCTGCAGATCATCTCCTGGAATGTCTTCCCTAGGTGGCTCAAAGGTTCCTAAAGGGAGGATAGCCAATAAGTCCGCATACGCCTGGCTTTTGATTGTGCGAGGGACCACGCATTTTAAGTCATATTCAAAGAGAATGAGGAACCATCTAGCTGCCCTACCAATCAATATAGTCTTTGCGAGCAAATATCTAATTGGGTCACATCTAGTTATAATATGAATGGTAAAAGACAGCATATAGTGCCTAAGTTTTTGTGCTACAAAGACCAGGGCTAAACAATGGTTTTCTAAGCTAGTATATCTAATTTCTGGCCCATGTATAATTCTGTTGAGGTAGTAAACCGGTCGTTCTTGTCCGTCTACTTCTTGTGCTAGCAGAGCTCCAACGGACCTCGTGGTGGATGTGAGGTATAGCTGCAACGGGGCTCCCGCCTGAGGAGGAACCATGATTTGTGGTGATATGAGCAGCTTTTTCAGCCCAACGAGGGACTTCTGGTGAACCTCTTCCCATCTGAATTTCGTGTTCCTTCATAGCAGCTGCATCAGTGGGTGTGTTATTTCGGCCAATCCAGGCACAAATCTCCGAAGGTAGGAGACTTTACCAAGAAAACTTTTCAGCTCCTTCGCCGTTTTTGGACATGGCATTTCCACTGTTTGTCCTGGTCCATCTGTACCCCTTGCCGATTAACCACGAAGCCTAAAAACTTACCACTTGTTACCCCGAAGACACACTTTAACGGGTTCATCCTTAACTTGTACCTCCTGCACCGAGCAAACACCTTCCTTAAATCGTTCAGATGGGACTCTTCCTTCTTCGGTTTGATGACCAAGTCGTCCACGTAGAATTCCACAAATTTGTGGAAGAAGTCATGAAAAATGGCCATCATCGTTCTTTGGTACGTAGCTCCGGCGTTCTTGAGTCCAAACGGCATTACCTTGTACATGAAGTTGCCCAACGGTGTTCTGAATGTTGTTTTCTCTGCGTCAGAAGGGTCCATCTTGATCTGGTTGTATCCCACATATCCATCCATGAAGCTGTACATCTCATGACCAGCCGTGGCGTCTATCAAACTGTCGATGGAGGGTAGGGGAAACTCATCCTTAGGGCAAGCCCTATTCAAGTCTCTGAAATCCACGCAGATCCTTATTTGGTTTTTGTCTTTCTTCCCTACTGGCACAATGCTAGATAGCCAGAGGGGGTGTTGTATAGGCTTGATAAACCCTGCTGTTAACAAGCGTTAGACCTCTTCTTTAATCTTTAAATCTATTTCAGGCTTGTACGTTCTTGTTGCCTGCTTTACTGGAATAGCCGAAGGGATCACGTTCAACTTGTGGCAGCTCACTTTCTCATCCAGCCCTTCCATTTCAGTGTACTTCCATGCGAAGACATCTATGAACTCCCGAATTAGGTTAACCAAGGCTTTTTGTTTCTCCTTAACAAGATCTTTCGAGATGAAGATAGGCCTTGGGTCTTCCCCTTCTTCTGCTAGGTTTAGTTGCTCCAACTCTTGTGCCTGGGGCCTTGGTTGGTCTGTCATGTAGTCTGGTTCTTCGGCGACATCTTCTACGAACTCTTGTATGCTAGAGTTGTCTATCACCATACACTACCCCCGTTGATCCACTAAAAAGCACTCGTATATCGGGTCAACCTCATTGTCAGTCTTTTCAGCCGCCCGTTCACACCATTACAAGCGGTACACCACTTTTCCCTCTTCAGTGACAATCTTCTTGCATTGCCTACTGGTAGTTGTTGCCACGGCCTTTCTCTTCCTTTCTCTGGAAGCCTCAGCGATTCTTTCCCCTGAAAAATGACTTAACACGCTTTGTCGTTGGACCTCATGCTAGCCTGGGTCTGCCCTAGGCCTCATCTTTTCTTTGAGCTGCTTCGAGATGTTCTGGGGTCGGGGGACCGTCCGGTATGTTTCCTCGATCCTCTTCCCCTCGCCACTCTCATTTAAAGGTCCCATTCTTTCTCTAATCGAGGGGACCCAGGCTCCCCCCATTCTCCTCGTTAGAACTCGCACGTCCTCTTCGAGCTCTGTATAAAAGGCTGCATCCACCAAGTGTGCTTCTTCGATAGCGAAAGGCCTCTTAGTTGCCCTAATAGTCACTTCTGTCCCCTTGATATTTGCCTTCGCACATTGGTGGTAAGTTGAGGGAACTAACCCTTGGTTGTGCATCCATACTCTCCCTACTAACAAATGATAGGAAGTTGCGCTTTCTATTACATGGAATTTGATATGGGAACTCAGATTTCCCATCACTATCCCCACGTTTACATACCCAATGGACTTGGAAGATTGATTATCGTAGCCCGAGATTACCAAGGTCATGGCAACCAACCTTTCTTCCGGAATATTATCCGCGTGGAAGGAGTTGATTGGCATAATGTTGATGGAAGCACCCCCGTCCATAAGAGTCCTGGCGAAGCTAACCCCGTTAATACTGGCCGTTACATACAGGGGCCTATTATGGGGGAACCTTACAGCTCTATCCGCATCGCTGAACGTTACCTCTGATAGGAACTTCTTTACCAGCCTAGCCATGGGTCCCCTCCACCTTAGCGAGGGGACCGCATTTCTTCTTGCAATATCCAAGATCGCCTGCGTTATCTCCATTCTGCTCTCTTTTGGGATTCCCACTTGGTCGAAGAACCAAGTGAACTTTGGAGATTTTAAAACTGCATTATACTCTATGACTGGGTCCGTTTCCTCGCCCTCAACGCTGTAGGCGTCTTCTACGTCCCTAGCACTTGCTTCATCATAAGCCAGAACTACGTTAGCCATTCCCTTAGTGCAATGCTCCAGTGCTTTATCGAACTCTATTGTTGCCCTCCCCTCTCCCGCTCTGCCTCCTTATCGTAGGCCGTTACTACATTGGCCCCATGTGCCGGGAGTGGGTTATTGTTAACGTTCTGCAGGGGGATTTGTAATGTTCCCGCCTTCATGTACTTGTCGATGATTCTTCGCAGCGTGAAGCAGCTTTCTGTTGGATGCTGGACCTTTCGATGAACCTAACAATATTTGGGATTGGCCCTAGTTGCCGCGTCGGGCTCTTCCACCGGGACACCCTTTGGTTCGTAAATCGTTCCGCCTTGGACCATTGCGTTATAGCAACTCACAGCTTCCTCCACCGTACAGGGTAACGGTGGCGGGTCTTCTCTATCTCTTCCGAACTTTCTTTTGTTGTCCTTCCTCTGGGCCTTGCCCCCATCTTCCCTCTCGATATATCCCACCCGTGGGGCCTGAGACCTTCCCCCAACGGATTGTATCGGCTGTCTGAACACCATGGGAGCTACTATTGGGCTAGGCCGCACCACCAAAGATATATTTCTTGCGGATTTTAAGAATGCTGAAAATGTTCTCTCGCGTGTCTCATTGATCAGGTGGCAGATATACTCAGGAAGTAATCCCTCAGCACAAATCTGTAGTAACCTGGCCTCCTTAGCTTCTTCCCTCACGTCGAGAGATCTTTCCCTAAACCTTCGAATATAGGCCACTACCTCTTCTCCTGGCCTTTGCCTCTCCCTGCCAAGTTGGGTTAGGGTGAACTCATCTTCTGCCAAGAAGAACTTTCGGACAAACAATACATGCATTTCCTCCCACGTGGAGACACTATTGGGAGGCAGATGAGAGTACCAAGTGTATTCTTTATCAGTCAGGGATTTGGAAAACTCCCTCAGCCTAAGCTTTTTGTCATTGTAGTGCGCTCCCAAGTGTTCAACGAAACGCTTAATGTGTTCCTTCGGGTTCCCACCCTTCCCTGAGTATTTTTCAAAGGTAGGGGGAATATAGTCCTTCGGGTAGGGTTCTTCGTTGTACTCCTGGGGGTAAGGTGTCCGGAAGTCGTCGTAGACTGCTGCCACCTCGCCCACAGCCTGCGAGGAAGACTGCATGAACTTCAGCATCTCCTTCTGCATCTCTTTTCTCATCTCTTCCAAGGGCGAGGTTACTGGGGCCACCTGCAACGGGGTCGACGGTTGAGCGCTTGTTGCAACCGGAGCGAACGTTATCGGTTGTGCCGTTGAAACTCCTGAGCTGCCCACAGTTGGGTTCACAACAGAGGGTACACTTGCTGGGATCGCTCCTGTAATGCCTGCCCCTGGTGGGGCCCCTGGGGCCACTCCTGGTATTACGAAGGCATTAGTCTCCAATCCTCCCAGCATAGTTGAAACTACTGGGGTTTGCAAAAACTCGTAAAATTTGCTCATGAGGAGTGCCATCTGGGCAGGTCCCAATCCCGCGCTCGTGGAAGGTTGTGCAGCCCCTGGGACGCCTATCGTTGTTGGAGCCAGCGGTACCTCTACTCGAGGAGCCCCATCTCTTAGGGCCTCCTGCTCCCTCGCAGCCTGTTCTTCATTATGCTGTATGTCATCGAAATTGAGTCTTCTAGTAGCATTATCCTGCGCCATACTCCTTCCCTAGAAGGATGCCTCCCCAGCGGAGTCGCCAAATGTAAGAGGGTACTTTAGATTATAAATGGAGGCGTGACCCCCTATTGAGTATGGTAATGATAAGTCAGTTGGTTAAAGCTTAGGATTAATTACAGAACATATAAACATGAACCCAATGAAGGTAAACTCAGCTTAAACTCCCAAAATCTCTCGTGTATAACTCAGATCATAATAATGGACTTTAGAAGTGGCTTGGCTAGAGGGGGAGGGAAGTAAGCACCCTAGATACACCCTGGCGGGCAGGTAGAAACACACAAAACACCCTCAAGAATCTCTGTCAAGTATTAAAAGCTTCGTAATAAATGACAATGGTGAGTCAGTGAACTCTCTAGTTTGCAATAACTATTTTCAATTCTCAAAGGGATCATCCTTTCTCAGAGGTGGTTGGGGTCCTTAAATAGCCCCCCACACCACCCCCGAGGCAACTCAGTCATTTAAGACTATGAAAGACATCCCTCATACTTTATGTCACAACACTAAATGCCTGATGCACTAGTTGTCTCCACGTCATAAACATTAAATGCCAAGACATGCCTTTTGCCTAACCACTGTGTGTCAGGGGGCTATTATCGCAGAGGTGGCTTACCAACTGCCTGACAGCCCCAAATACCACGGTGGTTTACTCAAGTGCAGGTCTGACATTGTTTAGCTGGCTAGTGACATCACCTATAGTAGGTGTGACATTAAGTAGAGGGATACTTGGTTTATGACTCAACGCCCGATGGAACTCCAAGCTGCTCCGCTTGAGGTTCCACGGTCAGGGTCCTTCGGTGTTTTACCAGGTGTATCTAAGATGGTCAGGACAAGTCCCAACGGTGCCTTACTTCTCAATCCTCCAAACCAGGTCCCTCTAAAGTTCCCACAGTGAGGTCATTCGATAGAGCATGAAAGCTCTCCCAAGCCCTGCCAAACCTGGTCTCTCGCAAGTACCGTTTGACCTCATACGAACTCTTTTGTTATTATCGTTACGTCATTACAACCGTTAAAGCTTACAGAAATCAATAATGAAAATACAATGTGACTAATACAACAAACTAAAATATGAGTTGTCGCGTCAAGCTGCCTCGGTTGCTTAATCTCGAACACTGTTGCTAATTGAGAATTTGTCCCTAATCTCGGGGTTACCTTCAAGCCCCCTCTACAACTAGTGATGCTCTTATTAGGGAAGTTGGGTATTCATATTTTAAGTCTCCATACTACTACTACTAAAGCTTTCTTAGAATTGTTCATGAGATTTTCCGACTTGGGTTTTACTTATCTATGTGCTGAACTTATGATAAAGGTTGCAAACAAAATTAATGATTCTGCTGCTGGTGATGGTACCACAAATGCTTCAATTCTTGCACATGAGATTATCAAACTTGGTCTACTGAGTGTCACCTCTGGTGCCAATCCAATTTCAGTGAAGAAAGGGATTAATAAAACAGTACAAGCATTGATTGAAGAGCTAGAAAAGCAAGTTAGGCCCGTCAAAGGTCGTGATGATATTAAAGGTAGTGTTCCTGCCAGGTGTTAATCTGTTTAATACACTCCTTTTGAAAATAATTAATTTCAGGAATCTCTGTATCCCATTCAGCTATTGCTTCGATCTCTGCTGAAAATGATGACATTATTGTAACTATGGTTGCCGATGCAATTGACAAAGTTGGGCCGATGGTGTCTTGTCTATTGAATTATCATCATCCTTTGAGACAACTGTTGATGTGGAATAAGGAATGGAGGTTTGTGTAATCTATATCTTTTAGCTAATTGATGTTTCATTTATACTTCTTCTGGTGTGGCAAGTGGACTCATTTGATGCTCTTGTACTTGCAGTTTGACAGAGGATATATCTCCCCACATTTTGTTACTATCCCTGAGAAATTGATTATTGAATTTGAGAATGCTAGAGTGTTGGTTACAGATATGTGATAAAAGACATCATTCCTTTCCTAGAGAAGACCACTCAATTGCGAGTCCCTCCGCTCATGATTTTCCATCCTTGTGACTCTCACTTGGTCAATGAGAAAACTCCAAACAACAACTCTTTTGCTTCTTTGATAGTTGATTCTGATCACGTTGCCACAGGCCTAACTGCTTCACCTATTTTAGGTACTGTGACAGCTAAGGTCACTTGTCCTAGCAATGGTTGTCATACATATGCGTCCCTACCTTCTATATATACACTTTCACTACTTAGTCAGGTTAAATTGGTTCTTGCAATACTACCTTCTTTGTTTTTTCATACGAGAACCAAATATTGTTAAATTAGTAAGTACAGAGAAACTCATATTCCGCATAACTCATAATTTTGAATGCTAACGAGATAAATTAGCAGGTCTAGTGACTCTCACCATCTAACAACAGAGGAATGGAAAGTCTTATTATGGTTGTCTAAAAGCAAGGATGACAGTAATTATTTTCAGGGTTCAGCATCAATTACCTGAAGGTGAGGATAATCTTATTTGACTCTTTTTAATGTGAAACGCAACCAAAATATGAATGTGTCACCTTTGAATATTGTTGAAGTTTGTTTTATTTATTTCTTAAACATGACGGATAGTCCTATAAACAAAGGAAATTTGCCTAATTTTTTTAAATTGTTTACAATTATTTGTGTTGTATAAAAAATCTTCTCGACTTACATTATACACGAATAATACTTTGAAAAAACTTTAATTTATATGTTTTGTTTTATGTTGCATTAGAGATTTATATATGTTGTTTTGAACTTTTGCAGGAGCATTTAATTTGAGGCATGTGAAAGGCGTATCATTGTTAGATTAGAGGCATGTGGCCGAATTATTGTATTATTGGTAGAGTATACAACCATAATCAATTCATTGTGGGGATTTTGTGTTGTGTGCTTAATTTCTTATATTTTATTTTATAATTGGGACAGACAAAGATACATGGAGATGCATTTGATAAGAATGATAGGTCTCTAATGTGGATATCGACCCGACAATCGAGAAATAGAGAATATCAAGAAAATGCGACTAAGGAAGTTGGTGAAAAAATTGTGAGCTTCTATCCAAATTTAAGAAAACATTATTTTTTTATATATAATCTTTATAAATTTGGACATATACTACATAAGAGGATTGAAAATAATATGATTTAACAACACTCTTGATAATTTGCTTTCTTGTAGGACGCTTTGAAGAAGCAAGTCCATGATGAGAGCTTATTCAGGCTTATATTATACGATTTGGAGCTTTTGAGGTGTCGACACAATTTCATGAAAGCCAAAGGAAGACTGATGTATTTCTGCGTGATTTTTGGATGTAAATTTTTTTGGAGACATTTTTTTAATGATGTACATAATGGCTATATCTAATTATGATACATGTAGTAGGCCATTATTTTTTTATGATTAATGTAGACGTGGGTATATTTATTTGTGTCCCACTATTTTTTTTATATGGACAAATGACTTGGTTTGATGCATTTTAGATGTATGTGACTTCGAATACAAAAAATTTCAAGGTTTTATATTACAATGAATTTTAATTTGTGTTTAGATTTATTTCTCAACTATGACATTAATATTGGTTATTGTTATTTTATTATATGTTTAATTTATAACCGTTTATATTAAACCTTCTTGTGATGAAATATTTATACGACTTTTTAAAATATTTGAAACCTATTTATCATGAAGCTTTTTAAGTAAAATATGACATCTTATAGAGTATATTATGACCTTTTTTCTAGCAGATATGATAGTTTTGAAAAAAAAAACGTCATATGTAATCGTTACATAACATGACACTTTTTATGGGCATCAATTACGACACTCAAACTTATGACGTTTTTTATTAAAAAATAAAGCGTCATAAAATGCGTTTTAAGACATTTAAAAAATGTCATAAAAATATTTTTTTCTTGTAGTGGGGGGAGTATTTGATCAGGGGGAGAATCTAAAAACATGAGTTTTTGGTAGGGGTGTTCGCGGTACGATAAAAACCCGTACGTACCATTTTGTACCGGGAAAAAGTGATAGTGGTTTACATTTTTTACTTACCGAAAACCGAAATTACCAAAACCGAAACTACCGATTTTTTTGTGGTTGGTTTTGGTTTAACCATTTTAAAAACCGATTTACCAAAATTACCACTTTTAAAATTTGAACACATGAAATATGTATATTATTTCAACTCACTAAAGTAATTTATGCACCCAATTTAAGAAAACATTAATAAACTCACAACTTGAAATAATGGCAGTGATGGTGATGATGAAGTTGAACAAACAGAAGAATAAACAGAGGGAATCGATGGGTATTAAAAATAGTTGTTATCCTTGAAATCAACGGCAGTGATAGTGCAACACGGATCTGAATCAACTGCAGTGATGGTGGTCAGGAACAGCTCACAACTTTGTGTGTATTTAAAACAAAAGGAACAGCTCACAACTTTATACCAAATCTGAAGTCCCACATCGAAAAGGAGTATGGCACTTTTGCTCCTAGCATCGTATAAAAGCTACTACAGAACATGAAAGTTTTTAAGTTGGCCTTGTACAGTTTTGGTAACTTAATGGTCATTCTTTAAAAGATAGTTCCTATATTGTTGGGACCCAAATTTTGGGACCCATTTAACTATCTTTAAAATAATCCGTTGGTTGATCTGATCAGTTTGTGATTTATTTATTTTTTTGTGATTTTTATTATTGTTATTACAATAATTTTGGAATTTACCGAAAATACCGATTTTACTGTTGTATTGAGTGGTTCGGTTTTGGTATGTATACTATTGTACCGACCGGTATTAATCGGTACATTTGGTTTTTATAAATAAAAGTGGGTTTGATTTTGGTAAACTCATATTACCGACCAAACCGACCGATAACCGGCCCTAGTTTTTGGACATATGCGCGTTGTACTCTTTTTTCTTTAACTAGGTTTTTTCCCATTGGGTTTTCCAGTTAAAGGTTTTAACGAGGCAACACTAAGCGCGTCCAACACCGATTCAATGATCACAAAAGTTCTACTCGTTTTCCTTCACTTTGATTTTTTCCCACTGAGTTTTTCCTTATTAAGGTTTTAATGAGGCAACAATCATTGAATGGTGGATATGGTGTACATCCAAGGGGGAGTGTTAAATAATGTGGCTTTTGGCCTTTGGGTGGATGTCCACTCATATTCTTATCTTTTGGGATGCCTCACTATGTCCTATAAATAGGAGGATCCTCATATGTTTTTGTACAATAAAAACTACACCCAATATTATTAATGAAATGAAAGACTCACTCTAAATTATCTCTGCGTGTTCCCTCTATTTTACAACACTTTATATTCTCACCCCCTCCGTCTCAAATCAAGGGAAAAACTTACTTTTCGAATGCATCCTGCTAAAAATTATGAATAGCATATGCATTAGGATCATTGCTCAATGGATTCAGTTGGATCATTAGGACTCTTACCTTATTTTATATGTTATTTTTAGAAATATGACTATTCAAGATGCGGAAAAAAAAAACTCTTAATTTAAGAGGGAGATAGTTATCTTTTAATTGATAACATAAATAAAGATTAAACATAATACAATAAAAAAAATACATTGTAATAACAATACCATATAATATAACTTATAAAATTCTTACACAAGATTTGTTGGCTTCAATCGAATGCAAAGCTACCTCCCTCTCTCAATCAGCTTCAAACTGGTTAGAAGCGAAGAAAAAAGTGATCGCAATACGAAATAGGGGAAATTGTAGCTTCAAGCAGATTTGAAGAGAAGAAAAGTGATCGCGGGTTAGGGTTGTGTTTCAGTCACTCTCTTTCGCAAAGGATAACTTAAGTTTGTACTAACTACTTATTATTATTTTAATAATAAAATATTTTTTAGGGTTATTTTATAAGGAACAAAAAACGAGCACAAACTTTAAGTCGGTTAAAAATACCCAACATCCTTTGAGAAACATGAATCGCACTGGAATCGTGAATTGGTGCGATTCACGATTCAGTCCCAGAATCGATCGATTTAGCTCGATTTTTGGAACCCCTTCGATTCTATTACCGATTCGTATTGATTAGTATGTGAATCGGATCGAATAGTATGAATCAAATCGCGAATCGTAAGATTCTGACAACTATGGCTAGTCCCATTTGTAAAGATTTACATCTGGCTACTCTCATATTTTTATTTTTTAGTTGTTGGTCCTATTATAACAAATATGAAACGAGTGCCATTCTCTGCAAGAAGAAAGATGAGTGGTACAAAGAAGCTATAGGCGGTTATGGATGTTTATAGAACTTTTTACGATTTTAAAAATACATGGGAGTGGAGTCTAACAAACCTTTGTAAATGGGACCAAAGCCAAAAAAACTAAAACTGTAATAACACAATAATTTCTGCGCTTTTTCTCAGAGGCAATTGACTCTAGCTAATAAACTGGAAAAAAAAATATAATCAACACAAGGTAATGTTAGAAACTACACCTCAAACTTGGGAGGTTGTTGTAGTGCTTCGAGGTTCGAGGAAAGCCAGTGCCGAATATGTATAATTTTAGGATAATTATAGGCCGACACACAAAATCGAAACGTTTTTGTGCATCACATTAACATGTCGCACTCGTATTGATTTGTGTCTAGACTCCAATACTGGTGGGATCTGTATGCAACTTCCGACACAAGCCAATACGAGTGTAACATGTCAGTGTGTCCCATTAAATGTATCGATTTGGTATATCGGCGTAGAACGACCATAATTTTATGATAGTGGTTGCCTTGTTATGAGCTGTGATGTGATGACACTTTCTTATTATGGCGGGCATTAGGAGATGATAAACTGCTTTGTTCTTGTTCCCCTTAATTATGGATCTTTTGTGTTGATTAATTATTTTATTATTTACTATTGTTTTTTATTATACTTTTGTCATTTATTTTCCCAAGTTGAGGCTATATACTTGTCCGAGAAAATGGTTCAAGGCTGCTTTTAGCTCTTTCAAAAACTACCACATCCATTCTCTCAAAATGTTGCACTATATCTTCCATCACTGTCTTCTTCACTTTAAAAAAAAAGTTATAATCGAAGCCCAAAACCTATGAAATTATTCTTGTAGACATTTTACTTTGCAATTCTGATGTGAATGAAGAATTAAGGGTTATTTTTAGAATTTTATTGTATTTTTTTTATTTTTTAGCCTTTCTTTAATTTTTGGTATTTCATTATATTTTCCTTTTTTGTTAGTATTTTGAAGAAAGAAGGTTATTGCCTCTTATGAACATAAAATGTAATTAGATTCTTAGCTTAAAGGTCAAGCACCCTCCTTCCTATAAATATCCATATGTAGCCTTATTTGGGGCATTCTTTTATATTTTGAGATATTGATTAGAGAGAGTTTGAGAGAGAATTATCTTTTCTTGCTGTCATTTGACGTCATTTACGTCAATTGGTATTAGAGACTAGTTCGCTCCACCAGTTGTTGTTGCTGCTGTTGTTATTGTAAAAAAATAAAAACTCGTAAACAACGTTAAGGTGGATTCAAGAAAAGATGAACACCTCCGCAACAAATCCTTTCGATCAACTCATGGCCGCCTTCAAGCAATTGAAGGTCCAAATCGATGAGTTCAATGCACGAAACCCGCCACCACCCAAATTGTCACCCACCTGCATTAACCCTAACCCCCAAAACCCCTCTACTTACGCTTCTGCAACCCCTTTCCTACCACCCAAGAAAATCAAAACCCTAACCCTTTTTTCCAACCACCACATCAAGAACCACCACAACCACCATCCAACCACCTTCGGTCGCCACCTACACCTACCGACAAGGGTAGAACCCTTGCCCATTCATAGCCACATCACCGGACAGCCCCGTCCAAGGGACAGAATACCCTGGGCGAAATCCCTAACCCCGCCCCCTTGGTCGGACCACCAAAACGGTGGTCGACGAAGCCCCTATAGTTTTCGATCTTCCTACCCAAGTCAGTCGACCACCAGCCCATCCCCGTGAACCACTTCCAGTACCAGACAGAGGTCCCACAATATCTCACACTCTCTTCCCAACAACGTTACTGCTTCGCACAAACCTGGGTATCTACACAGTGATCGACAAGGCCCCAAATAGAGCCTATCTGCTCCAAACAAGGCTGGCTTGTTCTTCTGGCTTGCGTCCGACCATTTTCAAAAAATTCGAACCATTTCTGGTGGACAAACAACCCGAACAACCTCAAACGGCTCCTATTTCAGCGAACAAACCATTTCTGGCTCCAATCGACGCGTTGTCTTTCCCTATTACCTGCTCGAATCACCAAAACGGTGCTCGACTACAATTTTTTTTTTCAAGAACCGATGTTGTTTACCCCGAACCCTCCAAGATCCAATTAGCACTATCCAAGAACCCTGCTCTCACAAAGACAATCCAATTCCAGCCCATTTTGCCCCAATCCTATCAAGAACAAATTCAAGAGCTAGTGTTTGGTACCAAAACCTTAGTTTTTGACCCCGGGGGTAGATATTTTTTATGTTGAGCATGAGTAGTATGAGGAAGAAGATGAAGATTAATGCAAGAATTGAAGAATAATCCTCAAATTGTCAGCAATTACGTTTTGGTCCCTCAAGTTTTGTCTCTTCCGCAATTTTGAAATTTTTTGCATTCGACCTCAATCTTAAAGTTCGTTGACAAACTGTTTCGAAGGCGAAGAGAATGAAAAATTAGGGGTTATTTTCAGTATTTTTAGGGTTTTATTGTATTTTTGTTGTTTTTTAGTCTTTTTTTTTTTTGGTATTTCATTGTATTTTCCTTTTTTTGTATTTAAAAGAATGAAGGTCATTGGCTATTAGGGACATAAATGTAATTAGATTCTTATCTTAGAGGTCAGGCAACTTCCTTCCTATAAATACCCATATATAGCCTCATTTGGGGCATTCTTCCCTATTTGAGATATTGATTAGAGAGAGTTTGAGAGAGAATTATATTTTCTTGATCTCATTTGACATCATTTACATCAGATGTAAATATGGGTGCGGAAGCGTGAAAAAAAATTTATCTACACAACAGCTATACTACACAACAACAACTAAGCTAAATAAATGAAATGGATTTCTTTCTCTCTCTATTCTTTATTCTCAATATTCAAAGGTTAAGTACAAATGATGTCATTCATCGGTATTTATATTTGTGTAGGAAAGGTTCTACAATCAATCTAAAAATACCAACAAATGGACCCACTTGCATAAGTCGCTATAACTAACTAACCAATTAGATATGCTCCCACTTGTTAGATGCTTCTAGAATTAACGAGTACATATACATCACTAAAGTACAAAATATCTAACAACTACAAAGTAACAAAAAGTATTAATTTGTCATTTCTCATTTCCATCATTCTCTCCTACTTGAGAGAGCTCGTCCCGAGCGAAAAAAGTGTGTTAGGCCTTCATCCGCGGGCTCCCCTACTTGAAAGGGAAGTCGTCCTCTGAAGCGTCCCGCATAATGACTCGCAAAATAGCGTCGAAGAGAAACCATAAATTTACGCCATGGCCAATGAATAGGAAGTCGGCCTCTAATCCGTCCAAATGAAGAGCTAACACAAGATTGATGCGGAGAGTGGGCCATTGATGCCAATTTTCATCCAAACTCCTCGTGATGGGCCTCCTTAGCATAAAATCATGGAAATGAGTCGTGGAGCGCTCCTCATAAGTCACCCAAAAAGGGTACACAGATTTCACATCCTCCTTGAATATAGGAATAAAGTCACAAGGAAGGAACACGTAATCACTATCAAGCATCATCGAGGTCTCAACAACCTCAGAGACATCCTCGTAAAGCACAACCGAAGAGATAGTATCATCGGTGTGCTCGGGAATGACATCGGATGTAGTGGGAGGTACACTGGTGGACAAGTACTCAAAATATGGAGCCAGATGTCTTGCTCGTGCACATACCCATTGTTCACATGCCATCTCCGTCTCAAGATACTCGGTTCGACACCTATTTAGGTGTTGACGGTACATCTCATACTCCCAGATGGAATAAGCATTATACGTGAATGTGTGAAGCTTTTGAATTAGATATGAATCTGTTACAGCCCAAGAATCTTGAAGATTTTGGAGTTTCTTGATGATGGCACAACTTACCTTGTCGAAATCGACACATGCAATTATATCAACCCCGTATTTGGTACCATCCCACGATAATTTGGAAGAAAGGTATTCTTCGGGTTGGGGGAGGGATTGAATCGTAGGTTCTTGATAGATTTGGGGCGGATTTGGAATTTTTAGAAAATTCAGGAACTGAATTGTAATTTTCAGAAATTGGTAAGGGATTAGCGTGTTTAAGAGATTCGGATGGTGGGAAAGTGTGAGTAGGGTTTGTGATGGGGTGGGAGGTTGTTAGGGTTGAATACAAATGTCTATTAAGGTTAGGGTTTTGGGGTAATGTAGGGTGGTTTGTGGGGGTAAATGGGGTGGGGCAATTTGGGCACATCTTGGAGAAAAAGGCATCAGTAAAATGCCGAAATGAGGTGTTGGAGCAGGAAGACCCCCGATAAGGCTGGTCGAAGGGGTTTGAGGGTGTGGCGAAGCTGGTTGGTGGTCGGGGGTTGATCGGGATGGTTTTCTTGGAGTGTCGGCTTGGTGCGGCTTCGGTCGGCAACCATTAAGGCTCCCCGACCACCAGGTTTGTAAGCTGGGTCGGAATTGATTCTAGGGTATGGCAGTTGGGGCATTTTAGTGGTTAGGTTGTGAATCGGTTAGGGTTTGGAGCGGTGGGGTGACAGGGTTGATCAGTGGGAGGTCGTTAGGGTTTCGATGGTGGGACTTATTGTACGTAGAATGAAGTTGGAGTGGTCCCAACCTAAATCTAACTTGTATTTGATAATCACCCTCGCGCCAATAACAAACGCGACTATGATATCAATTTGATGTAAATATGGGTGCGAAAACGTAAAAGAAGAAGTTATCTACACAACTACTATACTACACAACAACAACAACTAAACTAAAGAAATGAATTTTTTTCTCTCTTTATTCTCTATTCTCAATATTCAAGGGTTAAGTACAAATGATGTCATACATGGGTATTTATAGTTGTGTAGGGATAGTTCTAGAATCAATCTAAAAATATCTACAAGTGGGCCCACTTGCATAAGTGGGTATAACTAACTAACCAATTAGATGTGCTCCCACTTGTAAGATGCTCCTAGAATTAACAAATATCTATACATCACTAAAGTACAAAATATCTAACAACTACAAAGTAACAAAAAGTACTTATTTATCCCTTATCATTTCCATCAATTTCAATTGTTTTCCGTCACTATCTTACCATTTTGAAATGTTGTTTAATCTCTCTCGTGTAATATAGAAATGGAATAACAGGATAACAGTAATGGCACCCATTATTCCACATTGCCTTGGATATACATGTTTTTATAGACACGTAAAATTATGGGATCCCTAAAATTATGTGTCAAAGTCATACATGCACATAAATAAAAGGTAAATTGACCCCTTCTCAACATCTAGTCAAAAATAGTTTAAACTCATCCATGTTACTTGAAAAATTACCAACTCTACTTGTACTTACTTTAACTAAACCGCATTTCGATCTATCGATGAGATTTATCTCTATCATTATATCACGGTCGGGTTGATTGATGGACATGGTTAGAAATCTTAGAACACACCTATTTCCTTATAACATTGTTTTAGTAGGCCAGTGGCATAGTATGAGTAAACTTTAATTCGCCAGTTTTGATCATAGGATACATGAAAACTCATGTTGGGGTTGTTTTGGCAACTATCAATATATTTTCAAGTATACATACTCCGCCTACAAGGAAGATGTAATAGGAATATATATAAGGTATGTATACATACTCCACCAATAAGGAAGATGTAATGGGAATGTATAAAATGTATGATCCTTACAGTGCATCATTAAGCATGTGGAAACATCTTATATTCTTCTTTAGGTTGATATTTATTTTATTTTACTCATAACTTTCTGGTTGTTATAAAACAGCAGCCATAATATTAAAATCAGCTCAAGGAATAAGACTAAAATCAGTAAATACAAAGAGTAATGCCACACGGCCCACACCAACACATAAATGTGACATGTCTGGTGCAGCACCCGCATTGGCTCGTGTACCGAATACATACCATACATACCGCTTTTAAAGATCCAGGGCACTAACCCAAACATATTTAGAATCATTATCCAGCGCATGAAACAGTGTCCAGAGATCTCAGTAAATATGCCTTAGACGTCCAAGAAATTAAATCATTTCATGTTCTAGAACTTTATAATATTAGATATACTTGTCATAATCCAATATTTAATTATTTATATGTCACTTTGTACATATTAGGAAAAAATTATTGACGGAGATACTTGTGTCCTTTTTTAAAATTTAGCACATGCCGGGTGTGTCATAGTATCATACCGTACCTGTTTCCGTTTTCTTGTCCATGATTATTATTACTCCCTCAGTCATAAAGTAATAGTCTTCACTTGAAAGCGACATTTTAAATAAAGTTTGTACTTTCCAAATTTATCCTCCTAATATGATGAATACCTTTTGAATGCAAAACATGCACTTGGATCATTGTTCTCTTATGAGTATTGTTCAAATAGTTAAGTTTGTAGGTTTATATACTATTTTTAAACTATTTTTAGAAGGAAAAAAAACAACTATTTATTTGGGACAGACTAAAAAGGAAAACACAACTATTTATTTGAGATGAAGGAGGTATGATATTGTTTGACTTCATTTTTCGGGTTGGAAGGATCATGGTGGACAGTTGTAGACTACCACAGGTCCACAGCTGAAGACTTGACAATACACAAGCAACCACCAAGATTAATCTCTCTCAATCTCTTGGTTCTTAATTATTCAAAGTGATTACGATGGAGGGCATACAAGAATATTTAAGAGTCTACTGGAAATAAGCTCCAAGTATCCCTAGTAATACTAACAGACTTAAGTGACCCCTAACTCTATTTAAATACTCTAGTGACACGAATAATGATCCATACACGTCATTCTGATGGAAGCTCAACCACGAGCTCCGGCAGAAATGGGTGGCGCCAATTCCAAATGAATAAATATTTTAACAACTTTGAGCAAGTTCAATCCAATCAGATTTTACAAAAGCAAAATTAATTCTTCATAAATTAAAATTTTGGAATGAGCCCGTACTCTTTTAATCCATGAAAATCAATACCCAAATGGATTAATAGGTCGAAGTATATTGGGGTTTCTGTTGGACCCAAATTTCAGCGAGGCCCAAATCCAGAGCAGACCAATTAAAGCGAGGGCCTTCCCAAATCTCATCAAATCTGTTATCATATTTCCCCACAGTGCACACACCACACAGAACCTTCTCCAAGCAAGGGAGCACCAAACACCCATCTCAGTCACGACCCACCCAATTGATCCCCCTAAACATTTGTCCAAACTGTTGTCAACGCAGCAAGTCTCTCTTGCCACCAACTGCTGCTCATTCTCATCTTTGCTAGTGATGGCGGCAAATGGCAGTGTCAGAACAAGGACAGCTAGGGGTTTCGGAAGCTCGATAACAATGAAATTGGCAAACACTAACAAGTGCTAGAAAATTCGCAGAAGCGAACAAAAGTGTTGGGAGAAACGTCAAGTGCATTCGTGGAAGTTCGGGAAGCTACTTCGCACTGTGGTTTGCTAATGCTCCTACTAACCTATCTATATCTGACTGATTGCAAGCGTGCAGTTCATGAACCACCATACCATATATACACAGACTACTACCACCTATGAGGTGGAGTTCTGGCAAGGTGCAGATGAAGGTGAGAGTGCGGTGATTCGACAAAATAAGGTAAAGGTGCGGCAATTTGGTGCGGGTGCGGGTGCAATGGGTGCTTTGAAGAATCGGTGCTCCACAGAGTACCAACACACACTACACACCAAGAGCAAACGTCCCTCTAATACCAAAGTTTGATGTATATACCGCCACAGCGAAGGTATTGGACATTCACACACAATCAGGGCTAATATCTACCAATCTCACATTGTAAACTTGGGCTTTGTTGAGTGTTAGTTTAGGGGTTTTGTCGGTTTTTTGTTGGTCTGATGTAGTGTGTTTGTGGGTTTGGGTGGGCTGTTTTATAACCCATTTCACCCCTTGTATTCTTTTTAATTAATATACTCACATTTTACCCCGAAAAAAAAAAAATTCTCCCAATCTCTTAATTCATATTCATCATGTGTGGATATCATACAAGGAAATTTATATATACCATGGGTTTTGAGCTCCGAGTAACCATAACAAAGCTAAAAGACTAAAGTGAACCTTAACTCTGTTTAGAATATTCCGAGTGAATATTCCTTACATTAAAATGAAACAATTATTACAGTTAAATTGTTTTGTTCCTCAATCGCAATCCGCACAACCATAGACATCAGATCACCTCCAATCTCGGAGGAGACCTTTTTGATTTTTTCTTTAGCTTGGCCGTAATTGGATTAATCTTTACGCAAGTGTAATGTAAGTAGTAGGTTGTATAGGGCAAGCCCAGATGTGTTGAGCCCTTTGTACATAGCTAATTGTAAGGGTTGCCCCCAGATCATTTGAGCCTTTTTTAATAAAGTAACTTTTCAGAAAATTAGAAATTGTGAACCTACCACAAACAATTATATGTTAGCCCTTCAAGATCAAAATTTCGTGCTACAATTATTTGAAATGAAACCTTGAACCACACCTATGCAAAATTAAAATGTCGTACACTAGCCGGTTCCCATGGATCATTGCGTATTACCACTTAGCCCGAAAGCCCTCAGCTCGTTATTCTCACAGCCCCAAATAAGAATTTTGGTGCACCAGCACAAACCCTATTCAGGAGATGTGCTCTTTGGAAAACCAAGTGATGCACGGGTACATGATATGATACAACGGCCAATGTCTATTTTACTTCATGCCATTTATTTCTTTGTGTATTTTCTCCTTTTTTTTCCTCATTTAGTATGGAAAGGGGTTTATGATTTCATTCTGATTAATATTGACTTACTAAAAGACTTCTTTGAGAGAGAAATTGAAGAGTAGGCATTAAGGTCTGAGGTAAGGTTCAGTCACGTGTTTGATATATTCTGATGTGTTTGGTGATCCGTAGCGACACGTAGTGCGTGGTTGTAATCCTGGGAGAACTATCTTTTATTTTGTATTATAGTTTGGGGTAATATTGTCATTTTCTTTTATTTTGAATCTTTAATTGGTCTCCAAGCATGTTTGGAGCATATTAGTCATTTTTAGTTATTAATTGTCATTTTTAGTCTTTTTGGGCCTTTACTTGGCAAGCAAGTAATTTTTCTCCTATAAATAGGCGCTTAGCCCTCATTTGTAAACACACTTGAATATTGAGAAAGAGAACAGAGTGAGAAAAAAAATAATTTCTTTAGTTTAGTTTTATTTGTTGTTGTTGTTGTTATTGTAGTTAATAGTTGTTGTTATTGTAGTTAATAATAACGCTTCCGCATTCTTAGATTCACATCACATTGGCATCAGAACTGCATTTGTTCTTGGTGTTCGTCGTGGTGCATTAAATGGGTTAAGTGGGTATCGAGTTATGGTTCCAACTCGGGCAACCCTTCATTGATAAATGTCCAAATATGAATCGGGGGGATGGAAACCCTAAATTCCATCACCGCTAATAAAGAGGATACCAACCCTTTTAGTCTCCATCTCTCCCCCTCCACCACCACCATCCTCCACCTTCACCTCCTACCGCCACACAACCACCACTTCTTCAAAAAGCCACACCTTCTTCTATCTAACCCCCATTCAAAACCCTAATATACCCAACCAAAACCCCGCAGCCCCCCCCCCCCTGTCCCGACCCAAAGAAACCCTAACCCTAACCTACCCCCTGCCCTAACCCTAACCCCTACCGCTTCCGAACTTCCCCACCCCTGTTTGACCCCCTCTTCGACCAAAACCCTAAATCCCCCTGTTCCGACCTCTCCCCCTACCCACCGACCTAAAAAAAAAACTACCCAGCGCCACCCCTTGGCCACCGACACTCCCTTGCCCTAAAACCCCCTCGTTCCTCCTCCACAGGGGTTGGCTACCCCCCAGTGGCTACCAACCAACCCTGCTGCCCCCTACCGATACCTCCATCACATCAAACCAACCCCCATCAGCCAAGAAACTCATTTTACCCTAGTTTACCCTTCCCTTTTAGCCCTAACCTGCCCCCACCCTCTTTTTTAAACCCTATTTTCACCTTTTTCCCACTCATCTATGCCCAACCACAATCAAACCCAAAAAAAATGGGCTTCCCTACTTTGACCTGATCCCCTACCTCTTATTTGGCTTCAAATCCGATCACAATTGGTCTTATGGCCTATTTGTGATACAACTCATGACTTCCATAAAAAAATGTGTCTCACTTAGGATCCATTTCCGACTATTTGCCATTTTTGGGTCCGGCTTTCCGGAATGTCGCGGTCTTCAGTTCGCTTGTTTCACCATCATACTCGCAAAAGTACGGTCGCCAGAGTTCTCGTCCAATCACATTTCAAAGGTCCACTAAGTCAAGTTGCAACCATGTGCTCGTAGGTGTAGAGAAGGCAGATATGGTTGCCGGTTTTTGGTTGCTCGGATTTTATAAGGGCACCTTGTACGGATTTGGGTATATAGACCCACTATTGATGAGGTTCATATGCATGGGATTAATTAAAGTTTGGGCAACCCACTTTTAGTTGATTTTGATTGGGGTCCGAAACTTTTCGAGATTTATATCATGTGGCATTGATGGGTCACCCTACACGCTCGAGGACGAGCTTTTCGAAAACAGGGAGCATGATGCGTTTGGTGATCCGTTGCGACATGTAGCGCGTGGTTGTACTCCCGGGAGAACTATCTTTTATTTTGCAATTTAGTTTAGGATAATATTGTCATTTTCTTTTATTTTTAGTCTTTAATTGGTCTCCAAGCATGTTTAGAGTTAATTAGTCATTTTTAGTTATTAATTGTCCTTCTTAGTCTTTTTGGGTCTTTACTTGGCTAGCAAATATTTTTTCTCCTATAAATTGGCCCTTGGCTCTCATTTATAGCCACACTTGAATAGTGAGAAAGAGAATAAAGAGAGAAGGAAACCCATATCTTTAGTTTAGTTTTATTTTTTGTTGTTATGGTTGTTGTTGTGTAGTTCATAGTTGTTGTGTAGTATAATAATAACGCTTCTGCATTCTTAAATTCACACGTATTCACATCAAATTGGTATTCGAGCATGTTCGCTATGAGAGTTTGGTGACCGTTAGTGAAGAGATTGTATGGAACCGCGAAGGAAACCACTTGCAACCCCGCGACAAACCAACAACTTGCATCATCGTGGTCACAACATCCAATGATGTACGGAGAAGAAATTTATTCACAAAGAAATAATGAATTCATCTCAAACTCTCACAATATCATATCTACTCGTGTAATGTGTAATTCCCAACAAAGAGTTATATATATATATGAAGAAGCGAAGAGAATAGTGATGTCACTATGCAAGTGACATCCCATGACATCAAAATGAAATATTATACATAATTAACTACTTGAAATCATGTTTTTTTATTATACTAGCATAAAGATCGGAAACTAGAAACAAAGAAATATAATTAATCCCTCCGGGACCCATACACATCACTCTCCTTCACTTGAGAAAGCTCAGCCACGCATGAAGGGGCAGCAAGGGAAGAACAGTCACATAAAAATTCCCCTAGTTCAGAGGGAAGTCGTCCCCGAACAACCTACAAATCCTCCTCCAACTAAATTTTTGTCCCAAGAAACCCTAATTTCTAACCCCCTCCAAAACCCTTACTCAAACCCTATGCCCCTTACTCCTAATTTGATTCAAAATTCTCACCCTTCCCCCTCCAATCAAATTTTTTACCACAACCCAAAAAAAATAAACCAACGACCGAAGAATCAAACCCCCAATCCAACCCTATCTACAACGGGTGCCCTTCCTTCGGCATTCCACCTATCCCCTTACTCCTAATTTGATTCAAAATTCTCGCGCAATCTATTTGTCGACGTTGAGATTCTTTTTGCCATACCCAAGCGGGACTTGCGGAGATTTCTACTGCCTATATGCATACCGTCATGATAACGGCATCGGTGGACCCCCAATCGCCCTCTCCTAGTGATGATACGTTGATCCGCACAAGTACTTTTTTTACTCGTACCGCAAAAGGGAGGCTATGTACGATGATTATTGACGACGGGGCTAGTGATAATTTGGTGGCACAAGAGATGGTGGATATATTAAAGCTTCCCACGGAGTCATTGACCGCTCCGTGTCGTATTGGATGGTTGGGTAGTGGGCCACACTCGTCACTAGCCGATAGTGTCGAGTGGCCTGTTCCATCGGGGACTACCATGATGAAATTTTATGCACCGTGGATATATGGGTGTGCCACCTTCTTTTGGAGAGGTCGTGGCAGTTTGATCATCGTAACATGCATGATGGTCGAGCTAACACTTACTCATTTATGGACAAGGGGAGGAATTTTCTCCTCCGTCCCATGCAACCGTTCCCGATGACACGACCCTCCGCCCTAGTAGTTTTACACGAGGAGTTAGCTACAGAGACCACGGAGACAGGGTTATGCTATGCTCTTATAAGTCCCATTACCACACCAGAAGCGTCCGTTTCCCCACACGTCCAGAGCTTGTTGGATTTTTATGTCGATATGTGTACACCCCCAGATGATCTTCCCCCTCTCTGGTATATACAGCATGCTATAGATTTTGTCCCCGAGCCGCAGCTCTCCAACTTTCCCCACTACCGCATGTCACCCACGGTCCACGGAGCATGGCGAGTTACAAAGACAGGTCACGGAACTATGCAGCAAGAGCTATATTCGGGAGAGTATGTCTCCTTGTACGGTACCTGCCCTGTTAACGCTAAAGGAGGATGGGAGTTGGTGCATGTGTGTTAATAGCCGAGCTATTAACAAAATCACCGTAAAGTACAGGTTTCCTATCCCCAGATTAGAGGATATACTAGACCAACTCCATTGTGTGAGGGTTCTCTCCAAACTGAATTTGAAAAGTGGCTATCACCAAATTCACATGAAGCCAAGAGACGAGTAGAAGACTGCCTTCAAGACAAAGGATGGACTATATGAGTGGACGGTGATGCCTTTCGGCCTCTACAATGCCCCATCTACCTTTATGGGGATGTTGACACAAATCCTGCGCCCTTTCATGAGCAAATTTTGTGGTGGTTTATTTGATCATCAGAGGAGAAACACCTGGATTATGTGGCTCAGGTACTGGAGGTCTTACGAGCTGAGCGATTCTTCCTCACGTTGAAGAAGTGCGCTTTTATGGTGCCATCGGTGACATTCTTAGGTTATGTGATTTTCAGTGAGGGCGTACGAGTAGATGCCAAGGTTCAGGCAATAGTGGATTGGCCCCCACCCACATCGGTGTCCCAGGTCCACAGCTTTCATGGCCTAGCAGGGTTTTATCAACGCTTTATACCTGGATTTTGTACTGTCATAACACCTATCACGAACTTGATGAGTGCTTCTTCGAACGTTGAGTTTCGGTCGACTACAGAAGCAAATAGAGCCTTCACGCGCGTCAAGGAGTTGATGACGACGTATCCTATTTTAGCACTGCTTGATTTCGATCAGTTATTTAAGTTGTCTTGCGATACTTGCAAGACGGGGGCGGATGCTGTTTTGAACCAAAATGAAAAGCCGATCGCCTTCTTTAATCAGAAACTGACAAGGGCCACACTCAATTATTCGACATATGACCTCGAATTCTATGCAGTTGTAAAGGCGGTGAAGTTTTGGTCATCCTATCTCCTCCATAAAGAGTTCATCATCAAGTCAGATCACGAAGCCCTACGTTTCCTACATACTCAACAGTGTGTTAGTGACAGGCACGCCAAATGGACCGCTTATCTCTAGCGCTACACATTTCATTTGCAATACAAACCGAGAAAGAAAAATCAGATGGCGAATGCCCTTAGTAGGAGAGAGAATTCATTAGTGACTCTTAGGAGAAGTGTTTGGATTTAATGAGGTCCGTGATCTTTATCCGACTGATGTGAAGTTTGGGCAATGGAGCCTCTGGGGAGTATCTATTACAGGATGGGTTTTCTACATCGAAGGACGGCCTTATGTATTCCATCTTCCTCTTTGTGGGAGAAGATCATTTCTGAAATTCATAGAGGCGAATTATCGAACCATTTAGGGCAAATGCGTACCCACGTGATACTGAGGGAGCGCTTTTACTGGCCGACAATGAGGAGGGATGTCAACGCCTTCATTAGGCGTTGCTACACTTGCCAAACGGCCAAGATCCAACACACCAATGCGGGTCTGTACATTCCATTGCCGATACCGGAGAGACCATGGCATAGAGCTGGCAATTTTTGACCCGATAACCCGTTTACGGTAATAACTCGAAATGACCCGAACATGACCCGTTTAGCTTGTATAAATTTAAGAGTACCTAAAATGTATACTAAAATAAAAATCAACAAGACCCGAAAATGACACGACTAACCCGAATTGCCACCCCTACCATGGCAGGATGTGCCAATGGACTTTATCGTTAGACTACCCCGTACATCTGGTGGCCATGATTCCATCCTACATCTGGTGACCATCCTTCTCCAATATGTCACACTTCATCCCCTATACGCGCACGACGGATGCGTCCCATGTCGCTTCATTATATTTTAGTGAGATTGTCCGTCTACACGGAGTCCCACGTAGCATCACCTCCGATAGGGACGTACAATTTATGGGACATTTTTGGCGCATATTGTGGCGGTATCTATAGACAGAGTTGCAGTTTTTCAACCGCAAATGGATGGCCAGACTGAGGTAGTTAACAAGAGTGTGGGTGACCAATTAAGATGTCTGTCTTCTGATCATCCCCGCAAGTAAAACATAGTGATAGCCCAGGCCGAGTTCACCTTCAACAACGCCGGCAACCGCTCTATCGGCCTCTCCTCGTTCTAGAATGTTTTGGGGTAGTCCCCCACTATGCCCATAAATCTAACCGAGCTTCCACCAACAGCGCCCATGCCCCTCGGCTAAGAAGTTTGTTGCTCGTCTGGCCTACAAATCACTTATGCCTCTTATAAAGAGGCCGTCGATGAGCACCGCCGCTTTGTATCCTTCCACCCGGGCAATCTAGTCATGGTATATCTCTAGAAGGCACGGAGGCAGGGCAAGGGAAACAAGCTCCTTATGCGCCGATTTAGCCCTTTTCCGATTGTCCGAGTTTGTGGGCCGAATGCCTATGAGATTGACCTTCCTGCTGAGTTTCACATGCATCGCACGTTCAACGTGGCGGATCTTTCTCCATTCTGGGGCACCCATGCTCCGCCCATTCCCATTCCCACAGCCCACCCAATCCGCTCTCACGTTGACCGCATTGAGGGCATTTTAGACTGAGGTTGTATCGTCATCATCGGGAAATTATACACGTTATTTGGTTCGTTGGGTTGGCCACCCCGAGGCCGAGGATTCATGAATCATAGAGGCCACCCTGCAGCATATCTACCCTGACTTCTATCGACAGTATACGGAGTAAATAAAGTTTTCTCAAGAGAGGGAGAATGATGCAGAGCATAAGGACATGAGCATCTTTTTTTCCATTCTTTCTATTTTGTCCTTTTTTAGTCTTTTTTGTATCTTTAGTATATATAGCCCAAAGGCTCCCATTTGTACTACTTTTGAAATTTTGAAAATGAGAGCTTATAGAGAAAAGTAAAGCCCCATTCATAAATTCATATATTTTTTGTTGTTGTGTAGATTAAAATTTCTTACGCTTCCAAACCGTATTTCACATCACAAAATGACAAAAAATTTACCATTAAAGGAGTAGGAATGCGTGATTCCATTGCGTCTGTTTTATTCCTCCAGCGAATAAGGAATGTTCCAAGCCCCTCGACTTGTTCTTGACGCGACCTTACAACGCCATTATAGAAAGGGGACTTCCCCATATGAAATTCGAAAAAATAAAGCCCAACGTGTCACATTTTAGAACATGGGGTATTTAACTTACGTGCGTGAGTGGACTGGATGCGATAATAAATATTATGTGGTTGTCAGTGGTCCCATTGTGTGAGTGGACGGGATATTTAGAAGACTAGGTTTTAGTTCTTCCAAATTTCTTTTTGACGAGTAGAAAAAAGCATAGGCAAAATTGGGATAGAAGAAGAAAATCCCAAGTTGAAGACTTCTTTGATTGTATGAATACTCCTGAGCATGAGGAACTCCCGAGTTATCTAAGAGCAAGCTTTCTGTCAGTCACATATTTGATATTTGATATTTGATATGGATACGTCCAATCTAGGAACACTCGACGGTGCTTAAATGCCTTTGAGCAAGGGCTTTATCCCCCCCCCCCCCAACTCCCAACACACACATGCCAGAATGAGAGGAAAAAATTAGGTTAAGGGTTATTGGACCGCAGGAGGGCAAAAAAATAATTCTATGTGCAGACATGAAAATTCTACCAATAGAAGCGAACTAGCCTACTTTTATTTTATTTAGAGAGGAACGATTCTGATGGAAATGGGCCCCATTTTAGGGTTTTATTGCAGTTTATTTTATTTTTGTTATTTTTCTTAATTTTATTATGTCATTGTATTTTTCTTTTACTTTAGTATTTAGAGGTAAAAGTAGCAAAAGGCAATTAAGGATATTTTTGCAATTAGAACATTAGCTTAGAGCCTAAACTACTCCTCCCCTTTAGATACCCCTATGTAAGCCTCATTTGAAGGAGACTTGATTTTGGAATAGAAAAGAGTATTTCTCTCTCTAAAAATGTGTGTTTAAATATTTTTAGAAGCCTTTTGACATGCAGTTTACATCAGATTCCCTCATCTGAGAGAAAAC